>CM059442.1:7221771-7819271 GCA_030390025.1 Squalus acanthias | reverse complement strand
TAATCACTTGCTGCACCTGCATACTAACCTTTTGAGTTTCGTGCACCAGGACCCCCAGATCCCTTTGCACTTCAGTACTCTCCAGTTTCTTGCCATTAAGATAATAAATTGCTCTAGGATTTTTCCTGCCAAAGTGCATCACCTCACACTTTCCAGTGTTGTATTCCATCTGCCAAATCTCTGCCCACTTACTTAGCCTGTCTATGTCCCCTTGCAGGTTTTTTATGTCCTCCTCACTCACTACTTTCCCTCCCATCTTTGTATCATCTGCAAATTTTGATATGTTACACTTGGTCCCTTCCTCCAAATCGTTAATATAGATTGTGAAGAGTTGGGGACCCAGCACTGACCCCTGTGGAACACCACTAGTTACTGATTGCCAGTCTGAGATTGAACCATTTATCCCAACTCTTTGCTTTCTGTTAGATAGCCAATCCTCTATCCATGCCAGAATATTACCCCCAATCCCGTGATTTTTTACCTTAAGCAATAATCTTTTGTGTGGCACCTTGTCAAATGCCTTTTGGAAGTCTAAATACACTACGTCCACTGGTTCCCCTTTATCCACTCTATATGTTACTTCCTCAAAGAACTCCAGCAAATTTGTCAAACATGACTTCCCCTTCGTAAAACCATGCTGACTTTGTCCTATTAAATTATGATTATCCAAATGTCCTGTTACTGTTTCCTTAATAATGGACTCCAAAATTTTACCTACCACAGATGTTAGGCTAACCGGTCTATAGTTACCAGCCTTCTGTCTACTGCCCTTTTTAAATAAGGGTGTTACATTAGCAGTTTTCCAGTCTGCCGGGACCTTAGCGGAATCCAGGGAGTTTTGAAAAATTATTACCAATGCATCTACAATCCCTACCGCCACTTCCTTCAAGACTCTAGGATGTAAGCCATCAGGTCCAGGTGATTTATCCGCCTTGAGTCCCATTATTTTACCGAGTACCACTTCCTTAGTGATTTTGATCGTGTTTAGCTCCTCTCCCCCTATAGCCCCCTGTTTGTCCAGTGTTGGGATATTCTTAGTGTCCTCTACTGTAAAGACTGATACAAAATATTCATTCAGTGTTTTTGCCATCTCCATATTTCCCACCATTAATTTCCCGGTCTCATCCTCTAAGGGACCAACATTTACTTTAGCCACCCTTTTTCTTTTTATATAACTGTAAAAACTCTTACTATCTGTTTTTATATTTTTTGCTAATTTACTTTCATAATCTATCTTCCCTTTCTTAATCAATCTTTTTGTTATTTTTTGCTGCCTTTTAAAGTTTTCCCAATCCTCTGTCCTCCCACTAGATTTCGCTACCTTATATGCCCTTGTTTTTAGTCGAATACTATCCTTAATTTCTTTACTTAGCCACGGATGACTGTCCTTTCTTTTACACCCTTTTCTTTTCAGTGGAATATATATTTTTTGGAAGTTGTAAAATAACTCCTTGAATGTACACCACTGATCATGTGTCGTCTTACCCTTTAATCTATTTTCCCAATCCACTCTACTCAATTCCGCTCGCATACCTTCATAGTCTCCTTTATTCAAGCTTAGCACGCTTGTTTGAGATCCAACCTTCTCACCCTCTAATTGAATATGGAATTCAACCATGTTATGGTCACTCATTCCAAGGGGATCCTTTACTAGGACATTTTTAATTAATCCTGTCTCGTTACACAGGACCAGATCTAAGGTTGCTTGCCCCCTGGTCGGTTCAGTTACATACTGCTCAAGAAACCCATCCCTAATAACTCAATGAACTCATCCTCAAGGCAGCCCTGCCCCATTTGATTTGTCCAATTAATATGATAGTTAAAATCCCCCATAATTATAGATGTTCCCTTATTACATGCCTCAACTATTTCCTGATTGATACTCCGTCCAATAGAGTTGCAACTGTTCGGAGGCCTATAGACTACGCCCACTAATGTTTTTTTCCCATTATTATTCCTTATCTCCACCCAAACTGTTTCATTATCATGATTTTTTGACCCAATATCATTACTCTGTATTACAGTGATTCCTTCCTTTATTAACATAGCCACCCCACCTCCCCTTCCTTCCTGCCTGTCCTTCCTGATCGTTAAATAACCTGGTATGTTTAATTCCCAGGCATTGTCACCCTGCAGCCATGTTTCTGTAATGGCCACAATATCATAACCATATGTAGTTATTTGTGCCATTAACTCGTCTATTTTGTTACGAATGCTACGTGCATTCAGATAGAGAACTTTCAAATATGCTTTGTGGCACTTAGTTCCTGCTTTTTCACTTTTTACCAGTTTACCTTTTACTCCACACACTCTGTCCCTTCCTGCCACGCTCTGATTTGTGATTCCCCTACTGCTACCTATGTCTATGACCCTCTCTGTTGTCATTTTTATTTTTTGCTCTCTTGAAACCTCCCCCCCACTAATTAGTTTAAAGCCCTCTCCACAGCCCTAGTTATTCGATTCGCCAGGACACTAGTCCCAGCACTGGCCAAGTGAAGTCCGTCCCAACGGAACAGCTCTCTCCTGCCCCAGTACTGGTGCCAGTGTCCCAAGAAGCAAAACCCATTTTTCCCACACCAGTCTTTGAGCCACGCATTCAACTCCCTGATTTTATTTACCCTAGCCAAATTTGCTCGTGGCTCAGGTAGTAATCCAGAGATTATTACCCTATCTATCTGTCTGTCTGTCTATCTATCTATCTATCTATCTATCTATCTATCTATCTGTCTACCCATCTATCACTCTATATATCTATCTCGATATCTATCTAGCTAGCTAGCTATCTGTCTGCCTGTCTGCATGTCCGTCTGTCTGTCTATCTATCTATCAATCTATCTATCTATCTATCTATCTATCTATCTATCTATCTATCTATCTATCTATCTATCTATCTATCTATCTATCTATCTATCTATCTATCTATCTATCTATCTATCTATCTATCTATCTATCTATCTATCTATCTATCTATCTATCTATCTATCGATCTATCTACTGTCTCCTAGTCTCTCTGTCTCTCTTTCTCCCTGTCTCCCCAGCTCTCTGACTCACTCTATCTCTGTCTATCTATCTGCAAATCTGTCTATCTCTTGGTCTGTCGGTTTTTCTGTCTGTCGGTCGGTCTATCTATTAATACATACATCTATCTAGCTCCATCTCTGTATCCATCTGTCTTTATATCTGTCTTGTCTATATATCAAGCTATCTACCCTTCTCTCTATCTATCTATTTACTTATCTCTCCATTTATCTATCTATCTATCTGTCTATCTGTCTATCTATCTATCTATCTATCTATCTATCTATCTATCTATCTATCTATCTATCTATCTATCTATCTATCTATCTATCTATCTATCTATCTATCTATCTATCTTTCGATTTATCTGCGTTTATATCTCGTTTTTTTTTGTCTATCTATCTATCTTTCTGTCTCTCTATCTATCTATCTTTACATCTGTACATCTGACTGTCTGTCGGTCTGTATATCTATCTATCTATACATCCAACTACCCCTGTCTCTGTTTCCATCTGTCTTTCTCTCTGTTTTGTCTGTTTCTCTGTCTACCTATCTCTCTCGTTCTCGCTCTCTCTCTCTCTCTATCCATCTATCTTTCTATCTGTCTATCTATCTATCTATCTATCTATCTATCTATCTATCTATCTATCTATCTATCTATCTATCTATCTATCTATCTATCTATCTATCTATCTATCTATATATATATATATATATATATATATATAGCTATCTATCAAGCTATCTATCTATCTACCTATCGATCAATGTAGCTATCTATCTATCCATCGATCTATCTATCTAACTAACTAACTCGCTATATATCTATATATCTGTCTATTACTCTATAATTATATTTATCAATCTATCTTTTTATCTATCTATCTATCTATCTTTATATTTATCTATCTGTCTATATATCTATCTCTATATGTATCTATCAAGCTAAACATTTACGATAGCAAAATACTGCGGATGCTGGAAATCCGAAATAACAACAGAAAACGCTGGAAAAACTCAGCAGGCCAGGCAGCATCCGTGGAGAGAGAAAGAGAGTTAACGTTTCAGGTCGATGACCTTTCATCAGAACTGGGAAGAGCCGGAAATCAAATAGATTTAAGGCCAGAGTAAAGCTGGGAAAAGGGGGAGGGGATAAAGGAACAAAGGGGGAGATGAAGAGACAATAAGAGACATTAAGAGATATGCAAGGCTGGAGGTGGTGTTAATGTGACAGATTAAGGCTGAATGAAGTGTGAAATCCACTGGCAGAATGAAGGACAGCTGCCAGCTTCTAGGAGGAAAAAAAAGGTGGGGGGGGACAAATAAAAGGGTGGATAAAATAAAATATAAATGTGATTGGAGCTGAGGTTATGATCTAAAATTGTTGAACTCGATATTGAGTCCAGAGGGCTGTAGCGTGCCTAAACGAAAGATGAGGTGCTGTTCCTCGAGCTTACGCTGAGCTTCCGTGGAACAGTGTAATAGGCCGAGGACGGTGAGGTCAGAGTGGGAGTGAAGCAGTGAATTAAAGTGACAGGCCACCGGGAGCTCGGGGTCCCCCTTACGGACTGAACGGAGGTGTTCCGCAAAGCGGTCACCCAATCTGCGTTTGGTCTCCCCAATGTAGAGGAGTCCACATCGTGAGCAGCGAATACAGTATACTAAATTGCAGGAAGTACAAGTAAATCGCTGTTTCACCTGGAAGGGGTGTTTGGGGCCCTGGACAGTGGGAAGAGGGGAGGTATAAGGGCATGTGTTGCATCTCCTGCGCGTGCACGGGAAGGTGCCGGGCGAAGGGGAAGGGGTGCTGGGGGTGGTAGAGGAGTGGACTAGGGTGTCGCGGAGGGAGCGGTCCCTACGGAATGCTGAAAGGGGAGGTGAGGGGAAGATGTGTTTGGTGGTGGGATCATGCTGGAGGTGGCGGAAATGGCGGAGGATGATCCGTTGAATGTGGAGGCTGGTGGGGTGAAAGGTGAGGACAAGGGGAACCCTATCGTGGTTCCGGGAGGGAGGGGCAGGGGTGAGGGCAGATGTGCGGGAGATGGAACGGACACGGTCGAGGGCCGTGTCGACCACGGTAGAGGGGAATCCTCGGTTGAGGAAAAAGGAAGACATGTCGGAAGCACTGGTATGGAAGGCGGCATCATCAGAGCAGATGCGGCGGAGACGGAGAAACTGGGAGAATGGAATAGAGTCCTTACAGGAGGCGGGGTGGGAGGAAGTGTAGTCCAGGTAGCTGTGGGAGTCGGTGGGCTTGTAGTGAATGTTAGTCAATAACCTATCCCCAGAGATGGAGATGGAGAAGTCGAGGAAGGGAAGGGAAGAGTCGGAGATGGACCATGTGAAGGTGAGGGAAGGGTGGAAATTGGAAGCATAGTGAATGAAATGTTCTAGTTCAGGGCGAGAGCAGGAGACGGCACCGATACAGTCATCAATGTACCGGAAAAAGAGGTGAGGGAGGGGACCCGAGTAGGACTGGAACAAAGAGTGTTCCACATATCCCACGAAAAGGCAGGCATAGCTAGGACCCATGCGGGTACCCATAGCAACACCTTTAATTTGGAGGAAGTGGGTAGAGTCAAAGGAGAAGTTGTTCAATGTGAGAACAAGTTCAGCCAGGCGGAGGAGGGTGGTGGTGGATGGGGACTGGTTGGGCCTCTGTTCAAGGAAGAAGCGGAGCGCCCTCAGGCCATCCTGGTGGGGAATGGAGGTGTAGAGGAATTGTACGTCCATAGTGAAGAGGAGACGGTTGGGGCCGGGAAACTGGAAACTGTTAAAATGGCGGAGGGCATCGGAAGAGTCGCGGATGTAGGTGGGAAGAGACTGGACAAGGGGAGAAAAAATAGAGTCGAGATAGGAAGAGATAAGTTCCGTGGGGCAAGAACAGGCTGAAACGATGGGTCTACCGGGGCAGTCCTGTTTGTGGATCTTGGGAAGGAGGTAGAAGCGGGCTGTGCGGGGTTGGGGAACTATGAGGTTGGCGGCCGTGGGGAGAAGATCTCCAGAGGAGATGAGGTCAGTGACAGTCTTGGACACGGTGGCTTGATGTTCGGTAGTGGGGTCATGGTCCAGGTGGAGGTAGGAGGAGGTGTCAGAGAGTTGGCGTTCAACTTCCGCTAGGTAGAGGTCGGTTCGCCAAACAACAACAGCGCCACCCTTGTCAGCAGGTTTAATGACAATGTCAGGGTTGGATCGGAGAGAATGGAGTGCTGCAAGTTCAGAGGGAGGTAGGTTGGAGTGGGTGAGGGGAGCAGAGAAATTGAGCTGGCCGATGTCACGGCGGCAGTTAGCAATGAAAAGATCAAGAGAGGGTAAGAGGCCAGAGGGAGGGGTCCAGGTGGAACGAGAATTCTGAAAGCGGGAGAAAGGGTCAGCCGTGCGGGGGGAAGACTCCTGGCCAGAGAAGTGGGCACGGAGACGGAGGCGGCGGAAAAAGAGCTCAGCATCATGCCGAGCTCGAAATTCATTGAGATGGGGGCGTAAGGGGATGAAGCTCAGGCCTTTGCTGAGGACTGATCGTTCGGAGTCAGAGAGGGGAAGGTCAGAGGGGATAGTGAAAACGCGGCAGGGGGTGAGATTGGGAGAAGCGGGGTCAGAGGAAAGTGAAGGGGAAGAAGGTTCCGGAGGGGCTTTAGTGTCCAAGAGTTGTTGAAGCTTGCGATCCTTGACATCGGAAAGGAAGAAGAAAAGTTTTTTGTTGAAGCGTCGGATGAGTCTAAGGATGAAATGGAACTGTGGACCCGGACAGCTTTGAGATAGAGTGCGTCGGTGCTGCTGAAGAGAGATGTCGAGAGTGTTCATGTGGCGCCGCATGGCGTTGAGCGTGGATCTCAAGATGCGGCGAGAGCAGTAGTTCGAGGAACGATGAATATCTTGGAGATATTTGTAATCCTGGGTGGATCCGAAACACGAAGGGTGGAAGTTTAGTTGGAATCCACGTGGGATAAGTCGGAACCGGAGACAGTTGCTGAGGAAAGTAATGTGGCTGTGAAACCGAGTCTTGGCAGATACCTGATCAAACACGAGAAGGGAAACTGAAATCAATGAAGATGAACAAGGTTGAAGAGCCAAACGGAAATCCCGTCGAAGAGAAGAGCAGAACTTCTTCAAGGTAGGCATTCCAAGAAGAGAGGTGGCAGTGAACCAAACACTAATACGATAGCAAAATACTGCGGATGCTGGAAATCCGAAATAACAACAGAAAACGCTGGAAAAACTCAGCAGGCCAGGCAGCATCCGTGGAGAGAGAAAGAGAGTTAACGTTTCAGGTCGATGACCTTTCATCAGAACTGGGAAGAGCCGGAAATCAAATAGATTTAAGGCCAGAGTAAAGCTGGGAAAAGGGGGAGGGGATAAAGGAACAAAGGGGGAGATGAAGAGACAATAAGAGACATTAAGAGATATGCAAGGCTGGAGGTGGTGTTAATGTGACAGATTAAGGCTGAATGAAGTGTGAAATCCACTGGCAGAATGAAGGACAGCTGCCAGCTTCTAGGAGGAAAAAAAAGGTGGGGGGGGACAAATAAAAGGGTGGATAAAATAAAATATAAATGTGATTGGAGCTGAGGTTATGATCTAAAATTGTTGAACTCGATATTGAGTCCAGAGGGCTGTAGCGTGCCTAAACGAAAGATGAGGTGCTGTTCCTCGAGCTTACGCTGAGCTTCCGTGGAACAGTGTAATAGGCCGAGGACGGTGAGGTCAGAGTGGGAGTGAAGCAGTGAATTAAAGTGACAGGCCACCGGGAGCTCGGGGTCCCCCTAACGGACTGAACGGAGGTGTTCCGCAAAGCGGTCACCCAATCTGCGTTTGGTCTCCCCAATGTAGAGGAGTCCACATCGTGAGCAGCGAATACAGTATACTAAATTGCAGGAAGTACAAGTAAATCGCTGTTTCACCTGGAAGGGGTGTTTGGGGCCCTAGACAGTGGGAAGAGGGGAGGTATAAGGGCATGTGTTGCATCTCCTGCGCGTGCACGGGAAGGTGCACATCTTCCTAAACATCTATCTATCTTTCTGTCTGTCTCTCTGTCTGTATTTGTATTTATCTCTATATCTATCTGTCTGTCTGTCTGTCTGTCTGTCTATCTTTCTATCTATCTATCTCTCTATCTATCCAAATATCTATCTATCTATCTATCTATTTATCTTTTTCTCTATCAAAATATCTCTCTATCTCTCTGTCTCTCTTTTTCCCTGTCTCCCTCTCTCTCTTTCTATCTCTCTGTCCATCTGTCTCTCTGTCGGTCTCTCTATCTATTTATATATCTGTCTATCTATCTATTGATCTATCTATCTATCTAGCTATCTATCCATCTATCGATGAATTTTTCTATCTATCTATCTGTCTATTTTTCTATCTATCTATCTATATATGTATCTATCTATCTATCTATCTATCTATTACTCTATAGATATATTTATCAATCTATCAATTTATCTATCTCCCTCTCTATCTGTCTAACTTTCTTTCTATCTCTCTATCTGTCTATCTATCTAT
The DNA here is from genome assembly GCA_030390025.1 of Squalus acanthias. Lineage (NCBI taxonomy): Eukaryota > Metazoa > Chordata > Chondrichthyes > Squaliformes > Squalidae > Squalus > Squalus acanthias. Next base: position 7,810,754 of record CM059442.1, on the reverse strand, counting down.
CTATTAATCTATCTATCTATTTATCTATCTTTCTCTCTGTCTGTCTCTCTGTATATCTATCTGTCCTTCTATCTATCTGTCTGTCTATCTGTCGATCTATCTGTCGATCTCTCTATCTATCAATCTAACTCTCTATCTATCAATCTATTTATCTATCTATCTTTCTATCTATTTATATATCTATCAACCTATCTATCTATATACCTCTCAGTCTATCTCTATCTATCTATCTATCTATCTATCTATCATTCAATCTATTTATCTATCTATCTATCTATCTATCTATCTATCTATCTATCTATCTATCTATCTATCTATCTATTTATCTGTCTATCTTTCTATCTTTCTATCTGTATATCTATCTGTTTATCTATCTCTATCTATTTAGCTAGGTAAATACCTATCTATCTATCAATTTCTCTATCTATCTATCTATCTGTCTCTCTGTCTATCTCTCTGTCCATCTGTCTATCTGTCGGTCTTTTTGTCGGTTTGTCTATCCTTCTATACATATACATTTTGCTCCATCTCTGTTTGTATCTGCCTTTCTATCTCTCTTGTCTATCTATCAATATATTTATCCCTCTCTCTATCTATCTATTTATCTGTCTATCCATTTATCAATATATTTATTCATCCATCATTTTATCAATCTATCTCTCTATCTCTCTATTTCTCTATCTCTCTATCTCTCTATCTCTCTATCTCTCCATCTCTCTATCTATCTATATACCTCTCAGTCTATCTCTATCTCTATCTATCTATCTATCTATCTATCTATCTATCTATCTATCTATCTATCTATCTATCTATCTATCTATCTATCTATCTATCTATCTATCTATCTATCTATCTATTTATCTATCTATCTATCTATCTATCTATCTATCTATCTATCTATCTATTTATCTATTTATCTGTCTATCTATCTATCTATCTATCTATCTATCTATCTATCTATCTATCTATCTATCTATCTATCTATCTATCAATTTCTCTATCTATATATATATATTTCTCTCTGTCTCTCTGTTTCCCTGTCTCCCTGTCTCTCTGTCTCTCTGTCTATCTCTCTGTCCATCTATCGGTCTGTCTGTTGGTTTGTCTATCTTTCTATACATACATCTATCTTGCTGCATCTCTGTTTGCATCTGCCTTTCTATCTCTCTTATCTATCTATCAATATATCTATCCCTCTCTCTATTTATCTATCTATCCATTTATCTACCTATTTATTCATCCATTGTTTTATCAATCTATCTATCTATCTATCTAACTATCTATCTATCTATCTATCTATCTATCTATCTATCTATCTATCTATCTATCTATCTATCTATCTATATCTATCTCCCTGTCTGTCTGTCTGTCTATCTATTTCTCTGTTTGTCTCTCTATCTATCTAAAAATCCATCTGTCTGTCTGTCGGTCTGTCTATCTATCAATACATCCAACTAACTCTATCTCAGTTTCCATCTGTCTTTCTCACTATCTTGTCTGTCTCTCTGTCTACCTATTTATCTCTCTCTCTCTATCTATCTATCTATCTATCTATCTATCTATCTATCTATCTATCTATCTATCTATCTATCTATCTATCTATCTATCGATCGATCGATCCATCTATCTATCTATCTATCTGTCGATCTATAAATCTATCTTTAAATCTGTCTATTTTTTATCTGCATATCTATCTCTCTGTCTGTCTGTCTAACTAGCTATCTGTCTGTCTCTCTATCTATCTATCTATCTATCTATCTATCTATCTATCTATCTATCTATCTATCTATCTATCTATCTATCTTTCCATCTGTCCATCTCTCTTTGTGGAGGTCTGTCTATCTATCTATACATTCAACTACCTCTATCTCTGTTTCCATCTGTCTTTCTCTCTGTCTTGTCTATCTCTCTGTCGACCTATCTCTCTCTCTCTCTCTATTTATATATCTGTCTATCTACCAATCTATCTATCTAACCATCAATCTATCTTTCTATCTATCTATCTATCTATCTATCTATCTATCTATCTATCTATCTATCTATCTATCTATCTATCTATCTATCTATCTATCTATCTATCTATCTATCTATCTATCTATCTATCTATCTATCTATCTTCTATCTATCTATCTATCTATCTATCTATCTATCTATCTGTCTATCTATCTAACTATCTATCTTTCTATTACTCTATAAATATATCTCTCATTCTATCTATTTATCTCACTATCTATCAGTCAAACGTTCTATCTGTCTTTCTATCTATCTATCTGTCTATCTATCTGTTTATCTATCTCTCTATCTATTTAGCTAGCTAAATATCTATCTATCTGTCTGTCTGTCTCTCTGTCTGACTATGTATCTGTCTGTTTATCTATCTATCTGTGTCTCTGTCTGCCTGTCTGTCTGTCTATCTATCTGTCGGTCAATCTATCTGTCTGGCTCTCTGTCAATCTAATTATCTATCTTGCTATCAATATATTTATCTATTTATCTTTCTGTCTATCTATCTATCTATCTTTCTATCTATCTATCTTCCTACCTACTATTACTCTATCTATCTATCTCTCTATGTCTCTATCTATCTATCTATCTATCTATCTCTCTATCTATCTATATATCTCTCTATCTATCTATCTATCTATCTATCTATCTATCTATCTATCTATCTATCTATCTATCTATCTATCTATCTATCTATCTATCTATCTATCTATCTACATATCTATCTCTCTGTCTTTATGCTTCTCTGTCTATCTATCTATCTATCTATCTATCTATCTATCTAGCCATCTGTCCATCTGTCTGTCTGTGGGTCTCTCTCTAGCTATACATCTATCCATCTCTATCGCTGTTTCTCTCTGTCTTTCTCTCTGTGTTGTCTGTCTCTGTATCTCTCTCTCTCCAGCTATCTATCTGTCTATCCTGTTATCCATCTATTTATTCTTCCATCTGTCTATCTGTCTGTCTTTCTATCTCTCTCTCTCTCTCTCTCTATATATATATATATATATATATATATATATCTGTCTTTCTGTCTGTCTGTCTGTCTGTCTGTCTCCCAATGTATCTCTCTCTCCATTTGTCTATCTGTCTGTCTGTCGGTCTGTCTGTCTATCTATCTGTAAATCTATCTATATCTATCTCTGTCTCCATCTGTATTTCTCTCTGTCTTATGTGTCTCTCTCATTCTCTCTCACTCACTCTCTGTCTCGTTCTTTCCCTTTCTCCTTCTCTTACTCTCCCTCGCTCACTATAATGTAAGTTTCCAACTCTCTCTACAGGAGCCAGGTTAAAGTGTTTGCAGAGCAATTGGCGTTATGATTGTTATTTGAGAAAATTAAGCTTACATTTTGGTCAGGAGGTGAAGGAAGATTTGGGGTGTCATCTGAAAAATAGAACATTTATTTTGTGTCAGTCTCTGCCTGTGTTGCCAGCGAGTGTCAATGGGCTAGAATGTCAACTTGCTGCTCTAGCGCAAAGTATATGCCCAATTACTAAATAACATTAAAATCAGTTGACGGGCAGTTCACGCCCGTGCTGCAAGCTGAAAATCTTCTCCGATATTAAAAAAGGACAAAGAGGACCATTTTTCTTTTCCTCTGTAATTACTCATTACCACAATTTCAGCGCAAATTTAAAACCTTATTTAGATATTTGTCTTTACCTAATGGGAAATAATCATCTTAAGGCCGCATTTCAGAAAGCAAAATAACGCAGCAAGTTTAACATGGCACTTCTTTTCAAAGGAAGGAAAGTCTGGCGGGTTACGTTACAAGTAAGGATCAGTGTTGGGGCCTCAGATAATTTCAAACTATATTATTGACCGGGATGAAGGAACCGAGAGCAATGTATCCAAGTTTGCTCACGATACAGGAAGCTGTGAAGAGAATAAGAAGAGTCTGCAAAGGGTTTTAGATAGATTATGTCAGTGGGCATTAATGTGGCAGACGAAGTATAATGTAGGGAAATGTGAAGTTATGCACTTTTGTAGGAAGAATATAAAAACAGAATATTTTATAAATGATGAGAAACTTTCAAATGTTGGTGTTCTGAGAGATTTGTATGTCCTCGTGCAAGAAACACAGAAAGCTACCATGCAGGTACAGCAAGCAATAAATAATGCAAATGGCATGCTGGCCTTTATTGCAAGGGGGTTGGAGTATAAGAGTAAGGAAGTCATGCTACAATTGTAAAGGGTCATGGTGAGATAACACCTGGAGTACTGTGCACAGTTTTGGGCTCCTTATCTAAGGAAGGATATATTTGCATTGGAGGCGGTGCAACGAAAGTTTACTAGATTAATCCCTGGGATGAGAAGGCTGTCCTATGATGAGAAAGTTTGTGCAATGTGCCTATATTTCTGGAGTTTAGAAGAATGAGAGGTGATCTCATTGAAACATACAAGATTCTGAGGGGGATTGACAGGCTAGATACTGAGAGGTTGTTTCGCCTGGCTAGAGTGTCTGGAACTAAGGGGTATAGCCTCAGGATAAGGGGTCGGCCATTTAAGACCGAAATGCGGAGGAATTTCTTCACTCAGAGGGTTGTGAATCTTTGGAATTCTCTGCCCCAGGTCATTAAAATCATTGCATGGACAAAATTCTAAAATGCTTCCATTTCCGGACATATAGCTTTTAAAATTACTTGGATTTGTCAGGCAGTATCCTCTCAGTCTTTGCAAGAAGGCCCTGCGCCTGTTTGCATAAGCCGTTATGAGAAATTAGCCCTGCTGGGCGCCAGCAATTAGACTTTCCCCGTCGGTGCAGATCATCAGTCAAGTCGGAACGTAACAGATATCAAGTTCGGTATGTTCCGCATGGGCAAGCACATGCGGAAATCCCGAACTTGTTGTCGATTTCCATGGCAAATTCTGGCCCATTATTTTTCATCTTATTCATTAAAGCAATACTGCACTTACACGTGTTATCAGCGTCTTTGTGACTCGTGACTCCACCCGCAGAGGCTGCATTTCTGTAACATACAAAAAATGCTATAATATCCTAAATATAGCCCCATATTAATATTTACTCTCTGCACACGTAACTAAGATGCAATGAACTTGAGTGATTAAAGTATAATTGCATAATTTGCATAAAACTATGAATATCAAGATGAAGCGTGTCTCATGATATTCTCACCTCTGAATATTTTGCCTTCTTATTTTTCCTGTAAGGTAACAATGGGAACATATAAAACACTGTGTTATATTTCGCAGTAAAGTCTTCCAAACTATCAACATTTCCTCTGTTCAATACTTATTACAGATGAAGTAGATTGAATGGTTTAATATGCACCCTTCCCAGAAGAAATCAAGGAACGGTGACGTGCATACACACAAAGGTGCAAGAAAATATGGAGTGAGAAAAAAAAACTACGGGTCCTCAGCAACAACGCATACTGCTTGCAGTTATAGTTCTAGAAATTCATCTCTTCCTACCCCAAAGTATTGAAAGCAAAGTCGCAAACAATGAGCACCTTAAATAGTATTGGGCCTAAATTTGCGGTCGGATGTGTACCTCGGGAGTGCGCCTCCGGCCCGAAACAAAAATCCAAAAGTACCTGCTGGCTCTCAGGAAGGATATACTTGCATTTGAGGTCGTGCAACGAAGGTTCACTAGATTGATTCCTGGGAAGTGAGGGCTTTCCTATGATGAGAGATTGTGTAGAATGGGCCTGTACTCTCTGCAGTTTAGAAGAATGAGAGGTGATCTCATTGAAATATACTCGATTCTGAAGGGGGATTGACAGGGTTGATGCTGAGAGTTTGTTTCCTCTTGCTGGAGTCTCGAGAACTAGGGGGCATAGTCTTAGGATAAGGGATCGGACATTTAAGACTGAAATGAGGAGGACTTTCTTCAGTCAGAGGGTTGTGTATCTTTGGAATTCTCTGCCCTAGAGGGCTGTGAATGCTGATTCTTTGATTATATTCAAGGCTGAGATAGATAGAATTTTGGACCGTTGTGGAATCAAGGGATATGGAGATTGGGCGAGAAAATGGAAAAGAGGTCGATGATCAGCCATGAACTTTATGAATGGCGGAGAAGGCTCGAGGGGCCGTATGGCCTACTCCTGCTCTAACTTATTATGTTATTTTGTCACGGGCTTCGGAGTCGTTGCATCCTCGGGCTGCATAAAGGCCCACGGATCCCAGGTAGGCAAGCGGTTAGGAAGCGTCCCTCGATTCACGTGAGCCAGATCAGCACCCCATAATAGACGGATGCATAAAATCAGAGAATGCAGGATCAGGGGGTACGTAGCAGAATCGATTGCTGGCTGGCTTCAGGACAGAAAGCAGAGAGTAGGAGTAAAGGGTAGCTATTCAGAGTGAAAGAAGTTGAGTAGCGGTGTTCCACAAGGATCAGTGCTGGGACCAAAGCTGTTCACAATTTAAATTAACGATTTAGAGTCAGGAATCAAAACCAGATTTTCTAAATTTGCGGATGACGCCAAATTTGTGGGGGAGGGGGGGAAATCAATACTGAGGAGGAATGCAACAAGTTACAGGAGGACATTAGTAAACTTGCAGAATGGGCACATAATCGGCAAATCAAGTTCAACTCAGAAAAATGTGAGGTATTCCATTTTGGTAGGAAGAATAGGGAGCTCACTAATCACTTGGAGGATGCGAGTCTCGGTGGGGTAGAGGGAAAATGGGACATAGGACTGCAAATACAAAAATATGTAAAAGTTGCGACGCTGGTTAACAAGGCCATAAAAAAGTAAACCAAGCACTAGGGTTTATTTATAGATGGATAGAATTGAAAAGTAGGGAAGTTATGTTAAACCTTAGTTCGACCACACTTAGAATATTGCGTGCAGTTCTGGACGCCATATTATACAAAGGATATAGTGGCAGTGGAGAGGGTGCAGAGAAGATTTACAAGGATGACACCAGAAATGCGAGGGTATACATATCAGGAAAGGATGAAAAGGCTGGGTCTCTTTTCTCTTGAAAAGAAAAGGCTGATGGGTGATGTAATAGAGGTATTTAAAATTATGAAAGGTTTTGATAGAGTGGATACAGAGAAACTGTTTCCCCTTGTGTGGAAGAACATAACTAGAGGCCATCAATATAAAATAGTCACCAAGAAATCCCAGAGGGATTTCAGAAGAAACTTCTTTACCCAAAGAGTGGTGAGAATGTGGAACTCGCTAACACAGGGAGTGCTTGAAGCGAATAGTATAGATGCATTTCAGGGAGGATAGACAAGCATATGAGGAAGAAGGGAATAGAGGGTTACGCTGATAAATTTAGATGAGGTAAGACGGGAGGAGGCTCGAGTGGAGCACAAACTGATTGGGACGAATGGCCTGTTTCTTTGCGTATATCCTATGTAATCCTATGTAAACACATTAGAAGGGAAAATCCTCATAAGCTTATGAAAAATCCCTCAAAAAATATGTAATTTACACAATTGTAAAAAAAAATAATCCCATGTTCAAAATTATTTTAAAGTTCCAATATAAGTATGTAAAATAATTGAATTGTCTGAAAAATAATTTTAAAAATTTTAATCCGGACCAAAATTTACATTAACTATTTTTAAATGTTTTTGTATGTATTACTGATTTAAAAACATGTAATTCAACATTGATATTAATCCTTACGCTGATCAAAGCCGGCCCAACGCCTGCTTTTACCAGGTGTCAAGGTTTTTCTGGGCACTCGCTGAAGTAGATGAGTCTTCTCAGGTGTAGTGACCACAAAATGACACGGTTTCAGATCCAAGTAGAAAGAGAAAGGTTTTATGCAAAGTTGAGTGAGCGAGTTGAGGCAAGGTGGAAAGACAGAGCTTGACAGACAGGACTGTAGATCAGCAATGGGATATAATTTTTTAAATTGCAAGGGTACGGAATAAATATCTAATATTTGAAAAAAACAGAGCAATTCTGGGCTCCGTATGCGCAGTTTCTTTTTAATCCCGAGATAGTCAAAGACCTAATCTGCTCCAGCAAAATATTTTCTTTTTATGTCGCATGCGGATGATCACCAGGACAGGTAGCAAATACCGAGTTTGGCGCATGCGCAGCGGACGCCGAAACCCGGAACTTGCGGGGACATTCTGAGGGCGTTCGATGGTGAGTACGTTGTGTGTACGCCGTCATCGGCCCCGCAACATCCGGGCCAATATTTTCCGGAGATCCGAGTAGACAGAAGCCTTTCAACATTTGCTTTAACGTCACCTTTCACAATCTTAATGCTGGACTGGAGTTTGCAGGCTGTTTGCAAGGTCCGACCAGCTTTTCGAAGATCTTATTTCATGTGCAAATTCCTACATTTTTTCCAGGATCACTTACTTCTCTTCGCGATCAAGAACAAGATCAGCTCCACAACCAGTAAAACGGTGATCCCAGCAGCACATCCCAGGCCGATGTTGAGCAATGATCTGTTTTCTGCATCTATACAGTGATAAATAGATGGAAGATTGCTAAGATTTCATCAGCACCCAAGAAATGTCAGCATTTACTTCCAGCAGAAAATACGGTACTTGAAATGGCATTAAATGCTAATCTCGGCTTGACTGACTGCTTTGCGTCAGTCACAAGTTATACGCCAGGACGGAAATTAATGTCTGTTCACTTAAATATGATTATAAGGGGGTGAAATTGAACATGCGCAGGGATTAAAAGAAAACGTCAGTATCGCACTGGTCGATTGTTTTACGCCCCGTTTGATATTCAATTACATTGTGCTCGATATTCCTCTCGGGCGGTGGCGCAGAATCGGCGATATCGGATCGGCCACCCGTTATATGCAGCTCCTGATATCCAATTCCATTGCCAGCCGATACCGGCAATTTTGCGCCAGTTTTGCGCCAATGCCCGTGTCAAATTTCGAAGTCCATATCCTCACATCTCACTGTGTAGAGGGACTTCTCTTGAATTCTTGCCTCTAATATTGTATTTATTACTCTTCCTTATAGACCCTGAACTATTGCCGATAGTCTGCTTCTGTCATTATTTTAAATTAGCATAGAACCCAACTTCCATGATTTCATAATTTAAAAAACATTGTAATGGCAATTTTTATAATTAAACTAGCCTGTATATTTGAACGATTTTTTCATATCTCTATTTCATCACACAGCTAGCATCTCAGTAAATTTGCGTTGTGCCATCTTTAATTTGTCAATGTTCTTCACTTTGTGATCTCTTTACTTGGATGGAGACGGCTCAGATATTTCGAGTTAGCCTTCCACGCCAATCAGACCATGCAGAAAATGCAGGAGTGCCCAAGTAACAATCAGGGCCAGAGATTCGACTGCTGACTAAAAGAGGCGGCATATCTGATACCGCCCCTTTTTGGCCACCGCCCGATGCGAATTTCTCGGCCGCAGACTGGTTCGCGTCTTATTAATCTTGGGCACAGCTCGCTTGATGGAGACAGACGCAAGAACTTCGGTGCACCACATCAGGCAGCATTGACTGTGTGCAGAGACCATTCCCTGTTATGTTTGCTGCCGATGCACGGTGTCCAAAGCGAATGGAAGATAAATTCGGGAGTTTTTTGGCGTTTCAACGCTAATAAAGAAACAGCGTTAATTAACGCTTCCAGCTCTTATTTCGTGAACATTATTTATGCATAACAGGCGGGGGGTTCAGCCTCTGCAGGCTATGCAATACGAATGGAAAGCTTAAGCCAGCAGTGAAAAAACGATCGCCAGTTAAATCTTGCAGGGAAATATGCACATCTCAGTTCGATTTTAAAGGGAATTGATTACCTATATTAACTATATATGAGCGAACGACACAGACATTGAGACAGAAGAACATACAACCTCCTGCTGATTTGTGTTGGTACCTACCTTTCTCCGTAATCGTGACATCTTTACTGAATGGCGATGGCCTCGAACGTCCTTCAACTTCTGTTTGATATCGACAACTGTAATTTCCACCAGAGCCTTCGCTTCCGGTATTTATGTTGAAGATCACATTCCGCTCATCGCCAGTCACATTCTGTGTCTGTACAGGATTTCCTTTCTGATCTTTGTACAAGAGAAATGTTCCCCCTCTGGAGCGAATGTCAGCTTTGCAGGAAATGGCAACATTATTCCCGTTTGAATCTGCACCGGAATCTGGGTCCATGTAGATAGTCGGCTCCGGGAGTTCATCTGTATCAAAAATACTGTATGAAATTGTGTGTCAAAAATCTACTCAATGAGATATAATAACACTTTTGCAAACGTCGAACAAAATCACTCGTCTTGCTTGCAATGCATACATCGCTTTCTGTTATTACTTACAAGAAAAGGACAGATGGAAAACAGGATGAACCACAATGTGCTGATTATTTTTTTATGCAATGTATTTCGTTCAGTCTGTTTTTTTCTGCTTACAATAATGGAAATTGGCTAGCCGCTTATTGCACATCCCCCTTCAATCTGCACAACCTGACCTTCCTTTGGCTCAACTCTTTAACCGACCCTCCCATTCTTAGGCCGATATTTCATTTATCTGATTCTGTTGGCTTGTGGAACTCGGTTAAATCGGCTTCTGAAAGTTTTTCATGTTAACTTCATTCAGTACAAATCAAAGAAATGTGGTTGGCATCATTGGTGAGCGAACGAGAGAGACAGAGAGAGAGCGAGAGAGAGACAGATTTAACTTAGCAACAGCCAGTGTTCAAGATTGAAGAAAGCTCTTGGAATATATTACTGTCATAATATAAACATCCCATCACACACCATTGCAGACTAGACAATGGGATGTTGATATACGAGAATTGTAAACTTGTGTGCATAAAAATCGTCTGAAGGACAGTGCATTGACCAGAAATTACTAAATGTTGATGTATGAGAAATGTAAACTTGTGTGGGTATCAATTTGCTGAAGGACTGTGCATTGAACGGAAACTACAGAATGTTGATGTAAGAGAAATGTCAACTTGAGTGGGTATGAATCGGCTGAAGGAAAATGCATTGACTGGAGACTACCAAATAAGGCCAGGCCACTTCTAGTTTGATAAAATGAAAAGTGTATAAAAAAGGAAGCATTTGTGTAAAATTTTGAGAAAATGAGAGAAACCTATTTGAGTGCATGCCAATATTTGGAACTGCTGACAAAACTCTGCCTGTGTTATACTGGGAGGAAAGTGTACTCCGTGCTTACATTGGTCTTTATGTTAAAGTAGAAAAAATAAAGCGATATAATATCATAACACTGAGGTCTTTACGACTCGACTGAAAAAACAGAAGACTGTTTAAAAACAACAGATTCCTGTAACCTTTTGATACTTCAGGCTCTCTTTTATTTTCCCTGATACTCACAGTGCAAACCCTCTCTGTAATCAGGGCATTGATATTCGCATTCCTACACCCTATAGGTCTCCACCTTTTACTAAACGATACTGCCTAATTAAAAAAAAAACATTTAATTGCATTTGGTGCTGGTATTCGTTTTATGGAATGCATAGTTAAATTTTAATAGTTTGTAAACGTCCAAAATGCACAATGGTGCTCGCGGTATCCAGTAGAGGGCATGAATTTGCACAGCAGCCTCTCAAAATACGATTACAATTTTGTCCCAGGTAAAACGGGCATTAAGCGTACAACAAATCATTGGTCAATTTGTGGCAACTCATTGTCATGTACAATAAGGTGTGCAATTACTGTACGACAAGAATAGATTCTAGCTCATTGGTAAAGGCTAAATAGATTATAAACTGGGATACCAATTAAAAATGTGGGATCTGCATATTTATGTTGGGGCACATTTAGCTCAAGCTAGCCGAATTTTATAAGGATGGAACAATTTTGATCAATAGTTAGACAAACATCTCATGTGAAGTCGTGAGCCCAAAGCTACACCAGCAGCTGAGAGAGCCAAAAGGGGCCATTCCGGGCCAAGGATCCAGGTCTTATTAGTTGCATATTATCATGCATATCCTCTTGTCATAGTGAAAGCGGAGGTAGTTGAGGCACTGGATGTGCTAAACATTGATAAGGAAGCGGTACTAGAACGGTTGGCTGGACTTAAACTAGCTAAGTCACCAAGACCGGATGGGATGTATTCTATGATGCTGAGGAAAGTAAAGGTGGAAATTACGGAGGTACTGGGCATAATTTTCTAATCCCCCTTAGCTATGGGGGTGGTGCCAGAGGACTGGAGAACTTAAAATTCAAAAGAAAGTGTAAGGATAAACCCAGCAACGACAGGCCAGTCAGGTAATCCTCGGTGGTGGGGAAGCTTTTAGAAACGATCATCAGGGACAAAATTAACAGTCAGTTGGAAAAGTGTGGATTAACTAAGGCAAGCCAGCACGGATGTGTTAAAGGCAAATCGTGCTTTACTAAATTGTTTGAGTTGTTGATGAGGTAACAGAGAGGGTTGATTAGGGCCATGCGGTTGACGTGCTATGCATGGACTTACAAACGGTTTTTGTTAAAATACCACATAAAAGGCTTGCCAACGAAGTTGAAGCCCATGGAATATAAGGGACAGAGGCAGCATGGACAAGAAATTGGCTAAGTGCCAGGAAACAGAGAGTGTTGGTGAATAGTAGTCACCGGGCTGGAGGGAGGTATATATTGGTGTTCAAGAGGTTTTTGGTGCAAGGACCACTGCTTCTCTTGACATATATTAATGACCAAGACTTGTGTACAGGGCACAATTTCAAAACTTGCAGATGACACAAAACTTGGAAGTAAAGGGAACAGTGAGGAGGATAGTGATAGACTTCAGGAGGACACAGACAGACTGATGGAATGGACGGACACGTGGCAGGTGTTATTTAACGCAGAAAAGTGTGAAGTGATACATTTTGGCGGGAATAACCAGGACATGCAATATAAATTAAAGGGTATTATTCTAAAGAGGTGCAGGAACAGAGAGACCTGGGGGTCTATGTACACTCATCGTTGAAGGTAGCAGGTCAGTTTAAGAAAGCGTTTAAAAAGGCTTACGGATCCTGAGCTTTTTAAATAGAGGCATAGAGTACAAAAGTAAACAAGTTATGATGAACCTTTATAAAACACCGGTTCGGCCTCAATTCGAGTATTGTGTCCACATCTGGCACCGCACTTTCGGAAGGATGTGAAGGCATTCGAGAGGGTTCAGGAAATAATTACAAGAATGGTTCCAAGGATGAGGGATTTCAATTACGTAGCTTGACTGGAGAAGCTGGGATTGTTCTCCTTAGAGCAGGGAACTTTGAGAGGAGATTTGACAGAGGTGTTCAAATCACGAGGGCTCTAGACAGAGCAGATAGAGAGAAACTTTTCCCATTGGTGGAATGCTGGAGATCAGATTTAAGGTGATTGGCAGCAGAATCAGAGGCGAAATGAGGAAAAAAGTTTTAACGCCTCCAGTGGTTATGATCTGAAAAGCACTGACTGAAAGGGTGCTGGAGGCAGACTCAATTGTGGCTTCCAAAATGGAATTGGATAAGTACCTGAAGGAAAAAAACAATGCAGTGCTATGGGGAAAGGGCGGGGGAGCGGGAATAGCTGAAATGCTCTTGAACAGAGCTGTCACGGGTTCGACAGGCCGAATGACCTCCTTCTGTGCTGTAATGATTCTACGATTCTATTGTGAAATAATATAACCTTGTGGAACAGTTAGACAAAATGCTGTTATTAGTGAATGTAATAAACGTGTTAATAGAAAAAAAATCGTGTGTGAATCATAAGTGGAGTTATTGTCGCCGGAAAACCCTTTGGTGTGACGGTTACCATTAAGAAATCCGCTAACATCATTGGGTTAGGTTTGAAAACCTACATCCAAGGGCTAATTTAACTGCAGCCCAAGTGTTCATCAGTTCCACTGGATCCTTTGATTGCTGAGTAAGCACAAATTGTTGCAATCCCATTGGGAGTATAGGTTTTGTTAACATACCTCGAACAATTATCTGAACAGGGTCGCTCCGTTCTGAATATCTCCATTGTCCATTCTCCCAATGTAGACATTCACATGTGTAAATGTCATCATAGCCAGATGCTGCGGTGAAATCATAAGCGATGTAACATTGTCCTTTAAGAGCTGTCTCCAGGCGGAATTCAGTCTGCTATCGGTAATAACGGATCTTTGTGAGGGGACACTGACAGCTACAAGTCAAAGTTATTGTCTCTCCGTATAAAATGACGTCATATGGTGGATTCAGAGACAAGATTGCCTTCGGTAAATCATCTGAGGAAAGCACAGTCAAAAGAGTTCAAACACCGAAAACATTTAATCAATAAGCATCGCTGTCATTGTAATAAGCCAAGTTCAACCTGCCAATAACGAGTATACGCCCCACGCACTGAAATGTCAAAAGTGTCAGGAGATAGCGTGCTCTCCACTTTCTAGACCATTGGAATTAATGTGCATTTTATTAATTACTGTTAGGGGTGTAATAGTAATATGATGTTTCCAACAACATAGCAGGAAAGTGCAACAGCAGACATTTTAAAAACCGGTAAATTAGGTTGATTTGCGCCTCTCGTTAGCGTCCCCTGGGGCGTGCCGGACTGTTTTCATGGCACCCCGCTCCCCGGTGGTCGAACAGGGCCACGATGCGCGCGGCCCTAGGTACCACCCTTTCAATCAGGGGAGGATGCCTGCAATGAGGCGGCGGTATGTGCCAACGCGCGTGGCGCTGTTCCACGTAGCGCCCCGTTCTTCAGTTATGGCGACCCAAGAAGGAGGTGGAGCACTTCCAGTAGCTCTCCACATCCTGCTTCGGACACTACTCATGAATTTCCGGCAGAGGGGCGCCAACATTTTCCGGGCACTAAGATTAGCGCCCTGGCGACATTAATGCTCCAAGAGGGGCGCCAAACAATTTATCCACACAAAAGCTGAATATCAGGCGCTGTATATAACGGGCGGCCGATCCGATGCCGCACGTTTTGCGCCACCGCCCCAGACGAATTTCTAGCCCAATAATAGTGATGAATATTGTTATTAAATGTAATTTTACAAAATGCGTACAAGCCATGATCACTACGAGAAAAAGTGCAATATTGTTTCTGAATATCCGAATTTAAGAAACAATTGCGGGAAGTTGCTCAATAATTCCTGCAATAGATTAATGCGCCCTGGAGCTAAACGAAATTCCAACTATCAAAATTAATTTTGTCTAACTGATGGCTATATAAGTGAATTGACTATTCATTTTGATGTCACATACTCACATATTAATGCCTCTACGAACAACGCATGGAGATGAACTAAAAGAGACAAAAAATGGATAAATGAACATTTCTTCCTATCAATAAGCTATTGTTCTGCCACGTTACCCAACAGTTATCGGAACTCGCATTTTATCACTTTAGAAATTGCCATCAGATTTTCTTACCCAGATTTATGTGTACCTTGCTAATTCAGTGTGTGTGTGTATATAAATGTATATATATATATGTATATAAAATATATTGAATTACGAGGAGAGATTATGCAAATTAGGCTTGTATTTCGTAGAATTTGGAAGGTGAGGGGTGATCTGATCGATTTTTTCAAGATATTAAGGGGAACAGATAAGATAGATAGAGATAAGCGATTTCCGCTGGTTGCGGATTCATGGACAAAGTGGCAAAGTGTAAAAATGAGAGCCAGACCTATCAGGGGTGAAATTAGAACATTCCAAAATGTTACTCAGTTATTCACAATATATATTAATGATCTAGAAGAGAGAGCAGATGTAATATCTCCAAGTTTGCAGACGAGACAAAGCTGGGTGGGCGTGCGTTTTGAGAGGTGGATGCCGAGAAACTCCAGTATAATTTGGACAAGTTAGGTGATTTGGAGAAGTTGGGTGATTGGGCAGATGCATGGCAGATGCAGTATAATGTGGATAAATGCGAGGTTATCCACTTTGGTGGCAAACACAGGAAGGCAGATTATTATCTGATTGGCAATAGATTGGGAAATGGGGAAGTGCAACGAGATCTGGGTGTCCTTGTGCACCAGTCGCTGAAGTAAAGCATGCAGGTGCAGCAGGCGGTTGTAGAAAGCAAATGGTATGTTGGCCTTCATACCGAGAGGATTCGAGTACAGGAGCAAGTATGTCTTGCTGCAGTTGTACAGTGCCTTGGTGAGACCACATCTTGAGTATTGTGTGCAGTTTTGGTCGCCTTATCTGAGGAAGGATGTTCTTGCCATGGAGGGAGTGCAGCGAAGATTCACCAGAGTGATACCTGGGATGGCAGGAATGACGTATGAAGAGAGATTGGGACGATTGGGCTTGTATTCGCTAGAGTATAGATGAATGAGAGGGGATCTCATTGAAACAAATAAAATTCTAACAGGACTAGACAGACTAGATGCAAGAAGGATGCTCCTGATGGTGGGGGAGTCCAGAACTAGAGGTCACAGTCTAAGGATAAGGGGTAAGCCAATTAGGACTGAGATGAGGAGGAATTTCTTCACCCAGAGAGTGGTGAAACTGCGGAATTCTCTCCCACAGAAGGCAGTTGAGGCCAATTCATTAAATATATTCAAGAAGGTGTTAGATATATTTCTTAAGGCTAAAGGAATCAAGGGATATGGGGAGAAAGCAGGGACAGGGTACTGAATTTGGATGATCACCCATGATCTCATTGAATGGCGGAGCAGGCTCGAGGGGCCGAATGGCCTACTCCTGCTCCTATCTTCCATGTTTCTATGTTTCTATATTACACACATCTGGTGGTGGAAGTTTGAGACTCTCACTCGCAAACGGCATTTGATGCCAGATCAATTGTTAATTTTGAATCGGAGATTGACAGATTTCCGTGAACCAAAGGTATTAAGGTATATGTGACAAAGGCGGGTTTGTGGAGTTAAGTCGCAGATCAACCATGATATCAATGAATGCCGGAACAGGCTCGAGCGGCTGAATGGCCTCCTCCTATTCCTAATATCCTATATATGTATATATATGCCTGTAGGATATATTAAACAGAGTATTGAAACAATCACATACAATGACAGTGCATTTTAGACAATCACATACAACTTACCGGCGCCTCTCTGAAGTTCTTTCAATATTAAACATCTTGTTTCAATGATAAATGATTGAAAACCCGAATTAAAATAAACAGAGATTGATTTAGGATCGCAGAGACAAACTCAGATGGATTGACTTCTATTCCAGATGATGTTAATTGTATGTTAATGTTATCTTAATGTATTTGTATACATATGTACATATTATTAAATTTAATTGCAAAACACGCAACTATCCTGTTTAATTTTCAGTACAACACTGAGATTACTCGCTAAATTATTCAATGTGCAGATTTGATAATATTTGCTACATTTTACTGCCACCTATCTGCAGCCAGTGCAGTATTGAGGAGGTAGTTATGTTTAACACCCAGAGATAGTGAACAAATCATTTTAAGAATCTTTCATCTTTGATAATGATACACTGTATTATTCCAAGACATGCAGCAAACAATTAAGTTAATCCGAAGCATTTTGGGTACTTTTCAGAGATATATTGCAAATTACTGTATATATATACAAAATAAAACAGCACAGAATGTGGTCATTTGACCCATCGCGCCTGTGCAGTCTCTTTGAAAGAACTATTCAGTTGATACCACTCCCCTGTTCTTTCACCAATGCCCGGCAAATGCTTCCTTTTCAAGTATAAATTCATTTTGCCTTAAAGTAACTGTGAAGACTGTTTCTATTATCCTTTCAAGCAATGAATTCCAGATAATAATAAATAGGTTATTAAAAAAAAATATCCGCAACTCCCCTCTTTATTTGCCAATTACCCTAAATGTGTGTCCTCTGGTCAGCGACCTCTAGACAGTGCAAACCGTTTCCCCTGATTCAATAGAAACATAGAAGATAGGAGCAGGAGTAGGCATTGGGCCCCTCGAGCCTGCTCCGCCAATCGATGAGATCATGGCTGATCATCCAAACTCAGTACCCTGTAGCTGCCTTCTCCCCATATCCCTTGATACCTTTAGCTTTAAGAAATATATCTAACTCATTCTTGAATATATTTAATGACTTGGCCTCAACTACCTTCTGTGGTAGAGAATTCCACAGGTTCACCACTCTCTAGGTGAAGAAATTCTTCCTCATTTCTGTTCTAAATGGCTTACCCGTTATCCTTAGATTATGACCCCTGGTTCTGGACTTTCCGACCATCGGGAACATTCTTCCTGCATCTAGTTTGTCCAAACCTGTCAGAATTTTATATGTTTCGATGAGATCCCCTCTCATTCTTCTATAATCCAGCGAGTATAGCCTAATCGACCCATTCTCTCCTCATATGTCATTCCTGCCATCCCGGGTATCAGCCTTGTGAATCTTCGCTGAACTCCTTCCATGGCAAGAACATCCTTTCTCAGATAAGGCGACCAAAACTGCACACAGTTCTCAAGGTGTGGTCTCACCAAGGCGCTGTACAACTGCAGCAGGACATCCCTGTTCCTATACTCAAACCCTTTCGCTATGAAGGCCAACATACCATTTGCCTTCTTCACCGCCTGCAACACCTGCATGCTTACTTTCAGCGACTGGTTCACAAGGACACACAGGTCTCGTTGCACTTCCCCTTCTCCCAATCTATTGCCATTCAGATAATAGTCTGCCTTTCTGTTTTTGACAAACCCTTTATAACTATGATCACTTCAGGTTCTTCTCAGGTACACGATGCAGATTGTGGTATCTCTCTCTCTCTCTCCCTCTCACTCTCTCACTATGTATATATATTTATATATAATTAGTGAGAGAGAAAGATACATTTATACAAGCTTACATATATGCTGGACAAGCATTAAATTAAACCGATAATAAATGCATTGTTGAAAATGTATTGATTGATATCCAGAATACATATAATGGCACCTTCTCTGAGCAATTGTTTTCTGTCGCTGATTGATTAGAAAGCAGCTGTTTTAATAATTTACCATTTCTGCGGCACTGATCTATCGACAAAGAAGACAGCGGGAAAAATTAAAAAGAAAAAAGAAAGACTTGCATTTATATAGCGTCTTACATGACCACCGGACGTCTCAAAGCGCTTTACAGCCAATGAATTACTTTTGAAGTGAAATCAATGTTGTATTGTGGGAAACGCGGCAGCTCTTTTGCGCACAGCAAGCTCCCACAAACAGCAATGTGATAATGACCAGATAATCTGTTTTTGTTATGTTTTTTGAGGGATAATATTGGCCAGGACACCAGGGATAACTCCCCTGCTCCTCTTGGAAATAGTGGCCGTGGGATCTTTTTACATCCACCTGAGAGAGAAGACAGGGCCTCGGTTTAACGTCCATTTCTAAAGATGGCACCTCCCATAGTGCAGCTCTCCCTCAGCTTTCCTTTGGAGCGTCAAGCATGGCTTTATGTGCTCAAGACCCTAGAGTGAGACTCTGAACCCACAAACCTCTGACTCAGAGGCAAGTGTGCTAGCAACTGATCTTCAGCTGATAGGGAAATGAGTGAAGAAGTTATACTTCCCTATCTACACTGCTCTGCACAAAGCAGCTTGTATTCAAGGCATCTTCCTCAACTGATGGTGTTGCTGTGAAAATGCAAGCAGCAGCTTTCTGCAGAGGTTTCAGTTTTCACAGGAAACAGGTTAAATTTAGCAATGACTGAATCAAGCTTGCTCTAACTGCAGGCATCTGGCGAATCAGCCCAGTAAAGACTGTGACTAATTAATCTGTATCTATAAATGCAGGCGCCAGGATTGCTAAATTAATTATCTTATTTCACTCTTTAATGTAATGCCCTTACCCAAGATATGCGTGTTAATAATTTATTCTGTAAAGTATTTTATCTCATAATCATTTGTCTTCAACTACACTATTCCTTACCAAAGGATGGTTTTCAACATAATTTGTTTATACTGCTTCACGCCTGAATTTTCTCTTCTTTTCCCAAGGATGGACATTGATTAAGGTCGAAATTTTATGCTTTCACGGATGTTGGAATACTTGTAAACGTGTGAGATCAGACAGTAAGCTCCTGGGTTCCTTGAGGGCTCAGTCGTGACCAGGACACCAGTGGTACGCCCCAGCACTTCTTTGAATAATGCTGTGGGATAATTTACATCAATCTGAGAGGACAAATGGTGCCTCGATTTAACGTATCATGCAAACGACGGTACATCAGACAATGCAGCGCTCACTCAAGACTGCACTGGTGTGTGAGCCTGAATTTCGTGATCAAATTTCTCGCGTTAGAATTCAACCCACGCGCTTGTGATTAAGAAGCAACAGTGTTACCACTTAGACAAGGCTGACACCTAGGATAGGTGGGCGAGATGGTCGAAGATTTCCGCTGCCTGCAACTATGACTAGTTAACTATTTTACTAAAAGCAGAGGAAAGGTGGCATCCCTGGGCACAACGCTACTAAATGAAGTAGCAATATGGGAATATAAAAGAGCCAATATATCATTATTATGTAGGAGGTTAAAGGAAAACGAATGCAGAAATTCTACAACAAAATAAATGTACTGGAAATTAAAAAGCAACTTGGAAGAGATAAAGGGGACCGCTGGTTAAAATTGAGAGGAGAGTTCTGCAGATAAGATGGTGAGCACACACTAGGGAAAGTGCCAATAGGAGATATTTGGGAGCAAAAAGAGATATATTCCTAAATATGTAAGGAACGTGATGCAAACGTTGTGCTTTTTGGATTAATAGAATAAATCAAGGTAATTATGTTCAACCTTTGGAACAAAAGCAGGGAAGTAATGTTAATGGTAAACACTTATAAATAACTTGTTCGACCTTAGCGGGAGTGTTCTGTGCAACTGGGGCAATGCACTTGAGGAAGTGAGTCAAGGCCTGGAAGAGGTTCAAGATGAAATATAATGGAATGAAACCTGGGTTGATGGACATCAGTTATATGCAAGACTGGAGAAGCTGGGTTTGTTCTCCTTACAGCAGGTAAGGTTAAGGGGAGATTTGCGAGAGTTATTGCAAATTATGAGTGGTTTTGATAGCGTAACTAAGGTGAATGTGATTTCACAGCATGAGGGCGGGTAACCAAAGGACACAGATTGAAGATAACTGGCAGAATAAAATAGCGAGAGTTAAGGAGAATATATTTCAAACAAAGGGTTTAAAATTCTCGAGCTATCCCAACAAAATGGTTTGGATCTTGAGTCAGTTAGAGATGACAAGACGGATAAAGTCAATTTTGTTTCTTAAATGTATCAAAAGATACGGAGCAAAGGTAGATAAATGTATTTGAGGTTCATGTCATCCAACCTCTACTTGAATTCCGAAGCTGTCACGTGGGGCTGAATGGCCTCCTTATGTTCCATGAGTGCGAATGTTTCAATATTTCATTGCTGCTCTAAGTTTGGCACGGCTACAGATCACAGACATAATCAACGAAATAAATTGGTTCATTGATAGACAGCTGTGATCGTCACTGGTCCTATATATTCCCTATGTTATTTTAGAAATAATTATGCTGCAACCAGAATTTTTTCGATTAGTGGAAATTTGTTATATTTCATGAATTCATATACATGAATAAATACATTGAGGTCTTGACAATGTTTTTTTAAATATATATATATATATATATGCATATATGTATAGAATGTTAGAAAGAAACAGTACAGTAGGTGGTCATTTGACCCATTGCGCCTGTGCACTCTCCAAGTGTTTACCCATAGCTCTGTAAATGTTTTCTTTTTAAGTATAGATCCAATTGCCTCAAGGTAAGTATTACATCTGATTATATTACCCTTTGAGGCAATGGATTCCAGATAATAAGAACATAAGAAATTAAGAAATAGCAGCATGAGTTGGCCATTTGGCCCCTCGAGACTGCTCCACCTTTCAATAAGATAATGGCTGATCAACGAGCTCAACTCTACCTTCCCGCCCGATCTCCAGATCCCTTGATTACCCTGGAGTCCAGAAATCTATCTATCTCAGCCTTGAATATACTCAAAGACAAATCATTCACAGTCCTCTGGGACAGTGAAATCCAAAGATTCACAACCCCTGAGTGAAGAAATTCCTCCTCATCTCGGTCTTAAATGGCCGAACCCTTATCCTGAGACTATGCCCCCTAGTTGAAGACATTTCAGCCAGGGGAAACAACATCCCAACATCTACCCTAACAAAGCCCTTCAGAATCTTGTGTGTTTCAATGAGATCACCTCTCATTCTTCTAAACTCAAGAGAGTATTAATCCATTCCACACAATCTCTCATCATAGGACAGCCCTCTCATCCCAGGAATCAATCTAGTGAACCCTTGTTGCACCGCCTCCAAGGCAAGTATATATTTCCTTAGATAAGGAGACCAAAACTATGCACAGTACTCCAGGTGTGCTCTCACCAAGACTCTGTACAATTGTAGCAAGACATCCTTACCCTTATACGCCAAACCTTTGAAAAAAAGGGCAACATGCCATTTGCTTTCCTTATTGCTTGCTGTACCTGCATGCTCGCTTTCTGCGTTTCTTGCACGAGGACGCCTAAATCTCTCTGAAAACCAACATTTAAAAGATTCTCAGCAACTAAAAATATTCTGTTTTTCTATTCTTCCTACCAAAGTGAATAAATTCACATTTCCCTTCATTTTACTCCATCAACCACCGTAGTGCCAACTCAGTTAGTCGATCTATATCCCCTTTCAGATTCTTTGAGTTCTCCTCACAGCTTACTGCCCCAACCTAGCTTTTTATCATATGCAACTTGGATACGTGACACTCAGTTATTTCATCTAGGTCATTGATATAGATTGAAAAAGCTCAGGCCCCAACACTGATCCACAATCCATGGTACTGTATGACCCCCAACCCCATGAGCACTTATCTTGTGTAATAACCTTTTATGTGGCACCTTATAGAATGTCTTTTGGAAATCGAAATATACTACATCCACTGATTGCCCTTTAACTACTCTGCTAGTTACATTCAAAAATAATCTAATAAATTTGTCAAGCACGATTTCGCTTTCATAAAAAAATGTTAGCTCTGCCTAATCATGTTATGATATTCTAAGTGCCCTGATACCACTTCCTTAACAATGAATTCCAGCATGTTCCCGACGACTGATGTCAGGCTAACTGTCATCTAGTACTCTATATTCTCTCTTCCTCCTTTCTTGAATTGCAGAGTTACATTTGCGATCTTCCAATCCGCTGATACCATTCCAGAATCTAGGGAATTTTTGAAGATCAAAACCAATGAATCCACTCTCTCTGCAGCCAGCACTTATAGAACCCTAGAATGTAGGCCGGCTGCTCCAGGGGATTTGTTGGCTTTTTGTCCAATCAGTTTCTCCAGTACTTTTTCTCTGCTTATATTAATTACATTAAGTTCCTCACCCTTATTCGACTCTTGTTACCCCACCATTTTTGGTGTGCTTTTTGTGTCTTCTACTGTGAAGACAGACACAAAATAAGGGGTTATTAAAAAAATATCCTCATCTCCCCTCTGATGCTTTTGCCAATTAGCATAAATGTGTATCCCCTGGTCATCGACCTCTAGCCAGTGGAAAACCTTTCTCCTTATTTAATCTGTCAAAACCCTTCATAATTATGAACACTTTAGGTTCCTCACAGAGACATGGTGCTGCTTGTGGTATCTCTCTCTCTCTCTCTCTCACTATATACATAATATATATATGCACACACACATATATATATATATATATATATATATATATATATATATATATATATATATATATATATATATATATATATATATATATATATATATATATATATATATGGAGAGAGAGAGAGAGAGAGACATATATATAAGCTTACCTATATCAGGACAGGCATAAAATTAATAATGAATACATTGTTGAAAATGTATTGATTGATATCCAGAAAACATTTACAGGCACTTTCTATGAGCAACTGATTAAGGTTTCTGTCGCTTTTGATTAGAGTGGAGTGTATCACAAATTTACAGCATCTGCGACACTGATCACGAAGAACACAACGTGAAAAATGAATATTCAATAATCTTAGGTGCTAACTTTTTTGCGATGGGATTACAGAAAAGTACTTTCCTGGCTACACTATTTTGCACAGCGAAATTTGTATTAAGGGGAACTGATGTTTTTGCTGTGAAATTGCACGCCGCAGCTTTCAGCAGAGCTGTCAGTTTTCACAGCAAACGCCTTTAATTTAGCAATGACTGAATCAAGCTTGCTCTAACTGCAGGCAGCTGGTGAGTCAGCCCAGGGAAGTCTTTGACTAATTATTATGTTTCTATCACTGCCGGCGCCAGGATTACTCAGTTAATTACCTTATTTCACGCTTTAATCTAAGACCTGAACCCAAGATAGGCATATTGTTAATTTATTCTTCAATGTGTTTCATCTTATAGTCATTACTCCTCAAATTTACAACTCCTTACCAAACGGATAGATTTTCAAAATGCTATTTTGAATTGGCTGAGTGCGGAATAATGACCAGGACACCAGTGCAACTGCCCTGCTCTTCTTTGAATCATGGTGTGGGATAACTTACACCCACCTGAGGGAGGAAGATTGGGCCTCAGTTTAACATCTCATACTAAAGAGGGCACCTCCGACAGTGCAGCGCTCCCTCTGGCGGTTTTACCATTTGCCCTGAATGTGCACCCTCTGGCTGCTGACCTCCAGAGAGTAAAACGGTTTTTCCTATTTGCATTATCAAAATCATTTCTAATTCTGAACAACTCTATTAAACCCCTTTCCCTACACCGCTTCAAGCAGAACATCAACCTGCATCTCTAGTATGTCCACATAACTGAAGTTCCTCATCTCTGTTTCCATTATATTAAATTTTCTCTGCATCCTGGCCAAGGCCTTCATATACTTTGTAAAATGAGATTACCTGAATTGGACACAATGCTCCATCTGAGCCTCAAGCAATGATGTGTTAAGATTTAGCATCACTTCCCTGTTTTTCAACAATACTTTATGTCTCTATTTATAAATTCAATGATACCGTATTCTTTTTATCAGCCTTTTCAACTTGACCTCCCAACTGCAAAGATTGGTTTACGTGAGCCTGCAGGTCTATCTGCTCCTGCATCCGCTGTAAAATTGTACAAAGTAATTTATATTGCCTCTCCTCAATCTTCCTTCCAGCAGGCATCACTTCCCTGAATTAAGTTTCAGCTGCCATGCCTCTGCGAATTTGAAAAGATGCCTTTCAATCCATGTCCAGGTCGTTAATATATAGCAAAAGGAGCAGAAGTCTCAATAAGCGACCCATGGTGATCCCCACTACATAATTCTCTCCATTATGAAAAGCAAGCGTTCAGGACCACTCACTTCTTTTGACTTTGAGATAATTTTGTATCCATGCTGCCACTGACACTTTAATAATATAATTGAGTAAAGGACAATAAGGAGCAATAAGTGGGAAAGTAACATTCAATAGTTATTAATTGAAAGTACAGGAATAAAAGGAGGGACCCGGATACAGTAGCAACAGCAGCAGCAATTACAAGAAGGTTGTATTGATTTGTTTAAGGTGTGAGGGAATAAATGTTTTAAGCAGAGGCATATACAGGGCTTTGGGGAAACGGCAGGATGTTGGGATTTCTGCAGGATTGCTGCAGCATACAGCCAGCAGAGAGAGAGACAGAGTGGCAGATAGAGAGACAAACACAGAGAGACAGAGAGACAGAGAGAGAGAGAGAGAGAGAGAGAGAGAGAGAGAGAGAGAGAGAGAGAGAGAAACACAGAGAGACAGAGAGACAGATAGACAGAGAGAGAGAGAGACAGAGAGAGAGAGAGAGACAAACACAGAGAGACAGAGAGACAGATAGAGAGAGAGAGAGACAGAGACAAAGGGAGAGACAGAGACAAAGGGAGAGACAGAGACAAAGGGAGAGAAAGAGAAAGAGGGAGAGAGCGCGAGAGAGCGTGAGAGCCGAGAGACAGAGAGAGAGAGAGAGAGAGGTCTGAAATATGTCATTAGGATCTGCAAAATCCTAACGTTTCAGAAAACTTCAAAAGATGCAATTTCAGCGAAAGAGAAAACAGCTTAACAAGATTAAATGGTGACTGTTCTCAAGATTACACTAGGCTAAGAAAAAACAGAGCAACATACTGGTGGGGGGTGGGAGGGGAGCTGTTGTTGGCGATGTGGTGATGTCCAGGACGAAAAGACACAGACTGTATATACGTGCTGTCAGAAAGATATTCAGATTCGATTTAGACACTTAGTGGAATAATTAAGCAGAGAGAAAGAGAGAAAGAAAGAAAGAAAGAAAGATAAAAAGAATGGTAGAAAGAAAGGAGTAAGAATGAAACAAAGAAAGTTAAAAAAAGAAAGAACAAATAAAAGAAAGAAAGAATGGTAGAAAGAAATGTAGAAAGAAAGTAACTATGAAAGAGAGAAAGAAAGAAAGAGAGAGAGAAAGAAAGAAAGAAAGAAAGGGAGAGAGAAAATTAAAGGAAGAAAGGATGAATGGTAGAAAGAAAATCATCAAGAAAGAAAGAGAGAGAGAAAGAAAGAAAGAAAGAATGGCAGAAAGAAATTAAGTAAGAAAGAAAGAGAGAAAGAGAGAGATAAAGAAAGAAAGAGAGACAAAGAAAGGAGGAAAGAGAGAAAGAATGTAAGAAAGGGTGAAAGAAAGAGAGAGTGAAATAAAGAAAAAAGAAAGAAAGAAATAGATAGTAAGACCGGAAGATAAAACAAAACACTGCGCGTGCTGGAAATCTGAAATATAAACAGAAAATTTAGGAAACACTCAGCAGGTCAGGCAGTGTCTGTGGAGAGTGAAAGAGAGTTAACCTTTCAGGTCGATAACTTTAATCAGAACTGGAAGCTATTAGAGATGAATTGCTTTTAAACTAAGTGCCGGAAATGGAAGCCACTTCCAGAAACCTCATTCCCAAGCTTTCGCAATCACCCCTTCCCTCCCAGAACCAATTTCCGCTGACTATCGGCACCCCTGGGAGTCTACCTAACTTTCTTACGCCTCATTCCCGAACCAGGGCAAGCTTCTCCACTTTGTTAAATATTCCATGATTCCCTAGATCTCTGCTGTTCTACTGTAACCATTTAAAATCCTCTGCACCCAATATGTGTGTTTCTATATTTGCGCCATTTGCAATCCCATTTGCCTTACACCATCGTCCATTTTGTCACTGAATCACTCACACCCTCCAACCTATTACAAACTTCCTCATTTTATTAATTTCTCTTTCCCATTTATCCTGGCACGTTATATGCTTAAAAGCTGCTCATCACTAACAACTTCCAGTTCTGATGAAAATTCGGTGAAATGAAACGCTAACTCTACACTCTCCCCAGATGATTCCTGACCTTTTGAGTTTTTCCAGCACTTACCGTTTGAAGTAAGTTAGATAGACAATGTGTATTTGAATTAGCTACATAACAGCCGCACATACCTTGTCCTTACTTCCTTTTTCCGCTTTTACAACTGTACGAGAAGAGTGTCTTGAGAAAAATCTGTGTGATTGCTTTTTTAAGCTACCAGAGCACATCATCCAGTTTGTACCCTGTGAATCGCTCGCCCACTTTTAACAATTTCAAGATTTAGGTCGAGAATGACCGACTATGCTCATTAGAAAAAAAACAGCTGCGAGCTACGCCCTGTGTAGGCAGTTCCTCAATTCATGCTGTCTGCGTTACTCTCTATTTGAACTTTTCATTGAAATAAATCTCTTCGAGGAGTTAAAATTACCAGACACTTGAATCATACTCACTGATCCCAAGAACAACTGAGAGAGTAAACATGTTCGAATTAGATTCGCGAACAATGTTCGGATCCTCCAAAGTTCCGAGAAAGTTTGCTTTCTTAATTTTCTTAGTCATTGGTTTGGAGACAACGGATATGACGTGCCTGTTGCTGTAGTGACGGAGATTGCAAAAGAGATATCACATTAATCAAGTTGTTATTAAAAGGGACGCACAATATTCCTGACTTGTCAGCACATAAAATTACTACACTCTCTTTCTGAGCATGAATTTGACATGTTAAACCAGAGACATATATTTTTATAATATTGAAGTAACCAAGGAGTTTTGCCTGTACTAAATAGTATATACTTCAATTCAAGAAGTATAGAACAATGCAGATGAGCTGAGGGCACAGGTAGTTACTTGGGTCCATGATATTATAGCTATTACATAGACGTGGCTGAAAGAGGGGCAGGTATGGCAGCTCAACATTCCTGGTTACAGGATTTTCAGACGTGATAGAGAGGCAGGTAAAAAGCGAGGGGGTGTCGCGGTATTGATTGAAGAAACTATTACAGCTGTGAGGAGGGATGATATGTTGGAGGGATCATCAAACGAGGACATATAGGTCGAATTGAAAAACCAAAAAATGGACGATCACACTGCTGGGAGTGTACTACAGACCCCCAAACAGTGAGCGGGAGAGAGAAGAACAAATATGTAGACAATTTTCTGATAAGTGCCAAAACTCTTGGGCAGTAATAGTAAGGGATTTAAACTACCCCGATATGAACTGGGATAACATTAGTGTGAAGGGTATAGAGGGCGCAGAATTCCAAAAATGCATCCAGGAGAAATTTTTTAGCCTGTGTGTAGGAAGCCCAAGAATGGAGGTGGCGGTTCTGGACTTGGTTTTAGGGAATGAAGCTGGGCAGGTAGAAGGCGTATCAGTGGGGGAGCATTTTGGTGCGAGAGACCATTATTCTGTTAGATTTAAGGTAGTTATGCAAAAGGACAAGGATGGATCACGAATGAAAATTCTAAATTGGGAAAAAGCAAATTTTGCTGCCTCAGAGGGGATTTAGCCATACTGGACTGGAAACAGCTATTTGAATGTAAATCAGTGTCAGAGCAGTGGGAGGCATTCAAGGAGGAGATCCGGAGGGTTCAGAACAAATATGTGCCCTGAAAGAAAAAAAGTGGACTAACAAATCTAGAGCCCCCTGGATGTCTAGGGATATACAGGGAAGGATAAAAAAAAAGGGAGGCGTACGAAAGATACCGAAGGCTAAATACTCCAGATTCTTTAGAGAAGTACAGAAAGTGCAGGGGTGCAATTAAAAAGGTTCTTAGGAAAGCAAAAAGAGAGCATGAAATATTCTTGGCAAGTAAAATCAAGGAAAACTTAAAGACGTCTTATAAATATATTAAGAGTAAGAGGATAAGTAAATAAAGGCTAGGGACTATTAGAGATGAAGAGGATATTCTGTGTGTGGAGGAGGGAGATGTCGGTAGGGTTCTTAATGAATACTTTGCATCTGTTTTCACAAAGAAGAGGGGCGAAGAAGACATTGCTTTGAGGGGGGAGGAGTGTGAAATATTAGATGAAATTAACATAGTGAGAGAGGAAGTATTAAGGGATTTAGCAGCTTTAAAAGTGGATAAATCCCCAGGCCCGGATGAAAAGTATCCCAGCCTGTTAAGCGAAGCAAAAGATGACATAGCAGAGGCCCTGACCATCATTTTTCAATCCTCTCTGGCTTCAGGTGTGGTGCCGGAGGACTGGAGGACTGCTAATGTGGTGCCCCTGTTTAAAAAGGGAGAAAAGCCTAGACCGAGTAATTGCAGGCTAGTCAGCCTAAACTCAGTGCTCGGAAAGGATTCTGAAGGACAGGATAAATCTTCATTTAGAAAGACACGGATTAATCAAGGATAATCAGCACGGATTTGTGAAGGGAAGGTCGAGTCTGACATACTTGATTGAATTTTTTGAGGAGGTAACAAGGAGGGCAGTTGAGGGTAGTTAAGGTTAGTGCGTTTGATGTAGTGTCTATGGACTTAAGCAAAGTTTTTTGATAAGGTTCCACATGGCAGACTGGTCACGAAGTTAAAAGCCCATGGCATCCATGGCAAAGTGTCAAGTTGGATTCAAAACTGGCTCGGAGACAGGAAACAGAGGGTAATGTTTGATGGGTGTTTTTGTGACTGGAAGGCTGTTTCCAGTGGGGTTCCGCAGGGCTCAGTACTAGGTCGCTGCTTTTTGTGGAATATATCAATGATCTAGACTTGAATAGAGGGGGTAAAATTAAGAAGTTGGCAGATGATACCAAAATCGGCTGTGAGGTTTATACTGAAGAAGGAAGCTGTAGACTGCAGGAAGATATCAATAAATTGGTCAGGTCGGCAGTACAGTGGCAAATGGAATTCAATCCGGAGAAGTGTGAGGTAATGCATTTGGTGAGGGCTAACAAGGCAAGGGAATACACATTAAATGGTAGGACACTGAGTAGTGTAGAGGAACAAAAGGACCTTGGAGTGCAGCAGGCCAGGTAGATAAGGTGGTTAAGAAGGCAGACGGAATGCTTGCCTTTATGAGCGGAGGCACTAAATACAAGAGCAGGGGGGTTATGCTTCAACTGTATAAACACCAGTTGGGCCTCAGCTAGAATACAGCGTGCAGTTCTGGTCACCACATAACAGGAACGATGTGATTGCACTAGAGAGGGTACAGAGGAGTTTACAAGGATGTTGCCGGGAGTAGAGAATCTTAGCTATGTGGAAAGCCTGTGTAGGCTGGGTTTGTTTTCCTTGGAACAGAGGAGGGTGAGGGGAGACCTTATTGAGGTGCATAAAATTATGAGGGGCCTCGATAAAGTTGATGGAAAGGACATATTTCCCTTAGCAGAGGGGTCAAAAACCAAGGGGCACAGATTTTAAGTAATTGGTGGAAGGTTTAGTAGGGATTTGAGTGGAAATTTCTTCACCCAGAGGGTTGTGGGGATCTGAAACTCACTGCCTGAACGGGTGGTAGAGGCAGGAAACCTAATCACATTTAAAAAGTACTTGGATGTGCACTTGGGATGCTCTAACCTGCAGCCTACGGACCAAGAGCTGGGAAGTGGGCTTAGGCTGGATAGCTGTTTGTTGGTCGGCGCGGAAACGATGGGCCGAAATGGCCTCCTTCCGTGCTGTAACTTTCTATGATTCTATGATTCTATGAGTTACAAGGAGAGATTATACAAATTAGGGTTTTATTCCCTATAAGTTAGAAGGTGAATGGGTGATCTGATCGAAGTTTTCAAGAAATTAAGGGGAACAGATAGGTTAGATAGAGATAAACTATTTCCGCTGTTTGGGGATTCTGGGACTAGGTTGCCTAGTCTGAAAATTAGGGCCAGAACTATCAGAAGTGAAGATAGGAAATTACAAAATTTTACACACAAATGGTGGTCGATTTTTGAAACTCTGTCCTGCAAACGGCAATTGATGCTAGATCAATTGTTAATTTTAAATCTGAAATTGATAGCTTTCCGTTAACCAAAAGTATTTAGGGATATGGGCCAAAGGCGGGTTTGTGGAGTTAGATCGCAGATTAACCATGATCTCAATGAATGGCGGAACAGGCTCGAGGGGCTGAATGGCCTCATCCTGTTCCTATGTTACTATATATAGATATATATATATATATCTATCTATATATAGTAACATATACATATGACTGTAGCATATATTAAACAGAGTATTGAAACAATCACATACAATGAGAGTGTATTTTAGCCAATCACATACAACTTACCGGCGCCTCTCTGAAGTTCTTTAATATTAAACATCTTGTTTCAATAATAAGGGATTGAAAACCCTAATTAAAAAAACAGAGATAGTTTTCGGATCGCAGAGACAAGGTCAGAAGGATTGATTTCTATTCCAGATTATGTTAATAGTATGTTAATGTTATCTTAATGTATTTGTATACATATGTACATATTATTAAATTTAATTGGAAAACACGCAGCTATCCTGTTTAATTTTCAGTACAGCATTAACATTTCTCGCTACATTATTCAAAGTGCAGATTTGTTTCAATATTTGCTTCACTTACTGCAGCCTATCTGCAGCCAGTGCAGTATTTAGGAGGGAGTTATGTTAAACACCCATAGATAGTGAACATATCACTTTACACATATTTCATCTCTGATAATGATACACTGTATTATTCCAAAGACATGCAGCAAACAATTCAGTTCAGTCGAAGCATTTTGTGTACTTTTCAGAGAAATATTGCATATTATTGTATATATACAAATAATAAAACAGCACAGAATGTGGCCATTTGAGCCATCGTGCCTGTGCAGTCTCTTTGAAAAACTATTCAGTTGATCCCACTCCCCTGTTCTTTCACCATAGCCCGGCAAATGCTTCCTTTTCAAGTATAAATTATTTTGCCTTAAAGTAACTGTGAAGTCTGTTTCTATTTTCCTTTCAAGCAATGAATTCCAGATAATAATAAATAGGTTATTAAAAAAAATATCCGGAACTCCCCTCTTTATTTGCCAATTACCCTAAATGTGTATCCTCTGGTCACCGACCTCTAGCCAGTGGAAACCGTTTCTCCTGATTCAATCTATCAAAACCCTTTATAATTATGATCACTTCAGTTTCTTCTCTGGTACACGATGCAGATTGTGGTATCTCTCTCTCTCTCTCTCTCTCTCTCACTATATATATATATATACATACAGTGAGAGAGAAAGATACATTTATACAATCTTACATATATACAGGACAAGCATAAAATTGAACCGAAAATGAATACATTGCTGAAAATGTATTGATTGATTTCCAGAATACATATAATGGCACCTTCTCTGAGCAACTGTTTTCTGTCGCTAATTGATCAGAAGGGAGCTGTTTTAAAAATTTACACCTTCTGCGGCACTGATCTTTCTATAAAGAAGACAGCGGGACAAATTAAAAAGAAAAAAAGAAAGACTTGCATTTATATAGCGCCTTACATGACCACCGGACGCCTCAAAGCGCTTTACAGCCAATGAAGTACTTTTGAAGTGAAATCACTGTTGTATTGTGGGAAACGCGGCAGCTCTTTTGCGCACAGCAAGCTCCCACAAACAGCAATGTGATAATGACCAGATAATCTGTTTTT
This sequence comes from Squalus acanthias, assembly GCA_030390025.1. Lineage (NCBI taxonomy): Eukaryota > Metazoa > Chordata > Chondrichthyes > Squaliformes > Squalidae > Squalus > Squalus acanthias. The sequence goes on along the minus strand of CM059442.1, from coordinate 7,778,028 downwards.
GTTATGTTGTTTGAGGGATAATATTGGCCAGGACACCAGGAATAACTCCCCTGCTCTTCTTTGAAATAGTGGCCATGGGATCTTTTTACATCCACCTGAGAGAGCAGACAGGGCCTCGGTTTAACGTCCATTTCTAAAGATGGCACCTCCCATAGTGCAGCTCTCCCTCAGCTTTCCTTTGGAGCGTCAAGCATGGCTTTATGTGCTCAAGACCCTAGAGTGAGACTCTGAACCCACAAACTTCTGACTCAGAGGCGAGTGTGCTAGCAATTGATCCTCAGCTGATAGGGAAATGAGTCAAGAAGTTATACTTCCCTATCTACACTTCTCTGCACAAAGCAGCTTGTATTCAAGGCATCTTCCTCAACTGATGGTGTTGCTGTGAAAATGCAAGCAGCAGCCTTCAGCAGAGGTGTCAGTTTTCACTTGGAACAAGTTAAATTTAGCAATGACTGAACGATGCTTGCTCTAACTGCAGGCATCTGGTGAGACAATCCAGTGAAGTCTCTGACTAATTATTCTGTATCTATAACTGCAGGGGCCGGGATAGCTCAGTTAATTATCTCATTTCATTCTTTAATCTAATGCCCGTATCCATGATATGCATGTTGATTATTTATTCTCCATTGTGTTTTATCTCAGGCTCATTTGTCTTCAAATATTCAATTCCTTACCAACGGATGGTTTAACAATTTGCTTTTTTTATTCTGCTTCACGCCTGAATTTTCTCTTCCTTCCCCAAGAATGGACATTGATTAAGTTCCAGATCTTGTATTTCCACGGATGTGGGAAGCCTTGCCAACGTGTGAGATCAGGCGGCGAGTGTCAGTGAGCTCCTGTGTTGTCTGAGCGCTCGGTAGTGACCAGGCCACCAAATTATGATTGATTTTGAAAGAGTAAGTAAGGAAAAAGAGTTTTCACTGAAAGGTGGATCGGTAATCAGAGGACATAGATTGAAAATAATTGGCAGAAGAACCAGCGGGAGATAAGGAGAATGTATCTCACACAAAGGATTTTAGGATCTCGAGATATACCAGCAAAATTCTTTGTATGCTGAGGCAATTAGGGATGACAAGACAATGATAAATTCAATTGTGTTTCCTAAACGTATCAAGAGATATGGAGCAAAGGCGGGTAAATAGAATTGAGGTTCAGATCATGCAAGACCTCATTGAATATCGAAATTGTCATAGTCAAAGAGTCATAGAGTTATACAGCGCAGAAATAGGCCCTTCGGTTCATCGTGTCCGCGCCGGCCATAAAGCCCTGTCTATTCTCATCCCATTTTGCAGCACTTGGTCCGTAGCCTTGTATGCTATGGCGTTTCAAGGGCTCATCTAAATACTTATTGGATGTTGTGAGGGTTCCTGCCTCTACCACCCTTTAAGGCAGTGAGTTCCAGATTACAACCACCCTCTGGGTGAACAAGTTTTACCTCAATTCCCCTCTAAATCTCCTGCCCCTTACATTGAGGCTATGCCCCCTGGTTAATGACCCCTCTAGTAAGGGGAAAAGTTCCTTTTAATCTGTCCTATCTAAGCCCCTTATAATTGTTTACCCCTCAATCAGGTCCCCCCCCCCCCCTCAGCCTTCTCTGCTCTAAGGAAGCCTGAGCAGTCTCTCTTCATAGCTGAAGCTCTCCAGCCCAGGTAACATCCTGGTGAATCTCCTCTGCACCCTCTCCAATGCAATCACATCCCTCCTATTGTGTGGCGACCAGAACTGCACACAGTAGTCCAGCTGTGGCCTAAGCAGCGTTTTGTCCAGCTCCATCATAACCTCCCTGCTCTTATAGTCTATGCCTCGGCTAATGAAGGCAATTACCCCATATGTATTTTTAACCACCTTATCTACCTGCCGTGCTGCCTTCAGGGATCTAGGTACATGCACATCAAGATCCCCCTGATCCTCTGTCCTTCCTAGGATCCTACCATTCATTGTGTATTCCCTTGCCTTGCTAGTCCTCCCAAAATGCATCATCCGACACATTTCAGTTTTTAATTCCATTTGCCACTGTTCTGACCATCTAACCATCCCATCTATATCGTCCTGTATCCCGTGGCTTCCCTCCTCGTTATTTCACACTCCACCAATTTTCGTGTCATCTGCGAACTTACTGATCATACCTTCTACATTCATATCTAATTCCTTAATGTACACTACAAACAGCAAAGGACCCAGCACCGATCCCTGCGGTAAACCACTGGACACAGCCTTCCAGTCACAAAAACAACCTTCGACCATCACCCCCTGCCTCCTGGAACTAAACCAATTTTGGATCCAATGTGCCAAATTGCCCTGGATTACATGGGCTCTTAGCTTCTTGACCAGTCTCCCATGTGGCACTTTGTCAAAAGCCTTACTGAAGTCCATGTAGATTACATCAACTGCACTACCTTCATCCACACACCTAGTCACCCTCTCGAAAAATGCAATCAAATTGTTCAGACATGATCTCCCCCTCACAAAGCCATGCTGACTATCCCTGATTAATCCCTGCCTCTCGAAGTGGAGACTAATTCTGTCCCTCAAAATATTTTTCCAATAATTTTCCTACCACTGATGTTAGGCTCACTGGCCTGTATATCCCTGGTTTATCCCTACTACCCTTCTTGAACAATGGTACTACGTTAGCTGTTCTGCAGTCCTCTGGCACCTCACCTGTGGCCAGAGAGGTTCTGAAAATTTGTGCCAGAGCCCCTGCAATCTCCTCCCTTGCCTCACACATCAGCTTGGGATACGTCCCGTCAGGGCCTGGGGCTTTATCCACTTCTAAGCCCGCTAAAACCGCTAATACCTCCTCCCTCGCAATACTAATTTGTTCAAGTATATCACAATCCCCCTGCCTGATTTTTATGCCAACATCGTCCTTCTCCATAATGAACAAAGATGCAAAATATTCATTTAAAAGCTCACCTATATCTTCCGGCTCTACACACAGATTGCCACGTTGGACCCTAATGGGCCCTACTCTTTCCCTGGTTTTCCTCGTGCCCTCAATATACTGATAAAACAGCTTGGGATTTTCCTTTATTTTGCCCGCCAGTGTTATTTCATTCCCCCTCATCGCTCTCCGAATTAATTTTATAAGTACCCCGCTGCACTTTCTATACTCCTCTAGGGTTTCCAATGTTTTTAGTCCTTTGTATCGGCCAAAACACTGCCTTTTTTCCCTAATCCATTCTTGTATATCCCTTGACATCCAGGGTTCCCTGGGTTTGTTGGTCCCACTCTTGAACTTTACGGGAACATGTTGGCGTTGTACTCTCTAAATTTCCTTTCTGAAAGACTTGTCTCGTGGGGCTGAATGGCATCCTCATGTTCCACGTGTTCTAATATTTCAATATTTAATTTCTGTTCTAAGTTTGGAACGGCTACAGATCACAGACATAATCAATGGAATAAATTGGTGCACCTGCTGAATAGCTGCGATCTTCATTGCTCCTATATATTCACAATGTTATTTTAGAAATATTTATGTTGTAACCTGATTTTTTTGGATCAGCAGACACTTTTCGGATTTAACGAAATTATATACATGAATAAATAAATAGAGCTCGTGAACGATGTTCTTTGTAATATATATATATATATATATATATATATATATATATATATATATTTATATAATAATATATATACATATACATAATTTTATAATGAAAAGGCACAGAATGCGGTCATTGGACCCATCCTGCCTGTGCAATCACTTTGAAAGAGCTATTCAATTTAACCCTTTCCCCTTTGTTTAACCATAGCCCTGTAAATGATTTTTATTTCAAGCATAGATCCAATTGTCTTCAAGTAGCTTTTAAATCTGCTTCTCTTACCCTTTCAGCTAATTAATTCCAGATAATAAGAACATAAGAACATAAGAAGTAAGAGCAGAAGTAGGGAATGCGGCCCCTCGAACCTGCTCCGTATTTTAATAAAACCATGGCTGATGATCGACCTCAACTCCACGATCCCGCCCGATCTCCATATCCCTTGATTTCCCAAGAGTTCAAAAATCTATCGATCTCAGCCTTGAATATAATCAAAGACTCAGGATTCACAGCTCTCTGGTGCAGCGAATTCTAAAGGTTCACAAACCTCCGAGTGAAGAAGTTCATCCTCATCTCAGTCTTAAATGGCCGACCCCTTATCCTGAGACTATGCCCCTTAGATCTAGACGCTCTAGCCAGGGGCTACAACATCCCAGCATCTACCCTGTCAATCCTCTTCAAAATCTAGTATGTTTCAATTCAATCACTTCTCATTCTTCTAAACTCCATAGAGTATAGGCCCATTCTACACAATCTATCATCACAGGACAGCTCTCTCATCCCAGGAATGAATCTAACGGACCTTTGTTGCACCGCATCCAAAGACAAGTATATCCCTCCATAAATAAAGTGACCAAATCTGTGCACAGTGCTCCAGGTGTGGGCTCACCAAGGCCCTGTACAATTGTAGCAAGACTTCCTTACACTTATACTCCAAACCCCTTGCAATAAAAGCCAACATGCCATTTGCCTTCCTTATTCCTTGTTGTACCTGCATGCTAGCTTCCTATGTTATTTTCACGAGGACACACAAATCAGCCTAAAACAAACATTTAAATGTTTCTTACCATTTAAAAAATATTCTGTTTTTCTATTCTTCCTTCCTAAGTGAATAACCTCACATTTCCCTACATTAAACTCCATCTGCCCCCTTACTGCCCTCTCTGTTAGTCTATCTATATCCCTTTGCAGACACTTTGTGTTCGTCTCACAGATTACTTTCCCACTTAGATTTGTATCATCAGTAAACCTGGATACATTGCACTCGGTCCCTTCATCTAGGTCATTAATATAGATTGTAAATAGCTGAGGCCCCAACACTGAACCTTGCGGCACCCCAGTATTTACAGGTTGTCAACCTGAAAAAGATCCGTTAATCACTACTGTGTTTTCTGTCAGTTAACTAATCTTCTATGTACAATATTTACCCCATCCCCATGAGCCTTTATAAACTCTAATAACATTTTATGCGGCATAATTTTTTGCGGCCTCCTCCTGAGATCCCCACCATCACAGAAGCCAATCTTTAGTCAATTCGATTCACTCCACGTGATAGCAAGAACTGGCTGAGCGCACTGGATACAGCAAAGTCTATGGGCCCCGACAACATACCGGATATCGTGCTGAAGACTTGTGCTCCAGAACTCGCCTCACCTCTAGTCAAGCTGTTCCAGTACAGCTACAACACTGGCATTTATCAGACAATGTAGAAAACTGCCAAGGTATATGACTAGTGTTGATAAGTTGGGTACCGCAGGGATCAGTGATTAGGACCCAGCTATTCACAATATATATTCATGATTTGGATGAGGGAACCAAATGCATTATTTCCAATTTGCTGACGACACAAAACTATGTGGTATTGTGAGTATTAAGGATGCAAAGTGGCTTCAAGGCGAATTAGACAAGGTAAATGCAGGGCAGATGCAGTATAATGTGGATAAGTGTGAAGTAATCCACTTCGGTAGGCAAAACAGAAGACAGGTGGAGTATTATTTAAATTGAGCTTGATTGGGAAATGCTGATGTACAAAGGGACCTGAGTGTCCTTGTACACCAGTCACTGAAAGCAAACATGCAGGTGGAACAAGCAGTTAGGAAGGCAAATGCGATGTTGGCCTTCATTGCAAGAGGATTTGAGTACAGGAGCAAGGAAGTCTTCCTACAATTATACAGGGCCTTGGTGAGACCATATCTGGAGTACTGTGTGCAGTTTTGGTCTCTTTACGTAAGAAAGGATATACTTGCCATGGAGGGAGTGCAGCGAAGGTTCACCAGACTGATTTTTGGGATGCCAAGACTGGCGTATGAGGAGAGATTGGGTCGACTAGGTCTGTATTCACTAGAGTCTAGAAGAATGAGAGGGGATCTCATTGAAAAGTATAACATTCTGACAGGGCTAGATAGACTGGATGCAGGGAGGATGCTTCCCCTGACTGGGGGGTCTAGAACGAATTGCCACAGCCGCAGAATACGGGGTAGGACATTTATGACCGAGAGGAGGAGGAATTTCTAAGCTCAGAGGGTGGTGAACCTGTGGAATTCTCTACCACAGAAGGCTGTGGAGGCCAAGTCACTGAATAATTTTACGAAGGAGACAGATAGATTTCTAGACACAAAAGGCATCAAGGGGTATGGGGAGAGAGCGGGAATATGGTATTGAGATAGAGGATCAGCCATTACATATTGAATGGCGGAGCAGGCTCGAAGGGCAGAATGGCCTACTCCTGCTATTATTTTTCTTTATTTGTATGTTTCTATGTATGTCCTGTGCATATAAATCTGGACATATCCAACCCGGCCAATTACCGCCCCATCAATCTTCTCCCAATCATCATTAAAATGACGGAAGATTTCATCGACAGTGCTATCAAGCGGCATTTACTCACCAATAAGATGCTGAAGGATGCCCAGTTTGATTTCCGCGAAGACCACTTCGCTCTCGACCACATTAGAGCCTTGGCCCAAACATGGACAAAGGAGCTGAATTCCAGAGGTGAGGTGAGAGTGACTGCCCTTGACATCAAGGCAGCTTTTGACCGAGTGTGGCATCAAGGAGCCCTGGCAAAACTAAAGTAAATGTGAATCGCGGGGGAACACTCCACTGGCTGTCGTCATACCTAACAGAAAAGAAGGTGGGTGTGGTGTTTGAAGGTCAATCATCACAGCCCCAGGACATCGCTGCAGGAGTTCCTCAGGGCAGTGTCTCAGAAACATATAAACACAGAAGATAGGAGCATGAATAGGCCATTCAGCCCCTCGAGCCTGCTCGCCATTCAATGAGATCATGGCTGATCATCCAAATTCAGTACCCTGTCCCTGCCTTCTCTCCATATCCCTTGAACCCTTTAGCTTTAAGAAATATATCTAACTCCTTCTTGAATATATTTAATGAATTGGCCTCTACTGACTTCTGTGGTAGAGAATTCCACAGCTTCACCACACTCTGGGTGAAGAAAGTCCTCCTCATCTCAGTCCTAAATGGCTTACCCCTTATCCTGAGACTGTGACACCTGGTTCTGGACTCCCCGGCCAACGGAAACATCCTTCCTGCATCTAGTCTGTCTAGTCCTGTTAGAAATTTAAAGTTTCAATGAGATCCCCTCTCATTCTTCCAAACTCCAGCGAGTATAAGCCCAATCGACCCAATCACTCCTCATACATCATTCCTGCCATCCAAGGTATCAGCCTAGTGAATCTTTACTGCACTCCCTCCAAGGCAAGAACATCCTTCATCAGATAAGGCGACCAAAACTGCACACAATACTCAAGATGTGGTCTTACCAAGGCCCTGTACAATTGCAGAAAACATCCTTGTTCCTGTACTCGAAACCTCTCGCTACGAAGGCCAACATACCTTTTGCCTTCTTAACCGCCTGCTGCACCTGCATACTTACCTTCAGCGACTGGTGCACAAGAACACCCAGTTCTCGTTGCACTTCCCCTTCTCCCAAACTATTGCCATTCAGATAATAATCTGCCTTCCTGTTTTTGACACCAAAGTGGATAACCTCGCCTTTATCCACATTATATTGCAAGTGCCATGCTTCTGCCCAATCACCCAAACTGTCCAAATCATACTGGAGTTTCTCGGCAGCCTCCTCACGGCACACACTCCCACCCGTTTTGTGTCGTCTGCAAACTTGGAGATATTACATCCAATTCCCTCGTCTAGATCATTAATATATATTGTGAATAGCTGGGGTCCTAGGACCGATCCCTGCGGTACCCCACTAGTCACTGACTGCCGCTCGGAAAAAGACCCGTTAATTCCAACTCTTTGCTTTCTGTCTGCCAACCCGTTTTCTATCCAAGTCAATACCTTGCCCCCAATCCCATGTGCATTAAATTTACACGCTAATCTCTTATGCGGGGCCTTATCGAAAGCCTTCTAAAAGTCCAAATACATCACATCCACTGGTTCTCCCTTATCTATTTTACCAGTTACATCCTCAAAAAATTCCAGTAGATTAGTCAAGCACGATTTACCGTTTGTAAATCAATGTTGACTTTTTCCGATCCTGTCACTGTTTTCCAAGTGCTCTGCTATTACATCTTTTAAAATGGACTCTAGCATTTTCCCCACTACCGATGTCAGGCTTACCGGTCTATAATTCCCCGTTTTCTCTCTGCCTCCTTTTTTGAATAGTGGGGTAACATTAGCTACCCTCCAATCCATGGGTACTGTTCCAGAGTCTATCGAATTTTGGAAGATGACCAGCAATGCATCTACTATTTCTAGGGCCACTTCCTTAAGTACCCTAGGTTGTAGATTATCAAGCCCTGGGGATTTATCGGCCTTCAATCCCGTCAATTTCCCTAACACTATTTCCCTGCAAATACTGAAGTTCTTTCAGTTCCTCCCTCTCATTAGACCTTATGTTCCCCGACATCTCTGGGAGGTTATTTGTTTCCTCATTTGTGAAGACAGAATCAAAGTATGTGTTTTATTGACCTGCCTTTTGTTGGTTCCCCATCAAAAATTCCCCTGATTCTGACTGCAAGGGACCGAAGCTTGACTTCACCAATCTTTCTCTCGTCACATATGTATAAAAGCTTTTACAGTCAGTTTTTATGTTCCCTGCAAGCTTACTCTCGTACTCTATGTTCCCCCTCTTAATTAACCCCTTTGTCTTTCTTTGCTGAATCCTATTCTGCTCCCAATCCTCAGGTTGTCTGCTTTTTCTGGCCAATTTATATGTCCTCTCATATTCACTTGTTTCATCAATGACCTTCGCTTCAACATAAGGTCAGAAATGGGGATGTTCGCTGAAGCTTGCACAGTTTTCAGCGCCATTCAATACTCCTCAGATAATGAAGCAATCCATGCCCGCATGCAACAACACCTGGACGACGATCAGGCTTGGGCTGATACGTGGCAGGTAACATTTTTGCCACCGATTTTACAGGCAAGGACTACCTCCAAAAAGCGAGAGTGTAACCAACTCTCCTTGAAATTCAACGGTATTACCATCGCCGAATCCTCCACCATCGACATCCTGGGGGTCACCATTGACCAGAAACTAAACTTGACCAACCACACAAATAACGTGGCAACAAGAACAGATCAGAGGCTGCGTATTCTGTGGCGAGTGTCTCACCTCCTAACTCCCCAAAGACATTCCACCATCTACAGGGCACAAGTAAGGAGTGAGATGGAATACTCTCCACTTGCCTGGATGAATGCAGCTCCAACAACACTCAAGAAGCTCGACACCATCCAGGACAAAGCAACCCGCATGATTGGCACCCCATTCTCCGCCTTCAACATTCACTCCCTCCACCACCGGCGCACCGTGCTGCAGTGTGCACCATCGACAAGATGCACTGCAGCAACTCGCCAAGGCTTCTTCGGCAGCACCTCCCAAACCCACGAACTCTTACACTACAAGGACACGTGCAGCAGACGCATGGGAACACCACCACTGCCAAGTTTCCCTCCAAGTCACACACCATTCTGAGTTAGAAGTATATCCCCGATTCTTCATCGTCGCTTGATCAAAATCCTGGTACTCCCACCCAAACAGCACTGTGGGAGCACCTTCACCACACAGACTGCAGCGGTTCAAGAAGGAGGCTCACCAGCACCTTCTCGAGGGTTCTTAGGGAAAGGCAATAAATGCTGGTATCGCCAGCGACGCCCAAATCCCATAAACGAATAAATACACTCATTATCGAATGCCTTTTGGAATCCAAATATACCACATCCACTGGTTCCCCTGTATCTACCCTGCTAGTTACATCCTCAAAAAGCTCTTATAAATTTGTCAAACACGATTTCCCTTTCATTAACCCATGTTGTCTCTGCCTAATCATATTCTGATGTTCTAATGCCATGGTACCACTTCCTTAACAATGGATTCCAATATTTTCCTGACGACTGATATCAGGCTTACTGGCCTGTTGTTCCCTGTTTTCTCTCTCACTCCTTTCTTGAAAAGCGGTGTTACATTTGAGACCTTCCAGTCCGCTGGAACCGTTCTAGAATGTAGGGAATTTTGGAAGATTGAAACCAATGCATCCACTGTCTCATAAGTCACCTCTTTTAGAACCCTAGGATGTAGGCCGTCAGGTGCAGGGGAATTGTCGGCTTTTATTCCCATTACTGTTTTTCTCTACTTATATTAATTACATTAAGTTCCTCACCCTCATTCGGCTCTTGTTTCCGCACTATTTTTGGTCAGATTTTTATGTCTTCTACTGTGAAACAGATACAAAATAAGTGGATATTGAAAAAAATCCTCATCTCCCCTCTAATGCTTTTGCCATTTAACATAAATGTGTATTCCCTGGTCACTGACCTCTAGCCAGTGGAAATCTAACTCCTTATTCACTCTATCAAAACCCTTCATAATTATGAACACATTAGGATCTTCTGAGAGACATGATATATATCAAAACAAATAGCGAGAGAGACATTTATGTAAGCTTACATATATGCAGTCCTCGCATAAAATTAACAATGAATACATTGTTGAAAATGTATTGATTGTTATCTAGAATACATTTACAGCCACTTTCTACCAGCAACTGATTAAGGATTCTATCGCTTTTGATTAGAGGGGAGTTCTATCACAAATTTACAGCATCTGCGACACTGATCACAAAGAACACGACGTGAAAAATGATGGTTCAATAATCTTAGGTGCTAACTTTTTTGCTATGGGATTACAGAAATGTACTTTCCTGAATAAACTATTCTGCACAGCGAGGCTTGTATTTTAGGGAACTGATGGTTTTGCTGTGAAAATGTAAGCAGCAGCTTTCAGCAGAGCTGTCAGTTTTCACAGGACATACCTTAAATTTAGCAATGACTGAATCAAGCTTCCTCTAACAGCAGGCAGCGGGAGAGTCAGCCAGGGAAGACTTTGACTAATTATTCTGTTTCTATTCGCTTTTAAAACAGCACAAAAAGAGTGTCCATATCTTGAGAAATATCTGCGTGATTTCATTTCTAAGCTACAAGAGCACTTCATTCGGTTTATACCCTGTGAATTTCCCGTCCACCTTTTAACAATTTCAAAATTTACGTCGAGTTTGACCGGCTATGCTCATTAGAAAAAAAATGGCTGCGAGCTACGCCCTGTGTAGGCAGTTCCTTAATTCAAGCAGTTTGCCGTAATCTCTCTTTGAACTTTGCATTCAAATAACGATCTTCTAGGAGTTAAAATTACCAGACAGTAGACCCATACTAACCGATCCAAGAACAACTGAGAGAGCAAACATGTTCTAATTGGATTCGCGCACAATATTCGGATCCTCCAAAGTACCGAGATATTTTCCTTTCTAAATTTTCTTATTCATTGGTTTGGAGATAACGGAGTATGACGTGCCTGTTGCTGTAATAACCGTGATTGCAACACAGATTTCACATTAATCAAGTTGTAAATAAAGGAACGGACAATATCCTTGACCTGTCAGCACATAAAATTAATACACATTCCTTCTTAACATGAATTTGTAATGTTACATCAGTGTGTGTGTGTGTGTGTGTGTGTATATAAATATAAATATATATATATATATATATACATATATATATATATATATATATATATATATATATATATATATATATAATATATTATATATGTATGTATCTAATATATTGAGTTACGAGTAGAGATTACACAAACTAGGCCTGTATTCCCTAGAATTTAGAATGTGAGAAGGTGATCTGATCGACGTTTTCAAGATATTAAGTGGAACAGTTAGGATAGATAGAGAGAAACTATTTCCGCTGGTTGGGGATTCTGTGACAAGGGGGCATAGTCTAAAAATTAGGGCCAGACCTATCAGGTGTGAAATTAGCAAATTCCAAAATTTTACCTACAAATGTAAATGTAAGAAACTCTCTACCGCAAAACGTCAATTGATGCTAGAACAATTGCTAATTTCAAATCAGAAATTGACAGCTTTCCGTTAACAAAAGGCATTGCGGGATGTGGGACAAAGGCGGGTTTGTGGAGTTAGATCGCAGATCAACCAGGATCTCATTCAATGGCGAAACAGCCTCGAGGGGCTGAATGGCCTCCTCCTGTTCCTATGTTTCTATATGTGTATATATATGCCTGTAGGATATATTAGCCAGTTTATTGAAACAATCACATACAATGTCAGTGCATTTTAGGCAATCACATACAACTTACCGGCACCTCTCTGAAGTTCTTTCAATATTAAACATCGTGTTTCAATGATTAAAGGACTGAAAACCCTAAATAAAAAAAACAGAGACTGTTTTAGAATCGCAGAGACAAGCTCAGATGGATTGATTTATATTCCAGATTATGTTAACATTAAGTTGACGTTATCTTAATATATTTGCTAATATATGAACATGTTATTTAATTTAATTGATAAACACACAACTATATTGTTTAATTTTCAGTACAATAATAAGATTACTCGCTACATTATTCAAAGTGCAGATTTGTTTAAATATTTGCTTCACTTTCTCCAGCCTTTCTGCAGCAAGTGCAGTATTTAGGATGAAGCTAAGTTTAACACCCAATGATAGCGAACAAAACATTTTACACATCTTTCATTTCTGATAATGAAACACTGTATTGTTCCAAAGACAGTCAGCAAACAATTTAGTTAATCCGAAGATTTTTTTATTTTGTGTATTTTCAGAGACATAGTACAAATTATTGTATATATATAATAAAACAGCACAGAATGTGGTCATTTGACCCATCGTGCCTGTGCAGTCTCTTTGAAAGAGATGCTTAATTGATCCAATTTCCCTGTTCTTTCATCATATCCCTGTAAATGTTTTATTTTCAAATATAAATTCACTTGCCTTAAAGTAACTGTGAAATTTCTATCTGTTTTCCATTCAAGCAATGAATACCAGATATATTTTTAAAAATTCTTTTGTGGGATGTGCGCGTCGCTGGCGAGGCCAGCGTTTTTCGCCCATCCCTAATTGCCCTTGAGAAGGTGGTGGTGAGCCGCCTTCCTGAAACGCTGCAGTCAGTGTGGTGATGTTACTCCCACAGTGCTGTTAGATAGGGAATTCCAGGATTTTGACCAAGCGACGGTGAAGTGTCGTCGATTTAATTCTAAGTCAGGATGGTGTGTGACTTGGAGGGGAACTTAGAGGTGGTGGTGTTCCAATGCGTCTGCTGCCCTTGTCCTTCTAGATGGAAGAGGTCGCGGGTTTGGGAGATGCTGCCGAAGAAGCATTGCCGAGTTGCTGCAGTGCATCTTGTAGATGGTACAAACTGCAGCCACGGTACGCCGGTGGTGGAGTGAGTGAATGTTTAATGTGGTAGATGGGTTGCCAATCAAGCGGAAAGTTTTGTCCCAGATGGTTTCTAGCTTCTTGAGTGTTGTTGGAGCTGCACTCATCCAGGCACGCAGAGAGTATTCCAAAGGATACAGATGGCAGATAACTGGCAGAAAAACAACAGCGAGAGATAAGGAGAATATATTTCAAAAAAAGGATTTCAGAAGTCTCGAGCTATCCCACCAAAATGCTTTGGATGCTGAATCAATTAAAGATGACAAGACTGACCCTAAATTCAATTTTGTTTCTTAAATGTATCAAATGATAAGGAGCAAAGGTGGGTAAATGGATTTGAGGTTCACATCATCCAAGATCAAAATGAATATCGAAGCTGTCTCGTGGGGCTGAATGGCCTCCTCATGTTCCAATTGTGCAAATGCCTCAAGATTTTATTTCTGTTCCAAGTTTGGCCCGGCTACACATCTCAGACATAATCAAGAAAAATAAATTGGTTCACTTGGTAGATAGATGTGATGTTCACTGCTCCAACATATTCCCTATATTATTTTAGAAATAGTTATGTTGCAAACAGATTTTATTGGATTAGTGGAAATTTGTTGCATTTAATGATTTCATATACATGAATAAATAAATTGTGGTCTGGAATTTTTTTTTTAAATACATGTGTATATATATGTATATATGTATAGAGTTATAGAATGAAACATCACAGAATTAGGTCATTTGACCCATCGTGTCTGTGCACTCTCATTGAAAGAGCTATTCGATTTATCCCTTTCCCCTGCTGTTTACTCATAGCCCTGCAAATGTTCACTTTTCAAGTATACATTCAATTGCCTCAAGGTAATTATTAAATCTGATTATATTACCCTTTCAGGTAATGAATTCCAGATAACAAAAACATAAGAACATAAAAAATAATAGCAGGAGTAGGTCATATGGCACCCCGAGACTGCTCCACCATTCAATAGGATCATGGCTGACAATCGACCTCAACTCCACTTTCGCGCCCGCTCTCCATATCTCTTGATTTCCCTGGAGTCCAAAAATCTATCTATCTCAGCCGTGAATATAATCAAAGATTCAACGTTCACAGCCCGATGGGGCCTTGAAATATAAAGATTCACAAGCCTCTGAGTGAAGAAAACCCTCCTCATCTCGGTCTTAAATGGCCTACCGGTTATCCTGATACTATGCCCCCTAGTTGTAGACAGTCCAGCCAGGGGAGACATCATCCGAACATCTACCCTGACAATGCCCTTCAGAATCTTGTATGTTTCATTGAGATAACCTCTCAGTTTTCTTAACTCCAAAGAGTACAGGTCCATGCTACACAATCTCACCTCATAGGACATCCTTCTCATCCCAGGAATAAATCTAGTGAACCTTCGTTGCAACTCCTACAAGGCAAGTATATCCTTCCTTAGATAATGAGACCAAAACTGTGCACATTGCTCCAGGTGTGGTCTCACCAAGGCGCTGTACAATGTAGCAAGACGTCCTTACATTTATACTCCAAACCCCTAGCAATAAATGACAACAAGCCATTTGCTTCCTAATTGCTTACTGTACCTGCATGCTAGCTTTCTGTGTCCTGCACGAGGACACTCAAATCTGTCTGAAAACGAACATTTAAAAGTTTCACATCATCGAAAAAATATTCTGTTTTTCTATTCTTCCTATCAGAGTGAATAACTTCACATTTCCCTACATTATACTCCATCTGCCACCATACTGCCCACTCACTAATTCGATCTATATCCCTTTGCAGATGCTTTCTGTTCTCCTCACAGCTTACTGTCCCACCTATCTTTGCACCATCAGCAACATGGTTACATTTTACTCGGTCCCATCATCTAGATCATCGGTATAGTTTGTAAAACTGCTCAGGCCCCAACGCTGATCCTCTATCCATGCTTCTGTATTACCCTCAATTCCCGTGAGCTCTTATCTTGTGTAATAACCTTTTATGTGACATCTTATCGAATACCTTTTGGAAATCGAAATATACTTCACCCACTGATTATCTACCGTGCTAGTTACATCCACACCAGAGTCTAATATTTTTGACAAACACGATTTCCCTTTCATAAAACAATGTTAACTTTGCCTAATCATGTTATGATTTTCTAAGTGCCCTGTTACCACATCCTTAACAATGAATTCCAGCATATTCCCGACGACTAATGTCAGGCTAACTGTAGTTCTCTCTATTCTCTCTTCCTCCTATCTTGAAAAGCGGTGTTATATTTGCGATGTTCCAATCCGCTAGGACCGTTCTAGAATCTAGGAAATTTTGTAAGATCAAAACCAATGCATCCACTGTCTCTTCAGCCTCCTCTTTTAGAAGCCTAGGATGTAGGCCGTCAGGTCCAGGGGAATTGTAGGATTTTCGTCCCATTAGTTTCTCAAATACTTTTTCTCTACTTACATTAAATACGTTAAGTTCCTCCCCCTCAATCGACTCTTGTTACCCCACCATTTTTGGTGTGCTTTTTGACTCTTCCGCTGTGAAGACAGATACAAAATAAGTGGTTATTAAAAAAACATCCACATCTCCCCTCTGATTCTTTTGCCAATTACCATAAATGTGTATCCCCTGGTCATCGATCTCTAAAATGTGGAAAACTTTCTCCTTATTCAATCTATCAAAACCCTTCATAATTATTAGCACTTTAGGTTCTTCTGAGGGACATGATGCAGATTGTGGTATCTCTCGCTCTCTCTCACTCTCACTATTCACATAAATATATATATAAGCTTACATATATGCAGGGCACGAATAATAT
Organism: Squalus acanthias; assembly: GCA_030390025.1. Lineage (NCBI taxonomy): Eukaryota > Metazoa > Chordata > Chondrichthyes > Squaliformes > Squalidae > Squalus > Squalus acanthias. The sequence continues at coordinate 7,761,944 of CM059442.1, read as the reverse complement.
TAAGAATTAATTCATTGTTGAAAATGTATTTATTGATATCCAGAATACATTTAGAGTCACTTTCTATGAGGAACTGATTAAGATTTCTGTCGCTTTTGATTACAGGGGAGCTGCATCACAAATTTACAGCATCTGCGACACTGATCACAAAGAACACAACGTGAAAAATGATGGTTCAATAATCTTAGGTGCTTACTTTTTATCGATGGGATTACAGAAATATATTTTTCTGACTACGCTATCTTGCACAGCGAAATTTATATTCTAGAAAACTGATGGTTTTGCTGTGAAATTGTAAGCAGCAGCTTTCAGCAGAGCTGTCAGTTTTCACAGGAAACGCCTTTAATTTAGCAATGACTGAATCAAGCTTGCTCTAACTGCAGGCAGCTGGTGAGTCAGCCCAGGGAAGACTTTAACTAATTATTATGTTTCTATAACTGCCGGCGCCAGAATTGCTCAGTTAATTACTTTATTTCACGCTTCAATCTAAGACCTGAACCCAAGATATGTATATTGATAATTTATTCTTCAATGTGTTTCATCTTATAGTCATTAGTCCTCAAATTTACAACTCCTTACCAAACGGATGGATTTTCAAAATGCTATTTTGGTTTGGCTGATTGCGGAATAATGAACAGGACACAAGTGCAACTGCCCTGCTCTTCTTTGAATCATGGTGTGGGACAATTGACATCCAACTGAGGGAGGAAGAAGGTGCCTCAGTTTAACGTCTCATACTAAAGAGGGCACCTCCTATTTGCATTATCAGAAACGTTTCTAATGATGAACACCTCTATTAAAACCGCTTGCCCTAATCTGCTGCAAAGTGAACATCACCCTGCTGCTCTAGTATGTCCACATAACTGACGTTCCTCATCTGTTTCCATTCTGTTAAATTTTCCCTGCATCCTGTCTAAGGCCTTTACATTCCTTGTAAAATTTGATAGCCAGAACTGGACACAATGCTCCATCTGAGCCCCAAATGATGTGTAAAGATTTAGCATCACTTCATTGTTTTTCAGCACTGCTTTTTGTCTCCATTTTTAAATCACATGATACCATATTCCTTTTATTATCCTTTTCAACTTGTCCTGACAACTTCAAAGATGTGTTTACGTGAGCCTCCCGGTCTATCTGCTCCTGTATCCCCTGTAAAATTGTACCAAGTAATTTATATTTCCTCTCCTCTTTCTTCGTTCTAACAAGCATCATTTCCCTGCATTCCATTTCAGCAGCCATGTCCCTGCGCAATTGAAATGATGTCCTTTCAATCCATGTCCGGGTCCGAAAAGCAAGCGTTCTGCATCACTCACTTCTTTCTGACCTGAGCTAATTTTGTTTCCACGCAGCCCTGTATCTTTAAAATTATAATTGAGAAAAGGACAATAAGCAGCAATAAGTAGGCTAGTAACATTCAATAGATATTAATTGAAAGTAAAGGAATAAAAGGAGGGACCCGGATACAGTGGCAACGCCAGCAGCAACTGCAAGCAGGTTGTATTGAATTGTTTAAGAGTTATCAGAATACATGTTTTAAGCAGAGGCAAATACAGGGGTATGGGGCAACGGCAGGATATTGAGATTTCTTCAGGATTGCTGCAGCAAACTGCCAACAAAGAGACAGACAGACAGGCAGAGAGAGAGAGAGAGAGACAGAGAGAGATACAGAGAGAAAGAGAGAGAGAGAGAGAGAGAGAGAGAGAGTGAAGGAGAGAGACAGAGAGACCGAGAGAGAGAGACATAGACTGAGAAAAAAGAGGCAGAGAGACAGACAGACATCCAGAAACAGAGACAGAGAGAGAGACAGAGAAGCAAAGAGAGAGAGAGACAGAGGGCAAGAGACAGCGAGAGCGAAAAAGAGAGAGAAAGAGAGAGAGAGAGAGAGGGAAGTTTGAATGGTGTCATTTCGATCTGCATATCTTAAAGTTTCAGAAAATTTCAAAAGAAGCAATTCAAGCTAAAGAGAAAACAGCTTAACAAGATTGAATGGTGACTGTACTCAAGAAAACACTAGGCTGAGAATAAACAGAGCCACATACTGGTGGGGGTTGGGGGGCGGGGTGGGAGGGGACTGGTTGTTTATGATGCGGTGATGTCCAGCACGAATAGTGACAGATTGTACAAACGTGCTGTCAGAAAGATATTCAGATTATATAAAGATTTTATTAAAACAAAACACGATCGCATTCCATGCATGGGTAGTTTTAAAATATAGGTGAGTCGATATTGTAATACAATGAACATAAAAAAGAATATGAGTGACTGATATGATATTGAAATACTGTATAGCATAGTCTTCACTTTGAAAGTTATGTTGGCCTGTTGAAAGATGACAGAAATGTTTATTTTTGGGGGGCATTTTCTGAACTTCAATCCAGTGTTTGAGTGATAGCTCTTTATTTGACTTGTGCAATGGTGTTATCTGCAGGATATTGTGAGAGCAAGGTCTCCGAGTGATTCTTATCCCTTCTTTGCCAAGGGAGAGGAAGACTCTGTAAGTAATGTGGTAGAGATTGAAAAGTGGAGTTGAGGAGTTTCTCTGTTCTCCAAAATTATTCTGCGCTAATTTCCGGGTGACTCTAAGAGGGGGCAACACGGTGGCATAGTGGTTAGCACTGGTGCCTCACAGCGCCAGGGACCCGGGTTCGAATCTGACCTCGGGTGACTGTCTGTGTGGAGTTTGCACATTCTCCCCGTGTCTGCGTGGGTATCCTTCGGGTGCTCCGGTTTCCTCCCACAGTCCAAAAATGTGCGGGTTAGGTTGATTTGGCTATGATAAATTGACCCTTAGTGTTAGGGGGGGATTAAATATGTGGGCTTATGGGGATAGGATGGGATATGTTAGGGGGAATTAAATACGTGGGGTTTTGGGGGTAGGGTGGGATATGTGTACTGTGGGGATTAAAGCAGGGACAGGGTACTGGATTTGGATGATCAGCCATGATCGTATTGAATGGTGGAGCAGGCTCGACGTGCCGAATGGCCTACTCCTGCTCCTAGATTCTATGTTTCTATGTATTTGATGGGTGATTAGAATAGGTAACAATGGATCCAGTCTGTATAATACCTTCTGCTCGCCCGCATTTGTTGGTTTGCGGATAAGTAACTGGGTGATGCCTCGGGGAACGGGGTTAATTAGCTCAGGCGGGAGATGTCAAAGGGAGGATGGCATTGAAACTGCGAAGAAGGAAAGCACTGTGTACCTAGAAATGAATCTGAGGGCAGCGCGTTTAATACACTCCTTCAAAATGGAATAGTTTAGACAGCTAATTCAAAGTTTCCCTGAGATATGAAGTTGAAGATCTACCCCATTGATTCACATAGTGCAGCAATTACACAACATCACAGCAAACCTCATTAACGGATTATGGAAGGACATTGATGCTATTGCGCCATTTATGTTAATATTACATGCAGTGTTTCTACACATTTTACACAAGTTGTGAAACATATATTCTCATATTTTGGACCTGATAATTAGGCCACAGGCCTAATTGCAGCTCTCGCAGTTGCCTTTAACATCAATTAAAATGTCTGATTATCTACACACTGTAATGTACAGAATATAACTACAAATTTCTAACACCACAGGGTGGACAGCAATGAGCCAAAGCCAACAAGGCAGACGTCTCATTAATCGGAAGGACCAATAACCTACTGTTTGAACATGTTAATAATAACCGGTCCCAAACAGCAAGAAATGTGGAACCTGCCCAGAAGAGAAAATTAATTGCATTTCTAAAGCGGACAGCTTCTGTTAAGGTGCTTTCCCAACTTTGATACTGTGCAGTCATATGGTTCACATAGTGAGCAAGTGGGAACAGTACAGCAACAGAAAATGGTACTTCTACAAAATATTTGAAAGTATTCTTCCTTTTGCCGTGTCAACCGTGGCTCAGTGGGTAGCATTCTCGCCTCTGAGTCAGAAGGTTATGGGTTCTGAGCCCCCACGACATTAGACCTTGAGCACCAAAATCTGGGCTGACACTCCAGTGCAGTACTGAGGGAGCGCTGCACTGTCGGAGGTTCCTCTTTCAGATGAGATGTTAAAACGAGGGCCCCTCTTCTCTCTCAGGTGGACGTAAATGATAACGCAGAACGTTTGTCGATGAAAAACAGGGAAGTTGTCCCAGTCACATGCCCAATATTTATAGCTAAATCAACATGACAAAATGAGGTTATCTGGTCATTATCAGATTGCTTTTTGTGGGAACTAGCTGTGCACAAATTGGCGGCCGCATTCTCCCACTTTCCAGTTCTCTCACTTAAAAAGTGCTTAATTGACTGTGGAGCGCTTTGGGACGCCCGGTGGCAGTGAAAGGCGCTGTGCAAATGAAAGTCCTTCCTTCTTTCATTCACCGGACAGGCGGCTAACTGGGAGAGGTTTTGATCTCAGCTTCATTAATAAATATGTTATACCTCTTATATTATGAAAGTTTAATGCATGTCATTTACTCTGCTTACGGGTTTGTAACTTTGCTTTCCATTTATCACTCATTAGCGTGCAGTGAAGGGAGCAAAGGTGAACAGCATTAAAGTGTATCGGCGGCAAACTGCACCAACCGTTCACGACAACTGGCATCGGTGAATGCTGTACTACTGGCAGCTTTTTAAATGGGATATATTACCTCGAATAAATGGTTTCGTTGGCACTGCCGCTCACCTTCTCCTGTTGTTGTGTTTGCAGAACCTACACAATGGACTGTGAACTTCTTCTTCCGCCATGTTATAGCTTTGCTTTCCTGCCCTTTAATGTCCTTCTCCTCCCTTCAGTCCGCTACCCCTCGATAAATGATGCCATCGGCTCTGACTCCTTCATTTTTTCTGTACCTTTCCCCTTAACACCCAACATCACGGGATCGAAATTATGTCAGCAGACTGAACTCTAGCCGAGGCAAATGTTCGAAAGCTCACAGTTAATGAGCAGCGATAACGATTAAGCTGAGGCTGCAGTGCGAATCACATGACCAGGTGGTACTACTTTCGTTCGATGGCCACCTTCTGTTAGAAGCGCAAAATAACAGTCAATATCGACAATGACTGAGCAGTGGTCAATGGTAGGGTTATGTCTCCAAACAGAAGGCGCATTGAACAATTTCAAGATCACTGTATTATAAATCACCTCCTGGATAACTGGCCTGTCATCACTTCCCCAATTGCAGTTTCCAATCTTATAACGGTTCTGTTTTACATCCTGTTGTTACTGGAGTTATCTGGCTGGTGAGAAAACAAACATGCACTCAATCATTCCAGAAAGGACATATTGTGGTCAATGCGGTTAAACAGTGTTCATGATTCTAACGCAGACATGCTTCTGTTTGCCTCAATTAAAATAAGTTTTTCAGCCATTTAACTTTTCAACTCCAGAATTACTTTCGGAATGTCTTTCCCAGTGTACTGAATTAACCGACCAGCTTCCATCTACATAGATACCGAAATAAATTCAAAATATCAAATAATATCCCATCCATAGCAGTTCGAACATGCGGTCTCATTAGAATGTAAGCCAGTTACTTCACCATCCGACCTTCCAACGAGAATGTTAGTGTACTGCTGATGGTACTGACTGATCAACCTGGATGTTATGTTCTCATCACTGGTATTGTTTCGTCAACACCTGCAAAAATAATCATCAAAGCTGCTGGGTTGCTGAAAAAATCCAACTGTTTAACTATTGTCTTTGGGGGAAGAAATGATTCCCACTCCCCAATCAAGTATATTCCCACAAAATAAACTCGGAATCCCCATCGATAGATCAAAAGAGTATATCAGTAATGAGGCATTAATCCGATCATAGGAATGCAATTAATCACAGCCAAATTGACAACAAAAACACTCAAATCCCATCGCTAATTTAGCTATCATATGTGAGCGGGTATCCATAAGGGCTTCATAAATAGAGGCATAGAGTACAAAAGCAAGTCACCATTCACGACTGGATGTTGGAGAACAGCTAAGCTTTGCCCTCCTCCGTTGGTTGTGGGATCGCTTGGATCCATGTGAAGCATGCTGCTTCCACTGCTTAACGTCTATATTGCCCTGTGTTGTAGCGACAATTGATTGTCACCTCATGTTCAGGTACGCGCGACGTTGCCCCTTCCACGATCTTCTACACTCGTTATTTAACCAGGTTTGTTGATCTGGCTTGAGGGCGTTTGAGGAGTAAGGAATATGTTGGGACTTAAGGTAACATATTGTGCTGGAACACCTCATGGTTTCCCATTTCAAAGCTGCTAGATCTGTTCTTAACCTGTCCCATTCAGAACGGCAATAGTGCCTCACGACAGGCTGGATGGTGTCCTCAGTTTGACAACGGGAATTAATCTCCACGAGAACTGTGAGATTCTTACCTGTGCCAATATGATTACGGACTGTTGCATCTGTGTCAGGGATATTGTAGAGGAAGAGGTCAAGTTTCCTTTTTCCTCGTGTTGTTTATCCCCCTGGCAGCTATGCACTTCAGGACTCTGCCTGCTTGGTCGTTGACGGATGTATGAGCCACAGTTGCGAATGGACAATCAAGTCCCCCCACCAGAGTACATTCTTTGTCATTGCTCCACTCAGTGCTGGCGCTCAACTTGGAGCAATATTGATCCACCAGCTGATGGAGGGCGGTAGGTGGTAATCAACCGTTTGTGTCCTATGCTATGTTTGATCTGAAGTCATGAGACTTCATGGGGCTGTAGTCAATGTTGATGACTCCCAGGGGAACTCCCCACAACTGTAGTTCACTGTGCCCCCCATCTCTGGTGCGTCTGTCCTGTCGGGGGAAAGTACATAACCAAGGATGTTGAGGGACGGATCTGGGACGTTGGCTGAAGGAGTGATTCCTTAAGTATCACTATATCAGACTGATACCTGACTATGTTTTGAGACAGGTGTCGCATCTTTGACATCAGGTAGTGAGTAGGCTTTTGCATGTTCGGACTCACCTGGGTATGCACTTTGTCGCGTCTTGCTTTGATGCGTGTCGCAGTGGAGGGATGTGTCATGTACAGTTATTTGTTTTCCTTTCCAGCGATTTGATATAACGGCGTTGTTTGCTGTGCCGCTTCAGTTTGAAGGTCAGAATCAACTACATCGATGGAATTACATGTAGGTCATACCGGAAAAGGACAGCTGGTTTCCCTCCTTAATGGACATTTGGCTGTCTCGCACACTTTAGCAAACGGTTACCGTATGTCTGGATAAGGGGACATACTTTTAAAGGAATTAAAATCTAAGTAATCAACTCAGCGAAAAATTACCCAGTACTACATAGCTTTAAAAGCAAAGAACTTGGCCAGTCGCTATAACTGGTCTCTGGCAGTGTTTATGTTCCGCATGAACCTCCTCTCACCCTATTCCATCTAACTCTATCAGCATATCCTTCAAATCATTTCTCTCTCATGTACTTCTCCAGCCTCCCCTTAAATGCAACTATGCTATTCGCTTCAACTACTCCACGTGGCATTAAGTTGAAAGTCTAAAGGAAAATAATCACGTGATCTCGAAGAACAATGTTGTCCCAGAATGAACCCGTGGCATGAGATATCGTATGTTTCTCCCTCGCTGTATCTGTTGGCACTGAGACCTTGACTCTGTTCATGAACTCATTCGCTTTTTCTCATAACGAAGAAGATGTTTTCAACCGCAGCAACCATTAGTTCATCATTCAGTGTTACAACAACAACATCTTGTATTTATGTAGCGCCTTTAACGTAGTAAAACTTCTCAAGGCGCTTCACTGAAGCGTTATCAAGCAAAATTTGACAAACGTTCCACATAAGGAGATATTAGGGCAGATGTCCAAAAACTTGGTCAAAGAGGTAGGTTTCAAAAAGCCTCTTAAAGGGGGAATGTGAAGTAGAGAGGCGGAAAGGTTAAGGGAGAGAATTGCAGAGCTTAGGTCCAAGGCAACAGAGGATTCGGCCACCAATGGTGGAGCGATTAAAATAAGGGATGCTCCAGAGGCCAGAATTAGAGGGGGGCAGATATCTCGAGGGGTTGTGGGGCTGCAGCAGCTTACAAAGATACGGGTAGGCGAGGCAATTGAGGGATTCGAAAACAAGAATGAGAACTTTTAAATCGAGGAGTAGATTAAGCTGGAGATAATGAAAGTCAGCGAGCACAGAGGTGAACGGGACTTGGTGCGGGTCAGGACACGGGCAGCCGAATGACCTCAAGTTTCCATAGGGTAGAACGTGGCAGACCGGCAAGGAGCGCTTTGGAATAATCAAGTTTAGAGGTAACAGAGGTCATCGCTTCTTCCTATTATTCAGTGAGCAACATCCCCATAACTATTAACATTAAAATTTGGTCTTTGTGATGAACGTTCAGAAACTGGTAGCTGTTTATGTTAGGCACATCTTATCTGAGAAAGAATAAACCTGATACAGAATTCACACGAAAGCAAAGGTAATTTATTTGTGAAATGATGAGACATGGCACACAGCTGAGATTATATATATCAATTCAGATTCAAATTTCATTCCATAGAAACAATTCGCAATAAATTCAATTTAATTAGTAACTGTCATGGGCCAAGGGAACGACCGCCTACTGTCAATTAAATTATTTTGAAATGTGGTCACTGTAGTACTGTGGGGAAACGCGGCTGCCTATTTCCTCACAGCAAGGTCCCATAAACAGCAAGGAGATAAATGAGTAGATGATCTGTTTGAGGGGTGTTTGTTAAGAGATCAATGTCACCAGAACAGCCGGGGAGAAATGCCCTGCTCTTCTTTAACTAGTGCAATGGGATCTGTTACCTCCTTGTGAGAGAGTGAACAGGACTTCGGTTCACCTCTCATCTGGAAGACGGCATCTCACAAAGTGCATCCCTCAAGTGCCAGCCTACATTATGTGCTCAAGTATGTGCCAGAGTGCAAGCAATGAACCCAGGTTGACACTTCAGCGCACTGCTGAGGTTATCAATGATCAGAATAGTAAGCTCAGGCCAGTATCAATACAGTGGTGCAAACTATTGACTTCAACCGCTTGAAGACATATTGGGCCAATAATTCGGCTCTTGTCGGTTGAGTACGCGCTGTGTACTCACCCGTTAGACCACCTGAAGTGCCGGTTTCCTGAATGCACCGCGCATGCGCGGGAAACCGGAACTTCCGTTCCCCTGAAGGGAGGGGTTCAGGAGTCGAACGCGTGCGCGGCAGATGCTGCGCATGCGCAGCGAACTTCGTTTTTTTTCAGGTTTCTCCGGGAGGGTATGTATGGAGAAGCTGCACTTTTAAAAAGGAGGCGCAAGGCTTGTTTTTAACAAGGTTAAATTAATTACAATTTAAACATTTTTTCAACAGGTTTATCTTTTTTAGATACTTTAAATAAAGGAAAGATTATTTTAGCACCGTAAAAAAGTATAATTATATTTTTCTTGAGCAATTGATTCCTAATCTGTGGGAGCATCCAAGGAAGGTTTAATCTGAGCCTCGCAGATCTAAATCTTAATCAGGAGGAATCGCTGGGTCTTCTGGCTCAGGTCATCACTCCCACCAAGGCGCTTCACACAGATCAATTTCTACTTCACATAAAATGTCCAGTTCTTCCTGATTTTCCAACATGTTCTGCTAAAATAAGTGTAAAGTGTACAGTGCGGATTTGTCCCTGTAACCTATATATTAGAGGGAGAATAGCATCAAAACAGACATAGCTGTCCTTTAAAAGAAATATAGTAGCAAAAAATGTGCTCCGCAGGCAAGCAATCTCTTCTGCAAGGTTTAAAAAAACACCCTTGAAACAGAAATTCAATCCAGGGACATAATGATCATGTTCTGACTGTTGTGGGGGTCTGGAGGCAGCGTTTTGTCCAATGATTCTTTTCCTGTATAAGAAATAAACATATAATGACCTTGGATTGACTTAGTAGAATTAAGGATGATTGATGCAAGTTGTATCCTCAACATGTGGAACACCTGTAACATTGCTGAATGGGAGATCTGGGGTCAGGGACACTGTCAGAACACTCTCTATTAGCTTACTGCCCACCTTTCCCTCTAGAGAAGTATAACAACAAAATTTGCGGGTAACACCCCATTGGGTATTGTAATTATTACAGAGGAGGCCCGCAACATATGCAGGAAGATATGAATAAACTTACAGATTGGGCGTGTATTTGGCAAATAAAATTCTATATATTTATATAGAAGTGTGAGGTGGCACGTTTAGGTAGGAAGCATCACGAGGCTACATACTCCATTGAAAATAAGTGTCTAAATGGGGTAGAGGAGCTGTGGAATCTGGGGTACAGGTATACAAATCATTGAAAGTAGGGAAGCAGGTAAGTAAGCCCATAAAAAGCAAATAGATCATTTTGGTTCATTTCTACCAGGATATAATTGAAAATCAGGGAAGTTTTGTCAATATTGTATTGCACCTTGGTTAGAGCACACTTGGAATACTGTGAACAGTTCCGGTCTCCATATTATAAAATGCATATCGAGGTATGGAGATGCTGCAAAAAAACCCTACTAGAATCATACCAGAATTGAGAGGTTATACCTATCAGGAATTATTGAACAGCCAGTATCTCGTTTCTCTGGAAAAGAAAAGACTGAGGGTTGAGAAGTTTTGCTAATATTGTATTGAACCTGGGTTAGACCACACTTATAATACTGTGATCAGTTTTGGCTCCATATTATAAAAAGGATATTGAGTCACGGAGTTGTTAAATAATGAATTACCAGAATTATATCAGAACTGGAGTGTTGTAACTATCAGGAATGATTGAACGGGCAGGGGCTCTTTTCTCTAGAAGACAGAAGACTATGGGTTGACCTGATATAGAGGGCTTTGATATTATGAAAGGGGTTGATAGGTTTTCTGAAGAGAACATGTTTGCACTTTCGGATGAGAAGAGAAAGATGGCATGAGTATAAGATAGTCACTGATCAATCCAATAAGTAATTCAGGAGAAACTTCTTAATCAAGAGACTAGTTAAAATGTGGAACTCGCAAACGCAATTACTGGTTGAGACCAACATCATCGATGCATTTACAGAGACGCTAGATAATCGCATGAGGGAGTAAGGCATAGAAGGATATGCTGATGGGGTTGATGCAGAAGTGTGGGAAGGTTCGTGTGGAGCAAAAAACACCGGCACGGATCTGTTGGGCAGACTGACCTGTTTCTGTGCTGTAAATACTATGTAATACTAGGTGACTGGATATGTGGTGTTATCTGGTATGCTTTCTATTAGGTGTAACGATATAGGCATGCACTTTCCTGAAAAAGCTACAGAACAACTCAAAACATTTTAGAGAAATGTAACACCAGCAATTCTATTTAATGTCTTACCTTTGGGCGACATTCCATTCACGAAATGCTCAACAATGAATGTCACCATCAGGATGACCACCAAGACACTGAGGCAGAGCCGGACTAAGGGCACCGTGAGATACTGTTCTGTGGGAGAAGCAGCAAGCATTGAGAGTTCGTTGTGTGCACGTCTTAACTTAAATGAGAAGTCGCACAACACCAGGTTATAGTTCAACAGTTTTATTTGAAATCACAAGCTTTCGGAGCTGTTGCTCCTTCGTCGGGTGAATAAAGAGATACAGAATCGCCAAAGCATATATAGATAGAGAACAATGCATGTGTACCTTACAATGGTAGACGATTAAATTTAATCATCCTGACTGTTTATCTGCCGAGGTGTGACAAAAGGCAATCAGGTCAGCCAGGAAGGTCCCACATCAAAGACATAGCAAGATACAACTGAGACAATGAGGTGGAGTTACAGGGGGTCTAACGTGTCAAAAGCTGCAGTCAGTATGTAAAACGATAAACTTTAAAATTTTTACTTTTTTACTGGGAATCACATCTGTGAACAAGCCAACGTCGATTCGAGTCTGGATCACGTCATGTATCGTGACATAAACCCAAGATCCCGGTTGAGACCGTCCTCATGAGTGCGGAACGTGGCTATCAGTTTCTGCTCGATGATTTTGCGTTGTCGTGTGTTTCTAAGGCCGCCTGGGAGAATGCTTACCCGCAGATCCGAGGCTGAATGTACTTGACTGCTGAAGTGTTCCCCGACTGGGAGGGAACACTCCTGCCTGGTGTATTGTGCGCAGTTTTGGTCTCCTAACTTAAAGGAAGGACATTCTTGCTATTGCGGGAGTGCAGCGAAGGTTCACTAGATTGATTCCTGGGATGGCCGGTCTGACATATCAAGAAAGATTGGGTCAACTGAACTTGTATCCTCTGGAGTTCAGAAGAATGAGGGGGGATCTTATAGAGACATTTAAAATCCTGACTGGTTTAGACAAATTAGATGCGGGCTGAATGTTCCCAATGTTAGGGAAAACTAGAACCAGGGGTCACAGTCTAAGCATTAAGGGGAAGCCATTTAAGACTGAGCTGAGGAGGAACTTCTTCACCCAGAGAGTGGTGAATCTATGGAATTCTCTTCCACAGAAGGTTGTAGAGGCCAGTTCGCTAAATATATTCAAAAGGGAGTTAGATATTTCACTCACAACTAGGGGGATCAAGGGGTATGGCGAGAAAGCAGGAATGGGGTACTGAGGTAGCATGTTCAGCCATGAACGCATTGAATGGCGGTGCAGGCTCGAAGGACCGAATGGTCTACTCCTGTACCTATTTTCTATGCTTCTATGTTTCTATGAATAAATAAACAGAGCTCGTGAACAATGTTCTTTGTAATATATGTATATATATATATAATTATATAATGAAAAAGCACAGAATGCGGTCATTGGACCCATCCTGCCTGTGCAATCACTTTGAAAGAACTATTCAATTTAACCCATTCCACTTTGTTTACCCATAGCCCTGTAAATGATTTTTATTTCAAGCATAGATCCAATTGTCTTCAAGTAACTATTAAATCTGCTTCTATTACACTTTCAGCCAATTAATTCCAGATAATAAGAACATAAGAACATAAGAATTAGGAGCAGGAGTAGGGAATGCGGCCCATTGAGCCTGCTCCGTATTTTAATAAGATCATGGCTGATCATAGACCTCAACTGCACCATCCCGCCCGATCTCCATATCCCTTGATTTCCCAAGAGTTCAACGATCTATCGTACTCAGCCTTGAATATACTCAAAGACTCAGGATTTACGGCTCTCTAGTGCAGGGAATTCTAAAGATTCACAAACCTCCGAGTGATGAAGTTCCTCCTTATCTCAGTCTTAAATGGCCGACACCCTTATCCTGAGACTATGCCCCTCAGATCTAAAGGCTCTAGCCAGTGGAAACAACAGCTCTGCGTCGACCCTGTCAATCCCCTTCAAAATCTAGCATGTTTCAATTAAATCACTTCTCATTCTACTAAGCACCATAGAGTATAGGCCCATTCTACACAATCTATCATCATAGGACAGCTCTCTCATCCCAGGAATCAATCTAACGAAACTTTGTTGCACCGCCTCCAAGGCAAATATATCCTGCCTTAAATAAAGTGACCAAACTGTGCACAGTGCTCCAGGTGTGGGCTCACCAAGGCCCTGTACAATTGTGGCAAGACTTCCTTACTCTTATTCTCCAATCCACTTGCAGTAAAGGCCCACATGCCATTTGCCTTCCTTATTCCTTGCTGCACCTGCATGCTAGCTTTCTGTGTTATTTTCACGAGGAGACACAAATCTGCCTAAAACAAACATTTAAAAGTTTCTTACCATTTCGAAAATATTCTGTTTTTCTATTCTTACTACCAAAGTGAATAACCTCACATTTCCCTACATTAAACTTCAATCTGCCCCCTTACTGCCCTCTCTGTTAGTCTATCTATATCCCTTTGCAGACACTTTGTGTTCTTCTGACAGATTACTGTCCCACTTAGATTTGTATCATCAATAAACCTGGATACATTACACTCGGTCCCTTCATCTAGGTCATTAATATAGATTGTAAATAGCTAAGGCCCCAGCACTGAACCTTGCGGCACCCCATTATTTAAAGGTTGCCAAACTGAAAAAAAATCGTTAATCCCTACACTGTTTTCTGTCCGTTAACCAATATTCTATCTACAATATTTCCCCCAACACCATGAGCCCTTACCTTCTGTAATAACAATTTATGCGGCACCATTTTTTACGGCCTCGTCCTGAGATCCCCACCATCATAGAAGCCAGTGATCAGCCAATTCTATTCACTCTAAGTGATAGCAAGAAAAGGCTGAGCGCACTGGATGCAGTAAAGGCAGTGGACCCCGACTACATCCCGGCTATCGTGCTGAAGACTTGTGCTCCAGAACTAGCCGCACCTCTAGTCAAGCTGTTCCAGTACAGCTAAAACACTGGCATTTATCCGACAATATAGAAAACTGCCAAGGTATATGACTAGTGGTGACAATATTGGTACCGCAGGGATCAGTGCTTAGGACCCAGCTATTCACAATATATATCCATGATTTGGATGAGGGAACCAAATGCATTATTTCCAAGTTTGCTGACGACACGAAACTAGGTGGCATTGTGAGTATTAAGGATGCAAAGAGGCTTCAAGGCGATTTAGACAAGTTCAATCAGTAGGCAAATGCATGGCAGATGCAGTATAATGTGGATAAATGTGAAGTAATCCACTTCGGTAGGTAAAACAGAAGAAAGGTCGAGTATTACTTAAATGGAGCTAGATTGAGAAATGCTGATGTATAAAGGGACCTGGGTGTCCTTGTAAACCAGTCACTGAAAGCAAACATGCAGGTGCAGCAAGCAGTTAGGAAGGCAAATGGTATGTTGGCCATCATTGCAAGAGGATTTGAGTACAGGAGCAAGGATGTCTTACTACAGTTATACACGGCCTTGTTGAGACCATATCTGGAGTACTGTGTGCAGTTTTGGTCTCCTTACCTAAGAAAGGATATACTTCCCATCGAGGGAGTGCAGCGAAGGTTCACCAGACTGATTCCTGGGATGCCAGCACTGGCGTATGAGAAGAGATTGGGTCGACTAGGTCTGTATTCACTAGAGTCTAGAAGAATGAGAGGGGATCTCATGGAAACGTATACAATTCTGACAGGGCTAGATAGACTGGATGCTGGGAGGATGCTTCACCTGGCTGGGGGGTCTAGAACGAGTTGTCACAGACTCAGGATACGGGGTAGAACATTTAGAACCGAGATGAGGAGGAATTTCTACGCTCAGAGGGTGGTGAACCTGTGGAATTCTCGACCACAGAAGGCTGTGGAGGCCAAGTCACTGAATAATTTTACGAAGGAGATAGATAGATTTCTAGACAGAAAAGGTATCAAGGGAGAGAGCGGGAATATGGTATTGAGATAGATGACCAGCCATGAACATATTGAATGGCGGAGCAGGCTCGAAGGGCAGAATAGCCTACTCCTGCTACCATTTTTCTTTTTTTTATGTTTCTATGTATTTCCTGTCCACAAAAAGCAGAACATATCCAACACGGCAAATTACCGCCCCATCAATCTTCTGTCAATCTTCATTAAAGTGAAGGAATGTTTCATCGACAGTGCTATCAAGCGGCACTTACTCACCAATAGGATGCTCAAGGATGCCCAATTTGTTTTCCGCCAAGCCCATTTCGCTCTCGACCTCATTAGAGCCTTGGCCCAAACATGGACAAAGTAGCTGAATTCCAGCGGTGAGGTGAGAGTGAATGACCTTGACATCAAGACAGCTTTTGACCGAGTGTGGCATCATGGAGCCCTGGTAAAACTGAAGTCAATGTGAATCGGGGGGAAACACTCCACTGGCTGGCGTCATACCTAGCACAAAAGATGGTGGTTGTGGTGGTTGAAAGTCAATCATCACAGCCCCAGGACATCGCTGCAGGAGTTCCTCACGGCAGTGTCTTAGAAATATAGAAACATAGAAGATAGGAACAGGAGTAGGCTATTCAGCCCCTGCAGCCTTATCCGCCATTCAATGAGATCATGGCTGATCATCCAAATTCAATACTCTGTCCCTGCGTTCTCTCCATATCCCTTGATCCCTTTAGCTTTAAGAAACATGTCTAACTCCTTCTTGAATATATTTAATGAATTGGCCTCAACTGCCTTCTGTGGTAGAGAATTCCACAGGTTCACCACACTCTGTGTGAAGAAATTCCTCCTCATCTCATTCCTAAATGGCTTACCCCTTATCCTTAGACTGTGACCCCTGGTTCTGGACTCCCCGGCCATCGGGATCATCCTAACTGCATCTAGTCTGTCTAGACCTGTTAGATTTTTATAAGTTTCAATGAGATCCCCTTTCATTCTTCTAAACTCCAGCGAGTATAAGCCCAATCCACCCAATCTCTCCTCATACGTCATTCCTGCCATCCCAGGTATCAGTCGGGTGAATCATCGCTGCACTCCCTCCATGGCAAGAACATCCTTCCTCAGATAAGGCGACCAAATCTGCACACAATACTCAAGATGTGGTCTCACCAAGACCTTGTACAACTGCAGCAAGACAGCCTTGTTCCTGTACTCGAACCCTTTCACTACGAAGGCCAACATACCATTTGCCTTCTTAACCACATGCTTACCTTCAGCGACTGGTGCACAAGTACACCCAGGTCTCGTTGCACTTCCCCTTCTCCAAATCTATTGTCATTCAGATAATAATCTGACTTCCTGTTTTTGACACCAAAGTGGATAACCTTGCATTTATCCATATTATATTGCATCTGCCATGCCTCTGCCCAATCACCCAAACTGTCCAAATCATACTGGAGTTTCTCGGAATCCTCCTCACGGCACACACTCCCACCCAGCTTTGTGTCATCTGCAAACTTGGATATATTACATCCAATACCCTCGTCTAGATCATTAATATAAATTGAGAATAGCTGGGGTCCTAGGACCGATCCCTGCTGTACCCCATTAGTCACTGCCTGCCACTAGGATAAAGACCCGTTTATTCCAACTCTTTGCTTTCTGTCTGCCAACCAGTTCTCTATCCAGGTCAATACCAATAGTGACAGATTGTATAAACGTGCTGTCAGAAAGATATTCAGATTATATAAAGCTTTTATTAAAACAAAACACGATCGCATTCCATACATGGGTAGATTTAAAATATAGGTGAGTCGATATTGTAATACAATTAACATAAAAAAAGAATATGAGTGACTGATATGATATTGGAAGACTGTATAGCATAGGCTTCACTTTGAAAGATATGTGGGCCTGTTGAAAGATGCGGAGATGCCGGTGTTGGACTGGGGTGGACAAAATTGAGAGGTCGCACAACACCAGGTTATAGTCCAACAGTTTTATTTGAAATCACAAGCTTTCGGAGCTATCGCTCCTTCCTCAGGTGAAGTAAATTGGATACAGAATCGCCAGAGCATATATAGATGGAAAAAAAAGCATGTGTACTTTACAATTGCAGACCAATAAATTAAATCATCCTGACTATCTGCCGAGGTGTGATAAAGTTAATTAAGTCAGCCAGGAAGGTACCACATCAAAAGACATAGCAAGATACAACTGAGACAATGAGGTGTAGTCGCAGGGGTTCTAACGTGTCAAAAGCTGCCGTCTGTATGTAAAACGAAAAGCTTTAAAAAAAAAATTCTTTTTTACTGGGAAAATTTTTACTTTTTTACTGGGAATCACATCTGTGAACAAGCTAACGACGACTCGAGTCCGGATCACGTCATGTATCGTGACATAAACCCAAGATCCCGATTGAGACCGTCTTCATGAGTGCGGAACTTGGCTATCAGTTTCTGCTCGATGATTTTGCGTTGTCGTGTGTTTCTAAGGTTGCCTTGGAGAACGCTTACCCGCAGATCCGAGGCTGAATGTCCTTGACTGCTGAAGTGTTCCCCGACTGGGAGGTAACAATCCTGCCTGGCGATTGTTGCGCGGTGCTCGTTCATACGTTGTCTCAGTGTCTGCATGGTCTCGCCGATGTACCATGCCGCGGTGCATTCTTTCCTGCAACGTATGAGGTAGACAACGTTGGCCGAGTCACATGAGTATGTACCATGTACCTGGTGGGTAGTGTCCTCACGTGTGATGGTGGTATCTGTGTTGATGATCTGGCATGTCTTGCAGAGTTTGCCATGGCAGGGTTGTGTGGTGTCGTGGTCGCTGTTATCCTGAAAGCTGGGTAATTTGCTGCGAACGATGGTACTTCTGAGGTTAGGCGGCTGTTTGAAGGCAAGTAGTGGAGGCGTGGGGATGGCCTTAGCGAGGTGTTTGTCGTCATCGATGACATGTTGAAGGCTGCGAAGAACATGTCGTAGTTTCTCCGCTCCGGGGAAGTACTGGACGACGTAGGGTACCCTGTTGGTTGTGTCCCGTGTTTGCCTTCTGAGGAGGTCTATGCGATTTTTCGCTGTGGCCCGTCGGAACTGTCGATCGATGAGTCGAGCGTCATATCCTGTTCTTACGAGGGCGTTTTTCAGCGTCCGTAGGTGTCCATCGCGTTCCTCCTCGTCTGAGCAGATCCTGTGTATTCGCAGGGCTTGTCCATAGGGGATGGCTTCTTTAACATGGTTAGGGTGGAAGCTGGAGAAGTGGAGCATCGTGAGGTTGTCCGTGGGCTTGCGGTAGAGTGAAGTGCTGAGGTGTCCGTCTTTGATGGAGATTCGTGTGTCCAGGAATGAGACCGATTCTGAGGAGTAGTCCATGGTGAGTTTGATGGTGGGATGGAACTTGTTTATGTTATCGTGTAGTCTTTTCAGTGATCCTTCGCCATGGGTCCAAAGGAAGAAAATGTCGTCGATGTATCTGGTGTACAGCGTTGGCTGGAGGTCCTGTGCAGCGAAGAAGTCTTGCTCGAACTTGTGCATGAAGATGTTGGCGTATTGGGGTGCGAATTTGGTCCCCATGGCTGTTCCGTGTGTTTGGGTAAAAAGCTGTTGAAAGATGACAGACATGTTTATTTTTGGGGGGCATTTTCTGAACTGCAATCCAGTGTTTGAGTGATAGCTCTTTATTTGACTTGAGCAATTGTGTAATCTACAGGATATTGTGAGAGCAAGGTCTCCGAGTGATTCTTATTCCTTCTTTGGCAAGGGAGATGAAGACTCTGCAAGTCATGTGGTAGAGATTGAAAAGTGGAGTTGAGGAATTTCTCTGTTCACCAAAATTATTCTGCGGTAAGAGTGGATTTTCGGGTGACTCGAAGAGGTATTGTATTTGATGGGTGATTAGAGTAGGTAACAATGGACCCAGTCTGTATAATACCTTCTGCTCGCCAGCGTTTGTTGGTTTGTGGATAAGTAACTGGGTGATGCCTCGGGGAACGGGGTTAGTTAGCTCTGGCGGGAGATGTCAAAGGGATGATGGCATTGAAACTGCCAAGAAGGAAAGCACTGTGTATCTAGAAATGAATCTGAGAGCAGTGCGTTTAATGCACTCCTTCAAAATGTAATAGTTTAGACAGCTAATTCAAAGATTCCCTGAGATATGAAGTTGAAGATCTACCCAATTGATTCTCATAGTGCAGCAATTACACAACATCACAGCAAACCTCATTAACGGATTATGGAAGGACATTGATGCTATTGCGCCATTTATATTAATATTACATGCAGTGTTTCTACACATTTTACAAAAGTTGTGCAACATAAATTCTCATATGTTGGACCTGATAATTAGGCCACAAGCCTAATTGAAACTTTCACAGTTGGCTATAACATAAATTAACATTTCTGATTAACTACACTCTGTAATGTACAGATATAACTATAAAATTCTAACACCACAGGGTGGACAGCAATGAGCCAAAGCCAACAAGGCAGACGTCTCATTACTCGGAAGGAGCAATAACCTACTGTTTGAACATGTTCATAATCACCGGTCACAAGCAACTAGAAATGTGGAACCTGCGCAGAAGAGAAAATTAACTGCATTTCTGAAGCGGCCAGCTTCTGTGAAGGTTCTTTCCCAACTTTGATACTGTGCAGTCACATGGTTCACATTGTGAGCGAGAGGGAACAGTACAGCAAAGCCGTGGGTCAGTGAGTAGCATTATCGCCTCTGAGTCATAAGTTTGTGGGTTCGAGCCCACACCACAGTAGACCTTGAGCACCAAAATCTAGGCTGACACTCCAATGCAGTACTGAGGGAGAGCTGCACTGTCGGAGGTTCCTCTTTCAGATGGGATGTCAAACCGAGGGCCGGTCTTCTCTCTCAGGTGGACATAAATGAGACCGCAGCACGTTTGTCGATGAAAAGCAGGGATGTTGTCCCAGTCACCTGCCCAATATTTATAGCTAAATCAACATGACAAAATGAGGTTATCTGGTCATTATCAGATTGCTGTTTGTGGCAGCTTGCTGTGCACAAATTGGCGGCCGCATTCTCCCACTTTGCAGTTATCTCACTTAAAAAGTGCTTAATTGGCTGTGGAGCGCTTTGGGACGCCCGGTGGCCGTGAAAGGCGCTATATAAATGAAAGTCCTTACTTCTTTCATTCACAGGATAGGCGGCTAGCTTGGAAAGGTTTTCATCTCAGCTTCATTAATAAATATGTTTTACCTCTTATATTGTGAAAGTTTGATGCATGTCATTTACTCTGTTTACGGGTTTGTGTCTTTGCTTTCCATTTATCACTCATTAGCGTGTAGTGAAGGGAGCAAAGGTGACCAGCATTTAAGAGTATCTGCGGCAAACTGCAACAACCGTTCACTACACCTGGCATCGGTGAATGCTGTACCACTGGCAGCATCTTAAATGTTATATATTACCTCGAATAAATGGTTTCGTTGGCACTGCCACTCACCTTCTCTTCTTGTTGTGTTATTAGAAACTTCACAACTAACTGTGAACTTCTTCTTCCGCCATGTTATAGCTTTCCGTTCCTGCCCTTTAATGTCCTTCTCCTCCCTTCAGTCCGCTGCCCCTCGATAAATGATGCCATCGGTTCCGATGCCTTCAATGTTTCTGTTCCTTTCCCCTTAACACACAACATCACGGGATCGAAATTATGTCAGCAGACTGAACTCCAGCCGAGGCGACTGCTCGAAAGCTCACAGTTAATGAGCAGCGATAATAATCAAGCTGAGGCTGCAGTGCCAATCACATGACCAGGTGGCACTACTTCCATTCGATCGCCACCTTCTGTTTGAAGCGCGAAATAACAGTCAATAACTACAATGACTGTGCAGTGGTCAATGGAAGGGGTAAGTCTCCAAACAGAAGGCGCACTAAACAATGTGAAGAACACAGTATTATAAATCACCTCCTGGATAACTGCCATGTCACCACTTCCCCAATTGCAGTTTCCAATCTTATAACGGTTCTGTTTGACATCCTGCTGTTATTGCAGTTATCTGGCCGGTGAGAAAACAGACAAGCACTCAATCATTCCAGAAAGGACATATTGTGGTCAATGCGGTTAAACAGTTTTCATGATTCTAACGCAGACATGCTTCTGTTTGCTTCAATTAAAATAAGTTTTTCAGCCATTTAACTTTTCCACTCCAGACTTACTTTTGGAATGTCTTTCCCAATGTACAGAATTAACCGGCCAGCTTCTATCTACGTAGTTACCAAAATAAAGTCAAAAAATCAAATAATATCCCATCCATAGCAGTTCGAACATGCGGTCTCATTAGAAGGTTTGCCAGTTACTTCACCATCCGACCTTCCAACGAGATGATGAAGGTTAGTGTACTGCTGATGGTACTGACTGATCAACCTGGATGTTATGTTCTCATCACTGGTATTGTTCAGTTAGCACCTGCAAAAATAGTAATCAAAGCTGCTGGGTTGTTGAAAAAATCCAACTGGTTAACTATTGTCTTTGGGGGTAGAAATTCTTCCCACTCCCCAATCAAGTCTAGTCCCACAAAATAAACTGGGAATCCCCATCGATAGATCAAAAGAGCATATCAGTAATGAAGCATTAATCCGATCATCGGAATGCAAGTAATCACAGCCAAATTGACTACAAAAACACCCAATTCCATCGCTAATTCAGCTATCATATGTGAGCGGGTATCCATAGGGGCTTCAAAAATAGAGGCATAGAGTACAAAAGCAAGTCACCATTCATGCCTGGGTGTTGGAGGACTGAAACGCGTTATCCTAATCCGTTGAATGTGGGCTGGCTTGGTTCCATGTGAAGCATGCTGCTTCCACTGTTTAACGTGACTACAGTCCTGTGTTATAACTTCACTTGGTTGTCACCTCATGTTCAGGTACGCGCGACGCTGCCCCTCGCACGCCCTTCTATACTAGTTATTAAACCAGGTTTTGTCATCTGCCTTGTGGGCTTTTCAGGAGTGAGGGATATGGTGGGACATGAGGCAGCAGATTATGCTGGAACATCTCATGGTTTCCCACTTCTGAGCTGCTAAATCTGTTCTTCACCGGTTCCATTCAGAACGGCGATAGTGCCTCACGGCAGGCAGGATGGTGTCCTCAGTGTGAAAACGGGAATTAATCTCCAACAGAACTGTGAGATTGTTACCTATGCTAATACGATTACGGACTGTTGCATCTGTGTCAGGGATATTTTCGAGGAAGAGGTCAAGTTTCCTATTTCCTCGTCTTGTTTATCCCACTGGCAGCTATGCACTTCAGGACTCTGCCTGCTTGGCCGTTGAGGGATGTATGAGCCACAGTTGCTAATGGACAATCACGTCCCCCCACCAGAGTACATTCTTTATTATTGCTCCACTCAGAGCTGGCGCTCAACTTGGAGGAATATTGATCCACCAGCTGATGGAGGGCGGTAGGTGGTAATCAACAGTTTGTTTCCTTTCCTATATTTGACCTGAAGTCATGAGACTTCATGGGGCTGTAGTCAATGTTGGTGACTCCCAGGGGAACTCCCCACAACTGTATTTCACTGTGCCCCCCATCTCTGGTGCGTCTGTTCTGTCGGGGGAAAGGACATAAAAAAGGATGTTGAGGGACGTATCTGGGACGTTGACTGAAAGAATGATTCCTTAAGTATCAGACTGATACCTGACTATGTTTTGATACAGTTGTCGCATCTTTGGAATCAGGTAGTGAGTAGGCCTTTGCAGTGTCTGACTGGACTTGGTATGCCCTTTGTCGTGTCTTGAATTAATGCGAGTCGCAGGGGAGGCTTCCTTCATGTACAGTTGTTAGCTTCCTTTCCAGCAATTGTGACAGAGCGGTGTGGTTTGCTCTGCCACTTCAGAGGGACGTTCAGAGTCAACTATATGGATGTGGGACTGGATTTACATTTAGGCCAGTCTGGGCAAGGACGGCTGGCTTCCCTCCTTGAAGGACATTGGGCAATCTGTCGCAGTTTAGCAAACGATTACCCGTGTGTCTGGATAAGGGAATATACTTTTAATGTAATGAAAATCTCAGATCTCACCACAGAGAACAATTACATAAAATTAAATGGAACTAACAGCATTGAACTAAGCCTTTCGCCCCAACTGGTCTCTGGCAGTGCTTATGCTCCGCACGAACCTCCTCCCATCCTACTTCATCGAACTGTATCAGCATGTCCTTCTAATCCTTTCTAAATCATGTACTTCTCTAGCCTCACCTTAAATGCAAATATACTATTCGCTTTAACTACACCACGTGGCAATAAGTTGAAAGTCTACAGGAAAATAATCACGTGATCTCGCTGAACAATGGGGTGCAAGAACGAACACGTGACACGAAAAATCTTATGTTTGTTCATCACTGTGACTGTTGGCACTGCAAGCTTGATTCTGTTCATGAACTCATTCACTCTTTCTCATAAAGGAGAAGATGTGTTCAACTCGAGCAACAATGATTTCATTAGTTAGTGTTACATCAACAGAAGCGCCTATTTAAATGTCGCCTTTAACGAAGCAAATGGTCCCAAGGGGCGTCACGGGAGCGTTATCAAGCACAATTTGACACCGATGCACATAAGGAGATATTAGGGCAGATGACTAAAAACTTGGGCCAAGAGGTATCTTTTAAGAAGCGCCTTAAAGGAGTAAAGTGCGGTCGAGAGGCGGGAAGGTGTAGGGAGGG
Source organism: Squalus acanthias (assembly GCA_030390025.1). Taxonomy (NCBI): domain Eukaryota; kingdom Metazoa; phylum Chordata; class Chondrichthyes; order Squaliformes; family Squalidae; genus Squalus; species Squalus acanthias. The sequence continues at coordinate 7,738,071 of CM059442.1, read as the reverse complement.
AATGGCAGAGCTTAGGTCCTAGGCAACAGAAGAAACGGCAAACCAATGGTGGAGCGATTAAATCCAGGAATGCTCAAGAGGCCAGAATCAGAGGAACATAGATATCTCGAGGTGTTATGGAGCTGGAAGAGATTACAAAGATAGGGGTAGGCGAGCCAATTGAGGGAGTTCAAAACAAGGATGATAATTTTAATATCGATGCTTTCCTTAAGCGGGAGCCAATGTAGGTCAGCGAGCAGAGAGGTGATGGGTGAACGGGATATGGTGCACGTTAAGACATGGGCAGCCGAGTTTTGGTTAAACTCAGGTTTACAGGGGGTAGAACCTGGCAGACCGGCCAGCAGTGCGTTGGATTAATCAAGTTTGGAGGTAACAGAGGTTATTGTTTCTTTCTATTATTCAGTGGGTAGCCTCCCCATAACTATTCACGTTAATTATTTGGTCCTTGTGATGAACGTTAAGAAACCGGAATCTGTTTCTGTTATGCACACCTTACCTTAGAAAGAATAAACCTGATACAGAATTCACTCGAAAGCAAAGGTAATTTATTTGTGAAAAGTTAAGACATGGCACACAGCTGAGAATATACATATCAAGGCAGATTCAATTTTCATTCCATTGAAAAAATATCAAAATAAATTCAATTTATTTAGCAAATTTCACGGGCCCAGGTAACGTCCGTTTACTGCCAATTAAAATTATTTTGTAATGTGCTCACTGTAGTACTGTGGGGAAGCGCGGCTGCCAATTTTCTCACAGCAAGGTCCCATAAACAGCAATGAGATAAATGATCAGATGATCTGTTTGAGGGGTGTTTGTTAAGAGATCAATGTCACCAGAACAGCCGGGGAGAAATGCCCTGCTCTTCTTCAACTAGTGCAATGGGATCTGTTACCTCCTTGTGAGAGAGTGAACAGGACTTCGGTTCAGCTCTCATCTGGAAGACAGCATCTCACAAAGTGCATCCCTCAAGTGCCAGGCTACAACATGTGCACAAGTGTGTGCCAGAGTGCTAGCAATGAGCCCAGGTTGACACTTCAGCGCAATGCTGAGGTTATCGCGGATCAGAATAATAAGCTCAGGCCAATATCAATACAGTGGTGCAAACTATTGATTTCAACCGCTTGAAGACATATTAGTTAAACTGTGATTACAAAGTGCATACCAACATGAATAGTTTCTTGGGATGAGACAGGAATGAGAATCTGAAAGGCTGATGCAAGAAATGAAAGCAGTCAATGGACCTTAATCCTGCAAATTTTCAACGGTACTGAGATTGTCGTTCAATACAAGAGTGTGGTTCCGGTAGTTTCTCATAAAACGCAACAATAAAATTGCGAAGATGAGACATATCCTCAGCACTGTGATGGCACCAGTCCGCCTTGATAGTCCAAGTACACTCCAATCTTTCGTGGCTTCACATTTAGCTTGAGGCTGAAGAATCTGCTCCTAATTCACTTGTATACCTCATCCACAACAATCAGTCTGAAATAAAGACTTGCATTTATATAGCGCCGTTCACGACCACCAGACGTCTCAAGGCGCTTTACAGCCAATGAAGTACTTTTGGAGTGTAGTCACTGTTGTAATGTTTGAAAAGCGGCAGCCAATTTGAACACAGCAAGGTCCCACAACAGCAATGTGATAATGACCAGATAATGTGTATTTTTGTGATGTGAATTGAAAGACAATTATTGGCCAGGACACCGGGGAAAATTCCACTGCATTTTTTCGAAGTGAGAATTGAACCCACAACCTTCTGACCCAGAAGCGAGTGTGCTACTAACTGAGCCACACCTGACACTGTGGTTGCTGTGCTGACTACGCTGTTCCTACCAAATACCTCCTCCGGTGAACGGACGTTCTGGCCATTCCCGCATTCCTGTGTGCCGTTTTATTCCAACTTCACCAGCAGATTTTACATTCTTGCTGTGGATCCCTCAGAACTCATAATACAAAGACAACAATGACCCATCTTCGGGGTGTCAGAATGTTCCTTCTGTTACTTTCCTAGTCTGACTTTGATCAGGTTCTTTGATAGGAAGAAATAACGATTCATTGTGATAAGATCCGAAGCCAATGAGGTTGGAGCTGGGCTGATGCTGTGTCATTGTTTCCACACCATTAACTATACAGTTTCTTTGAATATCACCCCTGACTCATGGCCTCCCGCTAATGATCCTTTCCTATCAATTTTATTAATTTTTCACTTCAAATAAGCATCTGCGTTCAACTTTTCAGCCTGTCTTGTTACATTTGTATCAGAGACATTGCTAATTCTTATTCAGTCGACCTCCATTCTCTTGAGTCTCTTTAAGATTTTCTTCCATTATTTCTATAATCTGCCCATCACATTTCTAGACCTCATTGGTTAACATTTGCTCATCTTTCATTGAGAAAATGGTTTATTTCAACATACCCGGAAGTAATTTGGGTCTGCAGACTGCTGGACTATTCCCTAACCTGTGAAAGTTTATGTGTCTGTTCCTGTCCTACGTCTGTTTCTTGAGCAATTGATTCCTCCTCTGTGGGAGCATCCAAGGAAGGTTTCATCTGATCCTCGCAGATCTCAATAGCCACGTTAATCAGGAGGAATCGCTGGGTCCTCTGGCTCAGCTCATCTCTCCCACCAAGGCGCTTCACAAAGATCAATTTCTACTTCACAGAAATTGTTCAGTTCTTCCTGATTCTCCTCCATGTTCTGCTAAAATAAGTGGAAAGTGTTCAGTGCGGATTTGTCGCTGTAACCTATATATTAGACAGAGCATAGCATCAAAATATACATAGCTGTCCTTTAAAAGAAATATAGTAGCAAAACATGTGATCCGCAGGCAAGCAATCTCTTCTGCAAAGGTTCAAAAAAACACCCTTGAAAGAGAAATTCAATCCAGGGACATAATGACCATGTTCTGACTGTTGTGGCGGTCTGGAACAGCGTTTTGTCCAATGATTCTTTTCCTGTATAAGAAACAAACATATAATGATATTGGATTTATTTAGTTGAATTGAGGATGGTTGATCCAAGTTGTATCCCCAACAATGGAACATCTGTAACATTGCTGAATGGGATCTCTGGGGTCAGGGACACTGCCAGAACACTCTCTATCAGGTTCCTGCCCACCTGGCCCTCTGGAGAAGTATAATAGCGCAATTTACGTGAAGCACTACATTGGGTATTGTAATTAGTACAGAGGAGGCCCGCAACATATGCAGGAAAATATGAATAAAATTGCAGATTGGGCGTATAATAGGCAAATAAAATGTTATATATTTATATAGAAGTATGAGGTGGCACGTTTAGGTAGGAAGCATCAGGAGGCTACATACTCTATTAAAAATAATTGTCTAAATGGGGGACAGGAGCAGTGGAATGTGGGTACAGTTATACAAATCACATAAAGTAGCGCAGCAGGTAAATATGCCCATAAAAACCAAATACACCATTTTGGCTCATTTGTCAAGGATGGAATTGTAAATCAGGGAAGTTGTGTCAACATTGTACTGCACCTTGGTTGGAGCACACTTGGAATACTGTGAACAGTTCCGGTCTCCATATTAAAAAATGCATATCGAGGTATGGAGAAGCTGCAAAAAATATTTACCAGAATCATACCAGAATTGAGAGGTTATAACTATCAGGCAGTATTGTACAGAGAGTGTCTCTTTTTTATAGAAAAGAAAAGACTGAGGGTTGAGAATTTATGCTAATATTGTATTGAACCTGCGTTAGAACTCACTTAGATTTCTGTGAACAGTTCTGCTCTCCATATTATAAAAAGGATATTGAGTCACGGAGTTGTTATATAATGAATTACCAGAATGATATCAGAACTGGAGTGCTGTTACTATAAGGAATGATTGAACGGGCAGGGAATCTTTTCTCGAGAAGACAGAAGACTATGGCTTGACCTGATATAGAGGGCTTTGACATTATGGAAGGGGTTGATAGGTTAGCTGAAGAGAACATGTTTTCAATTACGGATGAGACCAGAACTATGGCATGAATATAAGATAGCCACTGATAAATCCAATGAGTAATTCAGCAGAAACTTCTTAATCAAGAGAGTAGTTAAAATGTGAAACTCGCAAACGCAAGTTGTGGTTGAGACCAACATCATCGATGCATTTGCAGAGACGCTAGACAAACGCATGAGGGAGTAAGGCACAGAAAGATATGCTGATGGGGTTGATACAGAAGTGTGGGATGAGGTTCGTGTGGAGCATAAACACCGGCACGGACCTGTTGGGCAGACTGACCTGTTTCTGTGCTGTAAATACTATGTAATACTAGGTGACTGGATATGTGGTGTTATCTGGTAGGCTCTGCATTAGATATAACGGTGGACGCATGCCCTTTCCAGAGAATGCTACAGAAAAACTCAAAATATTTTAGAGAAATCTAACATCTGCAATTCTATTGAACGTCCTACCTTTGGGCGACATTCCATTCACGAAATGCTGAACAATGAATGTCACCATCAGGATGACCACCAAGACACTGAGGCAGAGCCGGACTAAGGGCAACGTGAGATACTGTTCTATGGAAGAAGCAGCGAGCATTGAGAATTCGTTGTGCGCAAGTCTTAACTTAGTAATTAACGCTTCCAAATTCAACTGAAAATGGAGGTGAACCCTCGCTTTATTATTTATGCAAAGACATTGTTAACACCCGCTGGCAGTTCCTCTACTGCAACAAGAAAAATACAGAAAAATATGTTATGTTCAAATTAATTGCCAGAATTGATGAATGGAGGGAATGCATTTACAACGTTCTTAAATATGATCATTGAAGCAATTACTATTATTTGTCTGCAGTGAATCTTGTTCAATTTTACAGCTTGGTAAATGTTAATTCGTTTTGATTCGGTTCAAACTTATTCATACTCTTGTTGTAATATTGCACAAGTATCGCACAGTAAGAGCACTGCGGGGCATAGGAAGGAATTAACGCCGTTAACTTGTTTTGCTGTGCAGTCAATGTCAGTTAAACCATGAATTGGATTTCCCTGGCATTGTCGGTATTGTCCACTCCTGTCAGTGGGAATGCGAGGTTTGTGAGGCAAATGGCAGATATTATTAAGTGATGTAGGTGAAGATATAATGCTGATATCCTGATAAAATTGATGAATAGTAAAATGCACGTTTCTATCTCAAAATGCGTATTGTGCACTCAGCGATGTTTTATTACTGAAGTGGAAGACATCATGTTTAATTATTTTTCGTCTGGAATAACTATGCTTGAAGGCCGGCTCTCGTTATTTTGCAAACATTCACAATTACGTTGAAGAAGAGCTATCTACCCTGATCCCACTTTCCAGCTCATTGTCCGTAGCTCTGTAGTTTACGGCACTTCAAGTGCATATCCAAGTAATTTTTAAATGTGATAAGGGTTCCTGCTCTACCACCCTTTCAGGCAATGAGTTTCAGATCCACACCACCCTCTGGGTGAAAAAAAATTCTCCTCAACCCTCCTCTAATCCTTCTACCAATTACTTTAAATCCATGTCCCCTGGTTATTGACCCCTCTACTAAGCGGAATAGGTCCTTCCTATCCACTCTATCGAGGCTCCTCATAATTTTATACACCTCAATTAAATCGCCCCTCAGCCTCCTCTGTTCCAAAGTGAACAAAACCAGCCTATCCAATCCTGCTAATCACTTCGATGAAACGTCATAATGGCGTCTTCCTAGACTCGCTGTCAGGCTTAGCCCCATTATAATCATGTGAAGCCCCTTGGAACGTTAGACTGCTTTAACGGCGCTATATAATTGCAGTTTGCTGTACGTAGACATCTTGCTTTTTCGCGTGACGCCTTCGACTTTTGGCTGCAAGGGTGAAAGCAAGGAAGGCGGCCTTGTTTGGAGATGAAAGGGAGCATCCGTTGACAACTATAATTCCAGCTGCTACCGCAAGGACTGAAAAACTTGGCAAGAGCAGAAACTAGGAGAGTCCTCACACGGTTCCTGAGATGCTTTGCTCACTGAATGTGATGTGAGAAGAATCATTTCGGGCCGGGCAGACTTAACACTAAAAGGGAACTTTGAGAGATGTGGCAAATGGGGTGAGTTTGCTGCGAAACGGAAAAGATTATGTTTGTAATATTTTGGCAATGGATTTGGATCTTAGTTAGATGCACCGACTACTATTAGCCACAATTCAGTTCTGGGTTTGTGACGAAGTTCAGTTTTATCGTGCATTGTCAATCAGTCCAGATAAAGAATCATCACACACAGCTCCGCACACAGGAATGTGCGGGTGTCAGTAGACGAGGCTGTGAGTCACGTCCATTACTTAGATCAAATGCACAGAGGTTACAAATAAAAAGGTCATTCGGCGCAATTTGTCTCTGACTGTGCTGACCCGACACGTGAGCAAATAGTTCCGAATCACATTTGCACAACCCTGTTCGCAAATCCATTCATCAACTTTTCATTCATCCACCGATATAATGTAACCGTTACTGATGATGTGATTTCTTCCTCAAAAATTATCCTTGATAATGAATTCCATATCTTCACATCTCTCAGTTTAAAGTGGTTTTTCTTACTCTCTTGCAGTTAACATTGTACTTCTGACCGCTTCGTTATTAATCATAAGGATTGGGAATAATTTGCTTCTATCGGCCTTCTCCAATACTTTCATAATTGTAAAAAACTGCATTATATCGCCCCGTAATCTTCATTAATAAATGAAGCCTCAATATTTCAAGGATATTTTGTGCATATTTTTATTTCATCATACCAGGCAATATCCTAGTGATTCTGCATTGTTCCATCTCTGAAGTATGAATATAATAAAATTTCTGATCAATCTACCTGAAAAGAGCAGTGGGAAAATTTTGGCTGTAAAAGATTAGGATCAGCATTCGATGTCAATCAGGCCTTGTAATAAATGGAGGAGTGCCGAAGTATTCCTATTTATTTTGCACATATTGTTGATCTTGGGCACAGCTAGCATGCTGCAGACAAATGGAAGAGCTTCAGTTCACCCCATTAGGCCGCATTGAAAGTACACAGCCAGACACTCACTGGTATGTGGGCTGTCTTCAGATGGTGATGGACCAACGCAAATTGGTGTAAGATGAAGCCGGGAGCACCTGGAAATTCTACCCATGTCAAGAAAGAGAGTGAACTTTTCCCATCCAGAGATTATTTCGTGGCCATTATTTGTGGATAACACGCGGTGGGTTTATCTTCAGCAGGCAATGCAGCACGAATGGAAAGATTAAGACAATAGATCAAAAACATAGCTCCAATTAACTATTGCATGGAAATGTGTTCTTCTCAGTTCGATTTTAAAGGGAATTGGTCAGTATATTGCAAACACTCTCTGTAATCAGAGCATTGATATTAGCATTCCGACAGCCTAGTTAAAAATCCACACATTGAACTGCATTTGGTGCTGCTATTCGTTTTTGGCATGCATAGTTAGATTTTAAACAGGTTGCATATGACCAAAATGCACAATAGTGCTCGCGGTATCCAGTAGAGGGGGTAAATTTGAACATCAGCCTTTAAGTATACGATTACAATGTTTTCCAGGTAAAAACAACATTAAGTGTAAAACAGATATGTGGTCAATTTGGGGCAACTCATTGTCACGTACCATAAGCTGTGCAATTAGTGTACTACAAACAAAGCTTCTAGCACAGTGGCAAAGGTTAAATAGATTATAAACTGGGTTACAAATTATAAATGTGTGTTCTGCGCATTTATGTTGTGACAGAGGTAGCTCAAGCTAGCCGAAAAGTATAAGAATGGGACATTTTTGATCAATAGTTAGATCAACATCTCATGTGCAGTCGTAAACACACAGCCACTCCAGCAGCTGAGAGAGCCAAAAGGTTAATTCCGGGCCTGGGAAGTAGGTCTTATTCATTGCATATCATCTTGGGGGTGAAATTGAACATGTGCGGGAAAGTAAAAGTAAACATCAGTATCGCACTGTTCGATTGTTATACAACCCGTTTGATATTCAGTTACATTTTGCTCGAAATTCCTCTCGGGCGGTGGCGCAGAATCGGCGATATCGGATCGGCCACCCGTTATATGCAGCTCTTGATATTCAATTCCATTGCCGTCCGATAACGCCAATTTTGCGCCAATGCCCGTATCAAATTTCTAAGTCAATATCCTCACATCTCACTGTATAGAGGGACTTCTCTTGCTGTCTTGCCTCTAATATTGTACATATTACTCTTCCTTATAGAAGCTGAACTATTGCCAATAGCTTCCTTCTATCATAATTTTAAATTAGCATGGAAGCCAACTTCCATGATTTCATAATTTAAAAAACATTGTAAAGGCAATTTTTATCATAAAACTAGCCTGTATATTTGACCGATTTTTTCATTTCTCTATTTCATCACACCAGGTAGCATCTCAGTGAATTTGCGTTCTGCCATCTTTAACTTATCAATGTTATTCAATGTGAGATCTCTTTACTTGGATGGAGACGGCTCAGATATTCCGAGTTAGCCTTCCACGCCTATCAGACCATGCAGAAAATGGAGGAATGCCCAAGTAACAATCTGGGACAGAGATTCGACTGCTGACTAAAAGAGGCGGCATATCCGATACCGCCCCTTTCTGGCCACCGCCCGATGCGAATTGCTGGGCCGCAGACTGGTTCGTGTGTTATTAATCTTGGGCACAGCTCGCTTGATGGAGACAGACGCAAGAACTTCGGTGCACCCCATCAGGCAGCATTGACTTTGTGCAGAGACCATTCCCTGGTATGTTTGCTGCCGATGCACGGTGTTCAAAGCGAATGGAAGATAAATTCGGGAGTTTTTTGGCGTTTCAACGCTAATAAAGAAACAGCGTTAAATAACGCTTCCAGCTCTTATTTCGTGAACATTATTTATGCATAACAGGCGGGGGGTTCAGCCTCTGCAGGCTATGCAATACGAATGGAAAGCTTAAGCCAGCAGTGAAAAACCGATCGCCAGTTATATCTTGCAGGAGAATATGCACATCTCAGTTCGATATTGAAGGGAATTGATTACCTATATTGACTGTATATGAGCGAACGAGACAAACATTGAGACACAATAACATAAAACCTCGTTTTGAAATGTGTTGGCCCTTACCTTTCTCCGTAATCGGGACATCTTTACTGAATGTCGAAATCATCGAACGTCCTGCAAACTCTGTTTGATATTGACAACTGTAATTTCCCCCAGAGCCTTCGCTTCGGGTATTTATGTTGAAGGTCACAATCCGCTCATCGCCAGTCACATTTTGAGTCTGTACAGGATTTATTTTCTTATCTTTGTACAAGAAAAATGTTCCCCCACTGGAGCGTTTGAATCTGCATCGGAATCTGGGTCTATGCAGATAGTCGGCTCCGGGAGACGATCTGTATCAAAAATAGTGTATGAAATTGTGTGTCAAAAGTCGACTCAATAACATGTTCTGACACTTTTGTAAAAGTGGAACAAAATCACTCGTCTTGCTTGTAAAGCATACATCGCTTTTTAGTATTACTTACAAGAAAAGGACAGATGGAAAACAGGATGAACCAAAATGTGCTGATTATTTCTTTTATGCAATGTATTTCGTTCAGTCTGTTTTTTTATTCTGCTTACAATAATGGAAATAGGGTAGCCGCTTATTGCACATCCCCCTTCAATCTGCACAAACTGACCTTCCTTTGGCTCAACTCTATAAATGACCCTCCCATTCTCAGGCCGATATTTCATTTATCTGATTCTGTTGGCTTGTGGAACTCGGTTAAATCGGCTTCTGAAAGTTTTTCATGTTTACTTCATTCAGTACAAATCAAAGAAATGTGGTTGGCATCATTGGAGAGCGAACGAGAGAGAGAGAGAGAGAGCGAGAGAGAGACAGATTTAACTTATCAACAGCCAGTGTTCAAGATTGAAGAAAGCTCTTGGAATATATTACTGTTATAAGATAAACATCCCATCACACACCATTGCAAACTAGACAATGGGATGTTGATATACGAGAATTGTAAACTTGTGTGCATAAAAATCGTCTGAAGGACAGTGCATTGACCAGAAATTACTAAATGTTGATGTATGAGAAATGTAAACTTGTGTGGGTATCAATTTGCTGAAGGACTGTACATTGAACGGAAACTACAGAATGTTGATGTAAGAGAAATGCCAACTTGTTTGGGCATGAATCGGCTGAAGGAAAATGCATTGACTGGAGTCTACCAAATAAGGCCAGGCAACTTCTAGTTTGATACAACGAATATTGTATAAAAAAGAAAGCATTTGTGTTAAATTTTGAGAAAATGAGAAAAACATATTTGAGTGCATGCCTATATTTGGAACTGCTGACAAAACTCTGCCTCTGTTATACTGGGAGGAAAGTGTCCTCCGTGCTTACATTGGTCTTTATGTTAAAGTAGAAAAAATAAAGCGATATAATATCATAACACTGAGGTCTTTACGACTCGACTGAAAACACAGAAGACTGTTTAAAAACAACAGATTCCAGTAACCAGTTGATACTTCAGGCTCTCTTTTATTTTCCCTGATACTCACAGTGCAAACCCTCTCTGTAATCAGAGCATTGATATTAGCATTCCTACAACCTATAGGTCTCGACATTTTCCTAAACGATACTGCATAATTAAAAAAAACATTTAATTGCATTTGGTGCTGGCATTCGTTATTTGGAATGCATAGTTAAATTTTAAACAGTTTGTAAATGACCATCATGCACAATGGTGCTCGCGGTATCCAGTAGAGGGCATGAATTTGCACAGGAGCCTCTCAAAATACGATTATAATTTTGTCCCAGGTAAAACTCGGCATTAAGCGTACAACGTATAATTGGTCAATTTGGGGTAACTCATTGTCATGTACAATAAGGTGTGCAATTACTGTACGACAAGCAAAGCTTCTAGCTCAGTGGTAAAGGCTAAATAGATTATAAACTGGGTTACCAATTAAAAATGTGTGATCTGCGTATTTATGTTGGGGCAGATGTAGCTCAAGCTTGCCGAATTTTATAAGGATGGAACATTTTAGATCAATAGATAGATAAACATATCATGTGAAGTCGTGAGCCCACAGCTACACCAGCAGCTGAGAGAGCCAAAAGGGGCCATTCCGGGACAAGGATCCAGGTCTTTTTAGTTGCATATTATCATGCATATCCTCTTGTCATAGTGAAAGCGGAGGTAGTTGAGGAACTGCATGGGCTAAAAATGATAAGGAAGCGGTACTAGAACCGTTGGCTGGACTTAAACTAGCTAAGTCACCAAGACCGGATGGGATGTATTCTACGATGCTGAGGAAAGTAAAGGTGGAAATTACGGAGGTACTGGCCATAATTTTCCAATCCCCCTTAGCTATGGGGGTGGTGCCAGAGGACTGGAGAATTTAAAATTCAAAAGAAAGTGTAAGGATAAACCCAGCATCTACAGGCCAGTCAGTTTATCCTCGGTGGTGGGGAAGATTTTAGAAACGATCATCAGGGACTAAATTAACAGTCAGTTGGAAAAGTGTGGATTAACTAAGGCAAGCCAGCACGGATGTGTTAAAGGTAAATCATGCTTAACTAAATTGATAGAGTTTTTGATGAGGTAACAGAGAGGGTTGATTAGGGCAATGCGGTTGACGTGGTATACATGGACTTTGTAAAGGCGTTTGTTGAAATGCCACATAAAAGGCTGGCCAACAAAGTTGAAGCCCATGGAATATAAGGAACAGTGGCAGCATGGACACGAAATTGGCTAAGTGCCAGGAAACAGAGAGTGGTGGTGAACAGTAGTCACCCGGATGGAGGGAGGTATATATTGGTATCCAAGAGGTTTTTGTTGCAAGGACCACTGCTTCTCTTGATATATATTAATGACTAGGACTTGTGTACAGGGCACAATTTCAAAACTTGCAGATGACACAAAACTTGGAAGTAAAGTGAACAGTGAGGCGGATAGTGATAGACTTCAGGAGGACACAGACAGGCTGGTGGAATGGACGGACACGTGGCAGGTGTAATTTAACGCAGAAAATGTGAAAAAATACATTTTGGTGGTAATAACCAGGATATGCAATATAAACTAAAGGGTACAATTCTAAAGAGGGTGCAGGAACAGATAGACCTGGGGGTCTATGTGCACTCATCGTTGAAGGTGGCAGGTCAGGTTGAGAAAGCATTTAAAAAGGCATACGGATCCTGAGCTTTTGAAGTAGAGGCATAGAGAACAAAAGTAAACAAGTTATGAGGAACCTTAATAAAACACCGGTTCGGACTCAATTCGAGTATTGTGTCCACATCTGGCTCCGCACTTTAGGAAGGATGTGAATGCATCAGAGAGGGTGCAAGAAAGAATTACAAGAATGGTTCCAGGGATGAGGGATTTCAATCACGTTGATAGACTGGAGAAGTTGGTGTTCTCCTTAGACCAGGGAACTTTGAGAGGAGATTTGACAGAGGTGTTCAAAATCACGAGGGGTCGAGACAGAGCAGACAGAGAGAAATGATTTCCATTGGTGGAATGCTCGAGAACCAGATTTAAGGTGATTGGCAGAAGAGCCAGAGGCGAAATGATGAAACACGTTTTTACTCAGCGAGTGTTTATGATCTGGAAAGCATTGCTTACAGGGTGGGGGAGGCAGACTCAATCGTGGCTTTCAAAATGGAATTGGATAAGTACCTGAAGGGAAAAAAAAACTTGCAGGGCTACGGGGAAAGGGTGTGGGAGTGGGAATAGCTGAAAAGCTCTTGAACAGAGCTGGCACGGCCTCGACAGGCCGAATGACCTCCTTCTGTGCTGTATCCATTCTACGATTCTATTGTGAAATAATGTACCCTTGTAGAACAGTTAAAAAAAACGCTGTTATTAATGATTGCTATTTTTTAAAATTCGTGTGTAAATCCCCGATTCTATTGTGAAATAATATAACCTTGTAGAACAGTTATAGAAAATTATGTTATTAGTTAATACTATTTTTTTTAATTCGTTTGTGAATCATAAGTCGAGTTATTGTCACCGGACAACCGTTAAGAAATCCGTTAACACCATTTAAAGAGGTTGGGTTTGAAAACCAACATGCAAGAGCCAAGTTAACTACAGCCCAACTGTCCTTCAGTTCCACTGGATCGTTTGATTGCACATTTTTTTTGTAATCCCATTGGGAGAATCGGCTTTGCTAACATACCTCGAACAATTATCTGAACAAGTTCGCTCCGTTCTGAATATCTCCATTGTCCATTATCCTCATGTAGACATTGACATGTGTAACTGTCTTGATAGCCCTGCACTTTCTTTAACTCAACAGAGGTCTCACATTGTCCTTTTGGAGCTGTCAGTTGGACGAATAATGCATGCCCTCTGTAATAATTGATCCTTGTGAGGGGACACTGACAGCGGCAAGTCATAGTAAAAGTCTATGGGGTAAAAATTCAGTTGGTTGCGCCTCCCGTTAGCGCCTTAAATGGGCGCTAATGGGGCGTTAAGGCGCTAACGCCCGGGCGCGGCGCTGTTTGCGCCGCTCGAGAACTTAACTTGAGATTGTGCGGCGGCGCTAAAACTTACCGCTGCGACCAACTGCGCGCGCAGATTGTGACGTCAGTCCGTGGTGCAACGCCGTTGGGACGCCCCGGAGCGGAAATTGAGTGGCGCCCCCTGCCTTACCGCCTGGCGCTTCCAACGACCGGAAGACTGGAACGTTATCAATCGGTCTGGGGCTGGGGGGGGCGCTATTTAAAGGGGGCCTCTTCCTGTCTTTTTCTGTGGTCGACATTTATGCACCACTCGTTCTGAGAGAGAGAGAGAGATTCGGAGAGAGAGAGAGAGAGACTTCTACATTGACTCAACGCTTTGTGAGGTAGTTTTGCCTAGTTCATCCTAACTTTGCTGCTACTTTCGTTGCTGTACCTCATTACTTTTCTGGCAAAGAGAAGATGGGGGCTGCAATGATTGGGGGCGTCGTCCTGCTCCAGCTCAATCGGAGCAGAGTGAGACGCAGACAGAGAGTGGCAATGATGGCCAGACGGAGGAGGCCCATCAGGCGCATGTACAGGAGAGCTTACCCTCCCAGGGTATATCGTGAACAGCTCTCCTACATCCACATGTCCGAGGAGCTGTGTTTGCGAAGGCTGCGATTCAGCAAGGAGGTGGTCACTGAGCTCTGCCACCTGCTGCAGCCAGATCTGCAGCCTCAGCTGAGGTCCAGGACGTCTCTGTCGGTGGCAGTGAAGGTCACAGTGGCCTTGAACTTCTACGCCACTGGCTCATTCCAAGCTGCTGTTGGGGACCTCGCCAATATCTCCCAGTTTGCGGTGCATCGCTGCATCTGGCAGGTCACCAATGCCCTCTTCACAAGGAGACGAGACTTCATCTCCTTCCCTATGACCCCAGACAAGCAGCATGACCGTGCTATGGGCTTTGCGAGGGTAGCGGGCTTCCCCATGGTGCAGGGCGCCATTGACTGCACGCATGTGGCTTTGCGTGCTCCGCGAGAGAATGCAGAGGAGTTCCGGAACAGAAAAGGGTTCCATTCCTTGAATGTGCAGTTGGTCTGTGACCACAGACAGGTGATTCTCGCTGTCAATGCCCACTATCCGGGCAGCTGCCACGATGCTTTCATCCTGCGCCAGAGTACTGTGGCAGAAATTTTCGAGGCACCGCATCAGCCAGTCGGTTGGCTTCTGGGGGACAAGGGGTACGCATTGAGCACCTGGCTGATGACACCGCTCCGTGCGCCAAACACCCCTGCTGAGCTGCGGTACCAGGAAAGCCAACAAGCAACGAGGAACATTATTGAGCGCACAATCGGCGTGCTCAAACAACGATTCCGCTGTCTGGACCATTCCGGAGGAGCCCTGCAGTACTCGCCTGAGCAAGTTTCCAAATTCGTAGTGGTGTGCTGCATGTTGCACAACATGGCAATCCTCAGGACGCAGCCAATGCCACCAGGCCTTGCAGCACCACAAGAGGAGGAGGAGGAAGAGGAGGAACTGGCCGAGGACGATGATCAGCAGCAGCACCAAGGCAGGAGGGCGGCCCACAATGGTCAAACTGCAAGGGCCGTCCGTCAACGACTAATAGCAAGCCGCTTCTAGGGCCCCTGCCAGTGCTACAAACACGAATCAACCCAGCACGCAACCCCTAAGCCGGCCAAGGCACCAATAATTCCAACCACCAGCCATGTATATTTTGAATACAGAAACTTATTTATTGTACAAACTCTGTGTGTGTCAATTCCTCATGACAAACTCATAGAAATAAACACAAAAAAACAGTCAATAACATAACTGGTTCTCACAACCTGGAGATAATGTCCAAAACACTAAACAAAAGTTGGGCCATGAACCTTGGCCTTTAATAAAAAAATGACCAGCATTTTGGCACACCTCCTACTTTTTGCCTATCGAGGGTGATCTCCTTCCCTTGCGCACTTCCCCCCTTCTAACCCTACTGCTCCTCCGTAATGGGACCTCAGTGGCTGCAGCAAGGCTGGTGGAAGGCTGCTGCTTGTCAGACCCTGACACTGCAGATGCCCCTGAAGGACGGCCTCGACCACTTCTGGGCCTGGAGGGCCCGGCTGCAGACTGCACCAACTCTGCATGGGCGGCAGCAGTCTGTCCTACAGGCGGTGGCAAGTGCAGTGGAGAAGTGACAGTGTTGGCAGCAGGAATGCTGTCATCGTGAGAGAGGACAGCAACTCCCTGCTCGCCCGACACACTGGCACTCCCACGGGGCAGCACTTCAGCATCCGGAGCAATTTGCCTGAGAACAGATTGCTGGCCTGCTGCGGCGCGGTGACAGCCCCGGGGACATGTGCACGAACCATCGAGGATGGCAGCAGTCAGTGCTCGCGTTGCCTCAATCTGAGTCTGCATGAGAGCAGGCTCAGATGGGTTCCTGGCAGTCAGTGACTGAATTGCAGCAGTAAGCTTTAGTGTGGCATCCGCCTGTGCTACAGCGAAGTGCTCCACACTCCTTGCCAGTGCCTCAATGCATTCGGGCACCCTTCCCACTGCACCCATGAGCTCAGTGTGCATGACCACCGCCTGGCTGTTCATTTCTGCAATCAGCCGCTCCTCCTCTGCGTCCATTGCATTAGGAGTGTCTGGCATACTCTCCCTCTGGGGAGAAGGCTCCCGTTCTTCCCTCCCCCCCCCATGGCGTTGCTGCAGCCCGCTGGGTCCTGGAACTTCACCATCATCAGCCCCTTCCCCCCTGCTACCCTCCGGGGAAGGCGTGTCCCCAGTGTGGCCATGGGCTTCCTCGGGAGAGGGTGGCACTGATGCTCCGGCTTCCTCTTCCTCCTCAGCTGCAGCATCACTCCCAGTGGCAGCTTCAGGGACCATCTCCTCAGCTGGTGAATCACCATCTGAAAGCAGGGAGGTACAAGAGTGGCTTTAGCGTGAGGACAGGGTGGCAGTAAGGGAGGAATAAGTGCAGCGAGTTAGCAAGTTGGATTGAAAGTGTCAAAGGCTGGTATTGTGAGGGACAAGTGGAAGGACAGAGGACAAAAAGGTGATGACCTTACCATTGCTGTCCACAACGGGGTCGGCGTCTCCAGTGGCGACGGGACCGATCACCCGGCTTGCCACAATCCTGTGGACGCGCTCCTCCAGATCACTGAGGGGTTGCAGCTGAAGCCGCCCTCCACCCGTCCGTTGCTGCTGTCTCCGATTATGAGCCAGCTTAGCCTGCAAGAAAAAGGACAGCATCTGAGTCAATATACAGCCATGGTCTTGCCTGATGTGCCTCCCATAGGTGAATAGCCCTTACAATATACAGCCATGGTCTTGCCTGATGTGCCTCCCATAGGTGAATAGCCCTTACTGTATGCAAAGTGTGGAATGTGTGTGTGTGTTTGATGAAAGGGCCATAGGTGTTGGATGAGTGTTGTGCATTGGGGTTTTAAGACCCTCTGGCCATAGAGTGAGATTGAGATGGAGGGATGGAGAGGTATTGAGAAAAAGCTACTCACCCTGACGACCCGAGTGAGGTCGTTGAACTTTTTGCGGCACTGGACATGGGTCCTGGGCACCATGCTCCTGGAGGAGACGCTCTGAGCCACCTCCCTCCACACTCTTCTGAACTCGCGTGGCAAAGGCCTCCTGCCACTGTCTGGGAACAGCATGCATCGTCTGCGCTCCACTGCGTCAACCAGAGCATCCAAGGCCCGCTCGGTGAAGCGATGAGCGCGTTCTCTCACCCTCTCCATGCTTGGCAGCAAAATGGATTACAGGTCTCTCCAGGCTGAGATTCAAGGCTGCAATGAGCAGGGTGTGGCTGGGGAGCAAGTGGCCCCCCCCGCTTTAAGAAGTGTCCGGCGCCAGTGTGTCTGTGTTCCCTCGCTAACTGGCAGCAGCTGCGCTGCGCTCGTGTGCTGAGTTAGCGCCTCACTCCTAGGCCTTTGCGCCTTAAGAGAGGTGTGCAGCGCCTAATTTAGCGCTCCACTCACCTCCCGGGGCGGTAAAAGTGAAGTTTCCTGTCAGTGCCGATAATTAGCGCCAGGCGCTAATATTTGCGCGCGGACGATATTTGCGCCCCAAATGGGGCGCGACCTAATTTCTACCCCTTTCCGTTTAAAAACACATCATGTGGTGGATTCAGAGACAATATTGGCTTCGGTAAATGATCTGACGAAAGCACAGTCAATGCAGTTTAAACACCGAATACATTTAATCATTCAGCATCTATATCTTTGTAACAAGCTAAGTTCAACCTGCGCTTTATCAGTACACGTCCCAAAGAAGCAGCGCTCCATAAGCGGCCTGGGGCAATATTACTGAATGTCCTACGGAGGATCGCTGACATTTTCGGGGCGCTAAAATTAACGCCCCGGCGATGTTAGCGTCCCAAAGTGGCGCCACCCAATTGTTCCCCCTGAATATCAGGTGCTGCCTGTATCGGGCGGCCGATCCGATGCCGCCCGTTTTGCGCCACAGCCCGTGACGAATTTCCAGCCCAATAATACTGATGGATAGGGTTATTAAATACAATTTTACAAAATGCGTACAAGCCGTGATCACCACACAAAAAGTGCAATATTGTTTGTGCAAAGCAGAATTTAAGAAACAATTGAGAAAGTGGCACAATAATTACAACAATGGATTAATGCTCCCAGGAACTAAACGATATCCCAAATATCAAATAGTTAAAGACAATAATATTGGCTAACTGACGTCTATATTAATGAAATGACTATTCATTTTAATGTTGCATACTCACATGTTAAGCCATCTCCGAACAACGCACGGAGATGAACTAAAAGAGAGTCACATGGAGGAAATCAAAATTATATTTAAAATTATTATTTCATGAAAAATTATAAATAACCTATTGACCTGCCGCCATAACCAACAGCTCTCGGAAATCGCATGTTATCACATCCGAAATTGACATCAGATTTTCTTTCTCAGATTTATTTATAACTTTGTAATTCAGTAAAAGTAAAGAATAAAAGTCAGATTGATTCAAAGTTATCAACAACAAGCATTAGTATATTACTACATAATTAAATAAAACGTATACCCCATGAAAAACAAACAACATTTTGATAAGTCACTATCTGTTTCATAGTGGATATAATTTATTTTTGAACTTTCTTCTAAACTATTGCGAAAAGAGATTAATGCATACAATGGTACATGAACAGATAGACAGAGAGAAGGAAAGAAAAAGAAAGAAAGAAAGATGGATCGAAAGCAAGAAAAAGAGAAAAATAGAATGACAGAAAGAAAGAAAGAAAGAAAGAAAGAAAGAAAGAAAGAAAGAAAGAAAGAAAGAAAGAAAGAAAGAAAGAAAGAAAGAAAGAAAGAAAGAAAAAGAAAGAATGACAGATGGCAGAAAGAAAGACCGAAAGAAAGATAGGAAGGAAGAAAGATAGAAGTTAAGTTAAAAACAAAGAAAGGCAGAAATAAAGAAAAAGAAAAAAGCAGACTTAAAAAAAGAAAGAAAGAAAGAATGAAATAAAGAAATAGAGAAAGAGAGAAAGAATGACAGAAAGATTCCCTTCGCCTCTGCTGTTCTACTGTAACCATGTAAAATCCTCTGGACCCAATATGTTTTGCCTTACACCATCATCCATGTTGTCATGGAATCACTCTCGTCTTCCACCCTATCACAATCTTCCCCCTTTTGTTATTTCCCTGTCCCCTTTATCCTGGCACTGTATTTACTTCAAAGCTCTTCAACATTAACAACTTCCAGTTCTGAAGAAATGTCGTCGACCCTGAAACAATAAATCTGCTCCCTCTCCACAGATAATGCCTGGAGGTTTAAGTGTTTTCAGCACTTTCCGTTTTAAGTAAGTTAGATAGACAATGTGTCTTTGAATTAGTTTGATAGCAGTCTCCCATACCTTTCCTTTCTACATTTAACCCGCTTTTAGATTGTATGATAAGAATGTTCAGATCATTAAAATCTTCTGTGTGATTTCTTTTTTAAGCTACCAGAGCACATCAACCAGTGTGTACCCTGTGACTTGGTATTTCATGATTTTAATATTTCAAACTTTATATGTCGAATATGGTGGACAAAGCTCATTACGAAAACAAAAAATGCGAGCTACAACCTGTGTAGACAGTTGCTCAACACAATCAGTTTTTGGAACTCTCTATTTGAACTTCTCATTGACATAAACGTCCTGGAGTAGATAATGTTACCAGAAACGAGGCCCATACTCACCGATCCCAAGACAACTGAGAGAGTAAACATGTTCTAATTAGATTCGCGCACATTGACCAGATCCTCCAAAATACCGAAACAGTTTACATTCTTAATTGTCTAAGTGATTGATTTGGAGATAACGGATATGATCTGGCTGTTGCTGTAGTAACCGAAATTGCAACACAGATGTCACATTAGCTGAAGTCACTAATTGGGTTAACATTAGTCAAGTTGTTACGAAAGGTGTGCATAAAATTCCTTATTCGTTATGAAGGATTGGGGTAGGGATTTGGGAGGTCAGAGTATCTGAAAATGCAGAGATGAAAGGAGGCATGGCGACAGGAGGGCACGGTCAGGGAGGGCTAGCGATAAAAGTAAAAGCGGAGAAAAAGTCGAAAAAGAAATGAACGGGTAACACATGTGGAATAGTACGAAAGGTGAGAGATGCATAGATTGACATAGACACAGAGCAATAAATAAACAAAAAGAAAGAAAGAGAGAAAGAGAGGAAGAATGACAGAAAAAAAGAACAAAAGAAAGAAAGAAAGAATGGTAGAAAGAAAGTAAAAAGCAAGAAAGAAAGCGAGAGAAAGAAAGAAAAGAGAAAGTCGGAAAGAAAAATTAAAAGAAAGAACGAATGAAATAAAGAAATAATGGTAGAAAGAAAGTAAGAAAGAAAGAGAGAGTGAGTGTAGGATAGAAAAAGAAGAGAGAGTGAGAGAAAGAAAGAGAGAGAGAAAGAAAGAAAGAATGGTAGAAAGAAAATAAGAAAGAAAGAGTGCGTATAAGAAAGAATGAAAGTAAGCAAGAAAGAAAGAGAGAATGTATGTAAGAAAGAAAGAGAGAAATAAATAAAGAGAGAGAGAAAGAAATAAGAAGGAAAGAAAGAAAAAGAGAGAGAGAGTAAGAAAGAAAAATGAATGAAAGGAAGAGATAGTAAGACAGGTAGATAAAATAAATCACTGCGAGTGCTGGAAACATGAAATACAAACAGTAAATTCAGGAAACAGTCAGCAGGTCAGGCAGCAACTCTGGAGATTGAAACAGAGTTAACGTTTCAGGTCGATAACTTTAATGGGAACTGGAAGATATTAGAGATGAAGTGCTTTCAAAATAAGTGCAGCAAATGGCAGCCCCTTCCAGAAACATCTTTCCCACACTTTCGCCATCACGCCTTCCTTCCCAGAACTAATTTCTGACGAATATTCGCAGCCCTGGGAGACTACCTATATTTCTTCCGCCTCATTCTCAAAACAGGGCAAGCTTCTCCACTGTGTTAGATATCCCATGATTCCCTTACCGTCTGCTGTTCTACTGTAACCATTTAAAATCCTCTGGACCCAATATGTGTTTCTATTCTTGCAACATATGCATGCCCATTTGCCTTACACCATCGTCCATTTTGTCACTGAATCACTCACGTCCTCCAACCTATCTCAAACTTCCTCCTTTTATTAATTGCCTGTCCCCTTTATCCTGGCACTTTATATGCTTAAAAGTTGCTCATCACTGACAACTTCCAGGCCTGATGAAAGTTCGTTGATCTGAAAGAATACTCTACTCTCTCTGCACAGATGATGCCTGACTTTTTGAGTGTTTCCAGCACTTTCCGTTGAAGTGAGTTACTTCGACAATGTGTCTTTGAAATAGTTGTATAGCAGCCGCAAATACCTTGCCCTTTCTTCCTTTAATCCGCTTTTAAAACTGTACGAGAGGACTGTCCAGATGTTGAGAAACATATGTGTGATTTATTGTATAAGCTACCAGAGCACATCATCTAGTTTGTACCCTGTGATTCCCATTCATACTTTTGACAGGTCTGTGCGTAGAGAACTGTCAAATATGTGAAGGGGGATTCCATTCTCTGATTGGTTCCCCATGGCCCACGTGGATACCTGGGCGCTTGCGAACCGCATGCGCCCCTGGGATACCTGGTCCTCTGCCTATTTCGGAGTGCAGAGGCCCAGGATTGCAAGCATCGGGATCTTCGGAACTAGCAGTTTAATCCGTACATATTTTCCGATCGGACGCATCCGCACGCAGGAAGCCTCCGATCGGAAATTCAGGGTTAATGTGTCTTTGAGTCATGTTTATAGCAGCCTCATATACCTTCCCCTTTCTTCCTTTAATAAGCTTTTAGATTGTAGGATAAGAGTGTTCAGATCATGAGAAACGTCTGTCTGATTTCTTTTTTAAGCTACTGGAGCACATCATCCAGTTTGCAAACTTTAAATTGCTATTTCCTGTTTTTAAAATGTCAAAAACGTCGAATATGATCGAATTTGCTCATTAGAAACAAAACAGCAGCGTGCTAAACCCTGTGTCGGCAGATTCTCAATTCAAGCAGTTTGCGGAACTCTCTATTTGAATTGTCATTGACATAAAGATATTTGAGTAGTTAAAGTTAGCAGACATTAGACCCATACCCACCGATCCCAAGAACAACTGAGAGAGTAAACATGTTCTAATTAGATTCGTGTAGACTGTTGGGATCTTCCAAAATACCGAGAAATTTTCCTTTGTTTTTTGCCTTCGTCATTGGGTTGGAGATAACGGATATGACGTGCTGCTGCTGCTGTAGTAACCGAAATTGCAACAAGGATGTCACGCTAGCTGAAGTCACTGATTTGAGCACTGTGTTAACATTAGTCAAGTTGTTACGAAAGGAACGAATAACTTCCCTTATTCGTTATGTTGGATTGAGGGAGTGGTTTGGGAGGGCAGATTATCCGAAAGTGGAGAGATGAAAGGAGGCATAACGACAGGAGGGCGTGGTCATGGAGGGATAGCAGCAAAAGGAAAAGGGGAGAAGAAGTGCAATAAGAAATGAACGGCTCGGGTCTGGAGCGCCAGCCAAATTGCGCACGAGAATAGACACAGGGGAAAAAACGTGTGGAATAGTGCGAATGGTGATAGATGCATATATCAATATAGACACATAGAGCAATAAATAAACAGAGAGAAAGAAAGAGAGAGAGAAAGAAAGAAAGAAAGAAAGAAAGAAAGAAAGAAAGAAAGAAAGAAAGAAAGAAAGAAAGAAAGACAGAAAGAAAGAAGAAAGAAAGAAAGAAAAATATATTAAGACAGGTAGATCTGTGTGATTTCTTTTTTAAGCAATGATTTGCGAGCGCTGGAAATCTGAAATGCTAACAGGAAATTCAGGAAACACTCAGCAGTCAGGCAGTTTATGTAGAGAGAGAAACAGAGTTAACGTTTCAGGTCGATAAATTTAAAGAGAACTGGAAGTTATTACAAATAAAGCGTTTTAAAATAGGGGCAGGAATTGGGAACCCCTCCCAGAGAGCTCTGTCCCGCACTTCCAGCATCACCCTTAGATCACAGAACCAATTTCGGACCAATATCCGCACCCCTGGGAGTCTACCTCCCTTTCATTGCGCCTCATTCCCGAACTAGGGCAAGCCTATGCACGTGGTTAGATTTCCCATGATTCCCATTCACTCTCCTGTTCTTCTTTTACCATTTAAAATTCCTCTGGACCATAATGTGTTTCTTAACTTGGAACATCAGCACTCTCATTTGCCTAACACCATCATTCATTTTGTCACTGAATCACTCACGTCCTCCAACCTATCACAGACTGCTTCATTTTATTCATTTCCTGGCCGCTTTATTCTGGCAATTTATATGCTTAAAATCTGCTCATCACTATCAACTTCGAGTTCTGATGGTAGTTTGTCGAACTGAAACAATAGCTCTACTCTCTCTCCACAGATGATGCCTGACTTTTTGAGTGTTTCCAGCATTTACCGTTTGAAGTAAATTAGATAGACAATGTGTCTATGAATTAGTTATACAGCAGCCATACATAGCACGCCCTTACTTCCTTTAATCCGCTTTTACAACTGTACGAGAATAGTGTCCACATCTTGAGAAATATCTGTCTGATTTATTTTTTAATCTACCAGAGCACATCATCCAGTTTGTTCCCCGTGAATTGCCCGTCCACCTTTTAACAATTTCAAGATTTCGGTCGAGTATGAAGGACTATGCTCATTGGAAAAAAAACAGCTGCGAGCTACGCTATGTTTCGGCAGTTCCTCAATTCAAGCAGTTTGCTGACTCTTATAAACTTTACATTGAAATAAATATCTTCGACGAGTTAAAATTACCTGACATCAGAATCATACTCACCGATCCCAAGTAGAACGGGCAGAGTAAACATGTTCGAATTAGATTCGCGCACAATGATCGGATCCTCCAAAGTACCGAGATAGTTTCCTTTTTTAATATCCTTAGTCACTGGTTTGGAGACAACGGATATGACATGCCTGTTGCTGTAGTAACCGAAATTGCAGCAGAGATATCAGATTAATCATGTTGTTAACAAAGGGACGACTAATATCCCTGACATGTCAGCACATAAAATTACTACACACTCTTTCTGAACATGAATTTGACAAGTTACACCAGTGTGTGTGTGTATATAAATATATATAGATATATATATATATAAAACATATTGAATTACGAGAAGAGATTATGCAAATTAGGCTTGTATTTCGTAGAATTTAGAAGGTGAGGGGTGATCTGATCGATTTTTTCAAGATATTAAAGGGAACAGATAGGATAGATAGAGATAAGCGATTTCCGCTGGTTGCGGATTCATGGACAAAGTGGCAAACTCTGAAAATGAGAGCCAGACCTATCAGGGGTGAAATTAGGAAATTCTAAAATGTTACTCAGTTATTCACAATATATATTAATGATCTAGAAGAGGGAACAGATGTAATATCTCCAATTTTGCAGACGACACAAAGCTGGGTGGGCGTGCGTTTTGTGAGGTGGATGCTGAGAAACTCCAGTATAATTTGGACAAGTTAGGTGATTGGGCAGATGCATGGCAGATGCAGTATAATGTGGATAAATGCCAGGTTATCCACTTAGGTGGCAAAAACAGGAAGGCAGGTTATTATCTGAACGGCAATGGATTAGGAAAAGGGGAAGTGCAACGAGACCTGGGTGTCCTTGTGCACCAGTCGCTGAATGTAAGCATGCAGGTGCAGCAGGCGGTTAAGAAAGCAAATGGTATGTTGGCCTTCACAGCGAGAGGATTCGAGTACAGGAGCAAGTATGTCTTGCTGCAGTTGTACAGCGCCTTGGTGAGACCACATCTTGAGTATTGTGTGCAGTTTTGGTCGCCTTATCTGAGGAAGGATGTTCTTGCCATGGAGGAAGTGCAGCGAAGATTCACAAGGCTGATGCCTGGGATGGCAGGAATGACGTATGAAGAGAGATTGGGACGATTGGGCTTGTTTTCGCTAGAGTTTAGATGAATGAGAGGGGATCTCATTGAAACAAATAAAATTCTAACAGGACTAGACAGACTAGATGCAAAAAGGATGTTCCTGATGGTGGGGGAGTACAGAACTAAGGGTCACAGTCTAAGGATAAGGGGTAAGCCAATTAGGACTGAGATGAGGAGGAATTTCTTCACCCAGAGAGTGGTGAAATTGCGGAATTCTCTACCACAGAAGGCAGTTGAGGCCAATTCATTAAACATATTCAAGAAGGAGTTAGATATATTTCTTAAGGCAAAAGTGATCAAGGGATATGGGGGGAAAGCAGGGACAGTGTACTGAATTTGGATGATCAGCCATGATCTCATTGAATGGCGGAGCAGGCTCGAGGGGCCGAATGGCCCACTCCTGCTCCTATCTTCAATGTTTCTATGTTTCTATGTTACATATTCTATGGTCGAAGTTTGAAACTCTCACTCGCAAACGGCATTTGATGCTAGATCAATTATTAATTTTTTATCGGAGATTGACAGATTTCCGTGAACCAAAGGTATTAAGGTATATGTGACAAAGGCGGGTTTGTGAAGTTAAGTCGCAGATCAACCATGATATCAATGAATTGCGGAACAGGCTTGAGCGGCTGAAAGGCCTCGTCCTATTCCTATGTTCCGATATATGTATATATATGCCTGTAGGTTATATTAACCAGAGTATTGAAACAATCACATACAATGACAGTGCATTTTAGACAATCACATACAACTTACCGGCGCCTCTCTGAAGTTCTTTCAATATTAAACATCTTGTTTGAATGATAAAGGATTGAAAACCCGAATTTAAAAAAACAGAGATTGTTTTAGGATCGCAGAGACAAACTCAGATGGATTGATTTCTATTCCAGATTATGTTAATTGCATGTTAATGTTATCTTAATGTATTTGTATACATATGTACATATTATTAACTTTAATTGCAAAATAGGCAACTATCCTGTTTAATTTTCAGTACAACACTAAGATTACTCGCTACATTATTCAAAGTGCAGATTTGATAATATTTGCTTCATTTTATTGCAGCCTATCTGCAGCCAGTGCAGTATCTAGGATGAAATTATGTTTAATACCCATAGAGAGTGAACAAATCATTTTACAGATCTTACATCTTTGATAATGATACACTGTATTATTCCAAAGACATGCAGCAAACAATTAAGTTAATCCGAAGCATTTTGTTTACTATTCAGAGATATATTGCAAATTACTGTATATATAAATAAAATAAAACAGCACAGAATGTGGTCATTTGACCCATCGCGCCTGTGCAGTCTCTTTGAAAAAACTATTCAGTTGATCCCACTCCCCTGTTCTTTCACCATAGCCCGGCAAATGCTTCCTTTTCAAGTATAAATTCATTTGCCTTAAAGTAACTGTGAAGTCTGTTTCTATTTTCCTTTCAAGCAATGAATTCCAGATAATAATAAATAGGTTATTGAAAAAATTATCTGCAACTTCCCTCTTTATTTTCCACTTACCCTAAATGTGTATCCTCTGGTCACCGACCTCTAGCCAGTGGAAACCGTTTCTCCTGATTCAATAGAAACACAGAAACATCGAAAATAGGAGGAGGAGTAGGCAATTCGGCCCTCGAGCCTGCTCCGCCATTCGATGAGATCATGGCTGATCATCTAAACTCAGTAGCCTATACCTGCCTTCTCCCCATATCCCTTGATACCGTTAGCTATAAGAAATATATCTAACTCATTTTTGAATATATTTAATGACTTGGCCTCAACTACCTTCTGTGGTAGAGAATTCCACAGGTTCACCACTCTCTGGGTGAAGAAATTCTTCCTCATTTTTGTCCTAAATGGCTTACCCCTTATCCTTAGATTATGACCCCTGTTTCTGGACTCTCCGACCACCGGGAAAATTCTTCCTGCATCTAGTTTGTCCAGACCTGTCAGAATTTTATATGTTTCGATGAGATCCCCTCTCATTCTTCTATACTCCAGCGAGTATAAGCCCAATCGACCCAATCTCTCCTGATATGCCATTCTTAGCATCCCAGGTATCAGCCTTGTGAATCTTCGCTGAACTCCTTCCATGGCAAGAACATC
This sequence comes from Squalus acanthias, assembly GCA_030390025.1. Classification (NCBI taxonomy): domain Eukaryota; kingdom Metazoa; phylum Chordata; class Chondrichthyes; order Squaliformes; family Squalidae; genus Squalus; species Squalus acanthias. The sequence continues at coordinate 7,711,079 of CM059442.1, read as the reverse complement.
CTTCCTCAGTTAAGGCGACCAAAACTGCACACAGTACTCAAGGTGTGGTCTCACCAAGGCCCTGTACCACTGCAGCAGGACATCCCTGTTCCTAAACTCAAACCCTTTCGTTATGAATGCCAACATACCATTTGCCTTCAACACCGCCTGCTGCACCTGCAAGCTTACTTTCAGCGACTGGTGCACAAGGACACCCAGGTCTCGTTGCACTTCCCCTTCTCCCAATCTATTGGCATTCAGATAATAGTCTGCCTTTCTGTTTTTGACAAACCCTTTATAATTATGATCACTTCAGGTTCTTCTCATGTACACGATGCAGATTATGGCCTCTCTCTCTCTCTCACTCTCTCACTATGTATATATATTTTATATATACATAGTGAGAGAGAAAGATACATTTATACAAGCTTACATATATACAGGACAAGCATTAAATTAAACCGATAATGAATGCATTGTTGAAAATGTATTGATTGATACCCTTATTACATATAATGGCACCTTCTGTGAGCAATTGTTTTCTGTCGCTAATTGATTAGAAGGGAGCTGTTTTAATAATTTACACCTTCTGCGGCACTGATCTATCTACAAAGAAGACAGCGGGAAAAATGAAAAATAAAAGAAAGACCTGCATTTATATAGCGGCTTACATGACCACCGGACGTCTCAAAGCGCTTTACAACCAATGAAGGACTTTTGAAGTGAAGTCACTGTTGTATTGTGGGAAACGCGGCAGCTCTTTTGCGCACAGCAAGCTCCCACAAACAGCAATGTGATAATGACCAGATAATCTGTTTTTGTTATGTTTTTTGAGGGATAATATTGGACAGGACACCAGGGATAACTCCCCTGCTCTTCTTCGAAATAGTGGCCATGGGATCTTATTACATCCCCCTGAGAGAGCAGACAGGGCCTCGGTTTAACGTCCATTTCGAAAGACGGCACCTCCCACAGTGCAGCTCTCCCTCAGCTTGTCTTTGGAGCGTCAAGCATGGCTTTATGTGCTCAAGACCCTCGAGTGAGACTCTGAACCCACAAACTTCTGACTCAGAGGCGAGTGTGCGAGCAACTGATCCTCAGCTGATAGGGAAATGAGTCAAGAAGTTATACTTCCCTATCTACACTGCTCTGCACAAAGCAGCTTGTATTCAAGGCTCCTTCCTCAACTGATGGTGTTGCTGTGAAAATGCAAGCAGCAGCTTTCAGCAGAGATGTTAGTTTTCACAGAAACAGGTTAAATTTAGCAATGACTGAACGATGCTTGCTCTAACTGCAGGCATCTGGCGAGTCAATCCAGTGAAGACTGTGACTAATTATTCTGTATATATAAATGCAGGCGCGAGGATTGCTAAATGAATTATCTTATTTCACTCTTTAATGTAATGCCCTTACCCAAGATATGCATGTTAATAATTTATTCTGTAAAGTATTTTATCTCATAATCATTTGTCTTCAAATACACTATTCCTTACCAACGGATGGTTTTGAACATAATTTGTTTATTCTGCTTCACGCCTGAATTTTCTTTTCCTTTCCCTTGATGGACATTGATTAAGGTCGAGATGTTATGTTTTCACGGATGTTGGAATACTTGTAAACGTGTGAGATCAGACAGTAAGCTCCTGGGTTGATTGAGGGCTCAGTCGTGACCAGGACACCAGTGGTACTCCCCAGCACTTCTTTGAATAATGCTGTGGGATAATTTCCATCAATCTGAGAGGACAAATGGGGCCTCGATTTAACGTATCATGCAAAAGACGGTACGTCAGACACTGCAGCGCTCACTCAAGACTGCACTGGTGTGTGAGCCTCAATTTCGTGATCAAATTTCTCGCGTTAGAATTCAACCCACGCGCTTGTGATTAAGAAGCAACAGTGTTACCACTTAGACAAGGCTGACACCTAGGATAGGTGGGAGAGATGGTCGAAGATTTCCGATGCCTGCAACTATGACTAGGTTACTATATTACTAAAAGCAGAGGAAATGTGGCATCCCTCGGCACAACTCTACTAAATGAAGTAGGAATATGGGAATATAAAAGAGCCAATATATAATTATTAGGTAGGACGTTAAATGAAAACGAAAGCAGAAATTCAACAACAAAATAAATTTACTGGAAATTAAAAAGCAACTTGGAAGAGATAAAAGGGGACCGCTGGTTAAAATTGGGAGGAGAGTTCTGCAGATAAGATGGTGAACACACACTAGGGAACGTGCCAATAGGAGATATTTGAGAGCAAAAAGAGATATATTCCAAAATATGTAAGGAAAGTGATGCAAACGTTGTGCTTTTTGGATTAATAGAGAAAATCAAGGACATTATGTTCAACCTTTAGAACAAAAGCAGGGAAGTAATGTTAATGGTAAACACTTATAAATAACTTGTTCGACCTTAGGGGGAGTGTTCTGTGCAACTGGGGCACTGCACTTGAGGAAGTGAGTCAAGGCCTGGAAGAGGTTCAAGAAGAAATTTAATGGAATGAAACCTGGGTTGATGGACATCAGTTATGTGGAAGACTGGAGAAGCTGGGTTTGTTCTCCTTACAGCAGATAAGGTTAAGTGGAGATTTGCGAGAGTTATTGCAAATTATGAGTGGCTTTGATGGAGTAACTAAGGAGAATGTGATTTCACTGCATGAGGGCAGGTAACCAAAGGACACAGATTGAAGATAACTGTCAGAATAAAATAGCGAGATTTAAGGAGAATATATTTCAAAGAAAGGTTTTACAATTCTCGAGCTATCCCAACAAAATGGTTTGGATCTTGAGTCAGTTAGAGATGACAAGACGGATAAAGTCAATTTTGTTTCTTAAATGTATCAAATGATATGGAGCAAAGGTAGATAAATGGATTTGAGGTTCAAGTCATCCAAGATCTACTTGAATATCGAAGCTGTCTCGTGGGGCTGAATGGCCTCCTCATGTGCCAAGTATGCTAATGTTTCAATATTTCATTTATGTTCTAACTTTGGCACGGCTACAGATCACAGACATAATCAACGAAATAAATGGGTTCATTGATAGATAGCTGTGATCGTCACTGGTCCTATATATTCCTTATGTTATTTTAGAAATAGTTATGTTGCAACCAGATTTTTTTCGATTAGTGGAAATTTGTTGTATTTAATGAATTCATATACATGAAAATATAAATTTAGATCTTGACAATGTTTTTTTAAATATATATATATATATATATATGCATATATGTACAGAATGTTAGAAAGAAACAGTACAGTATGTGCTCATTTGACCCATCGCGCCAGTGCACTCTCTAAGTGTTTACCCATAGCTCTGTAAATGTTTTCTTTTTAAGTATAGATCCAATTGCCTCAAGGTAACTATTAAATCTGATTATATTACCCTTTCAGGCAATGAATTCCAGATAATAAGAACATAACAAAATAAGAAATAGCAGCAGGAGTTGGCCATTTGGCCCCTCGAGACTGCTCCACCTTTCAATAAGATAATGGCTGATCAACGAGCTCAACTCTACCTTCCCGCCCGATCTCCAGATCCCTTGATTACCCTGGAGTCCAGAAATCTATCTATCTCAGCCTTGAATATACTCAAAGACAAATCATTCACAGTCTCTGGGACAGTGAAATCCAAAGATTCACAACCCCTGAATGAAGAAATTCCTCCTCATCTCGGTCTTAAATGGCCGAACCCTTATCCTGAGACTATGCCCCCTAGTTGAAGACATTTCAGCCAGGATAAACAACATCCCAACATCTACCCTAACAAAGCCCTTCAGAATCGTGTATGTTTCAATGAGATCACCTCTCATTCTTCTAAACTCAAGAGAGTATAAGTCCATTACACACAATCTCTCGTCATAGGACAGCCCTCTCATCCCAGGAATCAATCTAGTGAACCCTCGTTGCAATGCCTCCAAGGCAAGTATATATTTCCTTAGATAAGGAGAACAAAACTGTGCACAGAACTCCAGGTGTGCTCTCACTGTATACATAATATATATATACACACACACACATATATATATATATATATATATATATATATATATATATATATGGAGAGAGAGAGAGAGAGAGAGAGAGACATTTATATAAGCTTACCTATATCAGGATACGCATAAAATTAATAATGAATACATTGTTGAAAATGTATTGATTGATATCCAGAATACATTTACAGGCACTTTCTATGAGCAACTGATTAAGGTTTCTGTCGCTTTTGATTAGAGTGGAGTGTATCACAAATGTACAGGATCTGCGGCACTGATCACGAAGAACACAACGTGAAAAATGAAGATTCAATAATCTTAGGTGCTAACTTTTTTGCGATGGGATTACAGAAATGTACTTTCCTGGCTACACTGTTTTGCACAGTGAAATTTGTATTATAGGGAACTGATGGTATTGCTGTGAAAATGCAAACTGCAGCTTTCAGCAGAGATGTCAGTTTTCACAGGAAACACGTAAAGTTTAGCAATGACTGAATCAAACTTGCACTCACTGCAGGCAGCTGGTGAGTCAGCCCAGGGAAGACTTTGAATAATTATTATGTTTCTATCACTGCCGGCGCCAGGATTACTCATTTAACTATCTTATTTCACGCATCAATCTAAGACCTGAACCCAAGATAGGCATATTGTTAATTTATTCTTCAATGTGTTTCATCTTATAGTCATTAGTCCTCAAATTTACAATTTCTTAACAAATGGGTGGATTTTGGAAATGCTATTTTGGGTTGGCTGAGGGCGGAATAATGACCAGGACACCAGTGCAAATGCCCTGCTCTTCTTTGAATCATGGTGTGGGATAACTTACACCCACATGAGGGAGGAAGAATGGGCCTCAGTTTAACAACTCATACTAAAGACGGCACCTCCGACAGTGCAGCGCTCCCTTTGGCCGTTTTACCATTTGCCCTAAATGTGCACCCTCTGGCTGCTGACCTCTAGACAGTGAAACGGTTTTTCCTATTTGCATTATCAAAATAATTTCTAATTATGAACAACTCTATTAAATCCCTTTCCCTTCTCCGCTTCAAGGAGAACATCACCCTGCATCTCTAGTATGCCCACATAACTGAAGTTGCTCATCTGTTTCCATTCTATTAAATTTTCGCTGCATCCTGTCCAAGGCCTTTACATTATTTGTAAAATGAGATTGCCTGAATTGGACACAATGCTCCATCTGAGCCCCAAGCAATGATGTGTATAGATGTAGCATCACTTCCTTGCTTTTCACCAATACTTTATGTCTCTATTTATAAATTCAATGCTACAGTATTCTTTTAGTCAGCCTTTTCAACTTGTCCTCCCAGCTTCAAAGATTTGTTTACTTGATCCTCCAGGTCTATCCGCTCCTGCACCCCCTGTAAAATTCAACCAAGCAATTTATATTGCCTCTCCTCATTCTTCCTTCCAGCAGGCATCACTTCCCTGAATTAAGTTTCCGCTGCCATGCCTCTGCGAATTTGAAACGATGCCTTTCAATCCATGTCCAGGTCGTTAATATATAGCAAAAGGAGCACAAGTCTCAATAAGCGACCCATGGTGACCCCACTACATAATTTTCTCCATTGTGAAAAGCAAGCGTTCAGGACCACTCACTTCTTTCTGATTTTGAGATAATTCTGTATGCATGCTGCCACTGACTCTTTAATAATATAATTGAGTAAAGGACAACAAGGAGCAATAAGTGGGAAAGTAACATTCAATAGTTATTAATTGAAAGTACAGGAACAGCAGCAGCAACTACAAGAATGTTGTATTGATTTGTTTAAGGTGTGAGACAATAAATGTTTTAAGCATAGGCAAATACAGGGCTTTGGGGAAACGGCAGGATGTTGGGATTTCTTCAGGATTGCTGCAGCATACAGCCAGCAGAGAGAGAGACAGAGTGGCAGAGAGAGAGACAGACAGAGAGAGACAGAGAGACAGAGAGACAGAGAGAGAGAGAGAGAGAGAGAGAGAGAGAGAGACAAAGGGAGAGACAGAGACAGAGGGAGAGAAAGAGAAAGAGGCAGAGAGAGCGAGACAGCGTGAGAGCCAGAGAGACAGAGAGACAGAGAGAGAGAGAGAGAGAGAGAGAGAGAGAGGTCTAAAATATGTCATGAGGATCTGCAAAATCCTAACGTTTCAGAAAATGTCAAAAGATACAATTGAAGCGAAAGAGAAAACAGCTTAACAAGATTGAATGGTGACTGTACTCAAGATAACTCTAGGCTTAGATAAAACAGAGCGACATACTGGTGGGGGGTGGGAGGGGAGCTGTTGTTGGTGATGTGGTAATGTCCAGGACGAAAAGACACAGACTGTATAAACGTGCTGTCAGAAAGATATTCAGATTCTATATAGACACTTCGAGGAATAATTAAGCAGAGTGAATATGAGAAAGTGAGAAAGAAAGAAAGAAAGAAAGAAAGAAAGAAAGAAAGAAAGAAAGAAAGAAAGAAAGAAAGAAAGAAAGAAAGAAAGAAAGAAAGAAAGAATGGTAGAAAGAAAGTAATTAAGAAAGAAAGATAGAAAGAGAGAAAGAAAGAAATAAAGAGAAAGAAAGAAAGAGAGAGAGAAAGACAGAAAGAAAGAGAGAGAGAAAATGAAAGAAAGAAAGGAAGAATGGTAGAAAGAAAATAAGTAAGAAAGAAAGAGAGTGAGAAAGAAAGAGAGAGAGAGAGACAGAAAGAAATAGAGAGAGAGAAAGAAAGAGAGAGAGAGAAAGAAAGAAAGAATGGTAGTAAGAAATTAAGTACGAAAGAAAGAGAGAAAGAGAGAGAGAAAGAAAGAAAGAGAGAGAAAGAAAGGAAGACAGAAAGAATGTAAGAAAGGTAGAAAGAAAGAGAGAGAGAAAGAAAGAAAAAAGAAAGAAAGAAATAGATAGTAAGACAGGAAGATAAAACAAAACGCTGCGAGTGCTAGAAATCTGAAATATAAACAGAATATTTAGGAAACACTCAGCAGGTCAGGCAGTGTCTGTGGAGAGTGAAACAGAGTTAACCTTTCAGGTCGATAACTTTAATGAGAACTTGAAGCTATTAGAGATGAATTGCTTTTAAACTAAGTGCCGGAAATGGGAGCCACTTCCAGAAACCTCATTCCCAAGCTTCCGCCATCACCCCTTCCCTCCCAGAACCAATTTCCGATGACTGTCGGCACCCCTGGGAGTCTACTTATCTTTCTTCCGCCTCATTCCCGAACCAGGGCACGCCTCTCCACTTTGTTAAATATTCTATGATTCCCTAGAACTCTGCTGTTCTACAGTAACCATTTAAAATCCTCTGGACCCAATATGTGTGTTTCTATATTTGCGCCATTTGCACTCCCATTTGCCTTACACCATCGTCCATTTTGTCACTGAATCACTCACGCCCTCCAACCTATGATCAACTTCCTCATTTTATTAATTTCTCTCTCCCCTTTATCCTGGCAGGTTATATGCTTAAAAGCTGCTCATCACTAACAACTTCCAGTTCTGATGAAAATTCGTCGAAGTGAAACGCTAACTCTACTCTCTCTCCACAGATGATGCCTGACCTATTGAGTGTTTCCAGCACTTACCGTTTGAAGTAAGTTAAATAGACAATGTGTCTTTAAATTAGTTATACAGCAGCCACACATACCTTCCCCTTACTTCCTTTAAGAGTGTCCAACTCTTGAGAAAAATCTGTGTGATTTTTTTAAGCTACCAGAGCACATCATCCAGTTTGTACCCTGTGAATTGCTCGCCCACCTTTTAACAATTTCAAGATTTAGGTCGAGTATGACCGACTATGCTCATTAGAAAAAAAACAGCTACAAGCTACGCCCTGTGTAGGCAGTTCCTCAATTCAAGCAGTTTGCGTTACTCTCTATTTGAACTTTTCATTGAAATAAATCTCTTCGAGGATTTAAAATTACCAGACACTAGAATCATACTCACCGATCCCAAGAACAACTGAGAGAGTAAACATGTTGGAATTAGATTCGCGCACAATGTTCGGATCCTCCAAAGTACCGAGATAGTTTCCTTTTTTAATTTCTTAGTCATTGGTTTGGAGACAACGGATATGTCGTGACTGTTGTTGTAGTGACGGAGATTGCAACACAGATATCACATTAATCTATCTGTTATTAAAAGGGACGGACAATATCCCTGACCTGTCAGCACATAAAATTACTACACACTCTTTCTGAGCATGAATTTGACGTTAAACCAGTTATATATATATTTATATATAATATATTGAAGTAACCAACGAGGTTTGCCTGTACTAAATAGTACATACTTCAATGCAAGGAGTATAGAACAATGCGGATGAGCTGAAGGCACAGGTAGATACTTGGGACTATGATATTATATCTATTACATAGACGTGGCTGAAAGAGGGGCAGGAATGGCAGCTCAACATTCCTGGTTACAGGATTTGCAGACGTGATAGAGAGGGAGGTAAAAAGCTAGGGGTGTGTCGCGGTATTGATTAAAGAAACTATTACAACTGTGAGGAGGGATGATATGTTGGAGGTATCATCAAACGAGGCCATATGGGTCGAATTGAAAAACAAAATAAGGAACGATCACACTGCTGGGAGTGTACTACAGACCCCCAAACATTGAGCGGGAGAGAGAAGAATCAATATGTAGACAATTTTCTGATAAGTGCAAAAACTATAGGGCAGTAATAGTAAAGGATTTAAACTACCCCATTATGAACTTGGATAAAATTAGTGTGAAGGGTATAGAGGGTGCAGAATTCCTAAAATGCATCCAGGAGAAATTTTTTAGCCAGTATGTAGCAAGCCCAAGAATGGATGTGCCGGTTCTGGACTTAGTTTTAGGGAATAAAGCTGGGCAGGTAGAAGGCGTATCAGTGGGGGAGCATTTTGGTGCTAGTGACCATTATTCTGTTAGATTTAACGTAGTTATGGAATAGGACAAGGATGGACCAGGAATGAACATTCTAAATTGGGAAAAAGCAAATTTTGCTAAGCTCAGAGGGGATTTAGCCATAGTGGACTGGAAACAGCTATTTGATTGTAAATCAGTGTCAGAGCAGTGGGAGGCATTCAAGGAGGAGTTCCGGAGGGTTCAGAACAAATATGTGCCCTTAAAGAAAAAAGGTGGGACTAACAAATCTAGAGCCCCCTGGATGTCTAGGGATATACAGGGTAGGATAAAGAAAATAAAGGTGGCGTATGAAAGATGCCGAGGTCTAAAAACTCCACATTCTTTAGAGAAGTAAACATAGAAACATAGGAACATAGAAGATAGGAGCAGGAGTAGGCCATTCAGCCCCTCGAGCCTGCTCCGCCATTCGATGAGATCATGGCTGATCATCCAAACTCAGTACCCTGTAGCTGCCTTCTCCCCATATCCCTTGATACCTTTAGCTTTAAGAAATATATCTAACTCATTCTTGAATATATTTAATGACTTGGCCTCAACTACCTTCTGTGGTTGAGAATTCCACAGGTTCACCACTCTCTGGGTGAAGAAATTCCTCCTCATTTCTGTCCTAAATGGCTTATCCCTTATCCTTAGATTATGACCCCTGGTTCTGCACTCTCCGACCATCGGGAACATTCTTCCTGCATCTAGTTTGTCCAGACCTGTCAGAATTTTATATGTTTCGATGAGATCCCCTCTCATTCTTCTATACTCCAGCGAGTATAACCCAATCGACCCAATATCTCCTCATATGTCATTCCTGCCATCCCAGGTATCTGCCTTGTGAATCTTCGTTGAACTCCCTCCATGGCAAGAACATCCTTGCTCAGATAAGTCGACCAAAACTGCACACAATACTCAAGGTGTGGTCTCACCAAGGCCCTGTACAACTGCAGCAGGATATCCCTGTTCCTACACTCAAACCCTTTCGCTATGAAGGCCAACATACCATTTGCCTTCTTCACCACCTGCTGCACCTGCATGCTTACCTTCAGCGACTGGTGCACAAGGACACACAGGTCTCGTTGCACTTCCCCTTCTCCCAATCTATTGCCATTCAGATAATAGTCTGCCTTTCAGTTTTTGACACCAAAGTGGATAACCTCGCATTAATCCACGTTATTTTGCATCTGCCACGCTTCTGCCCACTCACCCAACCTATCCAAATCATCATGGAGTTTATCGGTATCCTCCTCGCAGCACACACTCCCACCCAGCTTTGTATCATCTGCAAACTTGAAGATATTACATTTAGTTCCCTTATCTAGATCATTAATGTATATTGTGAATAGCTGGTGTCCAAGCACCGATCCCTGCGGTACCCCACTAGTCACTGCTTGCCACTCGGACAAAGACCCATTAATTCCTACTCTCTGCTTTCTGTCCGCCAACCAGTTCTCTATCCAAGTCAATACCTTGCCCCCAATCCCATGTGCCTTAAATTTACATGCTAATATCTTATGCGGGATTTATCGAAAGCCTTTTGAAAGTCCAAATACACCACATCTACTGGTTGTCCCTTATCTATTTTCCAAGTTACATCCTCAAAAAATTCCAATAGATCAGTCAAGCACGATTTATCTTTTGTAAATCCATGTTGACTGTTCCGATCCTGTCACTGTTTTTCAAGTGCTCAGCTATTACATCTTTTATAATGGACTCTAACATTTTCCCCACTACCGATGTCTGTAATTCCCCGCTTTCTCTCTACCACCCTTTTTGAATAGTGGGGTAACATTAGCTACACTCCAATCCATGGGTACAGTTCCAGATTCCATCGAATGTTGGAAGATGATCAGCAATGCATCTACTATTTCTAGGGCCACTTCCTTAAGTACCCTAGGATGTAGATTATCCGGCCCTGGGGATTTATCGGCCTTCAGTCCCGTCAATTTCCCTAACACCATTTCCCTGCAAATACTGATTTCTTTCAGTTCCTCTCTTTCATCAGACCGTATGTTCTCCAACATCTCTGGGAGTTTATTTGTGTCCTCCTTTGTGAAGTCAGAACCAAAATATGCATTTAATTGTTCTCCATTTCTTTGTTCCCCATTATAACTTCCCCCGCTTCTGACTGCAAGGGACCTGCACTTGATTTCACTAATCTTTTTCTCTTCACATATCTATAAAAACTCTTACAGTCAGTTTTTATGTTCCCAGCAAGCTTACTTTCATATTCTATTTTCCCCTTCTTAATTAATCCCTTTGTCCTCCTTTGTTGAATCCTAAACTGCTCCCAATCCTCAGGGTTACCGCTTTTTCTGGCCAATGTATATGCCCTCTCCTTGGATCTTATGCTATCTCTAATTGCCATTGTTAGCCACGGTTGAGTCACCCTTTTTGTTTTATTCTTATGCCACACTGGGATGAACAATTTATGTAGTTCATCCATGCAGTCTTTGAATGTTTGCCATTGCCTATCCACCGTCAACACTTTGAGTGACATTCCCTAATCAATCCTACCCAGAAAGTGCAGGGGTTCAATTAAAAAGATCTTAGGAAAGCAAAAAGAGAAAATGAAATATTATTGGCAATTAAAATCAAGGAAAATTTAAAGATGTCTTATAAATATATTAAGAGTAAGAGGATAAGTAAAGAAAGGTTAGGGCCTATTAGAAATGAAGAGGACAATCTGTGTGTGGAGGAGGGAGATGTCGGTAGGGTTCTTAATGAATACTTTGCATCTGTTTTCACAAAGAAGAGGAACGAAGAAGAAGTTGCTATCAGGGGGGAGGAGTGTGAAATATTAGATGAATTAAACATAGTGAGAGAGGAAGTATTAAGGGATTTAGTAGCTTTAAAAGTGGATAAATCCCCAGGCTCGGATGAAAGGTATCCCAGGCTGTTAAGCGAAGCAAAAGATGAAATAGCAGAGGCCCTGACAATGATTTTTCAATCCTCTCTGGCTTCAGGTGTGGTGCCGGAGGACTGGAGGACTGCAAATGTGGTGCCCTTGTTTAAAAAGGGAGAAAAGCCTAGACCGAGTAATTACAGGCCAGTCAGCCTAAACTCGGTGGTCGGAAAGGATTCTGAAGGACAGGATAAATCTTCATTTAAAAAGACACGGCTTAATCAAGGATAATCAGCACGGATTTGTGACGGGAAGGTCGTGTCTGACAAACTTGATTGAATTTTTTGAGGAGGTAACAAGGAGGGTAGTTGAGGGTAGTTAAGGGTAGTGCGTTTGATGTAGTGTCTATGGACTTAAGCAACGTTTTTTGATAAGGTTCGACATGGCAGACTGGTCACGAATTTAAAAGCCCATGGCATCCAGGGCAAAGTGTCAAGTTGGATTCAAAACTGGCTCGGAGACAGGAAGGAGAGGGTAATGTTTGATGGGTGTTTTTGTGACTGGAAGGCTTTTTCCAGTGAGGTTCCGCCGGGCTCAGTACTAGGTCGCTGCTTTTTGTGGTATATATCAATGATCTAGACTTGAATAGAGGGGGTAAGATTAAGAAGTTGGCAGATCATACTAAAATCGGCTGTGAGGTTTATACTGAAGAAGGAAGCTGTAGACTGCAGGAAGATATCAATAAATTGATCAGGTCGGCAGAACAGTGGCAAATGGAATTCAATCCGGAGAAGTGCGAGGTAATGCATTTGGGGAGGGCGAACAAGGCAAGGGAATACAAATTAAATGGTAAGACACTGAGTCGTGTAGAGGAACAAAGGGGCCTTGGAGTGCAGCAGTCCAGCTAAATAAGGTGGTTAAGAAGGCATACGGAATGCTTGCATTTATTAGCGGAGGCATTACATACAAGAGCAGGGGGGTTATGCTTCAACTGTATAAAGCACTAGTTGGGCCTCAGCTGGAATACAGCGTGCAGTTCTAGTCACCACATTACAGGAAAGACGTGATTGCACTAGAGAGGGTACAGAGGAATTTACAAGGATGTTGCCGTGAGTAGAGAATATTAGCTGTGAGGAAAGACTGGATAGGCTGGGTCTGTTTTACTTGGAACAGAGGACGGTGAGTGGAGACCATTTTGAGTGTATAAAATGATGAGGGGCCTCGATAAAGTGGATAGAAAGGACCTATTTCCCTTAGCTTAGGGATCCAAAACCAGGGGGCACAGATTTTAAGTAATTGGTGGAAGGTTTAGTAGGGATTTGAGGTAAATTTCTTCACCCAGAGGGTTGTGGGGGTCTGAAACTCACTGCCTGAAAAGGTGGTAGAGGCTGAAACCTAAACACATTTAAAAAGTACTTGGATGTGCACTTGGGATGCTCTAACCTGCAGCCTACGGACCAAGAGCTGGGAAGTGGGCTTAGGCTGGAAAACCGATTGTTGGTCGGCGCGGAAACGATGGGCCGAAATGGCCTCCTTCCGTGCTTTAACTTTCTATGATTCTATGAATCTATGTGTTACGAGGAGAGATTATACAAATTAGGGTTGTATTCCCTATAAGTTAGAAGGTGAATGGGTGATCTGATCGAAGTTTTCAAGATATTAAGGGGAACAGATAGGTTAGATAGAGAGAAACTATTTCCGCTGGTTGGGGATCCTTGAACTAGGTTTGCATAGTCTGAAAATTAGGGCCAGACCTATCAGGAGTGAAAATAGGAAATTACAAAATTTTACACACAAATGTTGGTCGATGTTTGAAACTCTCTCCTGCAAACGGCAATTGATGCAAGATCAATTGTTAATTTTAAACCTGAAATTGATAGCTTTCCGTTAAACAAAGGTATTCAGGGATATGGGCCAAAGACGGGTTTGTGCAGTTAGATCGCAGATTAACCATGATCACAATGAATGGTGGAACAGGCTCGTGGTGCTGAATGGCCTTATCCTTTTCCTATGTTACTACATATATATATATATATATATATATATATATATATATATATATGTATATATATATATATATATATATATATATATATATATATATGCCTGTATCGTATATTAATCAGTGTATTGAAACAATCACATACAATGAGAGTGTATTTTAGGCAATCACACACAACTTACCGGCGCCTCATGAAGTTCTTTCAATATCAAACATCTTGTTTCAATGATAAAGGCCTGAAAACCCGAATTAAAAAAAATAGACTGTTTTAGGATCGCACAGACAAGCTCAGATGGATTGATTTCTATACCAGATTATGCTATTAGTATGTTAATGTTATCTTAATGTATTTGTGTACATATGTACATATTAGTAAATTTAATTGGAAAACACGCAGCTATCCTGTTTAATTTTCAGTACAACATTAACATTTCTCGCTACATTATTCAAAGTGCAGATTTGTTTCAATATTTGCTTCACTTACTGCAGCCTATCTGCAGCCAGTGCAGTATTTAGGAGGGAGTTATGTTAAACATCCATAGATAGTGAACATATCACTTTACACATACTGCATCTTTGATAATGATACACTGTATTGTTCCAAAGACATGCAGCAAACAATTAAGTTAATCCAAAGCATTTTCTGTACTTTTCAGAGATATATTGCATATTATTGTATATATACAAATAATAAAACAGCACAGGATGTGGTCATTTGAGCCATCGTGCCTGTGCAGTCTCTTTGAAAAACTATTCAGTTGATCCCACTCCCAGGTTCTTTCACCATAGCCCGGCCAATGATCACTTTAGGTTCTTCTCAGATACATGATGCAGATTGTGGTATCTCTCTCTCTCTCTCTCACAATATATATATGTATATATATATATATATATATATATATATGTATATAGATATATATATATATATATATATATATATATATATAGTGAGAGAGAGAGATACATTTATACAAGCTTACATATATACAGGACAAGCATAAAATTGAACCGAAAATGAATACATTGTTGAAAATGTATTGATTGATATCCAGAATACATATAATGGCACCTTCTCTGAGCAACTGTTTTCTGTCGCTAATTGATTAGAAGGGAGCTGTTTTAAGAATTTACACCTTCTGCGGCACTGATCTGTCTGCAAAGAAGACAGCGGGAAAATTGAAAAAGAAAAAAGAAAGACATGCATTTATATAGCGCCTTACATGACCACCGGGCGTCTCAAAGCGTTTTACAGCCAATTAAGTACTTTTGAAGTGAAACCACTGTTGTATTGTGGGAAACGCGGCAGCTCTTTTGCGCACAGCAAGCTCCCAGAAACAGCAATGTGATAAAGACCAGATAATCTGTTTTTGTTATGTTGTTTGAGGGATAATATGGGCCACGACACCAGGGATAACTCCCCTGCTCTTCTTCGAAATTGTGGCCATGGGATCTTTTTAAATCCACCTGAGAGAGCAGACAGGGCCTCGGTTTGCCATCCATTTCGAAAGACGGCACCTCCGACAGTGCAGCTCTCCCTCAGATTAGCTTTGGAGCGTCAAGCATGGCTTTATGTGCTCAAGACCCTGGAGTGACACTCTGAACCCACAAACCTCTGACTCAGAGGCGAGTATGCTAGCCACTGATCCTCAGCTGATAGGGAAATGAGTCAAGAAGTTATACTTCCCTATCTACACTGCTCTGCACAAAGCAGTTTGTATTCAAGGCTCCTTCCTCAACTGATGCTGTTGGGGTGAAAATGCAAGCAGCAGCTTTCAGCAGAGTTGCGAGTTTTCACTTGAAACAGCTTAAATTTAGCAATGACTGAACGATGCTTGCACTAACTGCAGGCATCTGGCGAGTCAATCCAGTGAAGTCTTTGACTAATTATTCTGTATCTATAACTGCAATGGGCCGGGGTAGCTCAGTTAAGTATCTCATTTCATGCTTTAATCTCAGGCCTGTATCCAAGATATGCATGTTGATCAATTATTCTCCATTGTGTTTTATCCCATGATAATTTGTCTTCAAATATTCAATTCCTTACCAACAGATGGTTTTCAATTTGCTTTTTTTATTCCGCTTCACGCCTGAATTTTCTCTTCCTTTCCCAAGAATGGACATTGAATAAGGTCCAGATGTTGTGTTTCCACGAATGTTGGAAGCCTTGCCAACGTGTGAGACCAGATAGCGAGTGTTAGTAAACTCCTGTGTTGGCTGAGCGCTCAATAGTGACCAGGCCACCAAATTATGAGTGATTTTGATAGAGTAAGTAAGGGAAAAGTGTTTTCACTGAAAGGGGGATCGGCAATCAAAGGACACAGATTGAAAATAATTGGCAGAAGAACCAGCGGGAGATAAGGAGAATGGATCTCACACAAAGGATTTTAGCAATCTCGAGCTATACCAGCAAAATTCTTTGGATGCAGAGGCAATTAGAGATGACAAGACAATGATAAATTCAATTTTGTTTCCTAAACGTATCATGAGATATGGAGCAAAGGCGGGTAAATGGAATTGCGGTTCAAATCATCCAAGACCTCATTGAATATCGAAGTTGTTATAGTCATAGAGTCATAGGCGTAAAAATTCACTTGGTTGCGCCTCCCGTTAGCGCCTTAAGAGGGCGCTAATGGGGCGTTAAGCCGCTAACGCCCGGGCGCAGCGCTGTTTGCGCCGCTCGAGAACTTAACTTGAGATTGTGCGGCGGCGCTAAAACTTACCGCTGCGACCACCTGCACGCGCAGATTGTGACGTCATTCCATGGTGCAACGCCCTTGGGGCGCCCCGGAGCGGAAATTGAGTGGCGCCCCCTGCCTTACCGCCTGGCGCTTCCAACGACCAGAAGACTGGAACGTTATCAATCGGTGTGGGGCTGGGGGGGGCGCTATTTAAAGGGGGCCTCTTCCTGTCTTTTTCTGTGGTCGACATTTATGCACCACTCGTTCTGAGAGAGAGAGAGAGATTCGGAGAGAGAGAGAGAGAGACTTCTACATTGACTCAACGCTTTGTGAGGTAGTTTTGCCTAGTTCATCCTAACTTTGTTGCTACTTTAGTTGCTGTACCTCATTACTTTTCTGGCAAAGAGAATATGGGGGCTGCAATGATTGGGGGCGTCGTCCTGCTCCAGCTTAATCGGAGGATACTGAGACGCAGACAGAGAGTGGCAATGATGGCCAGACGGAGGAGGGCCATCAGGCGCATGTACAGGAGAGCTTACCCTCCCAGGGTATATCGTGAACAGCTCTCCTACATCCATATGTCCGAGGAGCTGTGTTTGCGAAGGCTGCGATTCAGCAAGGAGGTGGTCACTGAGCTCTGCCACCTGCTGCAGCCAGATCTGCAGCCTCAGCTGAGGTCCAGGACGTCTCTGTCGGTGGCAGTGAAGGTCACAGTGGCTTTGAACTTCTACGCCACTGGCTCATTCCAAGCTGCTGTTGGGGACCTCGCCAATATCTCCCAGTTTGCGGTGCATCGCAGCATCCGGCAGGTCACCAATGCCCTCTTCAGAAAGAGACGAGACTTCATCTCTTTCCCTATGACCCCAGACAAGCAGCGTGACCGTGCTCTGGGCTTTGCGAGGGTAGCGGGCTTCCCCATGGTGCAGGGCGCCATTGACTGCACGCATGTGGCTTTGCGTGCTCCGCGAAAGAATGCAGAGGAATTCAGGAACAGAAAGGGGTTCCATTCCTTGAATGTGCAGTTGGTCTGTGAACACAGACAGGTGATACTCGCTGTCAATGCCCACTATCCGGGCAGCTGCCACGATGCTTTCATCCTGCGCCAGACTACTGTGGCAGAAGTTTTCGAGGCACCGCATCAGCCAGTTGGTTGGCTTCTGGGGGACAAGGGGTACGCATTGAGCACCTGGCTGATGACACCGCTCCGTACGCCAAACACCCCTGCTGAGCTGCGGTACAATGAAAGCCATCAAGCAACCAGGAACATTATTGAGCGCGCAATCGGCGTGCTGAAACAACGGTTCCGCTGCCTGGACCATTCCGGAGGAGCCCTGCAGTACTCGCCTGAGCAAGTTTCGAACTTCGTAGTCGTGTGCTGCATGTTGCACAACATGGCAATCCTCAGGACCCAGCCAATGCCACCAGGCCTTGTAGCACCACCAGAGGAGGAGGAGGAAGAGGAGGAACAGGACGAGGACGATGATCATCAGCAGCACCAAGGCAGGAGGGCGGCCCACAATGGTCAAACTGCAAGGGCCGTCCGTCAACGACTAATAGCAAGCCGCTTCTAGGGCCCCTGCCATTGCTACAAACACTAATCAACCCAGCACGCAACCCCTAAGCCGGCCAAGGCACCAATAATTCCAACCACCAGCCATGTATATTTTGAATACAGAAACTTATTTATTTTACAAACTCTGTGTGTGTCAATTCCTCATGACAAACTCATAGAAATAAACACAAAAAAACAGTCAATAACATAACTGGTTCTCACAACCTGGAGATAATGTCCAAAACACTAAACAAAAGTTGGACCATGAACCTCGGCCTTTAATAAAAAAATGACCAGCATTTTGGCACACCTCCTACTTTTTGCCCTTCGAGGGTGATCTCCTTCCCTTGCGCACTTCCCCCCTTCTAACCCTACTGCTCCTCCGTAATGGGACCTCAGTGGCTGCAGCAAGGCTGGTGGAAGGCTGCT
Organism: Squalus acanthias; assembly: GCA_030390025.1. Classification (NCBI taxonomy): domain Eukaryota; kingdom Metazoa; phylum Chordata; class Chondrichthyes; order Squaliformes; family Squalidae; genus Squalus; species Squalus acanthias. Next base: position 7,692,729 of record CM059442.1, on the reverse strand, counting down.
GCTCGTCAGACCCTGACACTGCAGATGCCGCTGAAGGACGGCCTCGACCACTTCTGGGCCTGGAGGGCCCGGCTGCAGACTGCACCAACTCTGCATGGGCGGCAGCAGTCTGTCCTACAGGCGGTGGCAAGTGCAGTGGAGAAGTGACAGTGTTGGCAGCAGGAATGCTGTCATCGTGAGAGAGGCCAGCAACTCCCTGCTCGCCCGACACACTGGCACTCCCACGGGGCAGCACTTCAGCATCCGGAGCAATTTGCCGGAGAACAGATTGCTGGCCTGCTGCGGCGCGGTGACAGCCCGGGGAGATGTGCACGAACCATCGAGGTTGGCAGCAGTCTGTGCTCGCGTGGCCTCCATCTGAGTCTGTATGAGAGCAGTCAGAGGTGGGATCACGGCAGCCAGTGACTGAATTGCAGCACTAAGCGTTAGTGTGGCATCCGCCTGTGCTACAGCGAAGTGCTCCACACTCCTTGCCAGTGACTCAATGCAATCGGGCACCCTTCCCACTGCACCCATGAGCTCAGTGTGCATGCCCACCGCCTGGGTGTTCTTTTCTGCAATCAGCCGCTCCTCCTCTGCGTCCATTGCAGTAGGAGTGTCTGGCATACTCTCCCTCTGGGGAGAAGGCCCCCGTTCTTCCCTACCCCCCCCCATGGCGTTGCTGCAGCCCGCTGGGTCCTGGAGCTTCACCATCATCAGCCCCTTCCCCCCTGCTCCCCTCCGGGGAAGGCGTGTTCCCAGTGTGGGCATGGGCTTCCTCGGGAGAGGGTGGCACTGATGCTCCGGCTTCCTCTTCCCCCTCAGCTGCAGCATCACTCCCAGTGGCAGCTTCAGGGCCCGTCTCCTCAGCTGGTGAATCACCATCTGAAAGCAGGGAGGTACAAGAGTGGCTTTAGCGTCAGGACAGGGTGGCAGTAAGGGAGGAATAAGTGCAGCGAGTTAGCAAGTTGGATTGAAAGTGTCAAAGGCTGGTATTGTGAGGTACAAGTGGAAGGACAGAGGACAAAAAGGTGATGACCTTACCATTGCTGTCCACAACGGGGTCGGCGTCTCCAGTGGCGACGGGACCGATCACCCGGCTTGCCACAATCCTGTGGACGCGCTCCTCCAGATTGCTGAGGGGTTGCAGCTGAAGCCGCCCTCCACCCGTCCGTTGCTGCTGTCTCTGATTATGAGCCAGCTTAGCCTGCAAGAAAAAGGACAGCATCTGAGTAAATATACAGCCATGGTCTTGCCTGATGTGCCTCCCATAGGTGAATAGCCCTTACTGTATGCAGCCATGGTCTTGCCTGATGTGCCTCCCATAGGTGAATAGCCCTTACTGTATGCAAAGTGTGGAATGTGTGTGTGTGTTTGATGAAAGGGCCATAGGTGTTGGATGAGTGTTGTGCATTGGGGTTTTAAGACCCTCTGGCCATAGAGTGAGGTTGAGATGGAGGGATGGAGAGGTATTGAGAAAAAGCCACTCACCCTGACGACCCGAGTGAGGTCGTTGAACTTTTTGCGGCATTGAACATGGGTCCTGGGCACCATGCTCCTGGAGGAGACGCTCTGAGCCACCTCCCTCCACACTCTTCTGAACTCGCGTGGCAAAGGCCTCCTGCCACTCTCCGGGAACAGCATGCATCGTCTGCGCTCCACTGCGTCAACCAGAGCATCCAAGGCCCGCTCGGTGAAGCGATGAGCGCGTTCTCTCACCCTCTCCATGCTTGGCAGCAAAATGGATTACAGGTCTCTCCAGGCTGAGATTCAAGGCTGCAATGAGCAGGGTGTGGCTGGGGAGCAAGTGCCCCCCCCCCGCTTTAAGAAGTGTCCGGCGCCATTGTGTCTCTGTTCCCTCGCTAACTGGCAGCAGCTGCGCTGCGCTCGTGCGCTGAGTTAGCGCCTCACTCCTTGGCCTTTGCGCCTTAAGAGAGGTGTGCAGCGCCTACTTTAGCGCTCCACTCACCTCCCGGGGCGGTAAAAGTGAAGTTTCCTGTCAGTGCCGATAATTAGCGCCAGGCGCTAATATTTGCGTCCGGACGATATTTGCGCCCCAAATGGGGCGCGACCTAATTTCTACCCCATAGAGTTATACAGCACAGAAAGAGGCCCTTCGGCCCATCGTGTCCGCGCCGGCCATAAAGCCCAGTCTATTCTAATCCCATTTTCCAGCAATTGGTCAGTAGCCTTGGATGCTATGGGGTTTCAAGTGCTCATCTAAATATGTCTTGGATGTTGTGAGGGTTCCTGCCTCTACCACGCTTTATGGCAGTGAGTTCCAGATTACAACCACCCTCTGGGTGAGCAAGTTTTTCCTCAAATCCCCTCTAAACCTCCTGCCCCTTACATTGAGGCTATGCCTCTTGGTTAGTGCACCCTCTAGTAAGGGGAAAAGTTCCTTTCAATCTATCCTATCTATGCCCCTCATAATTTTGTACCCCTCAATCAGGTCCCCCCTCAGCCTCCTCTGCTCTAAGAAAGCCTGTCCAGTCTCTCTTCACAGCTGAAGCGCTCCAGCCCAGGTAACATCCTGGTGAATCTACTCTGCACCCTCTCCAATGCAATCACATCCCTCCTATTGTGTGGCGACCAGAACTGCACACAGTATTCCAGCTGTGGCCTAAATAGCGTTTTGTACAGCTCCATCATAACCTCCCTGCTCTTATATTTTATGCCTCGGCTAATGAAGGCAAGTACCCCATATGCATTTTTAACCACCTTATCTACCTGCCCTGCTGCCTTCAGGGATCTAGGTACATGCAAACCAAGATCCCATTGATCTTCTTCTGTCCTTCCTAGGATCCTACCATTCATTGTGTATTCCCTTGTCTTGTTAGTCCTCCCAAAATGCATCACACGACACATTTCAGGTTTGAATTCCATTTGCCACTGTTCTGCCCATCTAACCATCCCGACTATATCGTCCTGTATCCTGAGGCTTCCCTCCTCGTTATTTACCACTCGACCAATTTTCGTGTCATCTGCGAACTTACTGATCATACCATTTACATTCATATCTAATTCATTAATGTACCCTACAAACGGCAAGGACCCAGCACCGATCCCAGCGCTACAGCACTGGACACAGGCTTCCAGTCACAAAAACAACCTTCGACCATCACCCTCTGCCTCCTGGCACGAAAACAATTTTGGATCCAATGTGCCAAATCGCCCTGGATTCCATGGGCTCTTAACTTCTTGACCAGTCTCCCATGTGGCACTTTGTCAAAAGCCTTACTGAAGTCCCTGTAGACTACATCAACTGCACTCCCTTCATCCACACACCTAGTCAGCCCCTCGAAAAATTCAATCAAATTTTTCAGGCATGATCTCCCCCTGACAAAGACATGCTGACTATCCCTGATTAATCCCTGCCTCTCCAAGTGAAGACTAATTCTGTCCCTCAAAATATTTTCCAATAATTTCCCTACCACTGATGTTAGGCTCACAGGCCTGTAATTCCCTGGTTTATCCATACTACCCTTCTTGAACAATGGTACTACGTTAGCTGTTCCCCAGTCCTCTGGCACCTCCCCTGTGTCCGGAGAGGTCCTGAAAATTTGTGCCAAAGCCCCTGCAATCTCCTCCCTTGCCTCACACAGCAAATTGGGATACGTCCCGTCAGGGCCTGGGGATTTATCCACTTCTAAGTCCGCTAAAACCGCTAGTACCTCCTCCCTCTCAATACTAATTTGTTCAGGTATATCATAATCCACCTGCCTGATTTTTATGCCAAAATCGTCCTTCTCGATATTGAACACAAATGTAAAATATTCATTTAAAAACTCACCTACATCTTTCGGCTCTTCATACAGATTGCCACTTAAGGCCCTAATGGGCCCTACTCTTTCCCTGGTTATCCTCGTGCCCTCAATATACTTATAAAAATCCTTGGGATTTTCCTTTATTTTGCCTGCCAGTGTTTTTTCATGCCCCCTCTTCGCTCTCCTAATTTCTTTTTTAAGTACCCCCCTGCACTTTCTATACTCCTCTGGGGCTTCCACTCTTTTCAGTCCTTTGTATCTGCCAAAAGACTGACTTTTTTTTCCTAATCCATTTGTGTATATCCCTTGACATCCATGTTCCCTGGGTTTGTTGGTCTCAATCTTGACCTTTAAGGGAACATGTTGGCGTTGTACTCTCTCTATTTCCTTTCTTAAAGACTTGTCTCGTGGGGCTGAATGGCCTCCTCATGTTCGACGTGTTCTAATATTTCAATATTTAATTTCTGTTCTAAGTTTGGAACGGCTACAGATCACAGACATAATCAATGGAATAAATTGGTGCACTTGCTGAATAGCTGCGATCTTCAATGCTCCTTTATACTCCCAATGTTATTTTAGAAATATTTATGTTGCAAACTGATTTTTTTGGATCAGCGAAAATTTTTCGGATTTAACGAAATTATACACATGAATAAATAAACAGAGCTCGTAAACAATGTTCTTTGTAATATATATATATGTATATATATATATATATATAATTATATAATGATATATATATATATATATATGTAATTTTATAAGGAAAAAGCACAGAATGTGGTCTTTGAACCAATCCTGTCTGTGCAATCACTTTGAAAGAGCTATTCAATTTAACCCTTTCTCCTTTGTTTACCCATAGCCTGTAAATGACTTTTATTTCAAGCATAGATCCAATTGTCTTCAAGTAGCTATTAAATCTGCTTCTATTACCCTTTCAGCCAATTAATTACAGTTAATAAGAACATAAGAAGTAGGAGCAGGAGCAGTGAATGCGGCCCCTCGAGCCAGCTCCGTATTTTAATAAGATCATGGCTGATCATCGACCTTAACTCCACGATCCCGCCCGATCTCCATATCCCTTGATTTCCCAAGAGTTCAACAATCTATCGATCTCAGCCTTGAATATACTCAAAGACTCAGGATGGATTCACAGCTCTCTGTGTCAGGGAATTCTAAAGATTCACAAACCTCCGAGTGAAGAAGTTCCTCCTCATCTCAGTCTTAAATGACCGACCCCTTATCCTGAGACTATGCCCCTAAGATCGAGACGCTCTAGCCAGGGGAAACAACATCTCAGCATCTACCCTGTCAATCTCTTTCAAAATCTAGTATGTTTAAATTAAATCACTTCTCATTCTTCTAAACTCCATAGAGTATAGGCCCATTCTACAGATTCTATCGTCATAGGACAGCTCTCTCATCCCAGGAATCAATCTAACGACCCTTTGTTGCACCGCGTACGAGGCAAGTATATCCTTCCTTAAATAAAGTGACCAAAACTGTGCACAGTGCTCCAGGTGTGGGCTCATCAAGGCCCTGTACAATTGTAGCAAGACTTCCTTACTCTTATACTCCAAACCCCTTGCAATAAAGGCCCACATGTCATTTGCCTTCCTTATTCCTTGCTGTACCTGCATGCTAGCTTTTTGTGTTATTTTCACGAGGAGACACAAATCTGTCTAAAAACAAACATTTAAAAGTTTCCACACATTTAAAAAATATTCTGTTTTTCTATTCTTCCTACCAAAGTGAATAACCTCACATTTCCCTACATTAACCTCCCTCTGCCCCCTTACTGCCCTTTCTGTTAATCTATCTATATCCCTTTGCAGACACTTTGTGTTCTTCTAACAGATTACTGTCCCACTTAGATGTGTATCATCAGTAAACCTGGATAAATTACACTCGGTCCCTTCATCTAGGTCATTAATATCGATTGTAAATAGCTGAGGCCCCAACACTGAACATTGCGGCACCCCATTATTTACAGGTTGCCAACCTGAAAAAGATCCGTTAATCCCTACTCTGTTTTCTGTCCGTTAACCAATCTTCTATCTACAATATTTTCCCCAACCCCATGAGCCCTTATCTTCTGTAATAACATTTTATGCTGCAGCTTTTTTTGCGGCCTCCTCCTTGGATCCCCAACAACACAGAAGCCAGTCTTCAGACAATTAGATTCACTCCACGTGATAGCAAGAAACGGCTGAGCGCACTTGATACAGCAAAGGCTGCGGGCCCCAACATCATCCCGGCTATCGTGATGTAGACTTGTGCTCCAGAATTAGCTGCACCTCTAGTCAAGCTGTTCCAGTACAGCTACAACACTGGCATTTATCCGACAAAATAGAACACTGCCAAGGTGTATGACGAATGGTGACAAGTTGTGTACCGCATGGATCATTGCTTCGGGCCAAGCTATTCACAATATATATCCATGATTTGGATGAGGGAACCAAATGCATTATTTCCAAGTTTGCTGACGACACGAAACTAGGTGGGAATGTGAGTATTAAGGGCGCAAAGAGGCTTCAAGGCGATTTAGACAAGTTGAATCAGTAGGCAAATGCATGTCAGATGCATTACAATGTGGATAAATGTGAAGTAATCCACTTCGGGAGGTAAAACAGAAGAAAGGTAGAGTATTATTTCAATGGAGCTATTTGGGAAATGCTGATGTACAAAGGTACGTGGGTGTCCTTGTACACCAGTCACTGAAAGCAAACATGCAGGTGCAGCAAGCAGTTAGGAAGGCAAATGGTATGTTGGCATTCATTGCAGGAGGATTTGAGTACAGGAGCAAGGATGTCTTCCTACAGTTATACAGGGCCTTGGTGAGACCATATCTGGAGTACTGTGTGCTGTTTTGGTCTCCTTACGTAAGAAAGGATATACTTGCAATCGAGGGAGTGCAGCGAATGTTCACCAGACTGATTCCTGTCGTATGAGGAGAGATTGGGTCGACTAGGTCTGTATTCACTAGAGTCTAGAAGAACGAGAGGGGATCTCATTGAAACGTATACAATTCTGACAGGGCGAGATAGTCTGGATGCAGGGAGGATGCTTCCCCTGGGTGGGGGGTCTAGTACGAGTTGTCACAGCCTCAGGATACAGGGTAGGACATTTAGGACCGAGATGATGAGGAATTTATACGCTCAGAGGGTGTTGAACCTGTGGAATTCTCTACCACAGAAGGCTGTGGAGGCCAAGTCAATGAATAATTTTACGAAGGAGGTAGATAGATTTCTATACACAAAAGGCATCAAGGGGTATGGGGAGAGAGCGGGAATATAGTATTGAGATAGATGATCAGCCATGAACATATTGAATGGCGGAGCAGGCTCGAAGGGCAGAATGGCCTACTCCTGCTACTATTTTTTCTTTATTTGTATGTTTCTATGTATGTCCTGTCCATAAAAAGCAGAAAATATCCAACCTGGCAAATTACCGCCCCATCAATCTTCTCTCAAACATCATTAAAGTGACGGAAGGTTTCATCGACAGTGCTATCAAGCGGAACTTACTCACCAATAAGATGCTCAAGGATGCCCAGTTTGGTTTCCGCCAAGACCACTTGGCTCTCGACCTCATTCGAGCCTTGGCCCAAACATGGACAAAGGAGCTGAATTCCAGAGGTGAGGTGAGAGTGACTGCCCTTGACATCAAGGCAGCTTTTGACCGAGTGTGGCATTAAGGAGCCCTGGTAAAACTGAAGTCAATGTGAATCGGGGGGAAACACTCCACTGGCTGGCGTCATATCGAGCACAAAAGAAGGTGGTTGTGGTGGTTGAAGATCAATCATCACAGCCCCAGGACCTCGCTGCAGGAGTTCCTCAGGGCAGTGCCGTAGGCCCAATCATATTCAGCTGTTTCATCAATGACCTTCCCTCCAACATAAGGTCAGAAATGGGGATGTTCGCTGATGACTGCACAGTTTTCAGCGCCATTCTCTACTCCTCAGATAATGAACCAATCTATGCCTCACATGCAACAACACCTGGACGATGATCAGGCTTGGGCTGATACGTGGCAGGTAACATTCGCGCCACAGATGTGACAGGCAATGAAGATTGAAGATTGAAACCAATCCATCCACTGTCTCATCAGTCACCTATTTTAGAACCCTAGGATGTCGGCCGTCAGTTCCAGGGGAATTGTTGGCTTTTAGTCCCATTACTTTTTCTCTCTACTTATATTAATTACATTAAGTTCCTCACCCTCATTCGGCTCTTGTTTCCACACCATTTTTGGGTCAGATTTTTATGTCTTCTACTGTGAAACAGATACAAAATAAGTGGTTATATTAAAAAATCCTCATCTCCCCTCTGATGCTTTTGCCAATGACCATAAATGTGTATTCCCTGGTCACCGAACTCTAGCCAGTAGAAACTTTTCCCCTTATTCACTCTATCAAAACCCTTCATAATTATGAACACTTTAGGTTCTTCTGAGAGACATGATGCAGATTGTGATATCTCTCTCTCTCTCTCACTATTCACATAAAGATATATATATATATATATATATATATATATATATCAAAACATATAGCGAGAGAGACATTTATGTAAGCTTACATATATGCAGTCCTCGCATAAAATTAATAATGAATACATTGTTGAAAATGAATTGATTTTTATCCAGAATACATTTACAGGCACTTTCTAACAGCAACTGATGAAAGGATTCTGTCGCTTTTGATTAGAGGGGAGTTCTATCACAAATTTACAGCATCTGCGACACTGATCACAAAGAACACGACGTGAAAAATGATGGTTCAATAATCTTAGGGGCTAACGTTTTTTCTATGGGAGTACAGAAATGTACTTTCCTGACTACACTATTCTGCACAGCGTAGCTTGTATTTTAGGGAACTGATGGTTTTGCTGTGAAAATGCAAGCAGCAGCTTGCAGCAGAGATATCAGTTTTCACAGGAAACACCTTAAATTTAGCAATGACTGAATCAAGCTTCCTTTAACAGCAAGCAGCTGGTAAGTCATACTAGGGAAGACGTTGACTAATTATTCTTTTTCTATTCGCTTTTAAACAGCACAGGAAGAGCGTCCATATCTTGAGAAATATCTGCGTGATTTCTTTTTTAATTTACCAGAGCACATCATCCAGTTTGTACACTATGAATTGCTCGTCCACCTTTTAACAATTTCAAAATATTGGTCTAGGATGACCGACTATGCTCATTAGAAAAAAAATGGCTGCCAGCTAAGCCCTGTGTTGGCAGTTGCTCAATTCAAGCAATTTGCGGAAATCTCCATTTGAACTTTGCATTGAAATAAATATCTTCTAGGAGTTAAAAATACAAGACAGTAGACCCATACTCACCCATCCCAAGAAAAACTGAGAGAGTAAACATGTTCTAATTAGATTCGCGCACAATGTTCGGATCCTCCAAATTACCGAGATAGTTTCCTTTCTTAATTTTCTCAGACATTGGTTTGGAGATAACGGATATGACGTGCCTGTTGCTGTAGTAATCGAGATTGCAAAACAGATTTCACATTAATCAAGTTGTAAATAAAGGAACAAAAAATATCCCAGACCAGTCAGCACATAAAATTAATACACACTTTCTTAACATGAATGTGACATGTTACACCAGTGTGTGTGTGTGTATATATATATATAATATATATTGAGTTACGAGTAGCGATTACACAAATTAGGCTTGTATTCCCTAGAATTTAGAAGGAGAGAAGGTGATCTGATCGAAGTTTTCAAGATATTAAGGGGATCAGATAGGATAGAGAGAGAGAAACTATTTCCGCTGTTTGGGGATTCTTGGACTAGGTGGCATAGTCTTAAAATTAGGGCCAGACCTATCAGGTTTGCAATTAGGAAATTACAAAATGTTGCATACAAATGCTGGTAGAAGTAAGAAACTCTCTACCGCAAACGGCAATTAATGCTAGATCAATTGTTAGTTTCAAATCAGAAATTTATAGCTTTCCGTTAACAAAATGCATTACGGGATATGGGCCAAAGTCGGATTTGAGGATTTAGATCGCAGATCAACCAGGATCTCATTGAATGGCGAAACAGCCCCGAGGGGCTGAATGGTCTCCTCCTGTTCCTATGTTCCTATAGGTGTATATATATGCCTGTAGGATATATTAAACAATTTATTGAAACAATCACATACAATGACAGTGTATTTTAGCCAATCACATGCAACTTATCGGCGCCTCTCTGAAGTTCTTTCAATATTAAACATCTTGTTTCAATGATAAAGTACTGAAAACCCTAAATATAAAAAACAGAGACTGTTTTAGGATCGCAGAGACAAGCTCAGATGGATTGATTTCTATTCCAGATTATGTTAACATTCAGTTGATGTTATATTAATATATTTGTATATATATGCACATATTATTTAATTTAATTTCTAAACACACAACTATCTTTTTTAATTTCTTAGCACAACACGAAGATTACTCGCTACATTATTCAAAGTGCAGATTTGTTTAAATATTTGCTTCACTTTCTACAGCCTATCTGCAGCAAGTGCAGTATTTACGAGGAAGCTAAGTTTAACACCCAGAGATAGCGAATACAACATTTTACACATCTTTCATTTCAGATAATGAAACACTTTATTGTTCCAAAGACAGGCAGCAAAAAATTTAGTTAATCCGAGGAATGTTGTATTTTGTGTACCTTTTCAGAGACATATTGCAAATTATTGTACATATATAATAAAAAAGCACAGAATGTGGTCATTTGACCCATCGTGCCTGTGCAGTCTCTTTGAAAGAGATGTTCAATTGATCCAATTCCCCTGTTCCTACATCATATCCCTGTAAATGTTTTATTTTCAAATATAAATTCACTTGCCTTAAAGTAACTGTGAAATTTCTATCTATTTTCCATTCAGGCAATACATTCCAGATATATTTTTCTTAATTCTTTTATGGTATGCGGGCGTCGCTGGCAAGGCCAGCGTTTATCGCCCATCCCTAATTGCCCTTGAGAAGGTGGTGGTATGCCATCTTCTTGAACCGCTGTAGTCAGTGTGGTGAAGGTACTGCCACAGTGCTGTTAGATAGGGAATTCCAGGATTTTGACCAAGCGACGATGAAGTGTAGGCGATTTAATTCCAAGTCAGGATGGAGTGTGACTTGGAGGGGAACTTGGAGGTGGTGGTGTTCCCATGCGTCTGCTGCCCTTGTCCTTCTAGGTTGAAGGGGTCGCGGGTTTTGAGCGATTTTGCCGAAGAAGCATTGGTGAGTTGCTGCAGTGCATCTTGTAGATGATACACACTGCAGCCACGGTATGCCAGTGGTTGAGTGAGTGAATGTTTAAGGTGGTGGATGGGGTGCCAATCAAGCGGGCTGTTTTGTCCCAGATCGTTTCGAGTTTCTTGAGTGTTGTTGGAGCTGCACTCATCCAGGCAAGTAGAGAGTATTCCAAAGGATACAGATTGCAGATAACTGGCTGAAAAAAACAGCGAGAGATAAGGAGAATATATTTCAAACAAAGGATTTCAGAAGTCTCGAGCTATCCCACCAAAATACTTTGGATGCTGAGTCAATTAAAGATGACAAGACTGATAAATTCAATTTTGTTTCTTAAATGTATCAAAAGATACGGAGCAAAGGTGGGTAAATGGATTTGAGTTTCAGATCATCCAAGATCTATATCAATATCGAAGCTGTCTCGTGGGGCTGAATGGCCTCCTCATGTTCTAATTGTGCTAATGCCTCAAGATTTCATTTCTGTTCTAAGTTTGGCCCGGCTACAGATCAAGACAATAAATTGGTTCACTTGGTAGATAGCTGTGATCTTCACTGCTCCAATATATTCCCTATATTATTTTAGAAATAGTTATGTTGCAACCAGATTTTATTGGATTAGTGGAAATTTGTTGAATTTAATGAATTCATATCCATGAATAAATAAATTGTGGTCTTGACAATGTTTTTTTAAATATATGTATATATATATATATGTATATATGTATAGAGTTATAGAATGAAACATCGCAGAATGAGGTCATTTGACCCATCGTGTCTGTGCACTCTCATTGAAAGAGCTATTCGATTTATCCCTTTCCCCTGCTGTTTACTCATAGCCCTGTAAATGTTTACTTTTCAAGTATACATTCAATTGCCTTAAGGTAATTATTAATTCTGATTCTATTGCCCTTTCAGGCAATGAATTCCAGATAACAAGAACATAAGAACATAAGAAATATAAGCAGGAGTAGGTCATACGGCCCCTCGAGACTGCTCCACTATTCAATAAGATCATGTCTGATAATCGACCTCAACTCCACTTTCGCGCCCGATCTCCATAACCCTTCATTTCCCTGGAGTCCAAAAATCTATCTATCTCAGCCGTGAATATAATCAAAGACTCATCGTTCACAGCCCGATGGGACCTTGGAATCCGAAGATTCACAACCCTCTGAGTGAAGAAAAGCCTCCTCATCTCGGTCTTAAATGGCCTACCAGTTATCCTGAGACTATGCCCCCTAGTTGTAGACAGTCCAGTCAGGGGAGACATCATCCGAGCATCTACCCTGACAATGCCCTTCAGAATCTTGTATGTTTCATTGAGATTACCTCTCATTCTTCTAAACTCCAGAGAGTATAGGCCCATTCTACACAATGTCTCATCATGGGACAGCCCTCTCATCCCAGGAATAGATCAAGGGAACCTTAGTTGCAACGCCTACAAGGCAAGTATATCCTTCCTTAGATAAGGAGACCAAAACTGTGCACATTTCTCCAGGTGTGTTCTCACCAAGGCGCTGTACAATGTAGCAAGACGACCTTACATTTATACTCCAAACCCCTTGCAATAAATGACAACAAGCCATTTGCTTCCTAATTGCTTACTGTACCTGCATGCTAGCTTTCTGTGTCCTGCACGAGGACACTCAAATCTGTCTGAAAACGAACATTTAAATGTTTCTCATCATCGATAAAATATTCTGTTTTTCTATTCTTCCTACCAGAGTGAATAACTTCACATTTCCCTACATTATACTCCATCTGCCACCGTACTGCCCAACACTAATTCGATCTATATCCCTTTGCAGATGCTTTCTGTTCTCCTCACAGCTTACTGTCCCACCTATATTTGTACCATCCGCAACATGGATACATTTTAATCAGTTCCTTCATCTAGATCATTGATATAGTTTGTAAAACTGCTCAGGCCCCAACGCTGATCCTCTATCCATGCTTCTGTATTACCCTCAATTCCCATGAGCCCTTAGCTTGTGTAATAACCTTTTATGTGACATCTTATCGAATGCCTTTTGGAAATCGAAATATAATACATCCACTGATTATCTACCGTGCTAGTTACTTCCACACAAGATCCTAATACATTTGTCAAAGACTATTTCCCTTTCATAAAACAATGTTAACTTTGCCTAAACATTTTATGATTTTCTAAGTGCCCTGTTACCACTTCCTTAACAATGAATTCCAGCATATTCCCGACGACTGATGTCAGGATAACTGGCCTATAGTTCTCTCTATTCTCTCTTCCTCCTTTCTTGAATAGCGGTGTTATATTTGCGACCTTCCAATCCGCTGGGAACGTTCTAGAATCTAGGGAATTTTGGAAGATCAAAACCAATGCATCCATTGTCTCTTCAGCCACCTCTTTTAGAAGCCTAGGATGTAGGCCGTCAGGTCCAGGGGAACTGTTGGCTTTTAGTCCCATTAGTTTATCAAGTTATGTTTCTCTACTTATATTAAATACGTTAAGTTCCTCCCCCTCATTCGACTCTTGTTACCCCACCATTTTTGGTGTCTTTTTGAGTCTTATACTGTGAAGACAGATACAAAATAAGTGGTTAATAAAAAAAGATCCTCATCTCCCCTCTGATGCTTTTGCCAATTACCATAAATGTGTATCCCCTGGTCATCGGCCTCTAACCTGTGGAAACCTTTCTCCTTATTCACTCGATCAAAACCCTTCATAATTATGAGCACTTTCGGTTCTTCTAAGGGACATGATGCAGATTGTGGTATCTCTCTCTCTATCTCTCTCTCTCACTATACACTTAAATATCTATATATATCTATATATATATATATATATATATACACATTTATATAAGCTTACATATATGCAGGTCACGAACAAAATTAAGAATGAATTCATTGTTGAAAATGTATTGATTGATATCCAGAATACATTTACAGGCACTTTCTACAAGCAACTTATAAAGGATTCTGTCGATTTGTAATTAGAGGGGAGCTGCATCACAAATTTACAGCTTCTGCGACACTGATCACAAAGAACATAACGTGAAAAATGATGGTTCAATAATCTTAGGTGCTTACTTTTTTGGGATGGGATTACAGAAATGTACTTTCCTGACTACTATATTTTGCACAGCGAAATTTGTATTATAGGGAACTGATGGTTTTGCTGTGAAATTGCAAGCAGCAGCTTTCAGCAGAGCTGTCAGTTTTCACAGGAAACGCCTTTAATTTAGCAATGACTGAATCAAGCTCGCTCTAACTGCAGGCAGCTGGTGAGTCAGCTTAGTGAATACTTTGACTAATTATTATGTTTCTATAACTGCCGGCGCAAGAATTGCTCAGTTAATTAGCTTATTTCACGCTTCAATCTGAGACCTGAACCCAAGATAGGTATATTGATAATTTATTCTTCAAAGTGTTTCATCTTACAGTCATTAGTCCTCAAATTTACAACCCCTTACCAAATGGATGGATTTTCAAAATGCTATTTTGGGTTGGCTGAGTGCGGAATAATGACCAGAACACAAGTGCAACTGCTCTGCTCTTCTTTGAAGCATTGTGTGGGATAATTTACATCCACCTGAGGGATGAAGAAGGTGCCTCAGTTTAACGTCTCATACTAAAGACGGCAGTTCCCACAGTGCAGCGCTCCCTCTGGCGGTTTTACCATTTGCCCTAAATGTGCACCCTCTGGTTGCTGACCTCTCGACAGTGAAACGGTTTCTCCTATTTGCATTATCAAATTCGTTTCTAATTATGAACACCTCTATTACAACCCCTTGTCCTTCTCTGCTGCAAAGAGAACATCACCCTGCTTCTCTCGTATGTCCACATAACTGAAATTCCTCATCTGTTTCTATTCTGTTAAATTTTCCCTGCATCCTGTCTAAGGCCTTGACATACTTTGTAAAATCTGATGGCCAGAATTGGAAACAATGCTCCATCTGAGCCGCAAATGATGTGTAAAGATTTAGCAACACTTCATTGTTTTTCGACACTACTTTTTGTCTCCATTTTTAAATCCCATGATACCATATTCCTTTTATCAGCCTTTCCAACTTGTCCTGCCAACGTCAAAGATTTGTTTACGTGAGCCTCCCGGTCTATCTGCTCCTGCACCCCCTGTAAAATTGTACCAAACTATTTATATTTCCTCTCCTCTTTCTTCGTTCCAACAAGCATCATTTCCCTGTATACCATTTCAGCAGCCATGCCCCTGCGCATTTGAAATGATGCCCTTTCAATCCATGTCCGGGTCCGAAAAACAATCTTTCTGCATTCATTACTTATTTCATTCCTGAGCTAATTTTGTTTCCACGCTGCCCTGTCTCTTTAAAATTATAATTGAGAAAAGGACGATAAGCAGCAATAAGTTGGCTAATAACATTCAATATTTATTAATTGAAATTCGAGGAATAAAAGGATGGACCCGGATACAGTAGCAACACCAGCAACAACTGCAAGCAGTTTGTATTGAGTTGTTTTAGAGGTAACAGAATACATGTTTTAAGCAGAGGCAAATACAGGGGAATGGGGCAACGGCAGGATATTGGGATTTCTTCAGGATTGCTGCAGCAAACAGCCAACAGTGAGATCGACAGACAGGCAGAGAGAGAGAGAGGGAGAAACAGAGAGAGAGAGAGAGAGAGAGACAGAGACAGAGACCGAGACTGAGAAAAAAGAGGGAGAGTGACAGACAGGCAGATATACAGACACAGAGACAGAGAGAGAGACAGAGAAGCAAAGAGAGAGAGAGCGACAGAGGGCAAGAGACAGCGAGAGAGAGATAGAGACAGAGAGAGAGATGATACAGAGAGAGAGAGAGACAGAGAGAGAGACAGAGAGACAGAGAGAGAGACATAGAGAGACACACACAGAGAGAGACAGAGACAGAGAGAGAGAGACAGAGGGAGAAAGAGAGAGAAAGAGAGAGAGAGTGAGAAGTTTGAATGGTGTCATTTCGATCTGCAAAATCTTACAGTTTCAGGAAGCTTCAAAAGAAGCAATTCAAGCGAAAAAGGAAACAGCTTAACAAGATTGAATGGTGACTGTACTCAAGAAAACACTAGGCAAAGAATAAACAGAGCGACAGACTGGTGGGGGGTCGGAGGGGACTGGTTGTTGATGATGCGGTGATGTCCAGCACGAATAGTGACAGATTGTATAAACGTGCTGTCAGAAAGATATTCAGATTATACAAAGATTTTATTAAAACAAAACACGATCGCATTCCATGCATGGGTAGATTTAAAATATAGGTGAGTCGATATTGTAATACAATTAACATAAAAAAGAATATGAGTGACTGATATGATATAGGAAGACTGTATAGCATTGGCTTCAGTTTGAAAGGTATGTGGGCATGTTGAAAGATGACAGACATGTTTATTTTTGGGGGGCATTTTCTGAACTTCAATCCAGTGTTTGAGTGATAGCTCTTTATTTGACTTGAGCAATGGTGTAATCTATAGGATATTGTGTGAGCAAGTTCTCCGAGTGATTCTTAACACTTCTTTGGCAAGGGAGATGAAGACTCTGTAAGTAATGTGGTAGAGATTGAAAAGTGGAGTTGAGGAATTTCTCTGTTCCCCAAAATTATTCTGCGGGAAGAGTGGATTTCCGGGTGACTCGAAGAGGTATTGTATTTGATGGGTGATTCGAGTAGGTAACAGTGGACCCAGTCTGTATAATACCTTCTGCTCGCCCGCGTTTGTTGGTTTGTGGATAAGTAACTGGGTGATGCCTCGGGGAACGGGGTTAGTTAGCTCTGGCGGGAGATGTCAAAGGGAGGATGGCATTGAAACTGCCAAGAAGGAAAGCACTGTGTATCTAGAAATGAGAAGTCGCTCAACACCAGGTTATAGTCCAACAGATTTATTTAATTTTACAAGCTTTCGGAGCCGTTCGCTCCTTCCTCAGGTAGGTTAGCAATGAGAGAATCTCCCAGAATTCACAATTTAAACACAGACAAAATCTATTCAAATCTTTCCCTACATCAAAGACACACTAAGAGCACAGCCAAGACAATGAGATGTGTCCCCGGGGGTCCAACGTGTCAAACCACCTGCTGGCTGCATATCCTGTCAATTTGTGTTGGTTCTTGTGTTAGTCTTTTTTTAAAAAAAACACCTGGGAAGACCGGCCATGATGTCAAGTCACGTTCTGTATCGTGACATGAACCCGATATCGCGATTGAGGCCATCCTCATGAGTGCGGAACTTGGCTATCAGTTTCTGCTCTATGATTTTGCGCTGTCGTGTATCCCGAAGGCCGCCTTGGAGAATGCTTACCCGCAGATCCGAGGCTGAATGCCCCTGGCTGCTGAAGTGTTCCCCGACTGGGAGGCAACTCTCCTGCCTGGCGATTGTTGCGCGGTGTCCGTTCATATGTTGTCTCAGTGTCTGCATGGTCTCGCCGATGTACCATGCTCTGGAGCATCCTTTACTGCAACGTATCAGGTAGACAACATTGGCCGAGTCACATGAGTATGTACCGTGTACCTGGTGGGTAGTGTCCTCAGGTGTGATGATGGTATCTGTGTCCATGATTTTGCATGTCTTGCAGAGGTTGCCGTGGCAGGGTTATGTGGTGTCGTGGTTGCTGTTCTCCTGAAAGATGGGTAATCTGCTGCGAACGATTGTACTTTTGAGGTTAGGCGGCTGCTTGAAGGCGAGTAGTGGAGGCGTGGGGATGGCCTTAGCAAGGTGTTTGTCGTCAACGATGACATTTTGAAGGCTGCGAAGAACATGGCGTAGTTTTTCCGCTCCAGGGAAGTAATGGATGACGTAGGGTACTCTGTTGGTTGTGTCCCGTGTTCGTCTTCTGAGGAGGTCTATGCGGTTTTTCGCTGTGGCCCGTCGGAACTGTCGATCGACGAGTCGAGCGTCATATCCCGTTCTTACGAGGGCGTCTTTCAGTGTCCGTAGGTGTCCATCGCGTTCCTCCTCGTCTGAGCAGATCCTGTGTATTCGCAGGGCTTGTCCATAGGGGATGGCTTCTTTAACGTGATTAGGGAGGAAGCTGGAGAAGTGGAGCATCGTGAGGTTGTCCGTGGGCTTGCGGTAGAGTGAAGTGCAGAGGCGTCCGTCTTTGATGGAGATTCGTGTGTCCAAGAATGAAACCGATTCTGAGGAGTAGTCCATGGTGAGTTTGATGGTGGGATGGAACCTGTTGATGCTATCGTGTAGTCCTTTGAGTGATCCTTCGCCGTGGGTCCAAAGGAAGAAGTTGTCGTCGATGTATCTGGTGTACAGCGTTGGTTGGAGGTCCTGTGCAGCGAAGAAGTCTTGCTCGAACTTGTGCATGAAGATGTTGGCGTATTGGGGTGCGAATTTGGTCCCCATGGCTGTTCCGTGTGTTTGGGTAAAAAATTGGTTGTCGAAGGTGAAGACATTGTGGTCAAGGATGAAGCGGATGAGTTGTAGGATGGCGTCCGGACATTGGCTGTTGTTTGTGTTGAGTACTGAGGCTGTTGCAGCGATGCCGTCATTGTGGGGGATATTGGTGTAGAGTGCTGATACGTCCATCGTGACGAGGAGTGTTCCTGGTTCAACTGGTCCATGGGTGCTGAGTTTCTGCAAGAAGTCTGTAGTGTCGCGACAGAAGCTGGGGGTTCCCTGTACGATGGGTTTCAGGATGCCTTCGACGCACCCAGAGAGGTTCTCACACAGGGTTCCGTTGCCTGATACGATAGGACGTCCGGGTGTGTTGGCTTTGTGTATCTTTGGGAGGAAGTAAAAGTCTCCTACGCGGGGAGTACGTGGGATGAGAGCGCGTAGGATGTTTTGAAGGTCTGGATAGAAGGTCTTGATCAGTCTATTGAGTTGGCGGGTGTGTTCTTTGGTCGGATCTGCGGGTAGCTGTCTGTAGTGTTCCTGGTTGTCCAGTTGTCGGTATGCTTCTTTGCAATAGTCCATTCTGTTCTGTATGACGATGGCTCCTCCTTTGTCCACTGGTTTGATGACGATGTTGCGGTTGGTCTTGAGTGCGTGGATGGCGTTGCGTTGTGCTCGGGTGACATTCTGGACTGTCTTGTGAGTACGGTTGATGAATCTGGCGTTGATGCATTTCCTGACAGCTTGAGCATACATGTCAAGCTTAGGGTTGCGACCCTCCGGAGGGGTCCAATTTGACTCTTTCTTCCTCGGTTGTAGCACTGCGGTTCCCTCTGTCTGCTGTTCCGGATCATTGATTGTCCCATTAGGAATGTTGATGACATCTTGGGATTTGTGGTAGTATTCCCGGATCCTCATTCTCCTGATGAATTCCTCTGTGTCCGCCGCGAGACCGATGGGGTCCATTTTGGTGGTGGGGCAGAACTTGAGCCCTAGGGCGAGAACTTCGATTTCGTCTGGTTGAAGGGTGTGGTCCGACAGGTTGACGATGGACTTCCCTGTGGTTGCAACCGTGGTACCGGGGGAGGCTTGGTTGTAGCTGGTGGTTACGCCGAGTTTCTCAAGCTTCCTGTTCTTGATGCGCATGTAGGCAGCGTAGTTCCGTTGCCTCGTCTGTTTGGCGGTGTCTCGTAGCTGGTCTGCTGTGTCCTGAGCACAGGCTGAGAGCATGGACTCTATCTTGGTTTCGAGGTTGCGACGTCTGCTGTAGAGCTGGTGTACGAGATGGTTGAGGAGTGTGCGAGAGGTACGACGGCAAAGTCTCTCAGCGTAGTCTGTGTTGTATGTCGACTTGAGTGGGTTCGTGATCTGTAGTCCTTTCGGAATCTTGTCTGCTTTCTTGCATCTCTGCAGGTACTTGATGTCTGTGTCAATATGCGCGATCTTCTTGGCGATTCTCTCCACTTTGAGCCGGCAGTTTGCGGTGTCAATAGAGGTCATGATGTGGAGATGCCGGCGTTGGACTGGGGTGGACAAAATTGAGAAGTCGCACAACACCAGGTTATAGTCCAACAGATTTATTTAATTTTACAAGCTTTCGGAGCCGTTCGCTCCTTCCTCAGGTAGGTTAGCAGTGAGAGAATCTCCCAGAATTCACAATTTAAACACAGACAAAATCTATTCAAATCTTTCCCTACATCAAAGACACACTAAGAGCACAGCCAAGACAATGAGATGTGTCCCAGGGGGTCCAACGTGTCAAACCACCTGCTGGCTACATATCCTGTCAATTTGTGTTGGTTCTTGTGTTAGTCTTTTTAAAAAAAAACACCTGGGAAGAACGGCCATGATGTCAAGTCACGTTCTGTATCGTGACATGAACCCGATATCGCGATTGAGGCCATCCTCATGAGTGCGGAACTTGGCTATCAGTTTCTGCTCTATGATTTTGCGCTGTCGTGTATCCCGAAGGCCGCCTTGGAGAACGCTTACCCGCAGATCCGAGGCTGAATGCCCCTGGCTGCTGAAGTGTTCCCCGACTGGGAGGCAACTCTCCTGCCTGGCGATTGTTGCGCGGTGTCCGTTCATACGTTGTCTCAGTGTCTGCATGGTCTCGCCGATGTACCATGCTCTGGAGCATCCTTTACTGCAACGTATCAGGTAGACAACGTTGGCCGAGTCACATGAGTATGTACCGTGAACCTGGTGGGTAGTGTCCTCACGTGTGATGATGGTATCTGTGTCCATGATTTGGCATGTCTTGCAGAGGTTGCCGTGGCAGGGTTGTGTGGTGTCGTGGTTGCTGTTCTCCTGAAAGATGGGTAATCTGCTGCGAACGATGGTACTTTTGAGGTTAGGCGGCTGCTTGAAGGCGAGTAGTGGAGGCGTGGGGATGGCCTTAGCAAGGTGTTCGTCGTCATCGATGACATGTTGAAGGCTGCGAAGAACATGGCGTAGTTTTTCCGCTCCGGGGAAGTACTGGACGACGTAGGGTACTCTGTTGGTTGTGTCCCGTGTTCGTCTTCTGAGGAGGTCTATGCGGTTTTTCGCTGTGGCCCGTCGGAACTGTCGATCGACGAGTCGAGCGTCATATCCCGTTCTTACGAGGGCGTCTTTCAGTGTCCGTAGGTGTCCATCGCGTTCCTCCTCGTCTGAGCAGATCCTGTGTATTCGCAGGGCTTGTCCATAGGGGATGGCTTCTTTAACGTGGTTAGGGTGGAAGCTGGAGGAGTGGAGCATCGTGAGGTTGTCCGTGGGCTTGCGGTAGAGTGAAGTGCTGAGGCGTCCGTCTTTGATGGAGCAGCGCGTTCAATACACTCCTTCAAAATGGAATAGTTTAGACAGCTAATTCAAAGTTTCCCTGTGATATGAAATTGAAGATCTACCCCATTGATTCACATAGTGCAGCAATTACACAACATCACAGTAAAGCTCATTAACGGATTATGGAAGGACATTGAGGCTATTGCGCCATTTATATTAATATTACATCCAGTGTTTCTACACATTTTACACAAGTTGTGCAACATAAATTCTCATATTTTGGTCCTGATAATTAGGCCACAGGCCTAATTGAAGCTTTCACAGTTGGCTATAACATCAATTAAAATGTCTGATTTGCTACACTCTGTAATGTACAGAATATAACTATAAAATTCTAACACCACAGGGTGGACTGCAATGAGCCAAAGCCAACAAGGCAGACGTCTCATTACTCGGAAGGAGCAATAACCTACTGTTTGAACATGTTCATAATCACCGTGGAACCTGCCCAGAAGAGAAAATTAACTGCATTTCTAAAGCGGCCAGCTTCTGTTAAGGTGCTTTCCCAAATTTGATACTGTGCAGTCACATGGTTAACATAGTGAGCGAGAGGGAACAGTACAGCAACAGGAAATGGTACTTCTACAAAATATTTTAAAGTATTCTTCCTTTTGCAGTGTCAACCGTGGCTCAGTGGATAGCATTCTCGCCTCTGAGTCAGAAGGTTGTGGGTTCTGAGCCCCCACGACATTAGACCTTGAGCACCAAAATCTAGGCTGACACTTCTGTGCAGTACTGAGGGAGAGCTTCACTGTCGGAGGTCCCTCTTTCAGATGAGATGCTAAACCCAGAGCCCGTCTCCTCTCTCAGGTGGACGTAAATGTTACCGCAGCACGTTTTTCGATGAAAAGCAGGGAAGTTGTTCCAGTCACCTGCCCAATATTTATCGCTCAATCAACATGACAAAATGAGGTTATTTGGTCATTATCACATTGCTTTTTGTTGGAGCTTGCTGTGCACAGATTGGCGGCCTCATTTTCCTAATTCGCAATTCACTCACTTAAAAATACGTAATTGTCTGTGAAGCGCTTTGGGTCGTCTGGTCGCCGTGAAAGGCAATTTATAAATGAAAGTTCTTCTTTCTTTCATTCACAGGATAGGCGGCTAGCTGGGAGAGGTTTTGATCTCAGCTTCATTAATAAATATGTTTTACCTCTTATATTGTGAAAGTTTAATACATGTCATTTACTCTGCTTACGGGTTTGTGTCTTTGCTTTCCATTAATCACTTATTAGCGTGTAGTGAAGGGAGCAAAGGTGAACAGCATTCAAGAGTATTCACGGCAAACTGCAACAACCGTTCACTACACCTTGCATCGGTGAATGCTGTACTACTGGCAGCACCTTAAATGTTATATATTACTTCGAATAAATGGTTTCGTTGGCACTGCCGCTCACCTTCTCCTCTTGTTGTGTTATTAGAAACTTCAAAACGGACTGTGAACTTCTTCTTCCGCCATGTTATAGCTTTCCGTTCCTGCCCTTTAATGTCCTTCTCCTCCCTTCAGTCCGCTGCCCCTCGATAAATGATGCCATCGGTTCTGATTCCTTCAATGTTTCTGTTCCTTTCCCCTCTACACACAACATCACGGGATCGCAATTATGTCAGCAGACTGAAGTCCAGCCGAGGCAACTGCTCGAAAGCTCACAGTTAATGAGCAGCGATAACGATTAAGCTGAGGCTGCAGTGCGAATCACATGACCAGTTGGCACTAGTTCCGTTCGATCGCCACCTTCTGTTTGAAGTGCGAATTACAGTCAATATTTACAATGAATGGACGGGTCAATGGAATGGTTAAATCTCCAAACAGAAGGCGCGCTAAACAGTGTCAAGATCACAGTATTATAAATCACCTCCTGGATAACTGGCCTGTCATAACATCCCCAGTTGCAGTTTCCAATCTTATAACGGTTCTGTTTTACATCCTGCTGTTAGTGGAGTTATCTGTTTGTGACACAACAGACATGAACTCAATCATTCCAGAAAGGACATATTGTGGTCAATGCGGTTAAACAGTTTTGATGATTCTAACGCAGACATGTTTCTGTTTACCTCAATTAAAGTAAGTTTTTCAGACATTTAACTTTTCCACTCCCGACTTACATTTGGAATGTCTTTCCCAGCTTCCATCTACGTAGTTACCAAAATAAAGTCAAAAAAATCAAATAATATCCCATCCATAGCAGTTCGAACAAGCGGTCTCATTGGAAGGTTTTCCAGTTAATTCACCATCCAACCTTCCAACGAGATGGTAAATGTTAGTGTACTGCTGATGGTACTGACTGAACAAAACTGGATTTTATGTTCTCATCACTGGTATTGTTTCGTCAGCACCTGCAAAAATAGTCATCATAACTGCTGGGTTGTTGAAAAAATCCAACTGGTTAACTGCTGTCTTTGGGGGAAGACATTCTTCCCACTCCCTAATCAAGTCTCGTCCCACAAAATAAACTGGGAATCCCCATCGATAGATCGAAAGAGCATATCAGTAATGAAGCATTAATCCAATCATAGGAATGCAAGTAATCACAGCCAAATTGACTACAAAAACACCCAATTCCATCGCTAATTCAGCTATCATATGTGAGTAGGTATCCATAGGGGCTTCATAAATAGAGGCATAGAGAACAAAAGCAAGTCACCATTCATGCCTGGGTGTTGGAGGACTGCAACGCGTTATCCTGATCCGTTGGATGTGGGCTGGCTTGATTCCATGTGAAGCATGCTGCTTCCACTGTTTAACGTGAATACAGTCCTGTGTTATAGCTTCACTTGGTTGTCACCTCATGTTCAGGTACGCGCGACGCTGCCCCTCGCATGCCCTTCTATACTAGTTATTAAACCAGGTTTTGTCATCTGCCTTGTGGGCTTTTCAGGAGTGAGGGATATGGTGGGACATGAGGCAGCAGATTACGCTGGAACATCTCATGGCTTCCCACTTCTGAGCTGCTAAATCTGTTCTTCACCGGTTCCATTCAGAACGGCGATAGTGCCTCACGGCAGGCAGGATGGTGTCCTCAGTGTGAAAACGAGAATTAATCTCCACCAGAACTGTGAGATTGTTACCTGTGCCAATACGATCACGGACTGTTGCATCTGTGTCAGGGATATTTTCGAGGAAGAGGTCAAGTTTCCTATTTCCTCGTCTTGTTTATCCCACTGGCAGCTATGCAGTTCCGGACTCTGCCTGCTTGGTCGTTGACGGATGTATGAGCCACAGTTGCTAATGGACAATCACGTCCCCCCACCAGAGTACATTCTTTATTATTGCTCCACTCAGAGCTGGCGCTCAACTTGGAGGAATATTGATCCACCAGCTGATGGAGGGCGGTAGGTGGTAATCAACAGTTTGTTTCCTTTCCTATATTTGACCTGAAGTCATGAGACTTCATGGGGCTGTAGTCAATGTTGATGACTTCCAGGGGAACTCCCCACAACTGTATTTCACTGTGCCCCCCATCTCTGGTGCGTCTGTCCTGTCGGGGGAAAGGACATAACCAAGGATGTTGAGCGACGTATCTGGGACGTTGGCTGAAAGAATGATTCCTTAAGTATCAGACTGATACCTGACTATGTTTTGAGACAGTTGTCGCATCTTTGGAATCAGGCAGTGATTAGGCCTTTGCAGGGTCTGACTAGACTTGGTATGCCCTTTGTTGTGTCTTGAATTGATGCTAGTCGCAGGGGAGGCTTCCGCCATGTGCAGTTCTTAGTTTTCCTTTCCAGCAACTGTGACACAGCGGTGTGGTTTGCTCTGCCACTTCAGAGGGACGTTCAGAGTCAACTATATGGATGTGGGACTGGATTTACATTTAGGCCAGACTGGGCAAGGACGGCTGGCTTCCCTCCTTGAAGGAAATTGGGCAATCTGTCGCACTTTGGCAAACGAGTACCCGTGTGTCTGGATAAGGGAATATACTTTTATGGTAATTAAAATCTAAGATCTCACCTCAGAGAACAATTACATAAAATTAAATGGAACTAACAGCATTGAACTTAGCCATTCGCCCCAACTGGTCTCTGGTAGTGCTTATGCTCCGCACGAACCTCCTCCCACCCTACTTCACCGTCTGTATCAGCATGTCCTTCTAATCCTTTCTATCTCGTGTACTTCTCTAGCCTCCCCTTAAATGCAAAAATACTATTCGCTGTAACTACTCCACGTGGCAATAAGTTGAAAGTCTACAGGAGAATAATCACGTGATCTCGCTGAACAATGGGGTGCAAGAACGAACACGTGACACGATAAATCTTATGTTTGTTCATCACTGTGACTGTTGGCACTGCAAGCTTGACTCTGTTCATGAACTCATTCACTCTTTCTCATAAAGGAGAAGATGTGTTCAACTCGAGCAACAATGATTTCATTATTTAGTGTTACAACAACAGAAGCGTCTATTTAAATGTAGCCTTTAACGAAGCAAATGGTCCCAAGGCGTGTCACGGGAGCGTTATCAATCAAAATTTGAAACCGGTGCACATAAGGAGATATTAGGGCAGATGAGCAAAAGCTTGGGCCAAGAGGTATCTTATAAGAAGCACCTTAAAGGAGTAAAGTGAGGTCGAGAGGAGGGAAGGTGTAGGGAGGTAATTGCAGAGCTTAGGTCCTAGGCAACAGAAGAAACGGCAAACCAATGGTGGAGCGATTAAATCCAGGAATGCTCAAGAGGCCAGAATCAGAGGAACATAGAAATCTCGAGGTGTTGTGGAGCTGGAAGAGGTTACAAATAAAGGGGGAGGCGACCCAATTGAGGGATTTCAAAACAAGGATGAGAATTTTAATATCGAGGCGTTGCTTAAGCGGGAGCCAATGTAGGTGAGCGAGCACAGAGGTGATGGGTGAACGGGATTTGGTGCACGTTAGGACATGGGCAGCCGAGTTTTGGTTAACCTCAGGTTTACAGGGGGTAGAACCTGGCAGACCGGCCAGCAGTGCGTTGGAATAATCAAGTTTAGAGGTAACAGAGGTTATTGCTTCTTTCTATTATTCAGTGGGCAACCTTCCGAAGCTATTCACACTAATTATTTGGTCTCTTTGATGAACGTTTAGAAACCGGAATCTGTTTATGTTATGCACATCTTACCTTAGCAAGAATATACCTGATACAGAATTCACTCGTAAGCAAAGGTAATTTATTTGTGAAATGTTGAGACATGGCACACAGCTGAGATTATACATATCAAGGCAGATTCAATTTTCATTCCATTGAAACAATTCAAAATAAATTCAATTTATTTAGCAGCTTTCACGGATTCAGGGAACTACCGTTTACACTCAATTAAAATTATCTTGAAATGTGGCCACTGTGGGGAAATGCGGCTGCCAATTTCCTCCCAGCAAGGTCCCATAAACAACAATGAGATAAATGATTAGATAATATGTTTGAGGGGTGTTTGTTGAGAGATCAATGTCACCAGAACAGCCGGGGAGAAATGCCCTGCTCTTCTTCAACTAGTGCAATGGGATCTGTTACCTCCTTGTGAGAGAGTGAACAAGACATCGGTTCTCCTCTCATCTGGAAGACAGCATCTCACAAAATGCATCCCTCAATTGCCAGCCTACATTATGTGCTCAAGTATGTGCCAGAGTGCTAGCAATGAGCCCAGGTTGACACTTCAGCGCAATGCTGAGGTTATCGCGGATCAGAACAATAAGCTCAGGCCAATATCAATACAGTGGTGCAAACTATTGATTTCAACCGCTTGAAGACATATTAGTTAAACTGTGATTACAAAGTGCATACCAACATGAATAGTTTCTTGGGATGAGACAGGAATGAGAATCTGAAAGGCTGATGCAAGAAATGAAAGCAGTCAATGGACCTTAATCCTTCAGATTTTCAACGGTACTGAGTTTGTTGTTCAATACAAGAGTGTGGTTCCGATAGTTTCTCAGAAAACGCATCAATAAAATTGCGGAGATGAGGCATATCCTCAGCCCTGTGAATGACACCAGTCCGCCCTAATATTCCAAGTACACTCCAATCTTCCGTGGCTTCACATTTAGCTTGAGGCTGAAGAATCTGCCCCTAATTCATTTGTATTCCTCATCCACAACAATCAGTCTGAAATAAAGACTTGCAGTAATATAGCGCCGTTCACGACCACCAGACGTCTCAAGGCGCTTTACAGCCAATGAAGTACTTTTGGAGTGTAGTCACTGTTGTAATGTTTGAAAAGCGGCAGCCAATTTGCACACAGCAAGGTCTCACAACAGCAATGTGATAATGACCAGATAATGTGTTTTTTTGTGATGTGAATTGAAGGATAATTATTGGCCAGGACACCGGGGAAATCTCCACTGCACTTTTTCCAAGCGAGACTTGAACCCACAACCTTCTGACCCAGAAGCGAGTGTGCTACTAACTGAGCCACACCTGACACTGTGGTGGCTGCGCTGACTACGCTGTTCCTACCACATACCCCCTCCTGTCAAAGGACTTTCTGGCCATTCCCGCATTCCTGTGTGCCGTTTTATTCCAACTTCACCAGCAGATTTTACATTCTTGCTGTGGATCCCTCAGAACTCATAATACAAAGACAACAATGACCCATCTTCGGGGTGTCAGAATGTTCCTTCTGTTACTTTCCTAGTCTGACTTTGATCAGGTTCTTTGATAGGAAGAAATAACGATTCATTGTGATAAGATCCGAAGCCAAAGAGGTTGGAGCTGGGCTCATGCTGTGTCATTGTTTCCACACCATTAACTATACTGTTCCTTTGAATATCACCCCTGACTCATGGCCTCCCGCTAATGATCCTTTCCTATCAATTTTATTAATTTTTCACTTCAAATAAGCATCTGCGTTCAACTTTTCAGCCTGTCTTCTTCCATTTGTATCAGAGACATTGCCAATTCTTGTTCAGTCAACCTCCATTCTCTTGAGTCTCTTTAAGATTTTCTTCCATTATTTCTATAATCTGCCCATCACATTTCTAGAGCTCATTGGTTAACATTTGCTCATCTTTCATTGAGAAAATGGTTTGTTTCAACATACCCGGAAGTAATTTGGGTCTGCAGACTGCTGGACTATTCCCTAACCTGTGAAAGTTTATGTGTCTGTTCCTGTCCTACAACTGTTTCTTTAGCAATTGATTCCTCCTCTGTGGGAGCATCCAAGGAAGGTTTCATCTGATCCTCGCAGATCTCAATAGCCACGTTAATCAGGAGGAATCGCTGGGTCCTCTGGCTCAGCTCATCTCTCCCACCAAGGCGCTTCACAAAGATCAATTTCTACTTCACAGAAATTGTTCAGTTCTTCCTGATTCTCCTCCATGTTCTGCTAAAATAAGTGGAAAGTGTTCAGTGCGGATTTGTCGCTGTAACCTATATATTAGCGAGAGAATAGCATCAAAATAGACATAGCTGTCCTTTAAAAGAAATATAGTAGCAATAAATGTGCTCCGCAGGCAAGCAGTCTCTTCTGCAAAGGTTTAAAAAAACACCCTTGACACAGAAATTCAATCCAGGGACATAATGACCATGTTCTGACGGTTGTGGCGTTCTGGAGACAGCGTTTTGTCCAATGATTCTTTTCCTGTATAGGAAACAAACATATAATGACATTGGATTTACTTAGTAGAATTGAGGATGATTGATGTAAGTTGTATCCCCAACATGTGGAACACCTGTAACATTGCTGAATGGGACCTCTGGGGTCAGGTACACTGCCAGAACACTCTCTATCAGGTGCTTGCCCACCTGTCCCTCTAGAGAAGTACAATGAAAACAATTACGGGTAACACTACATTAGGTTTTTGTAATTAATACAGAGGAGGCCCGCAACATATGCAGGAAAATATGAATAAACTTGCAGATTGGGCGTGTAATTGGCAAATAATTTTTTATATAATTGGCAACACGGTGGCATAGTGGTTAGCACTGGTGCCTCACAGCGCCAGAGACCCGGGTTCGAATCTGACCTCGGGTGACTGTCTGTGTGGAGTTTGCACATTCTCCCCGTGTCTGCGTGGGTTTCCTCCGGGTGCTCCGGTTTCCTCCCACAGTCCAAAAATGTGTGGGTTAGGTTGATTTGGCTATGATAAATTGACCCTTAGTGTTAGGGGGGATTAAATATGTGGGGTTATGGGGATAGGATGGGATATGTTACAGGGAATTAAATATGTGGGGTTACGGGGGTAGGGTGGGATATGTGTACTGTGGGGATTAAAGCAGGGACAGGGTACTGGATTTGGATGATCAGCCATGATCGTATTGAATGGCGGAGCAGGCTCGACGGGCCGAATGGCCTACTCCTGCTCCTAGATTCTATGTTTCTATGTTTCTATATTTATATAGAAGTGTGAGGTGGCACGTTTAGGTAGGAAGCATCAGGAGGCCACATACTCCATTGAAAATAACTCTCTAAATAGGGTAGAGGAGCAATGAAATCTGGGGCTACAGGCATACAAATCACTAAAATTAGCGAAGCAGGTAAATAAGCTCATTAAAAGCAAATAGACCATTTTGGTTCATTTCTACAAGGATAGAATTGAAACTCAGGGAAGTTGTGTCAACATTGTGTTGCACCTTGGTTAGAGCACACTTGGAATACTGTCAACAATTCCGGTCTCCATATTATAAAATGCATATCGAGGAATGGAGAAGCTGCAAAAAATATTTACTAGAATCATACCAGAATTGAGAGTGTATAATTGTCAGGAATTATTGAACAACCGGTATCTCTTTTCTCTGGAAAAGAAAAGACTGAGGGTTGAGAAGTTTTGCGAATATTGTATTGAACCTGTGTTCGACCACACTTATAATACTGTGAACAGTTTTGGCTCCATATTATAAAAAGGATATAGAGGCACGGAGTTGTTAAATAATGAATTACCAGAATGATAACAGAACTGGAGTGTTGTAACTATCAGGAATGATTGAACGGCCAGGGGCTCTTTTCTGTAGAAGACGGAAGACTATGGGTTGACCTGATATAGAGGGCTTTGACAATATGAAAAGGGTTGATAGCTTAGCTGAAGAGAACATGTTTGCACGTACGGATGAGACCAGAACTATGGCATGAATATAAGATAGTCACTGATAAATCCAATAAGTAATTCAGGAGAATCTTCTTAATCAAGAGAGTTGTTAAAATGTGGAACTCGCAAACGCAAGTAGTGGTTGAGACCACATCATCGATGCATTTACAGAGACGCTAGATAAACGCATGAGGGAGTAACGCACAGAAGGATATGCTGATGGGGTTGATGCAGAAGTGTGGGATAG
Organism: Squalus acanthias; assembly: GCA_030390025.1. Lineage (NCBI taxonomy): Eukaryota > Metazoa > Chordata > Chondrichthyes > Squaliformes > Squalidae > Squalus > Squalus acanthias. The sequence continues at coordinate 7,662,351 of CM059442.1, read as the reverse complement.
GTTCGTGTGGAGCATAAACACCGGCACGGATCTGCTGGGCAGACTGACCTGTTTCTCTGCTGTATATACTGAGTAATACTAGGTGACTGGATATGTGTGGTTATCTGCTAGGCTTTGTATTAGGTATAACGATGGAGGCATGCCCTTTCCAGAGAATTCTACAGAATAACTCAAAACATTTTAGAGAAATCTAACATCTGCAATTCTATTTAATGTGTTACCATTGGGCGACATTCCATTCACGAAATGCTCAACAATGAATGTCACCATCAGGATCACCACCAAGACACTGAGGCAGAGCCGGACTAAGGGCACCGTGAGATACTGTTCTGTGGAAGGAGCAGCGAGCATTGAGAGTTCGTTGTGTGCACGTCTTAACTTAGCAATTAACGCTACCAAATTCAACTGAAAATGGTGGTGAACCCTCGCTTTAATATTTATGCAAAGACATTGTTAACACCCGCTGGCAGTTCCTCTACTGCAACAAGAAAAATACAGTAAAACACGTTATGTTCAGGGGAATAATTGTCGGAGTTTAACAGTTTTTCCTTCAAAATGCTAAATGCGTTCTTTTAGAACTGATTTGCCAGCATTGATCAATGGAGGGAATGCATTTACAACGTTCTGAAACATGATCATTAAAACAATTACTGCTATTATTTGTCTGCAGTGAATCTTGTTCAATTTTACAGCTTGGTCAATGTTAATTCGTTTTGATTCGGTTCTCACTCATTCATACTCTTGTTGTAACATTGCACAAGTATCTCACAATGAAAGCACTGCGGGGCATAGGAAGGAATTAACGCCGTGAACTTGTTTTGCGATGCAGTCAATGTCAGTTAATCCATGAATTGGATTCCCCTGGCATTGCCCGTATTGTCTACTCCTGTCAGTAGGAAGGCGAGGTTTGTGAGGCAAATGGCAGATATTATTAAGTGATGTAGGTGATGATATAATGCTGATAACCTGATAAAATTGATAAATACTAAAATGCACGATTCTATCTCAAAATGCGTATTGTGCACTCAGCGAAGTTTTATTACTGAAGTGGAAGACATCATGTTTAATTATTTTTGGTCAGGAATAACTATGCTTGAAGGCCGGCTCTCGTTGAATTGCAAACATTTACAGTTACGTTGAAGAAGAGCTATCCACCCTCATCCCACTTTCCAGCTCATGGTCCGTAGCACTGTAGGTTACTGCACTTCAAGTGCATACCCAAGTAATTTTTAAATGTGATATGGGTTCCTGCCTCTACCACCCTTTCAGGCAATGAGTTTCAGATCCACACCACCTCTGGGTGAAAAACAAATCTCCTCAAACCTCCTCTAATCCTTCTACCAATTACTTTAAATCCATGTCCCCTGGTTATTGACCCCTCTACTAAGGGGAATAGGTCCTTCCTATCCACTATATCTAGGCTCCTCCTAATTTTCTACACCTCAATTTAGTCGCCCCTCAGCCTCCTCTGTTCCAAAGTAAACAACACCAGCCTATCCAATCCTGGTAATCACTTTGATGAAACGTCATAATGGCGTCCTCCTGGACTCGCTGTCAGGCTTAGCCCCATTATGATCATGTGAAGCCCCTTGGGACGTTAGACTGCTTTAACGGCGCTATGTAATTGCAAGTTGCTGTACGTAGACATCTTGCTTTTTCGCGTGACGCCTTCGACTTTTGGCTGTAAGGGTGAAACCAAGGAAGGCGGCCTTGTTTGGAAATGAAAGGGAGAATCCGTTGACAAATATAATTCAAGCTGTTATCGCAAGCACTGCAAGCCTTTGCAACAGCAGAAACTAGGGGAGTCCTCACACCGTTCCTGAGATGCCTTGGTCACTGAATGTGATGTGAGAAGATTTATTTGGGGCTGGTCAGACTAAACACTTAAAGGAAACTTTGAAAGATGTGGCAACTGGGGTGAGTTTGCTGCGAAACGGAAACCATAATGTTTGGAATCTCTTGGCAATGGGTTCGGATCTTAGTTAGATGCAAAGTCTACTATTAGCCACAACTCAGTTGTTGTTTTGTGACGAAGATCAGTTTTGTCATGCATTTTCAATGAGTCCAGATAAAGTATCATCACACACAGCTCCGCACAAAGGAATGTGCGGGTGCCAGCAGACGAGGCTCTGAGTCCACGTACAATTCTTAGATCAAATGCACAGAGGTTACAAGTAAACAGGACATTCGGCACAAGTTGTCTCTGACTATGTTGACCCAACACGTGAGCAAATAGTTAAGAATCACATTTGCACAACCCTATTCGCAAATCCATTCATCAACTTTTCATTCATCCACCGATATAATGTAACCATGATGAAGATTTGATTTCTTCCTCAACCATTATCCTTGATAATGAATTCCATATCTTCACATCTCTCAGTTTAAAGAGGTTTGTCTTGCTCTCTTACATTTCTAATTGTACTTCTGACTTCTTCGTTATTAATCATAACGATTGGGAATAATTTGCTACTATCGGCCTTCTCCAATGCTTTCATAATTGTAAAAAACTGTATCATATCGCACCGTAATCATCATTAAGAAATGAAGCCTCAATATTTCAAGATGTTTTTGTGCATATTTGTATTTCATCATACCAGGCAATATCCTAGTGAATCTGCATTGTACCATCTCTGAAGTATGAATATAATTAAATTTCTGATCAATCGACCTGAAAACAGAATTGGGAAAAATTTGTCTGTAAAAGTTTAGGATCAGCATTCGATGTCAATCAGGCCTCGTAGTAAATGGAGGAGTGCCTTAATATTCCTATTTATTTTGCACATATTATTGATCTTGTGCACAGCTCGCTTGCTGGAGGCAAATGGAAGAGCTTCAATTCACCCCATTAGGCCGAATTGAAAGTACACAGCCAGACAATCCCTGATATGTGGCTGTCTGCAGATGTTGATGGGCCAATGCAAAGTGGTGGAAGATGAAACCGGAAGTTCCTGGAAATTCTACTCATGTCAAGACAGAGAGTTAACTATCCCAGCCAGCGTTTTTTTCGCAGCCATTATTTGTGGATACCACGCGGCGGGTTTATCTTCAGCAGGCAATGCAGCACGAATGGAAAGATTAAGACAATAGATCAAAAACAGATCCCCAATTAACTATTGCATGGAAATTTGTACATCTGAGTTCGATTTTAAAGGGAATTGGTCACCGATATTAACTATATATGAGCGAACGAGACAGACATGGAGATACAACAACATACAACCTCGTTTTGAAATGTGTTGGTCCCTACCTTTCTCCGTAATCGGAACATCTTTACTGAATGGCGAAATCATCGAACGCCCTGCAATCTCTGTTTGATATCGACAACTGTAATTTTCAAAAAAGCCTTCGCTTTGGGTATTTATGTTGAAGGTCACAATCCGTTCATCGCCAGTCAAATTCTGAGTCTGTACAGGATTTCCTTTGTGATCTTTGTACAAGAGAAATGTTCCCCCTCTGGAGCGAATGTCACCTTTGCAGGAAATTGAAACATTTTATCCGTTTGAAACTGCAGCGGAATCTGGGTCCATGTAGATAGTCGGCTCCGGGAGTTCATCTGCATCAAAAATACTGTATGAAATTGTGTGTCAAAAGTCTACTCAATCACATATGAGGACACTTTTATAAAAGAACACAATCTGTCGCCTTGCTTCCAAAGCATACATCACTTTTTGTTATTACTTACAACAAAAGAACAGATGGAAAACAGGATGATCCAGAATGTGCTGATTATTTCTTTATGCAAGGTATTTATTTAAGACTGTTTTTTCTGCTTTCAATAATGAACATTGGGTAGCCGCTTACTGCACATTCCCCTTCAATCTGCACAACCTGACCTATTTTTGGCTCATCTCTTTAACTGACCCTCCCAGCCTCAGGCCGGAATTTCATTTATCTGATTCTGTTGGCTTGTGGATCTGGGCTAAATCGGCTTCTGAAAGGTTTTCATCTGTAGTTCATTCAGTGCACTGCAAAGAAATGTGGTTGTTATCATTGGAGAGAGAACGAGAGAGAGAGAGAGCGAGAGAGAAACATATTTCAATGAGCAACAACAAGTGTTCAAGATTGAAGTAAGGCATTGGGATGTTTATATTATTGCCATACTATAAACATCCCATCACATAGCATTGCAAACTAGGCAATGAAATTCTGATGTACGAGAATTGTAAACTTGAGGCACACAACACGACTGAAGGACTGTGCATAGACCAAAAACTACTGAATGTTGATGTATGCGAAATGGAAACTTATGTGTCTATGAATCGGCTGAAGGACTGTGCATTGACTGGAAGCTACAGAATGTGGATGTACGAGAACTGTCAACCTTTGTGGGTATGAATTGGCTGAGGGAAAATGCATTGACTGGAGGCTACCAAATAAGGCAAGGCCACTTCTAGTTTGATACAATGAATAGTTTATAAAAAAGGAAGCTTTTGTGTTAAATTCTGAAAAAAGGGAGAAAACTATTTGAGTGCATGTCTACATTAGGAACTGCTGACAAAACTCTGCCTGTGTTATTCTCTGGGGAAATTATACTCCATTGTTAGATTCATTTTTAATTTAAAGTAGAAAAAAATAAAGTGATATAAAATCATAACAATTAAGTCTTTACTATTCGACTGAAAAACAGAAGACAGTTTAAAAACAATAGATTCCTGTGAACTTTTAAACTTCAGGCTGTCATTTATTTACCCTGATACTCACAGTGCAAACACTCTCTGTAATCAGTGCATTGATATTAGCATTCCTAAACCCTAAAGGTCTCCAGCGTTTCCTAAACGATACTGCCTTGATAAAAAACACACATTGAATTGCATTTGGTGCTGGTATTCGTTTTTTGCAATGCAAAGTTAAATTTTAATTAGTTTCTAAATGACCGACATGTACAATGGTGCACACGGTATCCAGTAGAGGGCGTGAATTTGCACATCAGCCTCTCAAAATACGATTTCCATTTTCTCCCAGGTAAAAGCAGTATTATGCGTAAAACAGATATGTGGCCAATTTAGGGCAACTCATTGTCACGTACCATGAGCTGTGCAATTACTGTACGACAAACAAAGCTTCTAGCACAGTGGCAAAGGTTAAATAGATTTTAAACTGGGTTACAAATTAAAAATGTGGGTTCTGCGCATTTATGTTGTCACAGAGGTAGCTCAAGCTAGCCGAAACGTGTAAGAATGTGACACTTTTGATCTATTAATGAGATAAACATCTCATGTGCAGTCCTAAGCCCACAGCCAAGCCAGCAGCTGAGAGAGCCAAAAGGGGCCATTCCGGGCCAAGGATCCAGGTCTTCTTAATTGCATTTCATCTTGCGTATCCTCTTGTCATAGTGAAAGCGGTGGTAGTTGAGGTACTGGATGGGCTAAAAATTGATAAGGAAGCGGTCCTGGAACGGCTGGCTGCACTTAAGTATGTAAGTCACCAGGACCGGATGGGATGTATTCTACGATGCTGAGGGAAGTAAAGGTGGACATTAAGAAGGTACTGGCCATAATTTTCCAATCCTCATTAGCTACGGGGGTGGTGCTAGAGGACTGGAGAATTTAAAATTCAAACGAAAGTGTAAGGATACACCCAGCAACTACAGGCCAGTCAATTTAACCTCAGTGGTGGGTAAGCTTTTAGAAACGGTCATCAGGGACAAAATTAACAGTCAGTTGGACAAGTGTGGATTAATTACGGCAAGCCAGCACGGATTTGTTAAAGGCAAATCGTGCTTGACTAATTTGATTGAGGTTTTGATGAGGTAACAGAGAGGGTTGATTAGGGCAATGCGGTTGACGTGGTATACATGGACTTACAAAAGGCGTTTGTTAAAATGCCACATAAAAGGCTTGCCAACAGAGTTGAAGCCCATGGAATGTAAGAGACCGTGGCAGCACGGACACGAAAATGGCTAAGTGCCAGGAAACAGAGAGTAGTGTTGAACAGTAGTCAACGGGATGGAGGGAGGTAAATATTGGTGTTCACTAGGTTTTTGGTGCAAGGACCACTGCTTCTCTTGATATATATTAATGAGTACGACTTGTATACAGGGCACAATTTCAAAACTTGCAGATGACACAAAACTTGGAAGTAAATTGAACAGTGAGGAGGATAGTGATAGACTTCAGGAGGACACAGAAAGGCTGGTGGAATGGACGGAAACGTGGCAGGTGTAATTTAACGCAGAAAAGTGTGATGTGATACATTTTGGTGGGAATAACCAGGACATGCAATATAAACTTAATTGTACAATTCTAAAGAGGGTGCAGGAACAGGGAGACCTGGGGGTCTATGTGAACTCATCGTTGAAGGCGAGAAGTCGCACAACACCAGGTTATAGTCCAACAGATTTATTTAAAATTACAAGCTTTCGGAACTATCGATCGCCCCTTCTTCAGGTAAAGTTACTGTGAGTGAATCTACAAAAATTCATAGTATATAAACACAGAGAAAATGCAGAGATACAATCTTTCCTTACATCAAAGACACACTAAGAGCACAGCCAAGACAATGAGATGTGTCCCAGGGGGTCCAACGTGTCAAAACCTGCTCTCTGCATATCCTCTCCATTTGGGTTTGTTTTTTGTGTTTGTTTTTTTTTAAACTGGAAAGACAGACAACGATGTCAAGTCACGTTCTGTAGCGTGACATGAACCCGATATCCCTATTGAGGCCGTCCTCATGACTGCGGAACTTGGCTATCAGTTTCTGCTCGATGATTTGCGTTGTCGTGTATCATCGTTGAAGGTGGCAGGTCAGTTTGAGAAAGTGTTTAAAAAGGCATACGGAGGCTGAACTTTTTAAATAGAGGCATAGAGTACAAAAGTAAACAAGTTATGATGAACATTTATAAAACACCGGTTCGGCTTCAATTCTAGTATTGTGTCAACATCTGGCACTGCACTTTAGGAAGGAATTGAACGCATTAGAGAGGGTGCAGGAAAGAATTACAAGAATGGTTCCAGGGATGAGTGATTTCAATTACGTGGATAGACTGGAGAGGTTGGGGTTCTTTTTAGACCAGGGAACTTTGAGAGGAGATTTGACAGAGGTGTTCAATATCACGAGGGGTCGAGACAGAGCAGATAGCGGGAAATGATTTCCATTGGTGGAATGCTCGAGAACCAGATTTAAGGTGATTGGCAGAAGAATCAGAGGCGAAATGAGGAAAAACGTTTTTACACAGCGAGTGGTTATGATCTGGAAAGCACTGACTGAAAGGACGGTGGAAGCAGACTCAATCGTGGCTTTCAAAATGGAATTGGATAAGTACCTGAAGGAAAAAAAACTTACAGGGCTACGGGGAAAGGGCGTGGGAGTGGGAATAGCTGAAATGCTCTTGACCAGAGCTGGCACGGGCTCGACAGGACGAATGATGTCCTTCTGTGCTGTAGCCATTCTACTATTCTGTTGTGAAATAATATAACCTTGTGGAACAGTTATATAAAATGTTGTTATAAATTCATGTAATCAACGTGATTTTAAAAAAAAATCGTGTGTGAAGCATACGCGGAGTTATTGCTGGGGGACCACCCTCTATTGTGACGGTAACCATTAAGAAATACGCTAAAATCATTTAAAAAGATTGTGTTTGAAAACCAACATGCAAGAGCCAATTTAACTGCAGCCCAAGTGTCCTTACGTTCCACTGGATCCTTTGTTTGCCGAGTAAGCACAATTTTTTGCAATCCCATTGGGAGAATCGGTTTTGCTAACATACCTCGAACAATTATCTGAACAGGGTCGATCGGTTCTGAAGATCTCCATTGTCCATTCTCCAAATGTAGACATTCACATGTGTAACTGCCTTGATAGCCATGTTCTGCGGTGAAAATCACAGAGGTGTAACATTGTCCTTCAGGAGCTTTCAGCTCTACGAAAAAATTGTTCCCTCGGTAATAACGGGACACTGACAGCGACATGTCATAGTAATTGTCTCTCCGTCTAAAATGACTTCATATGGTGGATTCAGAGACAAGATTGGCTTCTGTAAATCATCTGAGGAAAGCACAGTCAAAAGAGTTCAAACACCCAAAACATGTAATAAATTAACAGCAATATCATTGTTATAAGCTAATTTGAAACTGCCCGTTACGAGTATACGCCTCCCGCAATGAAATAGCAAAAGTGTCAGGAGATAGCGTGTTCTCCGCTTTCTAGGTCATTGGAATTAATGTGCAATTTAAAAATTACTGTTAGGGATGTAATAGTAATATGATGTTCCAACAACATAGCAGGAAAGTGCAACGGCTATCATTTAAAAAAACTGGTAAATTAGGTTTATTTGCGACTCTCGTTAGCGTCCCCTGGGGCGTGCCGGGCTGTTTTAACGGCACCCCGCTCCCCGGTGGTCTAGCAGGGCCACGATGCGCACGGCCCTAGGTCCCACCCTTTCAATCAGGGGAGGAGGCCTGCAATGAGACAATGAGCGCGTGGCGCTGTTCCACATAGCGCCCCGATCTTCAGTTATGCGCCCCAAGAAGGAGGTGGAGCACTTCCAGTAGCGCTCCACATCCTGCTTGGGACATTACTCATGAATTTCCCGCGGAGGGGCGCCAACTTTTCCGGGGCGCTAAGATTAGCGCCCGGGCGAGGTTAGTGCTCCAAGAGTGGCGCCACCCAATTTAGTCACGCAAAAGCTGAATATCAGGCGCTGCATATATCGGGCGGCCGATCCGATGCCGTCGGTTTTGCGCCACCGCCCCACACGAATTTCTAGCCCAGTAATACTGATGGATATTGTTATTAAATATAATTTTACAAAATGCGTACAAGCCATGATCACCTCGAGAAAAAGTGCAATATTGTTTCTGAATATCAGAATTTACGAAACAATTGCGGAAAGTTGCCCAATAATTCCTGCAATAGATTAATGCGCCCTGTAGCTAAACGAAATTCCATCTATCAAATCTTAATTTTGGCTAACTGATGGCTATATTAATGAATTGACTATTCATTTTGATGTCACATACTCACCTGTTCTGGCCTTTCCGAACAACGCATGGAGATGAACTGAAAGAGAGTAAAATGGATAAATGAACATTTCTGCCTATCAATAACCTGCCACATTAACCAACAGTTCCCGGAAGTAGCATTTTATCACTTCCAAATTGCAATTAGATTTATGTGTACCTTTCTAATTCAGTACAGGTAAAGTACAAAATTCAAAGTTATTTAAAAACAACAAGCATAATTATATTACTACATAATGAAACAAATAGTAAACACTTGGAATTGTTTTTAAATGTTGCTTTGTGTGACGTAGTGGATATAAATTTTAGTACATTTTGTTCTAAACTATTGCAAAAACAGATAATTGCATACATTGACACATGAACAGAAAGAAAGAGAGAAGGACAGACAGAAAGAATGAAAGACGCAGAGAAAGAGCGAAAGAGAAAGAAAGAAAGAAAGAAAGAAAGAAAGAAAGAAAGAAAGAAAGAAAGAAAGAAAGAAAGAAAGAAAGAAAGAAAGAAAGAAAGAAAGAAAGAAAGAAAGAGTGAAAAAAGAAAGAAAGTTAGTCAGGTTGCTGAAGAGATCGATGCATACTACGAGACAGTAAGATAAGCAGAAAGAAAGAAAGAAAGAAACAAGCAACGAAAGAATAGGAAAGAAAGAAAGAAGGGAAGGATATAAAGAAAGAAAATGGAGGAAAGAAGGAGAAGGAAAGAAAGAAAGAAAGAAAGAGCAAAATAAAGAAAGAAGGATATACAGAAAGAAAAATAACGCAAGAAGGAGAACGAATGAAAGAAAGAGAAAAAGAAAGAAAGAAAGTTATAAAGAAAGAAAGAAAGTTATAAAGAAAGAAAAAGGAAGAATGAACGAGATGGAAAGAAAGAAAGAATGAAAGAAAGAGCAAAAGAAAGAGCAGAAGGAAGAAAGAAAGAAAGAAAGAAAAAGAAAGAAAAAAAAGAAGGAAATAAATTAGAAAAGAAAGAAATAGAGAAAGAGAAGTAATGAAAGAAGAATATAAAGAAAGAAAAAGAAAGAACCAGAAAAAAGAAAGAGAGAAGGACAGAAAGAAAGAACGCAAGAAAAATAGAGAGAAAGAAAGAAAGACAGAAAAAATGAAAGAAAGAAAGATAGTCAGGTAGATAAAGAGATTGATGCGTACATCAGGATAGTAACATAAACTAAAATAAAGAATGAAAGAAAGAAATAAAGAAAGAAATAGAGAAACAGAAAAAGAGCAGAAGAGCGAAAGAAAGAAACAAGCACACAAAGAAAGAAGGAAAAGATAGAGAGAAAAAAGAAAGAAAGAAAAAAAGAGCAGAAGAGATAGAAAGAATGAAAGAAAGAATGAAAGAAAGAAAGAAAGAAGGAAGGATATAAAAAGAAAAAGAAAGAAAGAAGGAAAAGGAAACAAAGAAAGAAAGAAGGAAATGAAGAAACAGAGAAAGAGCGAAAGAACGACAGAAGGAAAGGGGGAAAGAAGGAAAGAAAGAAAACGAAAGAACAGATGGAAGGAAAGAAAAAAGAAAGAATGAAAGAAAGAATGAAAAAGGAAAGAAGAAAAGAAAAAGAGAGAGAGAATGAAACAAAGCAAGAGAGAAAGAAAGAAAGAAAGAACGATAGAAAGATATTCCGGTTGATAAAGAGATTGATGTGTACATCGAGACAGTAAGATAAGCAGAAAGAAAGAAACAAGCAACGAAAGAAAAGGAAAGAAAGAAAGAAGGGGAGGATATAAATAAAGAAAATGGAGGAAAGAAGGAGAAGGAAAGAAAGAAAGAAAGAGCAAAAGAAAGAAAGAAAGTAAGAAAGAAAGAAAGAAAGATATAAAGAAAGATACAGGAAGAAAGAAAGAGATGGAAAGAAATAAATACTGAAAGAAAGAGCAAAAGGAAGAGCAGAAGGAAGAAAGAGAGAAAGAAAGAAAGAAAAAGAAAGAAAGAAAGAAAAAAGAAGGAAAGAAATTAGAAAAGAAAGAAATAGAGAAAGAGAAGGAATGAAAGAAGGATATAAAGAAAGAAAGAAGGATCTAAAGAAAGAAAAATAAACAACCAGAAAAAAGAAAGAAAGAAGGAAAGAAGGAAAGAAAGGTAGTCAGTTAGATACAGAGATTGATGCGTACATCAGGATAGTAACATAAACAGAATGAAAGAATGAAAGAAAGAAAGAAAGAAAAAGAGAAATAGAAAAAGAGCGAAAGAGCGAAAGAAAGGAACAAGCAAACAAAGAAAGAAGGAAAAGATGGAGAGAAAAAAGAAAGAAAGAAAGAGCAGAAGAGAAAGAAAGGAAGAAAGAAAGAAAGAGGGAAGGATATAAAGAAAGAAAAATAAAGAAAGACGGAGAAAGAAAAAAGGAAAGAAAGAAACAGAGAAAGAGACAAAGAACGACAGAAGGAAAGAGGGAAAGAAGGAAAGAAAGAAAACGAAAGAAACAGATGGAAGGAAAGAAAAAAAGAAAGAATGAAAGAAAGAAAGAAAGATTGAAAGAAAGAAAGATAGAAAGATATTCCGATTGATAAAGAGCTTGATGCGTACATCGAGACAGTAAGATAAGCAGAAAGAAAGAAAGAAACAAGCATCGAAAGAAAAGGAAGCAAACAAAGAAGGGAAGGATATAAAGAAAGAAAATGGAGGAAAGAATGAGAAGGAAAGAAAGAGCAAAAGAAAGAAAGAAGTATATACAGAAAGAAAAAGGAGGCAAGAAGGAGAAAGAAAGAAAGAAATAAAGAGCAAAAGAGAGAAAGAAAGTAAGAAAGAAAGAAAGATATAAAGAAAGAAACAGGAAGAAAGAAGGAGATGGAAAGAAAAAAAGAATGAAAGAAAGAGCAAAAGAAAGAAAAAGCAGAAGGAAGAAAGAAAGAAAAAGAAAGAAAGGAAAAAGAAGGAAAGAAATGAGAAAATAAAGAAATAGAGAAAGAGAAGTAATGAAAGAAGGATATAAAGGAAGAAATAAAGAAGGATCTAAAGAAAGAAAAAGAAAGAACGAGAAAAAAGAAAGAAAGAAGGAAAGAAAGAAAAAAAAAATAGAAAGAAAGAAAGATAGTCAGGTGGATAAAGATATTGATGCGTACATCAGGATAGTAACATAAACAGAATGAAAGAACGAAAGAAAGCAAGCAAGAAAGAAAGAAAGAAAGAAAAAGAGATTTAGAAAAAGAGCGAAAGAGCAAAAGAAAGAAACCAACAAACAAAGAAAGAAGGAAAAGTTGAAGAAAAAATAAAGAAAGAAAGAAAGAAAGAAAGAGCAGAAGAGAATGAAAGAAAGAAAGAGGAAAGGATATAAAGAAAGAAAAATAAAGAAAGAAGGAGAAAGAAAGAAAAAGCAGAAGAGAATGAAAGAAAGAAAGAAAGAAAGAAACAAAGAAAGAGGAAAGGATATAAAGAAAGAAAAATAAAGAAAGAAGGAGAAAGAAAGAAGGAAAGAAAGAAACAGAGAAAAAGAGAAAGAACGACTGAAGGAAAGAGGGAAAGAAGGAAAGAAAACGAAAGAAACCAATGGAAGGAAAGAAAAAAAGAAAGAATGAAAGAAAGAATGAAAGAAAGAATGAAAAATGAAAGAAGAAACGAAAAAGAGAGAGAGAATGAAATAAAAAAGAGAGAATGAAAGAAAGAAAGAAAGAAAGAAAGTTAGATTTCCCATTTTTCCCATCCACTCAGCTGTTCTACTTTAACCATTTACAATTCCACTTGTCCAAAATGTGTTTCTTAACTTGTAAAATTGACACTCCCATTTGCCTAACACCAGCATCCATGTTGTCACTGAATCACTCACGTCCTCCAACCTATCACAGACTGCTTCCTTTTATTAATTTCCTGTTCACTTTATTCTGACAATTTATATGCTTAAGATCTGTTCATCTCTTTCAAATTCGAGTTCTGATGGAAGTTTGACGATCTGAAACAATAGCTCTACTCTCTCTCCACAGATGGTGCCTGAACTTTGAGTATTTCAAGCACTTACCGTTTGAAGTAAGTTAGATAGACATTGTCTCTATGAATTAGTTATACAGCAGCCACACATACCACGCCCTTACTTCCTTTAATCCGCTTTTACAACTGTACGAGAAGAGTGTCAACATCTTGAGAAATATCTGTGTGATTTATTTTTTATGCTACCAGAGCAATCATCCAGTTTGTTCCCTGTGAATTACCCGTCCACCTTTTAACAATTTCAAAATATATGTCGAGTATGAAGGACTATGCTCATTGGAAAAAAAAACAGATGCGAGCTACGCCCTGTGTAGGCAGTACCTCAATTCAAGCAGTTTGCTAACTCTCTATTTAAACTTTACATTGAAATAAATATCTTCGACGGGTTTAAATTACCTGACACCAGAATCATACTCACCGATCCCAAGAACAACTGAGAGAGTATACATGTACGAATTACATTCGCGCACAATGTTCGGATCCTCCAAAGTACCGAGATAGTTTCCTTTCTTAAATTTAATTGGTTTGGACATAACGGATATGTTGCTGTAGTAACCGAGATTGCAGCACAGATATCACATTAATCATGTTGTTAAGAAAGGGACGACTAATATCCCTGACCTGTCAGCACATAAAGTTACTGCACACTCATTCTCAACATGAATTTGACATGTTACAACAGTGTGTGTGTGCAAATATATATATATATATATATATATATATTTATGTATATAAAATATATTTCATTACGAGGAGAGATTATACAAATTAGCATTGTATTCCCTAGAATTTCGAAGGAGAGGGGGTCATCTGATTGAAGTTTTCAAGATATTAAGAGGAAGAGATAGGATAGATAGAGATAAACTTTTTTCCGCTGGTTGGGGATTCGAGGACTAGGTTGCATAATCTAAAAAATTAGAGCCAGACCTATCAGGAGTGAAAATTGGAAATTCCAAAATTTTTCACACAAATGGTGGTCGAAGTTTGAAACTCTCTCCCGCAAACGGCTTTTGATGCTCGATCAATTGTTAATTTTAAATCGGATATTGATAGATTTCCGTTAACCAAAGGTATTAAGGTATCTGTCTCAAGGACGGGTTTGTGGAGTTAGATCGCAGCTTAGCCATGATCTCAATGAATGCCGGAACAGGCTCGAGGTGCTGAAAGGCCTCCTCCTATTCCTATGTTCCTATATATTTATATATATGCCTGTAGCATATATTAAACAGTGTATTGAAACAATCACATACAATGAGAGTGTATTTTCGCCAATGACATACTACTTACCGGCGCCTCTTTGAAGGTCTTCAATATTAAACATCTTGTTTCAATGATAAAAAAATAAAACACGAATTTAAAAAAAACAGAGACTTTCTAAAGATCACAGAGACAAGCTCAGAATAATTGATTTCTATTCCAGATGATGTTAATAATGTGTTAACGTTATCTTAATGTATTTGCATATATATGTACATATTATTAAATTTAATTGCAAAACACGCAACTAACCTATTTAACTTTCAGTACAATACTAAGTTTGCTCGCTACATTATTCACAGTGCAGGCTTGTTTAAATATTTGTTTCACTTACTGCAGCCAGTGCAGTATTTAAGAGGAAGCGATGTTTAACAAGCATTGATAGTGAACAAATCATTATACACATCTTTAATCGCTGATAATGATACATTGCATTATTCCAAAGAGATGCTTTCACGAAATCCCCTAAATGTGTTCCCTCTGGTCACTGAACCCGAAACCGTGTAAACCGTTTCTACTTATTTACTCTATCAAAACCATTTCTAATTATGAACACCTCTATTAAAATCCCTTGCACTGCTCTGCTTCAAGGAGAAAATCCCCCTGCTTCTCAAGTATGTCGACCTCACTGAAGTTCCTCAGCTCTGTTTCCATTCTGTAAAATTTTCAATGCATCATGTACAAGGCCTTTACATCCTTTGTAAAACGAGATTGCCTGAATTGGACACAATGCTCCATCTGAGCCCCAAACAATGATGTGTAAAGATTTAGCATCACTTCATTGTTCTTCATCACAACGTTATGTCTCTATTTATAATTCCCAGGGTACCATATTCTTTTTATCAGCCTTTTCAACTTGTCCTGCCAACGTCAAAGATTTGTGTACGTGAGCCTTCAGGTCTATCTGCTCCTGCACCCCCTGTAGAATTGCACCAAGCAATTTATATGGCCTCTCCTCATTCTTCCTTCCACCTGGCATCAATTCTCTGCATTAAATTTCAGCAGTCATGTCTCTGCGCCTTTGAAATGATGCCCATTCAATCCATGTCCAGGTCGTTAATACATAGCAAAAAGAGCAGAGTTCTCAATAAGCGATGGGGAACTCCACTGCATACTTCCAAAATTATATAGACTCTGTAACAGTTCCCATGGATTCGTGGGTAGCTAATGTTACCCCACTGTTCAAAAAAGGTGGTAAAGAAAAAACGGGGAATTATAGACGGTAAACCTAACATCGGAAGTGGGGAAAATGATAGAGTCCATTATATAAGATGTAATAGCAGAGCACTTGGAAAACAGTGACAGGATTGGACAAAGTCAACATGGATTTACAAAAGGTAAATCGTGCTTGACTAATCTCCTGGAATGTTTTGAGGATGTAACTGATAGAATAGATAAGGGACAACCAGTAGATGTGGTGTATTTGAACTTGAAGAAGGCTTTCGATAAGGTCCCGCATAAGAGATTAGCGTGTAAAGTTAAGGCACATGGGATTGGGGGAAAGGTACTGACTTGGATAGAGAACTGGTTGGCAGACAGAAAGCAAAGAGTTGGAATAAACGGGTATTTTTCCGAGTGGCAGGCAGTGACTAGTGGGGTATAGCAGGGATCGGTCCTTCGACCCCAGCTATTCACAATATATATTAATGATCTAGAGAAGGGAACTAGATGTCACATCTCCAAGTTTGCAGACGACACAAAGCTGGGTGGGCGTGTGTGCTGTGAGGAGGATGCCGAGAAACTCCAGGATGATTTGGATAGGTTGGGTGATTGGGCAGAAGCATGGCAGATGCAATATAACGTGGATAAATGCCAGGTTATCCACTTTGGTGTCAAAAACAGGAAGGCAGATTATTATCTGAATGGCAATAGATTGGGAGAAGGGGAAGTGCAACGAGACCTGGGTCTGCTTGTGCACCAATCGCTGAAGGTAAACATGCAGGTGCAGCAGGCGGTTAAGAAGGCAAATGGAATATTGGCCTTCGTAGCGAGAGGGTTTGAGTACAGGAACAAGGATGTATTGCTGCAGTTGTACAGGGCCTTGGTGAGACCACATCTTGAGTATTGTGTGCAGTTTTGGTCTCCTTATCTGAGGAAGGAGGTTCTTGCCATGGAAGGAGTTCAGCGAAGATTCACCAGATCGATACCTGGGATGGCAGGAATGACGTATGATGAGAGATTGGGTCGATTGGGCTTATACTCGCTGGAGTTTAGAAGAATGAGAGGGGATCTCATTGAAAGTTATAAAATTCTGACAGGACTCGTCAGACTAGATGCAAGAAGGATGTTCCCGATGGTCGTGGAGTCCAGTACCAGGGGTCACAGTCTAAGGATAAGGGGTAAGGAATTTAGGACAGAACTGAGGAGGAATTTCTTCACCCGGAGGGTGGTGAACCTGTGGAATTCTCTACCACAGAAGGCAGTAGAGGCCAATTCGTTAAATATATTCTAGAAGGAGTTGGATATATTTCTTAAGGCTAAAGGGATCAAGGGATATGGGGAGAAAGCAGGGACAGGGTTCTGAATTTGGATGATCAGCCATGATCGCATTGAATGGCGGAGAAGGCTAGAGGGGCCGAATGGCCTACTCCTGCTCCTATCTTCTATGTTTCTATGAGGCAATATCCAACTCACACTGACCCACATCAGAGCATAGATCCAATATCCATCTCACACTGACCCAGAGCATAACACAGATACAATGTCAACCTCACACTGACCCGCAGAACAACACAGATACAATATCCAACTCACACTGACCCAGAGCAGAACACAGATACAATATCCACCTCAAACGGACACACAGCAGAACACAGATACAATATCCATCTCACACTGATCCACAGCAGAACACAGATACAATATTCAACTCACACTGATCCACAGCAGAACACAGATACAATATCCACCTCACACTGACCCACAGCAGAACACAGATACCGTATCAACCTCACACTGACACACAGCAGAACACAGATACAATATCCACCTCACAGTGACCCACAGCAGAACACAGATACAATATCCATCTCACACTGACACACAGCAGAACACAGATGGAATTACAACCTCACACTGTCCCACAGCAGAACACAGATACCTTATCCGCCTCACACTGACACACAGCAGAACACAGATGTAATATCCAGCTCACACTTTTATGTAGCGCATTTAACGTAGTAAAACATCCCAAGGCGCTGCTGAGGAGTACATTAAGGCAAAATAATTGTCACCGAGCCAGATGAAAGGATAAATTATAACAGGTGACGAAAAGCTTGGTGAAAGAAATAGGTTTTAAGGAGCGTCTTAAAGTAGGAAAGAGAGGTAGTGATGCAGAGAGGATTAGGCAGGGGATTCCAGAGCTTAGGGCCGAGACAACAGAAGGTACGGCCACCAAAGGATGAGCGAATATAAGCAGGGATACTCAAGAGGGCAGAATTAAAGGAGCGCAGATATCTCGGGGGTGTTGTGGGGCTGGAGGACATTACAGAAATAGGAAGGGGCGAGGCCTTGGAGTGATTTGAAAAAAAGGTTCAGAATTTTGAAAGCGAGGCTCTGCTTAATCGGGAGCCAATGTAGGTCAGCAAACACAGGGGAGTGGGGGCGAACAGGACTTGGCACGAGTTAGGACACGGCACCGGAGTTTTCAATGATCACAGGTTGACGTTGGGTGGAATGTGGAATGCCAGCCAGGAGTTTGTTGGAATAGTCAAGTCTAGAGGTAACAAAGTCATGGATGAGGGTTTCAGCAGAGGATGAGGTGAGGCAGGGGCGGAGACGGGCGATGTTACGGAGGCGGAAGTAGGCATTCTTTGTTATGCTGTGAGTAAGTTGTCAGAAGCTCATTTCATGGTCAAATATGACACCATATGAATTCCAGAGGTGAGGTGAGAGTGGCTGCCTTGACATCAAGGCACCATTCGACCGAGTGTGCAATCAAGGAGCCCTAGTAAATTTGAAGTCAATGGGAATCAGTGAAAAATCTCCACTGGCTGGAGTCATTACTAGCACAAAGGAAGATTTATGTGGTTATTGGAAGCCCATCGTCTCGGCCCCAGGACATCGGTGCAGGGGTTCCTAAGAGCATCTTCAGTTGCTTCATTAATGACTTTCCCTCAACCATAAGATCAGAAGTGGGGACGTTCACTGTTGATTACACAGTGTTCAATTCCATTCGCATCTCCTCGGAAAACGAAGCAGTCCATGCCCTCATGCAGCAAGATCTGGAAAACATTCAGGCTTGGGCTGATAACTGGCAGGTAACATTCGCGCCACACAAGTGTCAGGCAATGACCATCTACAACAAGAGAGATTCTAGCCAACTCCCCTTGACTTTCAACTGGATTACCTTCGCCAAATCCACCAACATCAAAAACCTGGGGGTCACCAATGTCCAGAAAATAAACTGGACCAGCCTCATAAATATTGTGGCCACAAGAGCAGGTCAGAGGTTGGGTATTCTGTGGCGATTGTCTCACCTCCTGACTCCCCAAAGCATTTCCACTATCTGCAAGGCAAAAGTCAGGAGTGTGATGGAAGTTTCTCCACTTACCTGGATGAGTGCAGCACCAACAACACTCAAGAAACTGGACACCATCCAGGACCAAGCTGTCCGCTGGATTAACACACCATCCACCACCTTAAACAGTCACTCCCTCCAAAACCGGCGCACCTTGGCTGCATTGTGTACCATGTACAAGATGCACTGAAGCAAGTTACCACACGCGACCTACACCATCTCGAAGGACAGGGGCAGCGGGCGCATGGGAACACCAGCACCTCCAAGTTCCCGTCCAAGTCACACACCATCCTGCCATGGAAATATATTGCCGTTGGTTCATCGTCGCTGGGTCAAAATCCTGGAAAACCCTCGCTAACAGTAATGTGGGGGTAAGTTCACCACACGGACTGCTGCTGTTCAAGAAGGCGGCTCACCATCACCTTCTCAAGGGCAATTAGGAATGGGCAATAAATTCTGGCCTTGCTGAAGAATGGACAATGGACGGAATGCAGGGACGTGCTGTTCTAGTGGCCACCGTAGAAGGAGCTAACCGAGACGTGGAGATATTTCGAATTCCGCTTGTTGTACAACATGACCAAGTAAAGATCATTACCTACATTGGGTCTCCTCGGAGACGCCTTATTTGATATTTGATATTAAAGCGGAAGTTAAAGTGAACCTGCCACTTTATTTCCAAACATGGTAAGACGGCAGGGTCAGAGGCTGAATTGGAACATACTTTTATGATAAACTGCAGTATGTATTTCTTCATACAGGGCAATCAGCAACTGCAGTATGCTGCTCAGGAAGTTGCTTTAAGTCAAGCATCCGGAACATTTAAAAAACATTTAGGTTTTGCAATGCTATGATGTGGTAAGACGAGCATCACTGAACGATTCACATATGTGAAATGTTCTCGGAATATTGCAGTGTTTCCTGTAAATACAAGGAAGTGGAAAGAAGCAGCAACGAGGATTATAGGAACATAGACATCACATAACTTAGAAGTATAGTGAACAGTGAGGACGATAGCGATAGACTTCAAGAGGACATAGACAGCTGGTGGAATGGGCAGACACGTGAGAGATTAAATTTAACGCAGAAAATTGCGAAGTGTACATTTTGGTATGAAGAATGAGGAGAGGCAATATAAACTAAAGGGTATAAATCTAAAAGTGGGTGCATGAACAGAGAGACATGGGGGTATGTGTGCACTAATCGTTAAATGTGGCAGAGTAGGTTGAGAAAGCGTTTGAAATAAGCCTACGGAATCATGGGCTTCATAAACAGAATTGAGAGGTCGCACAACACCAGGTTATAGTCCAACAGTTTATTCATAAACAGAGGCATAGAATACAAAAGCAAGGAAGTTATGATGAAGCCTCATTAAACATTGGTTATATAAGAACATAAGAACATAAGAAATAGGAGCAGGAATAGGCCACTTGGCCCCTCGAGCCTGCTCCACCATTCAATTAGATCATGGTGGATCTTAGGCTCAAAGCCACTTCCCCGCCCGCTCCACATAACCCTTCACTCCCTTATCTTGCAAAAATCTGTCTATCTCCATCTTGAATGAATTTAATGACCCAGACTCCATAGCTCTCTGGGGCAGAGAATTCCACAGATTTACGACCCTCTGAGAGAAGAAATTCCTACTCTTCACAGTTCTAAATGGGCGACCCTTTATTCTAAACTGTGCCCCCGCGTTCTAGATTTTCCCAAAAGGGGAAACATGCTCTCTGCATCTAGCTTGTCGAGGCCCCTCAGTATCTTATATGTTTCAATAATATCACCTCTTATTCTTCTAAATTCCAATGAGTATAGGGCCAGCCTGCTCAATCTTTACTCATAATTCAAACCCTTCATCTCTGGAATTTACCTAGTGAATAGTCTCTGAACTGCCTCCAATGCAAGTATATCCTTCCTGAAATAAGGAGACCAAGACTGTACGCAGTACTCAAGGTGTTGTCTTACCAATACCCTGTACAGTTGTAGCTACTTCCATGCTTTAATTCTCCAACCCCTTTGAAATAAAGGCCAAGATTCCATTTGCCTTTTTGATTACTTGCTGTACCTGCATGCTACATGTTTCATGTACAAAGACCCACAGCTCCCACTGAACTGTAGCATTTTGAAATCACTCTCCATTTAAATAATAATCCCTTTTTTAATTTTTCCTGCCAAACTGGATAACCTCGAACTTTCCTTCATTATACTCCATCTGTCAAATGTTTGCCCACTCACTTTTCCTGTCTATATCCCTTTGAAGATTATTTGAGTCCTTTGCACAACTTGCTTTCCCACCCATCGTTGTACCATCCGCAAACTTGACGACATTACACTCGGTCCCTTCATCCAAGTCATCAATGTAGATTGTAAAAAGTTGAGGCCCTAGCACCGATACCTGTGGCACCCCACTAGTTACCAATGTGCATAACATGCTTTCCTCATGTCGCCTCTGGTTCTTTATCTTAAGTCTGTGTCCTCTGGTTACTGACCATTCTGTCACTGGAATGTTTCTCCTGGTTTACTTTATTAAAACCCTTCATAAGTTTGAACATTTCTATCAAATCTCACCTTAACATTCTCTGCTCCAAGCAGAACAACTCCAGGTTATCTAGTCTCACCACGTAACTGAACTCTTTCATCCCTGGTACCGTTGTGGTAAATCTCCTCTGCTCCCTCAGTAAGCCCTTGACATTCTTCCTAAGTGTGACGCCCAGATTTGGCACAAGACTTCTGCTGGGGTCTACCTGTATTTTATGAAGGTTTAGCATAAATTGCTTTTCTACTATGCCTCTGTTTATAAAGCCATTTGTCCCATGTGATTTAAGAACATAAGAACATAAGAAATTGGAGCAGGAGTAACATCATGGCTGATATTGTAACTCACCTCCAATTTCCTGCACTATCCACATATCCCTTGATTCCCTTAATATTCACAGATCTATCGAACTCTGTCTTGAATATACTCAACGACTGGGACTCCACAGCCCTTTTGGGTAGAAAATTCCAAAGATTCACCACCCTGTGAGTGAACAAATTACTCCTCATCTCAGTCCTAAATGGACGACCCCTTATTCTGAGACTGTGACCCCTGTTTCTAGACAGCCCAGCTCGGGGAAACCTCCCTCCTGCATCAACACTGTCAAGCCCTGTAAGAATTCTGTATGTTTCAATGGGATCACCTATCATTCTCCTAAACTCTACAGAATATAGACCTAGTCTACTCAATCAATGCAGTTCATATTTCGTCTCCTCATTCGTCCTACCAAACTGAATCACTTCATACTTCGATGCGTTATATTTCATCTGCCATTTGTCTGAACTTTTCACCAATATGAGTATGTCTTCCTGAAGTCTGCACTCTCCTCCTAATTGTATGCTATAATTCATAGTATTGACTTTACTGCAAACCTTAAAATTATACCCTCTATAAACAAGTCCAGGTCATTAATATATTTCTAAAAAGCAGTGATCCTAATACCGTCCCCCAGGGAACACCACTGTATACTTCCCTCCAACCTGAAAAAAAACAACCTTCACCACTACTCTCTGCTTTCTGGCTCTCTCGGCCGATTCCTCATCCACGGATCCACAGCCTCTTTAATCCTATGGGCTTCAATTCTGCTAACACGTCTATTATGTGGCTCTTTATCAATCTCCTTCTGAAAATCGATATACACAACATCAACCTCGCTACCCTCACCAGCCCTTTCCGTTACTTCATCAAACAACTCAATAAAGTTAGTCAAACGCGATTTGCCTTTAACAAGTCGGTGCTGGCTTTCATTTATTAAACGATATTTTTTTCCAAGTTGCAAATAATTTTGCCCAGGATTTGTGAATCTAAAAGTTTCCACACCACCGATGTTAGGTTGAATGACCTGTAGCTCCAGGTTTTATCCCACTCCTCCTTTTAAAACAGGAGGGTAACATTTGAAATGCTACAATCTTCTGGCACACCTCTCAGCTCCAAGGAAAATTGGAAGATTGTGTCTAGAGCCTCCTCAGTTTTTACTCTTACTTCCCTCAGTAACCGAGGATGCATCCTATCTGGTCCGGGTGACTTATTTACTTCGAGCGCTACCAACAATTTAATAACTCCTCTTTTAACTATTGTCATCCTATCTAAATTCTGTACAAACTCCTCCTTTACTGTGACATTAGAAATATGCTTTTCTGCAACCTAGGATTGCAGGAATGACGTATGAAGAGAGATTGGGACGATTGGGCTTGTATTCGTTGGAGTTTAGAAGAATGAGAGGGGATCTCATTGAAACTTATAAAATTCTAACAGGACGAGACAGACTAGATGCAGGAAGGATGTTCCCGATGGCGGGGGAGTCCAGAACCATGGGTCACAGTCTAAGGATATGGGGTAAGCCATTTAGGAATGAGATGAGGAGGAATTTCTTCACCGAGAGAGTGTTGAACCTGTGGAATTTTCGACCACTGAATGCAGTTGAGGCCAATTAATAAAATATATTGAAGAAAGAGTTAGATTTATTTCTTAAGGCATAAGGGATCAATGGATATGGGGAGAAACAGGGACAGGGTACTGAATTTGGATGATCAACCATGATCTCATTAAATGGTGGGGCAGGCTCGAGAGGCAGAATGGCCTATTCCTGCTCCCATCTTCTATGTTTCTATGTTTAATGAAGATAGATGCAAAGCCCTCATTTAGTACCTCAGCCACGCCCTCTGCCTCTATATGAAGATAACCTTTTACATCTCGAATCGGCTCCACGCTTCCTTTATTATTTTGGACACCTCGACTTGATCACCCCTGGATCTTCTTAACTCAGGGAACACAAATAAAATGTATTCAAATAACAACAGAAAACTCTGGAAAAACTCAGCAGGCCAGGCAGCATCCGTGGAGAGAGAAAGAGAGTTAACGTTTCAGGTCGATTACGTTTCGTCAGAACTGTGAAGAGCCGGAAATCAAATAGATTTAAGGCAACGGAAATCCCGTCGAAGAGAAGAGCAGAACTTCTTCAAGGTAGGCATTCCTAGAAGAGAGGTGGCAGTGAACCAAACACTAATACGATAGCAAAATACTGCGGATGCTGGAAATCTGAAATAACAACAGAAAACGCTGGAAAAACTCAGCAGGCCAGGCAGCATCGTGGAGAGAGAAAGAGAGTTAACGTTTCAGGTCGACGACCTTTCGTCAGAACTGTGAAGAGCCGGAAATCAAATAGATTTAAAGCAACGGAAATCCCGTCGAAGAGAAGAGCAGAACTTCTTCAAGGTAGGCATTCCTAGAAGAGAGGTGGCAGTGAACCAAACACTAATACGATAGCAAAATACTGCGGATGCTGGAAATCTGAAATAACAACAGAAAACGCTGGAAAAACTCAGCAGGCCAGGCAGCATCCGTGGAGAGAGAAAGAGAGTTAACGTTTCAGGTCGACACACACATCACAAAACCCGTGTGAGCACAAGCTGCTTTTGAGACACACACTATCCAATTCCAGTGTTAACTCCTAAACAATGTTTGCTTTACATTTCTTACACTAAATTTCACCTTTGATCACGACATTACCTGCATGGTACCTCAAAGGTACATACAAATGCCAATATAATAACAACATAAATTAGACTAGATTGAGATTTGAATGTAGGGGGTATGATTAAGAATTTTGCTGATGAAACTAAAATCGGCTGTGCGGTTGATAATGAAGAAGAAAGCTGTAGACTGCAGGAAGATATCAATGGACTTGTCAGGTGGGCAGCACAGTGGCAATTGCTATTCAATCCAGAGGTTTGTGAGGTAATGCATTTGGGGAGGGCTAACACGGCAAGGGAATACACCATAAATGGTAGAACACTGAGAAGTTTAGAGGAACAACGGGACCTTGGAGTGCAGGTCCGCAGATCCCTGACGGTAGCAGGCCAAGTAGATAAGATGGTGAAGAAGGAATACGTAATACTTGCCTTTATTCGCCGAGACACAGAGTATAAGAGCAGGGAGTTTATGCTTCAACTGTATAAAGCACTAGTTAGGCCACAGTTAGATTACATAGAAACATAGAAACATAGAAGATAGGAGCAGGAGTAGGCCATTCGGCTCCTCGCGCCTGCTCCGCAAATTCAATGCGATCATGGCTGATCATCCAAATTCAGTAGCCTGTCCCTGCTTTCTCCCCATATCCCTTGATCCCTTTAGCCTTAAGACATATATGTAACTCCTTCTTGAATATATTTAATGAATTGGCCTCAACTGCCTTCTGTTGTAGAGAATTCCACAGGTTCACCACTCTCTGGGTGAAGAAATTCCTCCTCATCTCTGTCCTAAATGGCTTACCCCTTATCCTTAGACTGTTACCCCTGGTTCTGGACTCACCCATCATCAGGAAAATCCTTCCTGCATCTAGTATATCTAGTGCTGTTCGAATTATATAAGTTTCAATGAGATCCCCTCTCATTCTTCTAAACTCTAGAGAATGCAAGCCCAATCGTCCCAATCTCTCTTCATACGTCATTGCTGCCATCGCAGGTATCAGTCTGGTGAATCTTCGCTGCCCTCCCACCATAGCAAGAACATCCTACCTCCAATAAGGCGACTAAAACTGCACACAATACTCAAGATGTGGTTTCAACACGTCGCTGTACAACTGTAGCAAGACATCCATGCTACTGTACTCGAATCCTCTCGCTATGAAGGCCAACACACTATTTGCCTTCTTAACCACCTGCTGCACCTGCATGCTTAACTTCAACGACTGGTGCACAAGGACTCCCAGGTCTCGTTGCACTTCCCTTTTCCCAATCTATTGCCATTCAGATAATAATCTGCCTTCTGTTTTCTCCACCAAAGTGGATAACCTCGCATTTATCCACGTTATACTGCATCTGCCATGCATCTGCCCAATCACCCAATTTGTCCAAATCATACTGGAGTTGCTCTGCATCCTCCTCACAACACACACGCCTATCCAGCTTTCTGTCGTCTGCAAACTTGGAGATATTACATCTAGTTACCTCGTCTAGGTCATTAATATATATTAGCCCAAAAATTAGTGAGGGAGCCTTCGTGCGGGGGTAAGGCTTCCCCGCGATATCTCACTGCGCGCCGGCTTTTTCATTCCCAGCTCGCACGAAATTGATGTTCTAGACAGCAGCTGTGCAGTGCTTCCGTATCCCACAGGCGCAGTTCATTCGTGCGAGCTGTGGGATCACGTGATTCAATTAGAGCCAGTGGCAGCACACCATCTTTCATTCATAGTTTTCACATAAGTGCTGTGAAAGCTATGAATCTATACCCCCCTGAAAAGAACAGCTAAACCTCAATTAATTTTTTTTAAAAAACATCGCATTAATAAAATAAGTATAGTTAAATAAATTAACCACATTAAACAAAAAATTAAATTTTTGAAAAAATTTAAAATCTTTTTAAAAGTTATAAAAATAAACTTACCTTTCTTTAAAGTCTCTAAAAAAGATATGCCTGTTGAAAAAAATGCAAAATAATACTTAATTAACTACTTACCTTGTTAAAAGAGGGCCTTACGCCTCCTTTCTTTATGTGTAAAATCTTCCATGCTTACCTGCGCGTTCAAAGCACTAAGTGCACTCCGTGCGCGCAGCCTGTAGCGTGCACGCGGTTCACCGAGCAACCGCCTCCTTTTGAAATCACCAAGAGCCGTTTTCAGCGCATGCGCAGTGCATGCAGAAAACCGGCAATTGGAGACAGAATACGCGAGAGTGCACAGTGCGTACTCTCGCGTAGAGGCACTAATTTTTGGGCCATTGTGAATAGCTGGGTACTTTTTTGAATTTCCTCATTTCACTCCTGATAGGTCTGGCTCTCATTTTTAGACTTTGCCACCTTGTCCATGAATCCGCAACCAGCGGAATCGCTTATCTCTATCTATCCTATCTGTTCCCTTTAATATCTTGAAAAAAATCGATCAGATCACCCTCTCACCTTCTAAATTCAACGAAATGCAAGCCTAATTTGTATAATCTCTCCTCGTAATTCAATAAATTTTATATATATATATATATATATATACACACACTGGTGTAACATGTCAAATTCATGTTCAGAAAGAGTGTGTAGTAATTTTATGTGCTGACAGGTCAGGGAAATTATTCGTACCTTTATTAACAACATGATCAATGTGACATCTGTGTTGCAATCTCGGTTACTACAGCAACATGCACGTCATATCCGTTGTCTCCAAACCAGTGACATAGAAAATTAAGAAAGGAAACTATCTCGATACTTTGGTGCATCTGAACATTGTGCGCAAATCTAATTCGAACATGTATACTCTCTCAGTTGTTCTTGGGATCGGTGAGTATGATTCTGGTGTCAGGTAATTTTAACTCCTCGAAGAAATTTATTTCAATGTAAAGTTTAAAGAGAGAGTTCCGCAAACTGCTTGAATTGAGGAACTGCCTAAACAGGGTATAGCTCGCAGCTGCTTTTTTTCCAATGAGCTTAGTTCTTCAGACTCCACCTACATTTTGAAATTGCTAAAAGGGCAATTCACAGGGAACAAACTGGATGCTGCGCTCTGGTAGCTTAAAAAATAAATCACACAGATATTTCTCAAGATGTGGACACTCTTCTCGTACAGTTGTAAAAGCGGATTAAAGGAAGTAAGGGCGTGGTATGTGTGGCTGCTGCATAAATAATTCATAGACACATTGCTATCTAACTTACTTCAAACGGTAAGTGCTGGAAACACTAAAAAGGTCAGGCATCATCTGTGGAGAGAGAGTAGAGCTATTGTTTCAGTCGGCAAACTTCCATCAGAACTCGAAGTTGATAGTGATGAGCATGTTTGAAGCATATAAATTGCCAGATTAAAGGGGACAGGAAAGTAATAAAAAGAAGCAGTCTGTGATTGGTTGAAGGACGTGAGTGATTCATTGACAACATGGATGATGGTGTTAGGCAAATGGGAGTGCTAATGTTCCAAGTTAAGAAACACATTTTGGTCCAGAGGAATTTTAAATGGTAAAAGTAGAACAGCAGAGGGAATGGGAATCATGCGAAATCTAACCACGTGCAGAGGCTTGCCCTAGTTCGGGAATGTATCGCAATGAAAGGGAGGTAGACTCCCAGGGGTGCGGATAGTGGTCCGAAATTGGTTCAGTGATCTAGGGGTGATGCTGGAAGCACGGGACAGAGCTCTCTGGGAGGGATTCCCAATTCCTGCCCCTATTTCAAAACGCTTTATATGTAATAACTTCCAGTTCTCTTTAAATGTATCGAGCTGAAACTTTAAATCTGTTTCTCTCTCTGCATAAACTGCTTGACCTGCTGAGTGTTTCCAGAATTTCCTGTTTGTATTTCAGATTTCCAGCGCTCGCAAATCATTGCTTAAAAAAGAAATCACACAGATCTACCTGTCTTAATATATTTTTATTTCTTTCTTTCTTTCTTTCTTCCTTCTTTCTTTCTTTCTCTCTCTCTTTCTTTCTTTCTTTCTTTCTTTCTCTCTTTCTTTGTCTCTGTTTATTTATTGCTGTTTGTATCAATATTGATACATGCATCTATCACTTTTCGCACTGTTCCACACGTGTTTCCCCTGTGTCTATTCTCGTGCGCACTTTGGCTGGCGCTCCAGACCAGAGCCGTTCATTTCTTATTCCACTTGATCCTCGCTTTTCCTTTTATCGCTATCCCTCCCTGATCGCGCTCCCCTGTCGTTCTGCCTCCTTTCATCTCTCCACTTTCGGAAACTCTGCCCTCCCAAATCCCTACCTCAATCCAACATAACGAATAAGGGAAGTTATTCGTTCCTTTCGTAACAACTTGACTAATGTTAACACAGTGCTCAAATCAGTGACATCAGCTAGCGTGACATCTGTGTTGCAATCTCGGTTACTACAGCAACAGGACGTCATATCCGTTATCTCCAACCCAATGACGAAGGCAATAAACAAAGGAAAATATCTCGGTATTTTGGAAGATACCAACAGTCTACACGAATGTAATTAGAACATGTTTACTCTCTCAGTTGTTCTTGTAAAGGGTTTCAGCGGGCGGAAGTGGTGCTGAAAGCGCAACTCTCTGCCCGCGGAGGCCCATCTCCTGGGCACGTAGATGATCTGATAAGAGGATTCCTTTCAGATCACAAGTGCCAGGTTTTAGCGCATGCGCGTTACTTGCCTAAACCTGGCACTTGCGCGGCTCCGATGGATGCGTGCACACCTCGCACGCACCCGTGCGGGTCGGAAAATATGGCCCATTAGCTATCTAACTTTGTTCAGAAGGAAAACGCAGGAAACACACAAAAGGTCAGGCATCACCTGTGTAGAGGGAGCAGAGGTACACTTTCAGGTCGATGAGCTTTCATCAGAAAATGAAGTTGTTACTGTGGAACAGCTTTCACTCAAACACAGTGCCAGGATAAAGGAAACGGGGCAATAACAAAATAGGAAAGTTTCTGATAGGGTGCAAGACGAGAGTGATTCCATGACAACATGGATGATGGTGCAAGGCAAATGGGAGTGCGAATGTAGCAAGTATAGAAAGACATATTGGTTCCAGAGGATTTTTAATGGTTAGAGTAGAACAGCAGAGGTGAGGGGAATCATGGGAAATCTAACAAAGTTCAGAGGCTTGCCCTGGATCGGGAATGAGGAAGAAGAAAGTTAGTTAGACCCTCAAGGGGTGCGGATATTTATTTTAAATGCACTTTATCTCTAATAACTTCCAATTCTCATTGAATGTATATACCTAAAACGTTAACTCTATTTCTCTCTCCACAGATACTGCCTGACCTGTTGAGTTTTTCCTGCATTTTCTGCTTGTATTTCAAATTTCCAGCATTCCAAGTGTTTTTCTTTTCTCTGGCTGACTTACTATCTTTGTTTCTTTCATTCAAACATTCTTTCTTTCTTTCTTTCTTTCTTTCTTTCTTTCATTCTCTCTCTTTCTTTTTCTTTTCTTAATTCATTTTTCATTCTTTCTTTCAGTCGTTCTTTTATCTTTCCTTCCATCTATTTCTTTCTTTTTCTTTCTTTCCTTCTTTCCCTCTTTCTTTCGTTCTCTCTATCTCTGTTTATTACTTTCGTTTTTTCTTTCGTTTTTCTTTCTGTCTTTCTTTCTTTCTTTCTTTCTTTCCTTCTCCTTCTTTATTTCTTTTTCTTTCTTTATATGCTTCCTTCTTTCTTCCTTTCTTTATTTATTTCATTATTTCTCTTCCGCTCTTTCTTACTTTATTTCTTTATTTCTTTTTGCTGTCCCGCTTTTCCTTCTTTCTTTGTTTGCTTGTTTCTTTCTATCGCTCTATCGCTCTTTTTCTATTTCTCTCTATCCTTCTTTCCTCCTTTCTTTATTTTTTTCGTTCTTTCTTTCTGTTTATTTTACTATCCTGATGTACGCATCAATCTCTTTATCTACCTAACTAGCTTTCTTTCTTACATTTTTTCTTTCATTCATTCTTTCTTTCTTTTTTTCTTTCATTCTTTCTTTCTTTCTTTCTATTATTCTTTCTTTCTTTCTTTCTTTCATTCTTTCTTTCCTTCTTTCTTTCTGTTGACGTGTCTATCTCGTTGTATGCACAAATCTCTTTATATAAATGACTAACTTTCTTTCTTTCTATATTTATTTCTTTCTTTCTTTCTTTCGTTCTTGCTCTTCCGTTCTTTCACTCCGTCTTTCTTTCTTTCTGTCTTTCCTTCTCTCTTTCTTTCTGTTCATGTGTCAATGTATGCAATTATTTATTTTTGCAATAGTCTGGAACAAAATGTAATCCAATTTATATCCACTACATAATACAAAGTGACATTTCAAAAAAAAATTCCAAGTGTTTACGATTTGTTTAATTATGTAGTAATATATTTATGCTTGTTGTTGTTAAATAACTTTGACTGTTGTACTTTAACTTGACTGAGTCAGAAAGGTACACATAAATCTGGGTAAGAAAATGTGATGGCTATTTCGGAAGTGATAAAATGCGAGTTCCGGGAACTGTTGGTTAATGTGGCATTTCAATCGGTTATTGAGAGGCAGAAATGTTGATTTAGCCATTTTTTTCTCTTTTAGTTCATCTCCATGCGTTGTTCGGAGAGGCCAGAACAGGTGAGTATGTGACATCAAAATGAATAGTCAATTCATTAATATAGCCGTCAGTTAGCCAAAATTAATAATGATAGTTGGGATTTCGTTTTCCTCCAGGGCTCATTAATCTATTGCAGGAATTATTGGGCAACTTCCCGCAATTGTTTCTTAAATTCTGATATTCAGAAACAATGGCCCAGAAATTAAACACGGAGCGTTCCTGCGGGGGTAAGGCTTCCCCGCGTTATCTCACTGCGCGCCTACCTTTTCCCTCCGGGCTCACACGAACTTTAAGTTCAAGGCCAGTCCCACATGCAGCTGTGCAGTGCTTGCGTGACCCACAGACGCAGTTAGTTCGTGCGAGCTGTGGGATCACGTGATTCAGTTAGAGCCAATGGCAGCACACCATCTTTCATTCATTGTTTTGACAGGACAACTGTTAAAGCTATGAATACAACTTACCCCCAAAAGAACAGCTAAACCTCAATTAAATAAAAAAAAACCATCACATTAATAAAATAACTATATTTAAATAAATTAACCACTTTAAACAAAAATTTAAATTTTTGAAAAAATTTTAAATCTTTTTAAAATGTATAAAAATAAACTTACCTTTCTTTAAAGTCTCTAAAAAAGATAAACCTGTTGAAAAAAAAATAACAATACTTAATTAACTACTTACCTTGTTTAAAGAGGGTCTTACGCCTCCTTTCTTTATGTGTAAAATCTTCCATGCTTACCTGCGCGTTCAAAACACTAAGTGCACTGCGTGCGCGCAGCCTGTAGCGCGCAGCGGTTCACTTAGGAACCGCCGCCTTTTGAGTTCACGAAGTGCCGGTTTCCCGCGCATGCGCAGTGCATGCTGCAAACCGGCAATTGGAGACCTAAAACGCGAGAGTACACAGTGCATACTCTCGCGTATTAGGTCTAATTTTCGGGCCAATATTGCAGTTTTTCTCGTGGTGATCATGGCATTTTGTAAAATTATATTTAATAACAATATCCATCACTATTATTGCGCTAGAAATTCGTCTGGGGCGGTGGCGCAAAACGGGCGGCATCGGATCGGCCGCCCGTTATACGCAGCGCCTGATATTCAGCTTTTGTGTGGATAAATTGGCGGCCGCCCCTCTTGGGGCAATAACATCGCCAGGGCGCTAATTTTAGCGCCCCGTAAATGTTGGCGCCCCTCCGCCAGAAATTCATGAGTCGTGTCCGAAGCAGGATGTGGAGAGCTACTGGAAGTGCTCCACCTCCTTCTTGGGGTTCCATAACTGAAGATCGGGGCGCTACGTGGAACAGCGCCACGCGCGTTGGCACATACCGCTGCCTCATTGCAGGCCTCCTCCCTGATTAAAAGTGTGGGACCTAGGGACGCGCGCATTGTGGCCCTGCTAGACCACCGGGGAGCGGGCTGTCGTTAAAACTGCCCGGCACGCCCCAGGGGACGCTAACGAGAGGCGCAAATAACCTAATTTCCCGGTTTTTTTAAATGACTGCAGTTGCACTTTCCTGCTATGTTTTTGGAAACATCATATTACTATTACATCCCTAACAGTAATTTTTAAATTGCACATTAATTCCAATGACCTAGAAAGTGGAGAGCACGCTATCTCCTAACACTTTTGCCATTTCAGTGCGGGGGGCCTATACTGGTAAAGGGCAGGTTGAACTTAGCTTATGACAATGATATCGCTGTTAATTGATTAAAATTTTTCGTTGCTTTAACTCTTTTGACTGTGCTTTCCTCAGATGATTTACCGAAGCCAATCTTGTCTCTGAATTCACCATATGAAACAATTTTAGTCGTAGAGTCAATAACTATGACATTTCGCTGTCAGTGTCCCCTCACAAAGCACCGTTATTACCGAGGGAAACTTTTATTCGTAGAACTGGAAGCTCCTGAAGGACAATGTTATACCTCTTTGAATTCCATCGCAGCACATGGCTATCAAAGCATTTACACATGTGAATGTCCACATTTGGAGAATGGACAATGGACATCTTCAAAACGGAGCGACCCTGTTCAGTTAATTGTTCGAGGGATATTAACAAAACCGATTCTCCAAATGCGATTCCAACAATTTGTGCTTACTCAGCAATCAAACGATGCAGTGTTACCGAAGGACACTTGGTTTGCAGTTAAACTGGGCCTTGGATGTTTGTTTTCAAACCCAACCTCTTTACATGGCGTAAGCCGATTTTTTGATGGTTACCGTCACAATAGAGGGTTGTCCCGCAGCAATAACTCCGCTTATGATTCACACACGATTTTTTTTTACAATCACGTTTATCACATTAATTAATAACAGAATTTTATATAACTGTTCCACAAGGTTATATTATTTCACAATTGAATCGTAGAATGATTACAGCACAAAAGGAGGTCATTCGGCCTGTCGAGCCCGTGCCAGCTCTGTTCAAGAACATTTCAGCTATTCCCGATCCCCACGCCCTTTCCCCGTCGCCCTGCATTTTTTTTCCATCAGGTACTTAACCAATTCCATTTTGGAAGCCACGATTGAGTCTGCTTCCACCGCCCTTTCAGTCAGTGCTTTCCAGACCATAAAAACTCGCTGAGTAAAAACGTTTTTCCTCATTTCGCCTCTGGCTCTTCTGCCAATAACCTTAAATCTGGTTCTCGAGCATTCCACGAATGGAAATCATTTCTCGCTATCTTCTCTGTCTCGACCCCTCGTGATTTTGCACACCTCTGTCAAATCTCCTCTCAAAGTTCACTGGTCGAAGGAGAACCCCAACTTCTCCAGTCTATCCACGTAATTGAAATCCCTCATCCCTGGAACCATTCTTGTAATTCTTTCCTGCACCTTCTCTAATGCATTCACATCCTTCCTAAAGTGCGGTGCCAGATGTGGACACAGTACTCGAATTGAGGCCGACCCGGTGATTTATAAAGGTTCAACATAACTTGTTTACTTTTGTACTCTATGCCTCTAGTTAAAAAGGTCAGGATCCGTCTGCCTTTTTAAATGCTTTCTCAACCTGATATGCCGCCTTCAACGAAGAGTGCACATAGACCCCCAGATCTCTCTGTTCCTGCACCCTCTTTAGAATTGAACCCTTTAGGTTATATTGCATGTCCTGGGTATTCAACCCAAAATGTATCAATTCTCACTTTTCTGCGTTAAATTACACCTGCCAAGTGCCCATCCATTCCACCAGCCTGTCTGTGTCCTCCTGTTGTCTATCACGATCCTCCTCACTGTTCACTTTACTTCCAAGTTTTGTGTCATCTGCAAGTTTTGATATTGTGCCCTGTACACAACTCCTAGTCATTAATATATATCAATAGAAGCAATGGTCCTTGCACCAAAAACCTCTTGAACGCCAATATATAACTCCCTCCATACCGGTGACTACTGTTCACAACCACTCTCTGTTTCCTGGCACTTAGCCAATTTCGTGTCCATGCTGCTACTGTCCCTTATATTCCATGGGCATCAACTTTGTTGGCAAGCCTTTTATGTGGCATTTTGTCAAACGCCTTTTGTAAGTCCATGTATACCACGTCAACCGCATTGCCCTAATCAACCCTCATCAGAAACTCACTCCAATTAATTAAGGACGATTTGCCTTTGACACACTTGTGCAACTGACTGTTAATTTTGTCCCTGCTGATCGTTTCTAAAAGCTTCTCCACCACCGAGGTTAAACTGACTCGCCTGTAGTTGCTGGATTTATCTTTACACTTTATTTTGAATTTTAAATTCTCCAGTCCTCTGGCACCACCCCCATAGCTAAGGGGGATTGGAAAATTATGGCCAGTACCTCCGTAATTTCCACGTTTACTTTCCTCAGCATCGTAGAATACATCCCATCCGGTCCTGGTGACTTAGCTACTTTAAGTCCAGCCAACCATTCTAGTACCACTTCCTTATCAAATTTTAGCCCATCCAGTACCTCAACTACCTCCGCTTTTACTATGACAAGAGGATATGCATGATAATATGCAACTAATAAGACCTGGATCCTAGGCCCGGAAAGGCCCCTTTTGGCTCTTTCAGCTGCTGGCGTAGCTGTGGTCTCACTATTTCACATGAGATGTTTATCTAACTATTGATCAAAAATGTTCCATTCTTATAAAATTCGTCTAGATTGAGCTACCTCTGCCCCAACATAAATACGCAGATCCCACATGTTTAATTGGTAACCCAGTTTATAATCTATTTAGCCTTTACCACTGTGCTAGAAGCTTTGCTTGTAGTACATTAATTGCACACCTTATTGTGCATGACAATCAGTTGCCCCAAATTGACCACATATCTGTTTTACGCATAATGCCAGTTTTACCTGGGAGAAAATTGTAATCATATTTTGAGAGGCTGATGTTCAAATTCATGCACTCTACTGGATACCGCGAGCACCATTGTGCATGTTGATCATTTACAAACTATTTAAAATTTAACTGTGCATTCCAAAAAACGAATACCAACACCAAATGCAATAAAATGTTTTTTTTTTTAATTAGGCAGTATCGTTTAGGAAAAGGTGGAGACCTATAGGGTGTAGGAATGCTAATATCAATGTTCTAATTAGAGAGAGTGTTTGCACTGTGAGTATCAGGGAAAATAAAAGAGAGCCTGAAGTATCAACAGGTTACAGGAATCTGTTGTTTTTAAACAGTCTTCTGGTTTTTCAGTATATTAGTAAATACTTCAGTGTTATGATATTATATCACTTTAGTTTTTCTACTTTAACATAAAGACCAATGTAATCACGGAGTATACTCTCCTCCCAGTATAACACAGGCAGAGTATTGTCAGCAGTTCCAAATATAGGCATGCACTCAAATAGGTTTCTCTAATTTTCTCAAAATTTTACACAAAAGGTTCCTTTTCTATAGACTTTTCATTTTATCAAACTAGAAGTGGCCTGGCCTTATTTGGTAGACTCCAGTCAATGCATTTTCCTTCAGCCGATTCATACCCACACAAGTTGACATTTCTCTCACATCAACATTCTGTAGTTCCCGGTTAATGCACAGACATTCAGACGATTTTTATGCACACAAGTTTATAATTCTCATATATCAACATCCCATTGTCCAGATTGCAATGCTGTGTGATGAGATGTATATATTATGGCATAATATATTCCAAGAGCTTTCTTCAATCTTGAACACTGGCTGTTGCTAAGTGAAATCTGTCTTTCTCTCGCTCTCTCTCTCTCGTTCGCTCTACATTGAGGCCAACCACATTTCTTTGATTTGTACTGAATGAAGAAAACATGAACAACTTTCAGATGCCGATTTAACCGAGTTCCACAAGCCAACAGAATCAGATAAAATAAATATCGGACTGAGAATGGGATGGTCAGTTAAAGAGTTGAGCCAAAGGAAGGTCAGTTTGTGCAGGTTGAAGGGGGATGTGCAATAAGCGGCTTCCCAATTTCAATTACTTTAAGCAGAATAAAAAACAGACTGAACGAAATACATTGCATAAAAGAAATAGTCAGCACATTCTGGTTCATCCTGTTGTCCATCTGTACTTTTCTTGTAAGTAATAGCAAAAAGCGTAGCATGCATTGGAAGCAAGACGAGTGATTTTGTTCCACGTTTAAAAAAATTATCCTCATATGTTATTGAGTGGACTTTTGACACACAATTTCATACAGTATTTTTGATACAGATCGTTTCCCGGAGCCGACTATCTACATCGACCCAGATTCCGGTGCAGATTCAAACGGAGAAAATGTTTCCATTTCCTGCAAAGGTGACATTCGCTCCAGAGGGGGAACATTTCTCTTGTACAATGATCAGAAAGGAAATCCTGTACAGACTCAGAATGTGACTGGCGATGAGCGGATTGTGACCTTCAACATAAATACCCGAAGCAAAGGCTCTGTGGGAAATTACAGTTGTCGATATCAAACAGAGGTTGCAGGACGTTCGATGATTTCGCCATTCAGTAAAGATATCCCGATTATGGAGAAAGGTAGGGACCAACACATTTCAAAACGAGGTTGTATGTTCTTGTATCTCCATGTCTGTCTCGTTCGCTCATATATAGTTAATATAGGTGACCAATTCCCTTTAAAATCGAACTGTGATGTACAAATTTCCATGCAATAGTTAACTGGGGATATGTTTTTGATCTATTGTCTTAATCTTTCCATTCGTGCTGCATTGCCTGCAGAAGATAAACCCGCCGCTTGTTACCAACACATAATGGTCACCAATTAAACGCTGGATGGGTTCGTTAACTCTCTTTCTTCACATGGGTAGAAATTCCAGGTAACTCCCGATTT
Organism: Squalus acanthias; assembly: GCA_030390025.1. Lineage (NCBI taxonomy): Eukaryota > Metazoa > Chordata > Chondrichthyes > Squaliformes > Squalidae > Squalus > Squalus acanthias. The sequence continues at coordinate 7,625,417 of CM059442.1, read as the reverse complement.
CATCTTCCACCCACTTTGCATTGGCCCATCAACATCTGAAGACAGCCCACATACCAGGGAGTGTCTGCCTGTGTACTTTCAATGCGGCCTGTTGGGGTGAACTGAAGCTCTTCCATTTGTTTCCAGTAAGCGAGCTGTGCCCAAGATCAATAATATGTGCAAATTAAATAGGTATATTTAAGCAGTCCTCCATTTACTACAAGGCTGAATTGATCTCGAATGCTGATCCTAAACTTTTACAGCCAAACTTTTCCCACTGCTCTTTTCAGGAAGATTGATCAGAAATTTATTATATTCATACTTCAGAGATGGTACAATGCAGATTCACTAGGATATTGACTGGTATGATGAAATACTAATATGAACAAAAAATCCTTGAAATATTGAGGCTTCATTTATTAATGAAGATCACGGGGCGATATAATGCATTTTTTTTACAATTATGAAAGTATTGGAGAAGGCCGATAGAAGCAAATTATTCCCAATCGTTATGATTAATAACGAAGGGGTCAGAAGTACAATATTAACTGTAGGAGAGTAAGAAAAAACACTTTAAACTGAGAGATGTTAAGATATGGAATTCATTCTCAAGCATAATGGTTGAGGAAGAAATTACATCATCAGTAACGGTTACATTATATCGGTGGATGAATGAAAAGTTGATGAATGGATTTGCGATAAGGGTTCTGCAAATGTGATTCTGAAATATTTGCTGGCGTGTCGGGTCAACACAGTCAGAGACAAATTGCGCCGAATGACCTGTTTATTTGTAACCTCTGTGCATTTGATCTAAGTAATGGACGTGGACTCACAGCCTCGTGTACTGACACCCGCACATTCCTGTGTGCGGCGCTGTGTGTGATGATACTTTATTTGGACTCATTGACAACGCATGATCAAACGGAACTTCGTCACAAAACAAGAACTGATGTGGCTAAAAGTAGTCGCTGCATCGAACTAAGATCCAAACCCATTGCCAAGAGATTCCAAAGAATATGGTTTCCGTTTCGCAGCAAACTCACCCCAGTTGCCACATCTCTTAAAGTTCCCTTTTAGTGTTTAGTCTGCCTGCCCCCAAATGATCCTTCTCACATCACATTCAGTGAGCAAGGCATCTCATGAACAGTGTGAGGTCTCCCATGGTTACTGCTGTTGCCATGGCTTTCAGTCCTTGCGGTAGCAGCTTTAATTTTAGTTGTCAACGGATTCTCCCTTACATCTCCAAACAAGTCCGCCTTCCTTGGTTTCACCCTTGCAGGCAAAAGTCGAAGGCGTCACGAGAAAAAGCAAGATGTCTACGTACAGCAACTTGCAATTATATAGCGCCGTTAAAGCTGTGTAAAGTACCAAGGGGATTCACATGATCATAATGGGGCTAAGCCTGACAGCGAGTCCAGGAAGAAGCCATTATGACGTTTCGTCAAAGTGATTAGCACGATTAGATAGGCTGGTGTTGTTTACTTTGGAACAGAGGAGGCTGAAGGGCGACTTAATTGAGCAGTATAAAATTATGAGGAGACTTATTAGAGTGGATAGGAAGGATCCATTCCCCTTACTAGAGGATCAATAACTAGGGGAGATGGATTTAAAGTAATTGGTAGATGGATTAGAGGTGGGTTGAGGAGCACTTTTTTTCACCCAGAGGGTGGTGTGGATCTGAAACACATTGCCTGTAAGGGTGTTAGAGGCAGGAAACCTTATCACATTTCAAAATTACTTGGATATGCACTTGAAGTGCCGTAACCTACAGTGCTACGGACCATGAGCTGGAAAGTGGGATTAGGGTGGATAGCTCTTCTTCAACGTAACTGTAAATGTTTGCAATTCAACGAGAGCCGGCCTTCAAGCATAGTTATTCCTGACCTAAAATGATCAAACAGAATGTCTTCCTCTTCAGTAATAAAACTTCGCTGAGTGCACAATACGTATTTTCAGATAGAATAGTGCGTTTTATGATTTATCAGTTTTATCAGGTTATCAGCATTATATATTCACCGACATCACTTAATAATATCTGACATTTGCCTCACAAACCTCGCATTCCCACTGAGAGGAGCGGAAAATACCGACAATGCCAGGGTAATCCAATTCGTGGATTAACTGACATTGACTGCACCGCAAAACAAGTTAACGGCGTTAATTCCTTCCTATGCCCCGCAGTGCTCTCACTATGAGATGCTTGTGCAATGTTACAGCAAGAGTATGAATAAGTGAGAACCGAATCAAAACGAATTAACATTGACCAAGCTGTAAAATTGAACAAGATTCACTGCAGAAAACTAATAGCAGTAATTGCTTCAATTATCATGTTTCAGAACGTCGTAAATGCATTCCCTCCATTCATCAATTCTGCCAATTAAGTTCTAAAAGAACGCATTAATCATTTTGAAGGAAAAACTGATAAACTCCTACAATTATTACCCTGAACATAAGGTGTTTTACTGTATTTTTTATGTTGCAGTAGAGGAACTGTCAGCGCGTGTTAACAATGTCTTTGCATAAATAATAAAGCGAGGGTCCACCTCCATTTTCAGTTGAATCTGGAAGCGTTAATTACTAAGTTAAGACGGGCCACAGCGAAAAATCGCATAGAACTCCTCAGAAGGCAAACACGGGACACAACCAACAGGGTACCCTACGTCGTCCAGTACATTCCCGGAGCGGAGAAACTACGCCATGTTCTTCGCAGCCTTCAACATGTCATCGATGACGACGAACACCTCGCTAAGGCCATCCCCACGCCTCCACTACTTGCCTTCAAACAGCCACCTAACCTCAGAAGTACCATCGTTCGCAGCAAATTACCCAGCTTTCAGGATAACAGCGACCACGACACCACACAACCCTGCCAGGGCAACCTCTGCAAAACATGCCAGATCATCAAAACAGATACCATCATCACACGTGAGGACACTACCCACCAGGTACATGGTACATACTCATGTGACTCGGCCAACGTTGTCTACCTCATACGTTGCAGGAAAGAATGAACCGCGGCATGGTACATCGGCGAGACCATGCAGACACTGAGACAATGTATGAACGGACACCGCACAACAATCACCATGCAGGAGTGTTCCCTCCCAGTCGGGGAACACTTCAGCAGTCAAGGACAATCAGCCTCGGATCTGCGGGTAAGCATTCTCCAAGGCGGCCTTAGAAACACACGACAGCGCAAAATCATCGAGCAGAAACTGATAGCCAAGTTCCGCACTCATGAGGACGGTCTCAACCGGGAACTTGGGTTTATGTCACGATATATGACGTGATCCAGACTCGAGTCGTCGTTGGCTTGTTCACAGATGTGATTCCCAGTAAAAAAGTAAAAATTTTAAAGTTTATCGTTTTACATACTGACTGCAGCTTTTGACACGTTAGACCCCCTGTAACTCCACCTCATTGTCTCAGTTGTATCTTGCTATGTCTTTGATGTGGGACCTTCCTGGCTGACCTGATTGCCTTTTCTCACAACTCGGCAGATAAACAGTCAGGATGATTAAATTTAATCGTCTACCATTGTAAGGTACACATGCATTGTTCTCTATCTATATATGCTTTGGCGATTCTGTATCTCTTTACTTTTCCCGACGAAGGAGCTACAGCTCCGAAAGCCTGTGATTTCAAATAAAACTGTTGGACTATAACCTGGTGTTGTGCGACTTCTCATTTAAGTTAAGACGTGCACACAACGAACTCTCAATGCTTGCTGCTTCTTCCACAGAACAGTATACATAGATACGTAGATACATACATAGAAGATAGGAGCAGGAGTAGGCCATCCGGCCCTTCGAGCCTGCTCCGCCATTTAATGAGATCATGGCTGATCCTCCAATTCAGTATCCCGTCCCCGCCTTCTCTCCGTAACCCTTAAGCCCTTTTGCCTGTAGAAATATATCTAATTCCCTCTTAAATATATTTAATGAGCTGGCGTACACTGCCCTCTGTGGCAATGAGTTCCACAGGTTCACCACCCTCTGAGTGAAGAAATTCCCCCTCATTTCTGTCCTAAATGGTTTAGCCCTTATCCTTAAATTATGTCCTCTAGTTCTGTTCTCACCCGCCAAGGGAAACATTCCTTCTGCATCTAGTCTGTCTAGACCTGTCAGAATTTTATACACTTCTATGAGGTCCTCTCTCAATCTTCTAAACTCCAGTGTGTACATCCCTAAACTACATAGTCTCTCCTCATAGGTCAATCCCGCCATTCCTGGTATCAGCCTGGTGAATCGCTGCTGCACCCCCTCCATGGCAAGAACATCTTTCCTCAGATGAGGCGACCAAAACTGTACACAGTACTCGAGGTGTGGTCTCACCAGTGCCCTGTACAGCTGCAGCAAGGTATCCCTGTTCCTGTATTCCAACCCTTTTGCTATGAAGGCCAGCATACCGTTTGCCTTCTTGACCGCCTGTTGCACCTGCATGCTCGCCTTCAGTGACTGGTGTACAAGAACACCCAGGTCTCTCTGTACTTCCCCCTCTCCCAATTTATTGCCATTTAAATAATAATTTGCCCTCCCGTTCCTGCACCCAAGGTGGATAACTTCGCACTTGTCCACATTATAGTGCATCTGGCATTTATCCGCCCAATCACCCAGTCTGTCCAAATCGCTCTGGAGCTTCCTGGTCTCCTCCTCTGAGCCCACCCCCCCCCTCCTAGTTTAGTGTCGTCTGCATATTTGGAAATGCTGCATCCGACTCCCTGATCCAGGTCATTAATGTAAATTGTGAACAGCTGGGGATCCAGGACAGATCCCTGTGGTAGCCCACTTGTTACTGCCTGCCATTCAGTAAATGAGCCGTTTATTCCAACTCTCTGTTTTCTATCTGACAGCCAGTTCTCTATCCACGTCAATACTTTCCCCTTTATCCCATGAGCTTCAATTTTCCATGCTAATCTTTTATGTGGGACCTTGTCGAAGGCCTTTTGGAAGTCCAGGTACACCACATCTACTGGCTCTCCCCCATCTATTTTACCAGTTACTCCCTCAAAAAATTCCAATAGATTAGTCAAGCACGATTTACCCTTTGTAAATCCATGTTGACTCTGTCCTATCCTGTCCCCATTTGCTAAGTGCTCCGCTATTTCATCCTTAATGATGGACTCCAGCATTTTGCCCACAACTGATGTAAGGCTTACAGGTCTGTAATTACCTGCTTTTTCCCTACCCCCCTTTTTGAATAGTGGGGTAACGTTAGCTACCCTCCAATCCATGGGCACTGTTCCAGATTCTAATGAATTCTGAAAAATCATACTTAGTGCATGCGCTATCTCTGGGGCCACCTCCTTCAGTACCCTAGGATGCATGTTATCAGGCCCTGGGGATTTGTCCGCCTTCAATCCCTTTAGCTTCCTTAACACCATATCCTTAGAGATATTGATTTGCGTCAGTTCCTCCTTTGCCAATGTCCCTATTTTTCCCGATATCCCAGGGAGGTTTTTTGTGTCTTCCTTCGTAAAGACTGACCCAAAGTATGCATTTAGTTGGTCTGCCATTTCCTTATTTCCTGTTATATATTCCCCCGTATCTGACTGCAATGGACCAACTTTGGTTTCCACCAGTCTTTTCCTCTTGATATACTTATAAAAGCTTTTGGAGTTATGTTTTAATATTTTCCGCCAGCTTGCTTTCGTAAGCTATTTTGCCCCTCTTGATTAAGCCCTTTGTCCTCCTTTGCTCTATCTTAAACTGTTCCCAATCTTCCGCTCTGGCGCTTTTTTTGGCTATTTTATACGCCCTATCTTTGGATTTTATGCTGTCTCTAATTTCCCCTGTTATCCACGGTTGAGTCACCTTTTTAGATTTCCTTTTATGCCAGATTGGTACAAACAATTTTTGCAATTTTGTCATTCTATCTTTGAATGCTTGCCATTGTTTATCTACCTCAAGTCCTCCCAGGAACGTTGTCCAATCAGACCTACTCAGTTCCCGTCTAATGGCATCATAATTCCCCTTGTTTAAATTCAGGACGTTAGTCTCTGAGTCAATTTCTTCGCTCTCCATTTCGAGTGAGAAATGGATCATGTTATCATCGCTCTGAACCAAGGGTCCCCGTACAACAAGATTACTAATTACTAATATCTCACGGTGCCCTTAGTCTGGCTCTGCCTCAGTGTCTTGGTGGTCATCCTGATGGTGACATTCATTGTTGAGCATTTCGTGAATGGAATGTCGCCCAAAGGTAAGTCATTAAATAGAATTGCTGGTGTTAGATTTCTCTAAAATGTTTTGAGTTGTTCTATAGCTTTTTCAGGAAAGTGCATGCCGATATCGTTACACCTAATAGAAAGCATACCAGATAACACCACATATCCAGTCACCTACTATTACATAGTATTTACAGCACAGAAACAGGTCAGTCTGCCCAACAGATCCGTGCCGGTGTTTTTTGCTCCACACGAACCTTCCCACACTTCTGCATCAACCCCATCAGCATATCCTTCTATGCCTTACTCCCTCATGCGATTATCTAGCGTCTCTGTAAATGCATCGATGATGTTGGTCTCAACCAGTAATTGCGTTTGCGAGTTCCACATTTTAACTGCTCTCTTGATTAAGAAGTTTCTCCTGAATTACTTATTGGATTGATCAGTGACTATCTTATACTCATGCCATCTTTCTCGTCTCATCCGAAAGTGCAAACATGTTCTCTACAGCAAACCTATCAACCCCTTTCATAATATCAAAGCCCTCTATATCAGGTCAACCCATAGACTTCTGTCTTCTAGGGAAAAGAACCCCTGCCCGTTCAATCATTCCTGATAGTTACAACACTCCAGTTCTGATATCATTCTGGTAATTCATTATTTAACAACTCCGTGATTCAATATCCTTTTTATAATATGGAGCCAAAACTGATCACAGTATTATAAGTGTGGTCTAACCCAGGTTCAATACAATATTAGCAAAACTTCTCAACCCTCAATCTTTTCTTTTCCAGAGAAACGAGATACTGGCTGTTCAATAATTCCTGATAGGTATAACCTCTCAATTCTGGTATGATTCTAGTAGGGTTTTTTTGCAGCATCTCCATACCTCGATATGCATTTTATAATATGGAGACCGGAACTGTTCAAAGTATTCCAAGTGTGCTCTAACCAAGGTGCAATACAATATTGACAAAACTACTCTGATTTTCAATTATATCCTGGTAGAAATGAACCAAAATGATCTATTTGCTTTTTATGGGCTTACTTACCTGCTTCGCTACTTTCAATGATTTGTATACCTGTGCCCCCAGATTCCACAGCTCCTCTACCCCATTTAGACACTTATTTTCAATGGAGTATGTAGCCTCCTGATGCTTCCTACCTAAACGTGCCACCTCACACTTCTATATAAATATATAGAATTTTATTTGCCAAATACACGCCCAATCTGTAAGTTTATTCATATCTTCCTGCATATGTTGCGGGCCTCCTCTGTATTAATTACAATACCCAATGTGGTGTTACCCGCAAATTTTGTTGTTATACTTCTCTAGAGGGAAAGGTGGGCAGTAAGCTAATAGAGAGTGTTCTGACAGTGTCCCTGACCCCAGATCTCCCATTCAGCAATGTTACAGGTGTTCCACATGTTGAGGATACAACTTGCATCAATCATCCTTAATTCTCCTTAGTAAATCCAATGTCATTATATGTTTATTTCTTATACAGGAAAAGAATCATTGGACAAAACGCTGTCTGCAGGCGCCCACAACAGTCAGAACATGGTCATTATGTCCCTGGATTGAATTTCTGTTTCAAGGGTGTTTTTTTAAACCTTGCAGAAGAGATTGCTTGCCTGCGGAGCACATTTTTTGCTACTATATTTCTTTAAAGGACAGCTATGTCTGTTTTGATGCTATTCTCCCTCTAATATATAGGTTACAGGGACAAATCCGCACTGTACACTTTACACTTATTTTAGCAGAACATGTAGGAAAATCAGGAAGAACTGGACATTTTATGTGAAGTAGAAATTGATCTGTGTGAAGCGCCTTGGTGGGAGTGATGACCTGAGCCAGAAGACCCAGCGATTCCTCCTGATTAAGATTTAGATCTGCGAGGCTCAGATTAGACCTTCCTTGGATGCTCCCACAGATTAGGAATCAATTGCTCAAGAAAAATATAATTATCCTTTTTTACGGTGCTAAAATAATCTTTCCTTTATTTAAAGTATCTAAAAAAGATAAACCTGTTGAAAAAATGTTTAAATTGTAATTAATTTAACCTTGTTAAAAACAAGCCTTGCGCCTCCTTTTTAAAAGTGCAGCTTCTCCATACACACCCTCCCGGAGAAACCTGAAAAAAAAATGAAGTTCGCTGCGCATGCGCAGCATCTGCCGCGCACGCGTTCGACTCCTGAACCCCTCCCTTCAGGGGAACGGAAGTTCTGGTTTCCCGCGCATGCGCGGTGCATTCAGGAAACCGGCACTTCAGGTGGTCTAACTGGTGAGTGCACACCGCGTACTCAACCGACAAGAGCCGAATTGTTGGCCCAATATGTCTTCAAGCGGTTGAAGTCAATAGTTAGCACCACTGTATTGATACTGGCCTGAGCTTACTATTCTGATCAGTCATAACCTCAGCAGTGCGCTGAAGTGTCAACCTGGGTTCATTGCTTGCACTCTGGCACATACTTGAGCACATAATGTAGGCTGGCACTTGAGGGATGCACTTTGTGAGATGCCGTCTTCCAGATGAGAGGTGAACCGAAGTCCTGTTCACTCTCTCACAAGGAGGTAACAGATCCCATTGCACTAGTTAAAGAAGAGCAGGGCATTTCTCCCCGGCTGTTCTGGTGACATTGATCTCTTAACAAACAGCCCTCAAACAGATCATCTACTCATTTATCTCCTTGCTGTTTATGGGACCTTGCTGTGAGGAAATAGGCAGCCGCGTTTCCCCACAGTACTACAGTGACCACATTTCAAAATAATTTTAATTGACAGTAAGGGATCGTTCCCTGGGCCCATGACAGTTACTAATTAAATTGAATTTATTGCGAATTGTTTCTATGGAATGAAATTTGAATCTGAATTGATACATATAATCTCAGCTGTGTGCCATGTCTCATCATTTCACAAATAAATTAACTTTGCTTTCGTGTGAATTCTGTATCAGGTTTATTCTTTCTCAGATAAGATGTGCCTAACATAAACAGCTACCAGTTTCTAAACGTTCATCACAAAGACCAAATTTTAATGTTAATAGTTATGGGGATGTTGCTCTCTGAATAATAGGAAGAAGCGATGACCTCTGTTACCTCTAAACTTGATTATTCCAAAGCGCTCCTTGCCGGTCTGCCACGTTCTACCCTATGGAAACTTGAGGTCATTCGGCTGCCCGTGTCCTGACCCGCACCAAGTCCCGTTCACCTCTGTGCTCGCTGACTTTCATTATCTCCAGCTTAATCTACTCCTCGATTTAAAAGTTCTCATTCTTGTTTTCGAATCCCTCAATTGCCTCGCCTGCCCGTATCTTTGTAAGCTGCTGCAGCCCCACAACCCCTCGAGATATCTGCCCCCCTCTAATTCTGGCCTCTGGAGCATCCCTTATTTTAATCGCTCCAACATTGGTGGCTGAATCCTCTGTTGCCTTGGACCTAAGCTCTGCAATTCTCTCCCTTAACCTTTCCGCCTCTCTACTTCACATTCCCCCTTTAAGACGCTTTTTGAAACCTACCTCTTTGACCAAGTTTTTGGACATCTGCCCTAATATCTCCTTATGTGGAACGTTTGTCAAATTTTGCTTGATAACGCTTCAGTGAAGCGCCTTGAGAAGTTTTACTACGTTAAAGGCGCTACATAAATACAAGATGTTGTTGTTGTAACACTGAATGATGAACTAATGGTTGCTGCAGTTGAAAACATCTTCTTCGTTATGAGAAAAAGCGAATGAGTTCATGAACAGAGTCAAGGCCTCAGTGCCAACAGATACAGTGAGGGAGAAACATACGATATCTCATGCCACGGGTTCATTCTGGGACAACATTGTTCTTCGAGATCACGTGATTATTTTCCTTTCGACTTTCAACTTAATGCCACGTGGAGTAGTTGAAGCGAATAGCATAGTTGCCTTTAAGGGGAGGCTGGAGAAGTACATGAGAGAGAAATAATTTGAAGGATATGCTGATAGAGTTAGATGGAATAGGGTGAGAGGAGGTTCATGCGGAACATAAACACTGCCAGAGACCAGTTATAGCGACTGGCCAAGTTCTTTGCTTTTAAAGCTATGTAGTACTGGGTAATTTTTCGCTGAGTTGAGTACTTAGATTTTAATTCCTTTAAAAGTATGTCCCCTTATCCAGACATACGGTAACCGTTTGCTAAAGTGTGCGAGACAGCCAAATGTCCATTAAGGAGGGAAACCAGCTGTCCTTTTCCGGTATGACCTACATGTAATTCCATCGATGTAGTTGATTCTGACCTTCAAACTGAAGCGGCACAGCAAACAACGCCGTTATATCAAATCGCTGGAAAGGAAAACAAATAACTATACATGACACAACCCTCCACTGCGACACGCATCAAAGCAAGACGCAACAAAGTGCATACCCAGGCGAGTCCGAACATGCAAAAGCCTACTCACTACCTGATGTCAAAGATGCGACACCTGTCTCAAAACATAGTCAGGTATCAGTCTGATATAGTGAAACTTAAGGAATCACTCCTTCAGCCAACGTCCCAGAACCGTCCCTCAACATCCTTGGTTATGTACTTTCCCCCGACTGGACAGACGCACCAGAGATGGGGGGCACAGTGAAATACATTTGTGGGGAGTTCCCCTGGGAGTCATCAACATTGACTACAGCCCCATGAAGTCTCATGACTTCAGATCAAACATAGCAAAGGAAACAAACGGTTGATTACCACCTACCGCCCTCCATCAGCTGGTGGATCAATATTGCTCCAAGTTGAGCGCCAGCACTGAGTGGAGCAATGACAAAGAATGTACTCTGGTAGGGGGACTTGATTGTCCATTCGCAACTGTGGCTCATACATCCGTCAACGACCAAGCAGGCAGAGTCCTGAAGTGCATAGCTGCCAGGGGGATAAACAACACGAGGAAATAGGAAACTTGACCTCTTCCTCTACAATATCCCTGACACAGATGCAACAGTCCGTAATCATATTGGCACAGGTAACAATCTCACAGTTCTCGTGGAGTTTAATTCCCGTTGTCAAACTGAGGACACCATCCAGCCTGTCGTGAGGCACTATTGCCGTTCTGAATGGGACAGGTTAAGAACAGATCTAGCAGCTTTGAAATGGGAAACGATGAGGTGTTCCAGCACAATATGTTGCCTCAAGTCCCAACATATTCCTTACTCCTCAAACGCCCTCAAGCCAGATCAACAAACCTGGTTTAATAACGAGTGTAGAAGATCGTGGAAGGGGCAACGTCGCGCGTACCTGAACATGAGGTGACAATCAATTGTCGCTACAACACAGGGCAATATAGACGTTAAGCAATGGAAGCAGCATGCTTCACATGGATCCAAGCGATCCCACAACCAACGGAGGAGGGCAAAGCTTAGCTGTTCTCCAACATCCAGTCGTGAATGGTGACTGGCTTTTGTACTCTATGCCTCTATTTATGAAGCCCTTATGGATACCCGCTCACATGTGATAGCTGAATTAGCGATGGGATTTGAGTGTTTTTGTGGTCAATTTGGCAGTGATTACTTGCATTCCTATGATCGGATTAATGCCTCCTTACTGATATACTCTTTTGATCTATCGATGGGGATTCCGAGTTTATTTTGTGGGAATATACTTGATTGGGGAGTGGGAATCAATTCTTCCCCCAAAGACAATAGTTAAACAGTTGGATTTTTTCAGCAACCCAGCAGCTTTGATGACTATTTTTGCAGGTGTTGACGAAACAATACCAGTGAAGAGAACATAACATCCAGGTTGATCAGTCAGTACCATCAGCAGTACACTAACATTCTCGTTGGAAGGTCGGATGGTGAAGTAACTGGCTTACATTCTAATGAAACCGCATGTTCGAACTGCTATGGATGGGATATTATTTGATATTTTGAATTTATTTTGGTATCTACGTAGATGGAAGCTGGTCGGTTAATTCTGTACACTGGGAAAGACATTCCGAACGTAATTCTGGAGTTGAAAAGTTAAATGGCTGAAAAACTTATTTTAATTGAGGCAAACAGAAGCATGTCTGCGTTAGAATCATGAAACCTGTTTAACCGCATTGACCACAATATGTCCTTTCTGGAATGATTGAGTGCATGTCTGTTTTCTCACCAGCCAGATAACTCCAGTAACAACAGGATGTAAAACAGAACCGTTATAAGATTGGAAACTGCAATTGGGGAAGTGATGACAGGCCAGTTATCCAGGAGGTGATTTATAATACAGTGATCTTGACATTGTTTGTGCGCCTTCTGATTGGAGACTTAAACCTACCATTGACCACTGCTCAGTCATTGTCGATATTGACTATTATTTCGCGCTTCTAACAGAAGGTGGCCATCGAACGAAAGTAGTACCACCTGGTCATGTGATTCGCACTGCAGCCTCAGCTTAATCGTTATCGCTGCTCATTAACTGTGAGCTTTCGAACAGTTGCCTCGGCTGGAGTTCAGTCTGCTGACATAATTTCGATCCCATGATGTTGGGTGTTAAGGGGAAAGGTACAGAAAAAATGAAGGAATCAGAACCGATGGCATCATTTATCGAGGGGTAGCGGACTGAAGGGAGGAGAAGGACATTAAAGGGCAGGAAAGCAAAGCTATAACATGGCGGAAGAAGAAGTTCACAGTCCATTGTGTAGGTTCTGCAAACACAACAAGAGGAGAAGGTGAGCGGCAGTGCCAACGAAACCATTTATTCGAGGTAATATATACCATTTAAAATGCTGCCAGTAGTACAGCATTCACCGATGCCAGTTGTCATGAACGGTTGGTGCAGTTTGCCGCCGATGCACTTTAATGCTTTTCACCTTTGCTCCCTTCACTGCACGCTAATGAGTGATAAATGGAAAGCAAAGTTACAAACCCGTAAGCAGAGTAAATGACATGCATTAAACTTTCACAATATAAGAGGTATAACATATTTATTAATGAAGCTGAGATCAAAACCTCTCCCAGCTAGCCGCCTGTCCGGTGAATGAAAGAAGGAAGGACTTTCATTTGTACAGCGCCTTTCACTGCCACCGGGCGACCCAAAGCGCTCCACAGTCAATTAAGCACTTTTTAAGTGAGAGAACTGGAAAGTGGGAGAATGCGGCCGCCAATTTGTGCACAGCTAGTTCCCACAAAAAGCAATCTGATAATGACCAGATAACCTCATTTTGTCATGTTGATTTAGCTATAAATATTGGGCATGTGACTGGGACAACTTCCCTGTTTTTCATCGACAAACGTTCTTCGTTATCATTTACGTCCACCTGAGAGAGAAGAGGGGCCCTCGTTTTAACATCTCATCTGAAAGAGGGACCTCCGACAGTGCAGCGCTCCCTCAGTACTGCACTGGAGTGTCAGCCTAGATTTTGGTGCTCAAGGTCTAATGTCGTGGGGGCTCAGAACCCATAACCTTCTGACTCAGAGGCGACAATGCTACCCACTGAGCCACGGTTGACACTGCAAAAGGAAGAATACTTTCAAATATTTTGTAGAAGTACCATTTTCTGTTGCTGTACTGTTCCCACTTGCTCACTATGTGAACCATGTGACTGCACAGTATCAAAGTTGGGAAAGCACCTTAACAGAAGCTGTCCGCTTTAGAAATGCAATTAATTTTATCTTCTGGGCAGGTTCCACATTTCTTGCTGCTTGGGACCGGTTATTATTAACATGTTCAAACAGTAGGTTATTGGTCCTTCCGATTAATGAGACGTCTGCCTTGTTGGCTTTGGCTCATTGCTGTCCACCCTGTGGTGTTAGAAATTTGTAGTTATATTCTGTACATTACAGAGTGTAGATAATCAGACATTTTTATTGATGTTAAAGGCAACTGCGAGAGCTGCAATTAGGCCTGTGGCCTAATTATCAGGTCCAAAATATGAGAATATATGTTTCACAACTTGCGTAAAATGTGTAGAAACACTGCATGCAATATTAACATAAATGGCGCAATAGCATCAATGTCCTTCCATAATCCGTTAATGAGGTTTGCTGTGATGTTGTGTAATTGCTGCACTATGTGAATCAATGGGGTAGATCTTCAACTTCATATCTCAGGGAAACTTTGAATTAGCTGTCTAAACTATTCCATTTTGAAGGAGTGTATTAAACGCACTGCCCTCAGATTCATTTCTAGGTACACAGTGCTTTCCTTCTTCGCAGTTTCAATGCCATCCTCCCTTTGACATCTCCCGCCTAAGCTAATTAACCCCGTTCCCCGAGGCATCACCCAGTTACTTATCCACAAACCAACAAACGCGGGCGAGCAGAAGGTATTATACAGACTGGGTCCATTGTTACCTATTCTAATCACCCATCAAATACAATACCTCTTAGAGTCACCCGGAAATCCCCTCTTAGCGCAGAATAATTTTGGAGAACAGAGAAATTCCTCAACTCCACTTTTCAATCTGTACCACATTACTTACAGAGTCTTCCTCTCCCTTGGCAAAGAAGGGATAAGAATCACTCGGAGACCTTGCTCACATAATATCCTGTAGATAACACCATTGCACAAGTCAAATAAAGAGCTATCACTCAAACACTGGATTGAAGTTCAGAAAATGCCCCCCAAAAATAAACATTTCTGTCATCTTTCAACAGGCCAACATAACTTTCAAAGTGAAGACTATGCTATACAGTATTCCAATATCATATCAGTCACTCGTATTCTTTTTTATGTTAATTGTATTACAATATCGACTCACCTATATTTTAAAACTACCCATGCATGGAATGCGATCGTGTTTTGTTTTAATAAAAGCTTTATATAATCTGAATATCTTTCTGACAGCACGTTTATACAATCTGTCACTATTCAAACTGGACATCACCGCATCATAAACAACCAGTCCCCTCCCACCCCGCCCCCCACCCCCACCAGTATGTGGCTCTGTTTATTCTCAGCCTAGTGTTTTCTTGAGTACAGTCACCATTCAATCTTGTTAAGCTGTTTTCTCTTTAGCTTGAATTGTTTCTTTTGAAATTTTCTGAAACTTTAAGATATGCAGATCGAAATGACACCAATCAAACTTCCCTCTCTCTCTCTCTCTCTCTCTTTCTCTCTCTTTCTCGCTCTCGCTGTCTCTTGCCCTCTGTCTCTCTCTCTCTTTGCTTCTCTGTCTCTCTCTCTGTCTCTGTTTCTGGATGTCTGTCTGTCTCTCTGCCTCTTTTTTCTCAGTCTGTGTCTCTCTCTCTCGCTCTCTCTGTCTCTCTCCTTCACTCTCTCTCTCTCTCTCTCTCTGTCTATCTCTCTCTCTGTATCTCTCTCTGTCTCTCTCTCTCTCTCTCTCTCTGCCTTTCTGTCTATCTCTCTGTTGGCAGTTTGCTGCAGCAATCCTGAAGAAATCTCAATATCCTGCCGTTGCCCCATACCCCTGTATTTGCCTCTGCTTAAAACATGTATTCTGATAACTCTTAAACAATTCAATACAACCTGCTTGCAGTTGCTGCTGGCGTTGCCACTGTATCCGGGTCCCTCCTTTTATTCCTTTACTTTCAATTAATATCTATTGAATGTTACTAGCCCACTTATTGCTGCTTATTGTCCTTTTCTCAATTATAATTTTAAAGATACAGGGCTGCGTGGAAACAAAATTAGCTCAGGTCAGAAAGAAGTGAGTGATGCAGAACGCTTGCTTTTCGGAACCGGACATGGATTGAAAGGACATCATTTCAATTGCGCAGGGACATGGCTGCTGAAATGGAATGCAGGGAAATCTTGCTTGTTGGAACGAAGAAAGAGGAGAGGAAATATAAATTACTTGGTACAATTTTACAGGGGATACAGGAGCAGATAGACCGGGAGGCTCACGTAAACACATCTTTGAAGTTGTCAGGACAAGTTGAAAAGGATAATAAAAGGAATATGGTATCATGGGATTTAAAAATGGAGACAAAAAGCAGTGCTGAAAAACAATGAAGTGATGCTAAATCTTTACACATCATTTGGGGCTCAGATGGAGCATTGTGTCCAGTTCTGGCTATCAAATTTTACAAGGAATTTAAAGGCCTTAGACAGCATGCAGGGAAAATTTAACAGAAAGATGAGGAACTTCAGTTATGTGGACATACTAGAGCAGCAGGGTGATGTTCACTTTGCAGCAGATTAGGGCAAGCGGTTTTAATAGAGGTGTTCATCATTAGAAACGATTCTGATAATGCAAATAGGAGGTGCCCTCTTTAGTATGAGACGTTAAACTGAGGCACCTTCTTCCTCCCTCAGTTGGATGTCAATTGTCCCACACCATGATTCAAAGAAGAGCAGGGCAGTTGCACTTGTGTTCTGGTCATTATTCCGCAATCAGCCAACCCAAAATAGCATTTTGAAAATCCATCCGTTTGGTAAGGAGTTGTAAATTTGAGGACTAATGACTATAAGATGAAACACATTGAAGAATAAATTATCAATATGCATATCTTGGGTTCAGGTCTTAGATTGAAGCGTGAAATAAAGTAATTAACTGAGCAATTCTGGCGCCGGCAGTTATAGAAACATAATAATTAGTTAAAGTCTTCCCTGGGCTGACTCACCAGCTGCCTGCAGTTAGAGCAAGCTTGATTCAGTCATTGCTAAATTAAAGGCGTTTCCTGTGAAAACTGACAGCTCTGCTGAAAGCTGCTGCTTACAATTTCACAGCAAAACCATCAGTTTTCTAGAATATAAATTTCGCTGTGCAAGATAGCGTAGTCAGAAAAATATATTTCTGTAATCCCATCGATAAAAAGTAAGCACCTAAGATTATTGAACCATCATTTTTCACGTTGTGTTCTTTGTGATCAGTGTCGCAGATGCTGTAAATTTGTGATGCAGCTCCCCTGTAATCAAAAGCGACAGAAATCTTAATCAGTTACTCATAGAAAGTGCCTCTAAATGTATTCTGGATATCAATAAATACATTTTCAACAATGAATTAATTCTTAATATTATTCGTGTCCTGCATATATGTAAGCTTATATATATTTTTACGTGAATAGTGAGAGTGAGAGAGAGCGAGAGATACCACAATCTGCATCATGTCCCTCAGAAGAACCTAAAGTGCTACTAATTATGAAGGGTTTTGATAGATTGAATAAGGAGAAAGTTTTCCACATTTTAGAGGTCGATGACCAGGGGATACACATTTATGGTAATTGGCAAAAGAATCAGAGGGGAGATGGGGATGTTTTTTTAATAACCACTTATTTTGTATCTGTCTTCACAGCGGAAGAGTCAAAAAGCACACCAAAAATGGTGGGGTAACAAGAGTCGATTGAGGGGGAGGAACTTAACGTATTTAATGTAAGTAGAGAAAAAGTACTTGAGAAACTAATGGGACGAAAATTCTACAATTCCCCTGGACCTGACGGCCTACATCCTAGGCTTCTAAAAGAGTAGGCTGAAGAGACAGTGGATGCATTGGTTTTGATCTTACAAAATTTCCTAGATTCTAGAACGGTCCCAGCGGATTGGAACATCGCAAATATAACACCGCTTTTCAAGATAGGAGGAAGAGAGAATAGAGAGAACTACAGTTAGCCTGACATCAGTCGTCGGGAATATGCTGGAATTCATTGTTAAGGATGTGGTAACAGGGCACTTAGAAAATCATAACATGATTAGGCAAAGTTAACATTGTTTTATGAAAGGGAAATCGTGTTTGACAAAAATATTAGACTCTGTTGTGGATGTAACTAGCACGGTAGATAATCAGTGGGTGAAGTATATTTCGATTTCCAAAAGGTATTCGATAAGATGTCACATAAAAGGTTATTACACAAGATAAGGGCTCATGGGAATTGAGGGTAATACAGAAGCATGGATAGAGGATCAGCGTTGGGGCCTGAGCAGTTTTACAAACTATACCGATGATCTAGATGATGGGACCGAGTAAAATGTAACCATGTTGCTGATGGTGCAAAGATAGGTGGGACAGTAAGCTGTGAGGAGAACAGAAAGCATCTGCAAAGGGATATAGATCGAGTTAGTGAATGGGCAGTACGGTGGCAGATGGAGTATAATGTAGGGAAACGTGAAGTTATTCACTCTGATAGGAAGAATAGAAAAACAGAATATTTTTTCGATGATGTGAAACTTTTAAATGTTCGTTTTCAGACAGATTTGAGTGTCCTCGTGCAGGACACAGCAAGCTAGCATGCAGGTACAGTAAGCAATTAGGAAGCAAATGGCTTGTTGGCATTTATTGCAAGGGGTTTGGAGTATAAATGTAAGGACGTCTTGCTACATTGTACAGCGCCTTGGTGAGACCACACCTGGAGCAATGTGCACAGTTTTGGTCTCATTATCTAAGGAAGGATATACTTGCCTTGGAGGAGTTGCAACGAAGGTTCACTAGATTTATTCCTGGGATGAGAAGGATGTCCTATGAGGTGAGATTGTGTAGCATGGACCTGTACTCTCTGGAGTTAAGAAAAATGAGAGGTTATCTCAATGAAACATACAAGATTCTGAAGGGCATTGTCAGGGTAGATGTTCGGATGATGTCTCCCCTGACTGGACTGTCTACAACTCGGGGGCATAGTATCAGGATAACCGGTAGGCCATTTAAGACCGAGATGAGGAGGGTTTTCTTCACTCAGAGGCTTGTGAATCTTTATATTTCAAGGCCCCATCGGGCTGTGAACGTTGAATCTTTGATTATATTCACGGCTGAGATAGATAGATTTTTGGACTCCAGGGAAATCAAGAGATATGGAGAGCGGGCGCGAAAGTGGAGTTGAGGTCGATTGTCAGCCATGATCATATTGAATGGTGGAGCAGTCTCGGGGTGCCATATGACCTACTCCTGCTTATATTTTTTATGTTCTTATGTTTTTGTTATCTGGAATTCATTACCTGAAAGGGTAATATAATCAGATTTGATAATTACCTTGAGGCAATTGAATGTATACTTGAAAAGTGAACATTTGCAGGGCTATGAGTAAACAGCAGGGGAAAGGGATAAAACTAATCGCTCTTTCAATGAGAGTGCACAGACACGATGGGTCAAATGACCTCATTCTGTGCTGTTTCATTCTATAACTCTATACATATATACATATATATACACATGTATTTAAAAAAAAAATCCAGACCACAATTTATTTATTCATGTATATGAAATCATTAAATGCAACAAATTTCCACTAATCCAATTAAATCTGGTTGCAACATAACTATTTCTAAAATAATATAGGGAATATGTTGGAGCAGTGAACATCACATCTATCTACCAAGTGAAACAATTTATTTTCTTGATTATGTCTGAGATGTGTAGCCGGGCCAAACTTGGAACAGAAATAAAATCTTGAGGCATTAGCACAATTGGAACATGAGGAGGCCATTCAGCCCCACGAGACAGCTTCGATATTCATTTTGATCTTGGATGATCTGAACCTCAAATCCATTTACCCACCTTTGCTCCTTATCATTTGATACATTTAAGAAACAAAATTGAATTTATCAGTCTTGTCATCTTTAATTGATTCAGCATCCAAAGCATTTTGGTGGGATAGCTCGAGACTTCTGAAATCCTTTTTTTGAAATATATTCTCCTTATCTCTCGCTGTTGTTTTTCTGCCAGTTATCTGCAATCTGTATCCTTTGGAATACTCTCTGCGTGCCTGGATGAGTGCAGCTCCAACAACACTCAAGAAGCTAGAAACCATCTGGGACAAAACTTTCCGCTTGATTGGCAACCGATCTACCACATTAAACATTCACTCACTTCACCACCGGCGTACCGTGGCTGCAGTTTGTACCATCTACATGATGCACTGCAGCAACTCGGCAATGCTTCTTCGGCAGCATCTCCCAAACCCGCGACCTCTTCCATCTATAAGGACAAGGGCAGCAGACGCATTGGAACACCACCACCTCTAAGTTC
Source organism: Squalus acanthias (assembly GCA_030390025.1). NCBI lineage: Eukaryota > Metazoa > Chordata > Chondrichthyes > Squaliformes > Squalidae > Squalus > Squalus acanthias. The sequence goes on along the minus strand of CM059442.1, from coordinate 7,605,421 downwards.
CCCTCCAAGTCACACACCATCCTGACTTAGAATTAAATCGACGAAACTTCACCGTCGCTTGGTCAAAATCCTGGAATTCCCTATCTAACAGCACTGTGGGAGTAACATCACCACACTGACTGCAGCATTTCAGGAAGGCGGCTCACCACCACCTTCTCAAGGGCAATTAGGGATGGGCGATAAACGCTGGCCTCGCCAGCGACGCGCACATCCCAAAAAATAATTTAAAAAATATATCTGGTATTCATTGCTTGAATGGAAAACAGATAGAAATTTCACAGTTACTTTAAGGCAAGTGAATTTATATTTGTAAATAAAACATTTACAGGGATATGATGAAAGAACAGGGAAATTGGATCAATTAAGCATCTCTTTCAAAGAGACTGCACAGGCACGATGGGTCAAATGACCACATTCTGTGCTGTTTTTTATATATATACAATAATTTGTACTATGTCTCTGAAAATACACAAAATAAAAAATTCTTCGGATTAACTAAATTGTTTGCTGACTGTCTTTGGAACAATACAGTGTTTCATTATCAGAAATGAAAGATGTGTAAAATGTTTTGTTCGCTATCATTGGGTGTTAAACTTAGCTTCCTCCTAAATACTGCACTTGCTGATGAAAGGCTGGAGAAAGTCAAGCAAATATTTAAACAAATCTGCACTTTGAATAATGTAGCGAGCAATCTTATTATTGTACTTAAAATTAAACAAGATAGTTGTGTGTTTATCAATTAAATTAAATAACATGTTCATATATTAGCAAATATATTAAGATAACGTCAACTTAATATTAACATAATCTGGAATAGAAATCAATCCATCTGAGCTTGTCTCTGCGATCCTAAAACAGTCTCTGTTTTTTTTATTTAGGGTTTTCAGTCCTTTATCATTGAAACACGATGTTTAATATTGAAAGAACTTCAGAGAGGTGCCGGAAGTTGTATGTGATTGCCTAAAATGCACTGTCATTGTATGTGATTGTTTCAATAAACTGGCTAATATATCCTACAGGCATATATATACACATATAGAAACATAGGAACAGGAGGAGGCCATTCAGTCCATCGAGGCTGTTTCGCCATTCAATGAGATCCTGGTTGATCTGCGATCTAACTCCACAAACCCGCCTTTGTCCCACATCCCGCAATGCCTTTTGTTAACGGAAAGCTGTCAATTTCTGATTTGAAATTAGCAATTGATCTAGCATCAATTGACGTTTTGCGGTAGAGAGTTTCTTACATTTACATTTGTAGGTAAAATTTTGGAATTTTCTAATTGCACACCTGATAGGTCTGGCCCTAATTTTTAGACTATGCCCCCTTGTCACAGAATCCCCAACCAGCGGAAATAGTTTCTCTCTATCTATCCTAACTGTTCCACTTAATATCTTGAAAACGTCGATCAGATCACCTTCTCACATTCTAAATTCTAGGGAATACAGGCCTAGTTTGTGTAATCTCTACTCGTAACTCAATATATTAGATACATACATATATAATATATTATATATATATATATATATATATATATATATATATTTATACACACACACACACATACTGATGTAACATGTCAAATTCATGTTAAGAAGGAGTGTGTATTAATTTTATGTGCTGACAGGTCAAGGATATTGTCCGTTCCTTTATTTACTACTTGATTAATGTGAAATCTGTGTTGCAATCACGGTTATTACAGCAACAGGCACGTCATACTCCGTTATCTCCAAACCAATGAATAAGAAAATTTAGAAAGGAAAATATCTCGGTACTTTGGAGGATCCGAATATTGTGAGCGAATCCAAATAGAACATGTTTGCTCTCTCAGTTGTTCTTGGATCGGTTAGTATGGGTCTACTGTCTGGTAATTTTAACTCCTAGAAGATAGTTATTTGAATGCAAAGTTCAAAGAGAGATTACGGCAAACTGCTTGAATTAAGGAACTGCCTACACAGGGCGTAGCTCGCAGCCATTTTTTTTCTAATGAGCATAGCCGGTCAAACTCGACCTATATTTTGAAATTGTTAAAAGGTGGACGGGAAATTCACAGGGTGTAAACCGAATGAAGTGCTCTTGTAGCTTAGAAAAGAAATCACGCAGATATTTCTCAAGATATGGACACTCTTTTTGTGCTGTTTTAAAAGCGAATAGAAACAGAATAATTAGTCAAAGTCTTCCCTGGCTGACTCACCAGCTGCCTGCTGTTAGAGGAAGCTTGATTCAGTCATTGCTAAATTTAAGGAGCCGAAAATTGATCCCGGGACGCGAGAGAACGCACTGCATACTCTCGCGTATTCCCACTCCAATTGCCGGTTTTCTGCATGCCCTGCGCATGCGCTGAAAACCGGCAATTGCTCTTCCGAAAAGGGGGCGGGGCCTGAGTGCATCGCGTGCGCGCTACAGGCTGCGCGCACGCTGTGCACTTCATGCTTTGGACGCGCAGGTAAGCAGGGAAGATTTTGGAAATGTAAAAAGGAGGAGTAAGACCCGCTTTTATGAAGGTAAGTAGTGAATTAAGTATTTTTTTGAATTTTTTTTTACAGGTATATCTTTTTTATAGACTTTAAAGACAGGTAAGTTTATTTTTATAACTTTTTAAAAGATTTTAAATTTTTTCAAAAATTTAATTTTTTATTTAAAATGGTTAATTTAATTAACTATACTTATTTTATTAATGTGATGGTTTTTTTTTTAAATTTAATTGAGGTTTAGCTGTTATATTGGGGGGGTGTAAGATTCATTAGTCTCACAACCATGCTGTGAGACTTTTGAATGGAAGATGGTGTGCTGCCATTGGCTCTAACTGAGTCACGTGATCCCACAGCTCGCACGAATTCACTGCGCCGCTGGGATACGCAAGCCCAGCACAGCTGATGTCTGGAACATCAAGTTCGTGCGAGCTGGATCAGAAAAAGCATAAGCGAGGTGAGACATCGCGGGGAAGGCTTACCCCCGCGGGAACAGAGCGAGATCAATTTCTGGGCCAAGGTGTTTCCTGTGAAAACCGACAGCTCTGCTGAAAGCTGCTGCTTGCATTTTCACAGCAAAACCATCAGTTCCCTAAAATACAAGCCTCGCTGTGCAGAATAGTTTAGTCAGGAAAGTAGATTTCTGTAATCCCATGGCAAAAAAGTTAGCACCTAAGATTATTGAACCATCATTTTAAACGTCGTGTTCTTTGTGATCAGTGTCGCAGATGCTGTAAATTTGTGATAGAACTCCCCTCTAATCAAAAGCAAGAGAATCCTTAATCAGTTGCTGGTAGAAAGTGGCTGTAAATGTATTCTAGATAACAATCAATACATTTTCAACAATGAATTCATTGTTAATTTTATTCCAGGACTGCATATATGTAAGCTTACATAAATGTCTCTCTCGCTGTTTGTTTTGATATATATCATGTCTCTCAGAAGATCCTAATGTGTTCATAATTATGAAGGGTTTTGATAGAGTGAATAAGGAGTTAGATTTCCACTGGCTAGAGGTCAGTGACCAGGGAATACACATTTATGTTAAATGGCAAAAGCATTAGAGGGGAGATGAGGATTTTTTTCAATATCCACTTATTTTGTATCTGTTTCACAGTAGAAGACATAAAAATCTGACCAAAAATGGTGTGGAAACAAGAGCCGAATGAGGGTGAGGAACTTAATGTAATTAATATAAGTAGAGAAAAAAAGTAATGGGAATAAAAGCCGACAATTCCCCTGCACCTGCATCCTAGGGTTCTAAAAGAGGTGACTTATGAGACAGTGGATGCATTGGTTTCAATCTTCCAAAATTCCCTACATTCTAGAACGGTTCCAGCGGACTGGAAGGTCTCAAATATAACACCGCTTTTCAAGAAAGGAGTGAGAGAGAAAACAGGGAACAACAGGCCAGTAAGCCTGATATCAGTCGTCAGTAAAATATTTGAATCCATTGTTAAGGAAGTGGTACCATGGCATTAGAACATCAGAATATGATTAGGCAGAGACAACATGGGTTAATGAAAGGGAAATCGTGTTTGACAAATTTATAAGAGCTTTTTGAGGATGTAACTAGCAGGGTAGATACAGGGGAACCAGTGGATGTGGTATATTTGGATTCCAAAAGGCATTGGATAATGAGTGTATTTATTCGTTTATGGGATTTGGGCGTCGCTGGCGATACCAGCATTTATTGCCTATCCCTAAGAACCCTCGAGAAGGTGCTGGTGAGCCTCCTTCTTGAACCGCTGCAGTCTGTGTGGTGAAGGTGCTCCCACAGTGCTGTTTGGGTGGGAGTACCAGGATTTTGATCAAGCGACGATGAAGAATCGGGGATATACTTCTAAGTCAGAATGGTGTGTGACTTGGAGGGAAACTTGGCAGTGGTGGTGTTCCCATGCGTCTGCTGCACGTGTCCTTGTAGTGTAAGAGTTCGCGGGTTTGGGAGGTGCTGCCGAAGAAGCCTTGGCGAGTTGCTGCAGTGCATCTTGTCGATGGTACACACTGCAGCACGGTGCGCCGGTGGTGGAGGGAGTGAATGTTGAAGGCGGAGGATGGGTTGCCAATCATGCGGGTTGCTTTGTCCTGGATGGTGTCGAGCTTCCTGAGTGTTGTTGGAGCTGCATTCATCCAGGCAAGTGGAGAGTATTCCATCTCACTCCTTACTTGTGCCCTGTAGATGGTGGAATGACTTTGGGGAGTTAGGAGGTGAGACACTCGCCACAGAATACCCAGCCTCTGATCTGCTCTTGTTGCCACGTTATTTGTGTGGTTGATCAAGTTTAGTTTCTGGTCAATGGTGACCCCCAGGATGTCGATGGTGGAGGATTCGGCGATGGTAATACCGTTGAATTTCAAGGAGAGTTGGTTACACTCTCGCTTTTTGGAGGTAGTCCTTGCCTGTAACATCGGAGGCAAAAATGTTACCTGCCACGTATCAGCCCAAGCCTGATCGTCGTCCAGGTGTTGTTGCATACGGGCATGGATTGCTTCATTATCTGAGGAGTAGTGAATGGCGCTGAAAACTGTGCAAGCTTCAGCGAACATCCCCATTTCTGACCTTATGTTGAAGCGAAGGTCATTGATGAAACAACTGAATATGAGAGGACATATAAATTGGCCAGAAAAAGCAGACAACCTGAGGATTGGGAGCAGAATAGGATTCAGCAAAGAAAGACAAAGGGATTAATTAAGAGGAGGAAAATAGAGTACGAGAGTAAGCTTGCAGGAAACATAAAAACTGACTGTAAAAGCTTTTATACATATGTGAAGAGAGAAAGATTGGTGAAGTCAAGCTTCGGTCCCTTGCATTCAGAATCAGGGGAATTTTTGATGGGGAACCAACAAAAGGCAGGTCAATAAAACACATACTTTGATTCTGTCTTCACAAATGAGGAAACAAATAACCTCCCAGAGATGTCGGGGAACATAAGGGCTAATGAGAGGGAGGAACTGAAAGAACTTCAGTATTTGCAGGGAAATAGTGTTAGGGAAATTGACGGGATTGAAGGCCGATAAATCCCCAGGGCTTGATAATCTACAACCTAGGGTACTTAAGGAAGTGGCCCTAGAAATAGTAGATGCATTGCTGGTCATCTTCCAAAATTCGATAGACTCTGGAACAGTACCCATGGATTGGAGGGTAGCTAATGTTACCCCACTATTCAAAAAAGGAGGCAGAGAGAAAACGGGGAATTATAGACCGGTAAGCCTGACATCGGTAGTGGGGAAAATGCTAGAGTCCATTGTAAAAGATGTAATAGCAGAGCACTTGGAAAACAGTGACAGGATCGGACAAAGTCAACATTGATTTACAAACGGTAAATCGTGCTTGACTAATCTACTGGAATTTTTTGAGGATGTAACTGGTAAAATAGATAAGGGAGAAACAGTGGATGTGATGTAGTTGGACTTTTAGAAGGCTTTCGATAAGGTCCCGCATAAGAGATTAGCGTGTAAATGTAATGCACAGGAGATTGGGGGCAAGGTATTGACTTGGATAGAAAACGGGTTGTCAGACAGAAAGCAAAGAGTTGGAATAAACGGGTCTTTTTACGAGTGGCAGTCAGTGACTAGTCTGGTACCGCAGGGATCGGTCCTAGGACCCCAGCTATTCACAATATATATTAATGATCTAGACGAGGGAATGGGATGTAATATCTCCAAGTTTGCAGACGACACAAAACGGGTGGGAGTGTGTGCCGTGAGGAGGCTGCCGAGAAACTCCAGTATGATTTGGACAGTTTGGGTGATTGGGCAGAAGCATGGCACTTGCAATATAATGTGGATAAAGGCGAGGTTATCCACTTTGGTGTCAAAAATAGGAAGGCAGATTATGATCTGAATGGCAATAGTTTGGGAGAAGGGGAAGTGCAACGAGAACTGGGTGTCCTTGTGCACCAGTCGCTGAAAGTAAGTATGCAGGTGCAGCAGGTGGTTAAGAAGGCAAAAGGTATGTTGGCCTTCGTAGCGAGAGGTTTCGAGTACAGGAACAAGGATGTTTTCTGCAGTTGTACAGGGCCTTGGTAAGACCACATCTTGAGTATTGTGTGCAGTTTTGGTCGCCTTATCTGAGGAAGGATGTTCTTGCCTTGGAGGGAGTGCAGTGAAGATTCACTAGGCTGATACCTTGGATGGCAGGAATGATGTATGAGGAGTGATTTGGTCGATTGGGCTTATACTCGCTGGAGTTTGGAAGAATGAGAGGGGATCTCATTGAAACTTTAAATTTCAAACAGGACTAGACAGACTAGATGCAGGAAGGATGTTTCCGTTGGCCGGGGAGTCCAGAACCAGGTGTCACAGTCTCAGGATAAGGGGTAAGCCATTTAGGACTGAGATGAGGAGGACTTTCCTCACCCAGAGTGTGGTGAAGCTGTGGAATTCTCTACCACATAAGTCAGTAGAGGCCAATTCATTAAATATATTCAAGAAGGAGTTAGATATATTTCTTAAAGCTAAAGGGTTCAAGGGATATGGAGAGAAGGCAGGGACAGGGTACTGAATTTGGATGATCAGCCATGATCTCATTGAATGGCGAGCAGTCTCGAGGGGCTGAATGGCCTACTCCTGCTCCTATCTTCTGTGTTTATATGTTTCTGAGACACTGCCCTGAGGAACTCCTGCAGCGATGTCCTGGGGCTGTGATGATTGACCTTCAACCACCACACCCACCTTCTTTTCTGTTAGGTATGACGCCAGCCAGTGGAGTGTTTCCCCGCGATTCACATTTACTTTAGTTTTACCAGGGCTCCTTGATGCCACACTCGGTCAAAAGCTGCCTTGATGTCAAGGGCAGTCACTCTCACCTCACCTCTGGAATTCAGCTCCTTTGTCCATGTTTGGACCAAGGCTCTAATGTGGTCGAGAGCGAAGTGGTCTTAGCGGAAACCAAACTGGGCATCCTTCAGCATCTTATTGGTGAGTAAATGCCGCTTGATAGCACTGTCGATGAAATCTTCCGTCATTTTAATGATGATTGGGAGAAGATTGATGGGGCGGTAATTGGCCGGGTTGGATATGTCCAGATTTATATGGACAGGACATACATAGAAACATACAAATATTGAAAAATAATAGCAGGAGTAGGCCATTCTGCCCTTCGAGCCTGCTCCGCCATTCAATATGTAATGGCTGATCCTCTATCTCAATACCATATTCCCGCTCTCTCCCCATACCCCTTGATGCCTTTTGTGTCTAGAAATCGATCTGTCTCCTTCGTAAAATTATTCAGTGACTTGGCCTCCACAGCCTTCTGTGGTAGAGAACTCCACAGGTTCACCACCCTCTGAGCTTAGAAATTCCTCCTCCTCTCGGTCATAAATGTCCTACCCCGTATTCTGCGGCTGTGGCAACTCGTTCTAGACCCCCCAGTCAGGGGAAGCATCCTCCCTGCATCCAGTCTATCTAGCCCTGTCAGAATGTTATACGTTTCAATGAGATCCCCTCTCATTCTTCTAGACTCTAGTGAATACAGACCTAGTCGACCCAATCTCTCCTCATACGCCAGTCTTGGCATCCCAGAAATCAGTCTGGTGAACCTTCGCTGCACTCCCTCCATGGCAAGTATATCCTTTCTTACGTAAAGAGACCAAAACTGCATACAGTACTCCAGATATGGTCTCACCAAGGCCCTGTATAATTGTAGGAAGACTTCCTTGCTCCTGTACTCAAATCCTCTTGCAATGAAGGCCAACATAGCATTTGCCTTCCTAACTGCTTGTTCCACCTGCATGTTTGCTTTCAGTGACTGGTGTACAAGGACACTCAGGTCCCTTTGTACATCAGCATTTCCCAATCAAGCTCAATTTAAATAATACTCCACCTGTCTTCTGTTTTGCCTACCGAAGTGGATTACTTCACACTTATCCACATTATATTGCATCTGCCCTGCATTTACCTTGTCTAATTCGCCTTGAAGCCACTTTGCATCCTTAATACTCACAATACCACATAGTTTCGTGTCGTCAGCAAATTGGAAATAATGCATTTGGTTCCCTCATCCAAATCATGGATATATATTGTGAATAGCTGGGTCCTAATCACTGATCCCTGCGGTACCCAACTTATCAACACTAGTCATATACCTTGGCAGTTTTCTACATTGTCTGATAAATGCCAGTGTTGTAGCTGTACTGGAACAGCTTGACTAGAGGTGAGGCGAGTTCTGGAGCACAACGCTTCAGCACGATATCCGGTATGTTGTCGGGGCCCATAGACTTTGCTGTATCCAGTGCGCTCAGCCAGTTCTTGCTATCACGTGGAGTGAATCGAATTGACTAAAGACTGGCTTCTGTGATGGTGGGGATCTCAGGAGGAGGCCGCAAAAAATTATGCCGCATAAAATGTTATTAGAGTTTATAAAGGCTCATGGGGTTGGGGGAAATATTGTACATAGAAGATTAGTTAACTGACAGAAAACACAGTAGGGATTAACGGATCTTTTTCAGGTTGACAACCTGTAAAGACTGGGAGGCCGCAAGGTTCTGTGTTGGGGCCTCAGCTATTTACAATCTATATTAATGACCTAGATGAAGGGACCGAGTGCAATGTATCCAGGTTTACTGATGATACAAATCTAAGTGGGAAAGTAATCTGTGAGAAGAACACAAAGTGTCTGCAAAGGGATATAGATAGACTAACAGAGAGGGCAGTAAGGGGGCAGATGGAGTTTAATGTAGGGAAATGTGAGGTTATTCACTTAGGGAGGAAGAATAGAAAAACAGAATATTTTTTAAATGGTAAGAAACATTTAAATGTTTGTTTTAGGCTGATTTGTGTGTCCTCGTGAAAATAACATAGGAAGCTAGCATGCAGGTACAACAAGGAATAAGGAAGGCAAATGGCATGTTGGCTTTTATTTCAAGGGGTTTGGAGTATAAGTGTAAGGAAGTCTTGCTACAATTGTACAGGACCTTGGTGAGCCCACACCTGGAGCACTGTGCACAGATTTGGTCACTTTATTTATGGAGGGATATACTTGTCTTTGGATGCGGTGCAACAAAGGTTCGTTAGATTCATTCCTGGGATGAGAGAGCTGTCCTGTGATGATAGATTGTGTAGAATGGGCCTATACTCTATGGAGTTTAGAAGAATGAGAAGTGATTGAATTGAAACATACTAGATTTTGAAGAGGATTGACAGGGTAGATGCTGGGATGTTGTAGCCCCTGGCTAGAGCGTCTAGATCTAAGGGGCATAGTCTCAGGATAAGGGGTCGGCCATTTAAGACTGAGATGAGGATGAACTTCTTCACTCGGAGGTTTGTGAACCTTTAGAATTCGCTGCACCAGAGAGCTGTGAATCCTGAGTCTTTGAGTATATTCAAGGCTGAGATCGATAGATTTTTGAACTCTTGGGAAATCAAGGGATATGGAGATCGGGCGGGATCGTGGAGTTGAGGTCGATCATCAGCCATGGTTTTATTAAAATACGGAGCAGGTTCGAGGGGCCGCATTCCCTACTTCTGCTCTTACTTCTTATGTTCTTATGTTCTTATTATCTGGAATTAATTGGCTGAAAGAGTAAGAGAAGCAGATTTAATAGCTACTTGAAGACAATTGGATCTATGCTTGAAATAAAAATCATTTACAGGGCTATGGTTAAACAGAGGGGAAAGGATTAAATTGAATAGCTCTTTCAAAGTGATTGCACAGGCAGGATGGGTCCAATGACCGCATTCTGTGCCTTTTCATTATAAAATTATGTATATGTATATATATCATTATATAATTATATATATATTAATATATATATATATATATATATATATATTACAAAGAACATTGCTCACGAGCTCTGTTTATTTATTCATGTATATAATTTCGTTAAATCCGAAAAGTTTCCGCTGATCCAAAAAAATCGGGTTACAACATAAATATTTCTAAAATAACATGGGGAATATATAGTAGCAGTGAAGATCGCAGCTATTCAGCAAGTGCACCAATTTATTCCGTTGATTATGTCTGTGATATGTTGCCGTTCCAAACTTAGTACAGAAATGAAATATTGGAATATTAGCACACGGGGAACATGAGGAGGCCATTCAGTCCCCGAGACAGGTGTTTCAGAAAGGAAATAGAGAGAGTACAATGCCAACATGTTCCCGTAAAGTTCAAGAGTGGGACCAACAAACCCAGGGAACCCTGGATGTCAAGGGATATACAAGAATGGATTAGGGGAAAAAAGTCAGTCTTTTGGCAGGTACAAAAGAGTAAAAACAGTGGAAGCCCGAGAGGAGTATAGAAGGTGCAGGGGGGGTATTTATAAAATAAATTCGGAGAGCGAAGAGGGGGCATGAAATAACACTGGCGTGAAAAATAAAGGAAAATCTAAAGGTGTTTTATAAGTATATTGAGGGCACAAGGATAACCAGGGAAAGAGTTGGGCCCATTAGGGACCTAAGTGGCAATCTGTGAGTAGAGCCGGAAGATGTAGGTGAGGTTTTAAATTAATATGTTGCATCTGTGTTCACTATGGAGAAGGACGATGTCGGCATAAAAATCAGGCAGGGGGGTTGTGATATACTTGAACAAATTAGTATTGAGAGGGAGGATGTACTAGCGGTTTTAGCGGGCTTAGAAGCGGATAAAGCCCCAGACCTTGAAGGAATGTATCCCAAGCTGCTGTGTGAGGCAAGGGAGGATATTGCAGGGGCTCTGCCACAAATTTTCAGACCCACACTTGCCACAGGGGAGGTGCCAGAGGACTGGAGAACAGCTAACGTAGTACCATTATTCAAGAAGGGTAGTAGGGATAAACCAGGGAATTACAATCAAGTGAGCCTAACATCAGTGGTAGTGAAATTAACGGAAACATTTTGAGGGACAGAATTAGTTTCCACTTGGAAAGGCAGGGATTAATCAGGGATAGTCAGCATGGCTTTGTCAGGGGGAGATCATGGCTGAACAATTTGATTGAATTTTTCGAGGTGATGACTCGGTGTGTGGATGAAGGTAGTGCAGTTGATGTAGTCTACATGGACTTCAGTAACGCTTTTGACAAAGTGCCAAGTGGGAGACTGGTCAAGAAGTTAAGAGCCCATGGAATCCAGGGAAATTTGGCACATTCGATCCAAAATTGGTTTAGTGCCAGGAGGCAGAGGGTGATGGTCGAAGGTTGTTTTTGTGACTGGATACTTGTGTCCAGTGGTGTACCGCAGGGATCGGTGCTGGGTCCTTTGCTGTTTGCAGTGTATATTAATGAATTAGATATGAATGTAGGAGCTATGATCCGTAAGTTCGCAGATGACACGAAAATTGGTGGAGTGTTAAATAACAAGGAGGGAAGCCTCCGGATACAGGACTATATAGACGGGATGGTTGGATTCGCAGAACAGTGGCAAATGGAATTCAACCCTGAAATGTGTCGGGTTATGCCTTTTCTGAGGACTAACAAGGTAAGGGAATACACAATGAATGGTAGGATCCTAGGAAGTACAGAGGAACAGAGGGATCTTGGTGTGCATGTACCTAGATCCCTGAAGAAGGCAGGGCAGGTGGATAAGGTGGTTAAAAATGCATATGGGGTATTTGCCTTCATTAGCCGAGGCATATAATATAACGGCAGGGAGGTAATGGTGGAGCTGTACAAAACGTCGTTAGGCCACAGCTGGAATACTGTGTGCATTTCTGGTCGCCACACTTTTGGAGGGATGTGATTGCATTGGAGAGGGTGCAGAGGAGATTCACCAGGATGTTTCCTGCGCTGGAGCGCTTCAGCTATGAAGAGAGACTGGACAGGCTTCCTTAGAGCAGAGAAGGCTGAGGGGGGACGTTATTGAGGGGTACAAAAATATGAGGGGCATAGATAGGATATATTGAAAGGAACTTTGACCCTTACTAGAGGAGTCACTAACAAGGGGGCATTGCTTCAATGTAAGGGGCAGGAGGTTCAGAGGGGATTTGAGGAAAAACTTTTTCACCCAGAGGGTGGTTGTAATCTGGAACTCACTGCCTTAAAGGGTGGTAGAGGTAGGAAGGCTCACAACATCCAAGATTTATTTAGATGAGCACTCGAAACGCCATAGCATACAAGGCACGGATACCTTAATACCTTTGGTTAACGGAAATCTATCAATCTCTGATTCAAAATTAACAATTGATCTAGCATCAAATGCCGTTTGCTGGAGAGAGTTTCAAACTTCGACCACAATTTGTGTGTAACATAGAAACATAGAAACATAGAAGATAGGATCAGGAGTAGGCCATTCGGTCTCTCGAGCCTGCTCCGCCATTCAATGAGATCATGGCTGATCATCCAAATTCAGTACCCTGTCGCTGCTTTCTCCCCATATCCCTTGATCCCTTTAGCCTTAAGCAATATATGTAACTCCTTCTTGAATATATTTAATGAATTGTCCTCAACTGCCTTCTGTGGTAGAGAATTCCACAGGTTCACCACTCTCTGGGTGAAGAAATTCCTCCTCATCTCAGTCCTAAATGGCTTTCCCCTTATCCTTAGACTGTGACCCCTGGTTCTGGACACTCCCAACATCAGGAACAACCTTCCTGCATTTAGTCTATCTAGTCCTGTTAGAATTGTATAAGCTTCAATGAAATCCCCTCTCATTCTTCTAAACTCTAGCGAATACAAGCCCAATCGTCCCAATCTCTCCTCATACGTCATTCCTGCCATCCCAGCTGTCAGTCTGGTGAATCTTCGCAGCACTCCCTCCATGGCAAGAACATCCTTCCTTAGATAAGGCGACCAAAACTGCACACAATACTCAAGATGTGGTCTCACCAAGGCGCTGTACAACTGCAGCAAGACATCCTTGCTCCTATACTCGAATCCTCTCGCTATGAAGGCCAACATACCATTTGCCTTCTTAACCGCCTGCTGCACCTGCATGCTTACCTTCAATGACTGGTGCACAAGGACTCCCAGGTCTCGTTGCACTTCCCCTTTTCCCAATAAATTGCCGTTCAGATAATAATCTGCCTTCCTGTTTTTGCCACCAAAGTGGAAAACCTCGCTTTTTTCCACATTATACTGCATCTGCCATGCATCTGCCCAATCACCCAACTTTCCAAATCATACTGGAGTTTCTCTCCATCCACCTCACAACACACACGCCCACCCAGCTTTGTGCCGTCTGCAAACTTGGAGATATTACATCTAGTTCCCTCGTCTAGATCATTAATACATATTGTGAATAGCTGGGTAAAATTTTGGAATTTCCAAATTTATCTCCTGATAGGTCTGGCTCTCATTTTTAGATTGTTCCACCTTGTCCATGAATTCGCAACCAGCGGAAATCGCATATCTCTATCTATCCTATCTGTTCCCCTTAATTTCTTGAAAAAATCGATCAGATCACACACTCACCTTCTAAATTCTAAGAAATCCAAGCCTAATTTATATAATCTCTCCTGGTAATTCAATATATTTTATATATATATATCTATATATATGTTTATATACACACACACTCTGGTGTAACATGAAAAATTCATGTTCAGAAAGAGTGTGTAGTAATTTTATGTGCTGACAGGTCAGGGATATTAGCCGTCCCTTTATTAACAACATGATTAATGTGATATCTGTGTTGCAATCTCGGTTACTACAGCAACAGGCACGTCATATCCGTTGTCTCCAAACCAGTGACGAAGAAAATTAAGAAAGGAAACTATCTCGGTACTCTGGAGTTTTCCGAACATTGTGCGCGAATCTAATTCGAACATGTTGACTCTCTCAGTTGTTCTTGGGATCGGTGAGTATGATTCTGGTGTCAGGTAATTTTAACTCGTCGAAGATATTTATTTCAATGTAAAGTTTAAATCGAGAGTTCCGCATACTGCTTGAATTGAGGAACTGCCTACACAGGGTGTAGCTCGCAGCTTTTTTTTTCCATTGAGCATAGTCAATAGAACATAAGAACATAAGAATTAGGAGCAGGAGTAGGCCAATTGACCCCTCGAGCCTGCTCCGCCATTCAATAAGATCATGGCTGATCTGATCCTAACCGCCAATCTACTATAACAGAACCATCTCCTGAACCTAACAGAATTGGACACACGAAATATGAGCAGGATCAGGCTACACGGCCCCTGGGACCGCTACGCTACCCACAGGGCCATGACCGATCCGAACCTAGACTCATGTCCAAATTCCTGCCCGCTCCCCGTAACCCTTAATTCCCTTTACTTCTAGGAAACTGTCTATTTCTGTTTTAAATTTATTTAAATTTAGTCCTTCATATTCGACCTATATTTTGAAATTGTTGAAAAGTGGACGGGCAATTTACAGGGAACAAACAGGACGATTTGCTCTGGTAGCTTAACAAATAAATCACACCTATATTTCTCAAGGTGTCGACACTCTTCTCGTACAGTTGTAAAAGCGGATTAAAGGAAGTAAGGGTGGCTGCTGTGTAACTAATTCATAGACACATTGTCTATCTAATTACTTCAAACGGTAAGTGTTGGAAACACTCAAAAGATCAGGCATCATCTGTGGAGAGAGATTAGAGCCAAGGTAAGTAGTTAATTAAGTGTTATTTTAAATTTTTTTCAACAGATTTATCTTTTTTAGTGACTTTAAAGAAAAGTAAGTTCATTTTTACAACTTTTAAAGAGAATTTACATTTTTTTTTTAATTTAATTTTTTGTTTAAAGTGGTTAATTTATTTAACTATATTATTTTATTAATGTGATGGCTTTTTTAATTTAATTGAGGTTTAACTGTTCTTTTGGGGGCTTGTTGTATTCATAGCTTTGACAGACCTTGCTGTCAAAACTATCAATGAAAGATGGTGTGCTGCCATTGGATCTAACTGGCGCATGTGATCCCAGAGCTCGCACGAACTAATTGCGCCTCTGGGACACGCAAGCACTGCACGCCGGCAGCAGGGAGAGGCCCTAGAACTGAAGTTCATGTGGACCCGAAACAAAAAGGTCGGCGCAGAGTGCGATATCGTGGGGAATCCTTACCCCCGGGGCAACCATCGCTGTTTAATTTCTGGGCCAATTTCGACAAACTTCCATCAGAACTCGAAGTTGATAGTGATGATCAGGTTTTAAGCATATACATTGCCAGAATAAAGGGGACAGGAAATTAATAAAAGGAAGCAGTCTCTGATAGGTTGAAAGACGTGAGTGATTCATTGACAACATGGATGAAGGTGTTAGGCAAATGGGAGTGCTAATGTTCCAAGTTAAGAAACACATTATGGTCCAGAGGTATTTTAAATGTTTAAAGTAGAACAGCAGAGTGGATGGGAATCATGGGAAATCTAACTTTCTTTCTTTCTTTCTTTCTTTCTTTCTTTCATTCTCTCTTTTTTATTTCATTCTCTCATTCTCTTTTTCTTTTCTTCTTTCCTTTTTCATTCTTTCTTTCATTCTTTCTTTTTTCTTTCCTTCCATCTGTTTCTTTCGTTTTCTTTCTTTCCTTCTTTCCCTCTTTACTTCTGTCGTTCTTTCTCTCTTTCTCTGTTTCTTCTTTCCTTCTTTATTTCTCCTTCTTTCTTTCTTTTTCGTACTTTATATCCTTCCCTCTTTCTTTCTTTCATTCTTTCTCTTCCGCTCTTTCTTTCTTTATTTCTTTCTGGTGTTAGGCAAATGGGAGTGCTGATGTTCCAAGTTAAGAAACACATTATGGTCCAGAGGAAATTTAAATGGTTAAAGTAGAACAGCAGAGGGAATGGGAATCATGGGAAATCTAACCACGTGCAGCGTCGTGCCCTAGTTCGGGAATGAGGCTGAATGTAAGCGAGGTAGACTCCCAGGGGTGCGGAAAATGGTCCGAAATTGGTTCTGTGATCTAGGGGTGATCCTGGAAGTACGGGACAGAGCTCTCTGGGAGGGGATTCAAATTCCTGCCCCTATTTTAAAACGCTTTATATGTAATAACTTCCAGTTCTCTTTACATTTATCGAGCTGAAACTTTAAATCTGTTTCTGTCTCTGCATAAACTGCCTGACCTGCTGAGTGTTTCCTGAATTTCCTGTTTTTATTTCAGATTTCCAGCGCTCGCAAATCATTGCTTAAAAAATAAATCACACAGATCTACCTGTCTTAATATATTTTTCTTTCTTTCTTTCATCCTTTTTTCTTTCCTTCTCTCTCGCTTTCTTCCTATCTTTCTTTCTTTCTCTTTTTCTTTCTCTCAGTTTAATTATTGCTGTTTGTGTCTATGTTGATATATGCATCTATCACTTTTCGCACTGTTCTGCACGTTTTTCCCCTGTGTCTATTCTCGTGCGCACTTTGGCTGGCGCTCCAGACCCGAGCCGGTCATTTCTTATTTCACTTTTTCTCCCCTTTTCCTTTTATCGCTATCCCTCCCTGATCGCGCTCCCCTGTCGTTCTGCTTCCTTTCACTTCTCCACTTTCGGATACGCTGCCCTCCCAAATCCCTACCTCAATCCAACATAACGAATAAGGGAAGTTATTCGTTCCTTTAGTAACATCTTGACTAATGTTAACACAGTGCTCAAATCAATGACTTCAGCTAGCGTGACATCTGTGTTGCAATCTCGGTTATTACAGCAACAGCACGACATATCCGTTATCTCCAACCCAATGACGAAGGCAATAAACAAAGGAAAATATCTCGGTATTTTGGAAGATCCCAACAGTCTACACGAATCTAATTAGAACATGTTTACTCTCTCAGTTGTTCTTGTAAAGGGTTTCAGCGTGCGGAAGTGGTGCTGAAAGCGCAACTCTCTGCCCGCGGAGGCCCATCTCCTGGGCAGGTGGATGATCTGACAAGAGGATTCCGCACAGGTCACAAGTGCCAGGTTTTAGCGCATGCGATTTGCTTGCCTAAACCTGGCACTTGCGCGTCCCCGATGGATGCGTGCATACCTCGCAGGCACCCGTGCGGTTCGGAAAATCTGGCCCATTAGCTATCTAACTTTGTTCCAATGGAAAACGCAGGAAACACTCAAAAGGTCAGGCATCACCTGTGGAGAGGGAGCAGAGGTACCCTTTCAGGTCGATGAGCTTTCATCAGAAAAGGAAGTTGTTGGTGTTGAACAGCTTTCACGCATACACAGTGCCAGGATAAAGGGAACAGGGAAATAACAAAAGAGGGAAGTTTCTGATAGGGTGCAAGACGAGAGTGATTCCATGACAACATGGATGATGGTGCAAGGCAAATGAAAGTGCTAATGTTGCAAGTATAGAGAGACATATTGTTTCCAGAGGATTTTAAATGGTTAGAGTAGAACAGCAGAGGTGAGGGGAATCATGGAAAATCTAACAAAGTTCAGAGGTTTGCCCTGTATCGGGAATGTGGAATAAGAAAGTTATTTAGACCCCCAAGGGGTGCGGATATTTATTTTAAATGCTCTTCATCTGTAATAACTTCCAATTCTCATTAAATGTATATAACTAAAACGGTAACTCTATTTCTCTCTCCACAGATACTGCCTGACCTGTTTAGTTTTTCCTGCATTTTCTGCTTGTATTTCAGATTTACAGCATTCCAAGGGTTTTTCTTTTCTCTGGTTGACTTACTATCTTTCTTTCTTTCTTTCTTTCTTTCTTTCTTTCTTTCTTTCTTTCTTTCTTTCTTTCTTTCTTTCTTTCTTTCTTTCTTTCTTTCTTTCTTTCTTTCTTTCTTTCATTCTCTCTCTTTATTTTTCTTTTCTTAATTCCTTTTTCTTTCTTTCTTTCATTCGTTCTTTTTTCTTTCCTTCCATCTGTTTCTTTCTTTTTCTGTCTTTCCTTCTTTCCCTCTTTCTTTCTTTCTCTCTTTCTCTGTTTATTTATATCTTTTTACCTTTCTTTTTACTTTCTTTCTTTCTGTCTTTCTTTCTTTCTTTCTTACTTTCTCCTTCTTTCTTTCTTTTTCATTCTTTATATCCTTCCTTCCTTCTTTGTTTCCTTCTTTATTTCTTTCATTATTTCTCTTTCGCTCTTTCTTTCTTTCTTTCTTTCTTTTTTCTGTCTACCTTTTCCTTCTTTCTTTGTTTGCTTATTTCTTTCTATAGCTCTAGCGCTATTTTTCTATTTCTCTCTTTCCTTCTTTCTTTCTTTCATTCTTTCTTTCTTTTTTTCGTTCTTTCTTTCTGTTTATTTTGCTATCCTGATGTACGCATCAATCTCTTTATCTACCTGACTATCTTTCTTTCTTTCATTTTTTATTTCATTCTTTCTTTCTTTCTTTCTATTTTTCTTTCTTTCTTACTTTAATTCTTTCTTTCTTTCTTTCTTTCTTTCTTTCTTTCTTTCTGCTAATGTGTCTATCTCGTTGTACGCACAAATCTTTTTATATACCTGACTAACTTTCTTTCTTTCTTTCTTTCTTTCTGTCTTTCCTTCACTCTTTCTTTTTGTTCATGTGTCAATGTATGCAATTATCTCTTTTTGCAATAGTCTAGAACAAAATGTAACACAATTTATATCCACTACATAACACAAAGTGACATTTTTAAAAAAATTCCAAGTGTTTACGATTTGTTAAATTATGTAGTAATATAATTATGCTTGTTGTTGTTAAGTAACTTTGAATTTTGTACTTTCCCTGTACTGAATCAGAAAGGTACACATAAATCTGGGTAAGAAAATCTGATGGCAATTTCGGAAGTGATAAAATGCGAGTTCCGGGAACTGTTGGTGAATGTGGAAGGTCAATCGGTTATTGATAATCAGAAATGTTCATTTAACCATTTTTTTCTCTTTTAGTTCATCTCCATGCGTTGTTCGGAGAGGCCAGAACAGGTGAGTATGTGACATCAAAATGAATAGTCAATTCATTAATATAGCCATCAGTTAGCCAAAATTAATATTGATAGTTGGGATTTCGTTTAGCTCCAGGGCGCATTAATCTACTGCAGGAATTATTGGGCAACTTCCCTCAATTGTTTCTTAAATTCTGATATTTAGAATCAATATTGCACTTTTTCTCGTGGTGATCATGGCTTGTACGCATTTTGTAAAATTATATTTAATAAAAATATCCATCACTATTATTGGGCTAGAAATTCGTCTGTGGCGGTGGCGCAAAACGGGCGGCATCGGATCGGCCGCCCGTTATATGCAGCACCTGATATTCAGCTTTTGTGTGGATAAATTGGGTGGCGCCCCTCTTGGAGCACTAACGTCGCCAGGGCGCTAATTTTAGCGCCCCGAAAATGTTGGCGCCACTCCGCCAGAAATTCATGAGTCGTGTCGCAAGCAGGATGTGCAGCGCTACTGGAAGTGCTCCACCTCCTTCTTGGGCCGCCATAACGGAAGATAGGGGCGCTACGTGGAACAGCGCCACGCGCGTTGGCACATACCGCTCCCTCATTGCAGGCCTCCTCCCCTGATTGAAATGGTGGGACCTGGGGCCGCGCGCATCGTGGCCCTGCTAGACCACCGGGGAGCGGGGTGCCGTTAAAACAGCCCGGAACGCCCCAGGGGACGCTAACGGGAGGCGGAAATCAACCTATTTTACCGGTTTTTAAAATGACTGCACTTGCACTTTCCTGCTATGTTGTTGGAAACATCATATTACTATTACATCCCTAACAGTAATTTTTAAATTGCACATTAATTCCAATGATCTAGAAAGTGGAGAGCACGCTATCTCCTTACACTTTTGCCATTTCAGTGCGGGGTGCGTATACTGGTACAGGGCAGGTTGAACGTAGGTTATGACAATGATATCGCTGTTAATTGATTAAAAGTTTTCGATGTTTTAACTCTTTTAACTGTGCTTTCCTCAGATGATTTACCGATGCCAATCTTGTCTCTGAATTCACCATATGGAGCAATTTTATACGGAGAGTCAATATCTATTACATGTCGCTGTCAGTGTCCCCTCACAATGCACCGTTATTACCGTGGGAACGATTTCTTCATAGACCTGGAAGCTCCAAAAGGACAATGTTGCACCTCTTTGAATTTCACCGCAGAAAATGGCTATCAAGACAGTTACACATGTGAATGTCTACATTTGGAGAATGGACAATTGAAATCTTCAAAACGGAGCGACCCTGTTCAGTTAATTTTTCGAGGTATGTTAACAAAACCGATTCTCCCAATGGGATTACAACAATTTGTACTTACTGAGCAATCAAAAGATCCAGTGCAACCGATGGACACTTGGTCTGCAATTAAACTGGGCCTTGGATGTAGGTTTTCAAACCCAACCCAATGATGTTAGCGGATTTCTTAATGGTTACCGTCACAACAAACGGTTGTCCGGCAACAATAAACCCACTTGTGATTCATACCCGAATTTTTTTCTGTTAACACGGTTATTACATTCACTAATAACAGCATTTTATATAACTGTTCCACAAGGTTATATTAATTCACAATAGAATCGTAGAATGGTTACAGCACAGAAGGAGTTTGTTCGGCCTTTCGAGCCCGTGCCAGCTCTGTTCAAGAGCATTTCAGCTATTCCCACTCCCCCCGCCCTTTCCCCGTAGCCCTGCATTTTGTTTTCCTTCAGGTACTTATCCAATTCCATTTTGGAAGCCACGATTGAGTCTGCCTCCACCTTCCTTTCAGGCAGTGCTTTCCAGATCATAACCACTCGCTGAGTAAAAACGTTTTTTCATCATTTCGCCTCTGATTCTTCTGCCTATCACCTTAAATCTGGATCTCCAGCATTCCACCAATGGGAAAAGTTTCTCTCTATCTCCTCTGTCTAGAGCCCTCGTGATTTTGAACACCACTAGCATACCTCCTCTCAAAGTTCCCTGCTCTAAGGAGAACAATCCCAGCTTCTCCAGTCTATCCACGTAATTGAAATCCCTAATTCTTGGAACCATTCTTGTCAATCTCTCCTGAACCCTCTCGAATGCCTTCACATCCTTCCTAAAGTGCGGGGCCCAGATGTGGACACAATACTCGAACTGAGGCCGAACGACTGTTTTCTAAAGTTTCATCATACCTTGTTTACTTTTGTACTCTATTCATAAAGCTCAGGATCCTTATACCACGTCAACCGCAATGCCCTAATCCACCCTCTCTGTTACCTCATCAAAAATTTAATCAAATTTGTTAAGCACGCTTTGCCTTTAACAAAGCCGTACTGGCTTGCCTTAATTAATCCACACTTGTAAAACTGACTGTTAATTTTGTCCCTGATGACCGTTTCGAAAAGCTTCCCCACCACCGAGGTTAAACTGACTGGCTTGCAGTTGCTGGGTTTATCCTTACACTTTCTTTTGAATTTTAAATTCTCCAGTCCTCTCGCACCACCCCCGTAGATAAGGGGGATTGGAAAATGATGGCCAGTACCTCCATAATTTCCACCTTTACTTTCCTCAACATCGTAGAATACATCCCATCCGGTCTTGCTGACTTAGCTACTTTAAGTATAGCCAACCGTTCTAGTACCGCTTCCTTATCAATTTTTAGCCCATCCAGTACCTCAACTATCTCCACTTTCACTATGACAAGAGGATATGCAAGATGATATGCAATTAGTAATAGTTGGATCCTTGGCCCGGAATGGCCCCTTTTGGCTCTTTCAGCTGCTGGCGGAGCTGTGGGCTCACGACTTCACATGAGATGTTTATCTAACTGTTGGTCAAAAATGTCCCATCCTTATAAAATTCGGCTAGCTTGAGCTACATCTGCCCCAACATAAATACGCAGATCCCACATTTTTAATTGGTAAACCACTTTATAATCGATTTAGCCTTTACCACTGTGCTAGAAGCATTGCTTGTAGTACATTAATTGCACACCTTATTGTACATGACAATGAGTTTTCCCCAAATTGACCACATATCTGTTTTACACTTAATGCCGGATTTATCTGAGAGAAAATTGTAATCGTATTTTGAGAGGCTGCTCTGCAAATTCCTGCACTCTACTGGATACCGCGAACACCATTGTGCATGTTGGTCATTTACAAACTATTTAAAATTTAACTATGCATTCCAAAAAACGAATGCCAGCACCAAATGCAATTAAATGTTTTTTTTAATTAGACAGTATCGTTTAGGAAAAGGTGGAGACCTATAGTTTGTTGGAATGCTTATATCAATGCTCTGATTACAGAGAGGGTTTGCACTGTGAGTATCAGGGAAAATAAAAGAGAGCCTGAAGTATCAACAGGTTTCAGGAATCTGTTTTTTTAAACAGTCTTCTGCTTTTTCAGTCAAGTGGTAAAGACTTCAGTTTTATGAAATTATATCACTTTATTTTTTTCTTCTTTAACATAAAGACCAATGTAAGCACGGAGTATACTCTCCTCCCAGTATAACACAAGCAGAGTTTTGTCAGCAGTTCCAAATATAGGCTAGCACGCAAATAGGTTTCTCTCAGTTTCTTAAAATTTAACACAAATGCTTCCTTTTTTATACACTTTTCATTTTATCAAACAAGAAGTGGCCTGGCCTTATTTGGTAGCCTCCAGTCAATGCATTTTCCTTCTGCCGATTCATAACAACACAAGTTGACATTTCTCTTACATCAACGTTCTGTAGATTTCGGTCAATGCACAGTCCTTCAGCAAATTCATACCCACACAAGTTTACATTACTCATACATCAACATTCAGTAATTTCTGGTCAATGCACTGTCCTTCAGACGATTTTATGGACACAAGTTTACAATTCTCCTATATCAACATCCCATTGTCTAGTTTGCAATGGTGTGTTTGGATCTTTATATTATGGCAGTAATATATTCCTAGGGCTTACTTCAATCTCGAACACTGGCTGTTGCCAAGTGAAATCTGTATCTCTCTCTCGCTCTCTCTCTCGCTCTCGTTCGCTCTCCAATGATGCCACCCATATTCCTTTGATTTGTACTGAATGAAGTAAATATGAAAAACTTTCGTGGGCAACACGGTGGCATAGTGGTTAGCACTGGTGCCTCACAGCGCCAGAGACCCGGGTTCGAATCTGACCTCGGGTGACTGTCTGTGTGGAGTTTGCACATTCTCCCCGTGTCTGCGTGGGTTTCCTCCGGGTGCTCCGGTTTCCTCCCACAGTCCAAAAATGTGTGGGTTAGGTTGATTTGGCTATGATAAATTGACCCTTAGAGTTAGGGGGGATTAAATATGTGGGGTTATGGGGATAGGATGGGATATGTTAGGGGGAATTAAATACTTGGGGTTACGGGGGTAGGGTGGGATATGTGTACTGTGGGGATTAAAGCAGGGACAGGGTACTGGATTTGGATGATCAGCCATGATCGTATTGAATGGCGGAGCAGGCTCGACGGGCCGAATGGCCTACTCCTGCTCCTAGATTCTATGTTTCTATGTGTCAGAAGCCGATTTAACCGACTTCCAAAAGACAGCAGAATCCGATAAATGAAATATCGGTCTGAGAATGGAGGCCCAGTTGATGAGTTGAGCCAAAGGAAGGTCAGTTTGTGCAGGTTGAAAGGGGATGTGCAATAAGCGGCTACCCAATTTCCATTAATGTAAGCAGAAATAAACAGACTGAACGAAATACATTGCATAAAAAAATATTCAGCACATTCTGGTTCATCCTGTTTTCCATCTGTCCTTTTCTTGTAAGTAATAACAAAAAGCGATAAATGCATTGGAAGCAAGGCGACAGATTTAGTTTTTACTTTTACAAATGAGTCCTCATATGTTATTGAGTAGACTTTTCACACACAATTTCATACAATATTTTTGATACAGATAAACTCTCGGAGCCGACTATCTACATGGAACCAGATTCCGATGCAGTTTCAAACGGAGAAAATGTTGCTATATCCTGCAAAGGTGACATTCGCTCGAAAGGGGGTAGATTTCTCTTGTACAAAGATCAGAAAGGAAATCCTGTACAGTCTCGTACTGTGAGTGCCGATGAGCGGATTGTGACCTTCAACATAAATACCCGAAGCGAAGGCTCTGGGGGAAATTACAGTTGTCGATATCAAATAATGGTTGCAGGACGTTCGATGTTTTCGCCATTCAGTAAGGATGTCCCGATTACGGAGCAAGGTAGGTACCAACACATATCCAAAGGAGATTTAATGTTCTTGTGTCTCAATGTCTGTCTCGTTCGCTCATATATAGTTAATATAAGTAATCAATTCCCTTTAAAATCGAACTTAGATGTACACATTTCCCTGCAAGAGTTAACTGGCATTCGCTTTTTAACTGCTGGCTTAAGCTTTCCATTTGTATTGCATAGCCTGCAGAGTCTTAACCCCCCGCCTGTTATGAATGTTCACGAAATAAGAGCTGGAAGCGTTATTTAACGCTGTTTCTTTATAAGCGTTGAAACGCCAGAAAACTCCTGAATTTATCTTCCATTCGCTTTGACCACGTGCATTGGCAGCAAACATACCAGGGAATGGTCTCTGCATACATTCAATGCTGCCTGATGGCGTCCACCGAAGTTCTTGCTTCTGTATCCACCAAGCGAGCTGTGTCCAAGATTAATAAGACACGAACCAGTCTGCGGACGAGAAATTCGCCTCGGGCGGTGGCCGGAAAGGGGCGGTATCGGATGCGCCGCCTCTTTTAGTCACCAGTCGAATCTCTAGCCCTGAATGTTACTTGGGCATTCCTCCATTTTCTGCATGGTCTGGAGGGCGTGGAAGGCTAACTCGGAATATCTGAGCCGTCTCCATCCAAGTAAACAGATCACAAATTGAATTACATTGATAAGTTAAAGATGGCACAACACAAATTCACTGAGATGCTGCCTGGTGTGATGAAATGGAGATATGAAAAATTCGGTCAAATATACAGGCTAGTTTTATTATAAAAATTGCCATTACAATGTTTTTTAAATTATGAAATCATGGAAGTTGGCTTCTATGCTAATTTAAAATTATGATAGAAGCAAACTATTGGCAATAGTTCAGGGTCTATAAGGAAGAGTAATAAATACAATATTAGAGGCAAGACAGCAAGATAAGTCCCTCTATACAGTGAGATGTGAGGATATGGACTTCGAAATTTGACACGGGCAATGGCGCAAAACTGGCGCAAAATTGGCGGTATCGGACGGCAATGGAATTGAATATCAGGAGCTGCATATAACGGGTGACCAATCCGATATCGCCGATTCTGCGCCACCGCCCGAGAGGAATTTCGAGCACAATGTAACTGAATATCAAATGGGGCGTATAACACGCGAACTGTGCGATACTGACGTTTTCTTTTCATTTCCCGCACATGTTCAATTTCACCCCCATAGCATCATGTTCAAGTCAATAGACCTTAATTTCCGTCGTGGCGTATAACGTGTGACTGACGCAAATCAGTCAGTCAAGCGGAGATTAGCATCTAGTGCCATTTCAAGTACCGGATTTTCTGCTGGAAGTAAATGCTAACATTTCTTGGGTGCTGATGAAATCTTACCAATCTTCCATCTTTTTATCACTCTATAGCTACAGAAAACAGATCATTGCTCAACATCGGCTTGGGATGTGCTGCTGGGATCACCGTTTTACTGGTTGTGGCGCTGACCTGGTTCTTGATCGCGAAGAGAAGTAAGTGATCCTGGAAAAAAAGTACGAATTTGCAAGTGAAATAAGATCTTTGAAAAGCTGGTCAGACCTTGCAAACAGCCTGCAAACCCCAGTCCAGCATTAAGATTGTGAAAGGTGACGGTAAATCAAATGTTGAAGAGTTCTGTCTGCTTGTTTTGGAAAGGCTTCTCATGTCGAGTCAGATCTCCGGAAAATATTGGCCCGGATTTTGCGGGGCCGATGACGGCGTATGCACAGCGTACTCACCATCGGAATCCCTCAGAATGTCCTCGCAAGTTCCGGGATTCGCCGTCCGCTGCGCATGCGCGAAAACTCGGTATTTGCTACCTGTCCAGGTGAACATCCGCATGCGCCACAAAAAAATTATATTTTGCTGAAGCAGATTTGGGCTTTGACTATCTCGGGGTTAAAAAGAAACTGCGCATACGGAGTCCAGAATTGCTCTGTTTTTTTCAAGTGGTAGATTATTATTACGTACCCTTGCAATTTAAAAAATAATATCCCACTGCTGATCTACAGTCCCGTCTGTCAATTTCTGTCTTTCCACCTTGCCTCAGCCCGCTCACTCAGCTTTGCATTAAGTTTTGCTCTTCCTATTTGGAACTGAAACCGTGTTATTTTGTGGTCACTACTCCTGAGAAGACTCATCTACTTCAGCGAGTGCCCAGAAAAACCTTGACGCCTGGTAAAAGCAGGCGTTGGGCCGGCTTTGATCAGCGTAAGGATTAACATCAATGTTGAATTACATGTTTTTACATCAGTAATACATACAAAAACATTTAAAAATAGTTCATGTAAATTTTGGTACGGATTTAAAAAAATTAAATTATTTTTCAAACAATTCTATTATTTTATATACTTATATTGGAACTTTTAAATAATTTTGAAAATGGGATTATTTATTTGTATTACACTTGTGTAAATTACTTATTTATTTTGGGATTTCTCATAACCTTATGGGGATTCTCCCTTCTAATGTGTTTACATAGGATTACATAGGATATACGGCAAAGAAACAGGCCATTCGGCCCACTCAGTTTATGCTCCACTCGAGGCTCCTCCCGTCTTTCCTTATCTAAATCTATCAGCATAACCCTTTATTCCCTTCTTCCTCATATGCTTGTCTAGTCTCCCTGAAATGAATCTATAATATTCGCTTCAACCACTCCATGTTTTATCGAGTTCCATATTCTCACCAATCCTTGGGTAAAGAAGTATCTTCTGTATTCCCTATTGGATTTCTTGGTGACTATCTTATATTGATGGCCTCTAGTTATGTTCTTCCCCACAAGTGGGAACAGTTTCTCTGTATCCACTCTAACAAATCCTTTCATAATTTTAAAGACCTCCATTAGGTCACCCCTCAGCCTTCTTTTTTCAAGAGAAAAGAGACCCAGCCTCTTCATTCTTTCCTGATATTTATACCCTCGCATTTCTCGTATCATTCTTGTAAATCTTCTCTGCACCCTCTCCACTGCCTCTATATCCTTTTTATAATATGGCCTCCAGAACTGTGCGCAATATTCTAAGTGAGGTCGAACTAAGGTTTAGCATAACTTCCCTACTTTTCAATTCTATCCAACTATAAATATACCCGAGTGCTTGGTTTACTTTTTTATGGCCTTGCTAACCTGCGTCGCAACTTTTACAGATTTGTGTATTTGCACTCCTCTGTCCCATTTTCCCTCTACCCCACCGAGGCTCGCATTCTCCAAGTGATTAGTGAGCTCCCTATTCTTCCTACCAAAATGTTATACCTCACATTTTTCTGAGTTGAACTTAATTTGCCGATTATATGCCCATTCTGCAAGTTTACTAATGTCCTCCTGTAACTTGTTGCAGTCCTCCTCAGTATTAACTTCACCCACTCCCCCATAAATTTGTCGTCATCTGCAAATTTAGAAAATATGTTTTTGATTCCTGACTCTAAATCGTTAATTTAAATTGTGAACAGCTTTGGTCCCAGCACTGATCCTTGTGGAACACCACTACCCACCTTCTGCCACTCTCAATAGATGCACTTTACTCCAACTCTCTGCTTTCTGTCCTGAAGCCAGCCAGCAATCGATTCTGCTACGTGTCCCCTGATTCCGCATTCTCTGATCTTATCCATCCGTCTATTATGAGGTGCTGATCTGGGTCACGTGAATCGAGGGACGCTTCCTAACCCTTGCCTACCTGGGATCCGTGGGCCTTTATGCAACCCGAGGATGCAACATTTTCCGAAGCCCGTGACAAAATAACATAATAAGTAAGTGCAGGAGCAGGCCATACGGCCCGTCGAGCCTTCTCCGCCATTAATAAAGTTCATGGCTGATCATCGACGTCTACTCCACTTTCCCGCCTTTATCTCCATATCCCTTGATTCCCCATGAGTACAAAATTCTATCGATCTCAGCCTTGAATATACTCAAAGAATCAGCATTCACAGCCCTCTGGGGCAGAGAATTCCAAAGATTCACAACCCTCTGAGTGAAGAAATTCCTCCTCATCTCAGTCTTAAATGGCCGACCCCCCAATCCTAAAATTATGCCCCCTAGTTCTAGACACTCCAGCCAGGGTAAACAACCACTCAGCATCAATCCTGTCAATCCCCCTTCAGAATCGAGTATGTTTTAATGGGATCACCTCTCATTCTTCTAAACTGCAGAGAGTATAGGCCCATTCTACACAATATCTCATCATGGGACAGCTCTCTTTTCCCAGGAATCAATCTAGTGAACCTTCGTTGCACGACCTCCAATGCAAGTATATCCTTCCTGAGAGCCAGCAGGTTCTTTTGGATTTTTGTTTCTGGTCGGAGGCGTACTCCGGAGGTACACATCCGACCGCAAATTTAGGCCCAATACAATTTAAGGTGCTCATAGATTGCGACTTTGTTGTCAATACTTTGGTGTAGGAAGAGACGTATTTCTAGTACTATAACTGCAAGCAGCACGCGTTGTTGCTGAGGACCCGTAGTTTTTTTCTCTCATTCCATATTTTCTTGCACCTTTGTGGGTATGCACGTCACCGTTTCTTGATTTCTTCTGGGAAGGGTGCATATTAAACCGTTGAATCCACTTCATCTGTAATAAGTATTGAACAGAGGAAATTTTGACAGTTTGGAAGACATTACTGCGAAATATAACACAGTGTTTTATATGTTCCCATTGTAATCTTGCAGGACAAATAAGAAGGCAAAATATTGAGAGGTGAGAATATCATGGGAAACGCTTTATTTTGATATTCATAGTTTTATGCAAATTATGCAATTATACTTTAATCACTCAAGTTCACTGCATCTTTGTTACGGGTGCAGAGAGTAAATGTTAATTTGGGGCTATATTTAGGATATTATAGCATTTTTTGTATGTTACAGAAATGCAGCCTCTGCGGGTGGAGCCACAAGTCATGAAGACGCTGATAATACGTGTAAGTGCAATATTGCTTTAATGAATAATTTTAAAAATAATGGGCCAGCATTTGCCATGGAAATGGACAGCAAGTTCTGGAATTTCCGCATGCGCTTGCACATGCGCAACATCCCGTACTTGCTATCTGTCACGTTCGGAATTGACAGATGATCTGCACCGACGGGGAGAGTCTAATTGCTGGCGCACAGCAGGGCTAATTTCTCCTTACGGCTTATGCAAACAGGGGCAGGGCATTCTTGTAAAGACTAAGAGGATACCGCCTGACAAATCCAAGTAATTTTAAAAGCTATATGTCCGGAAATGGAAGCATTTTAGGATTTTGTCCATGTAATGTTTTTTAATGACCGTGGAAAGCTCGGAGGAAGTGGTTGGTACGTTGAGGTAAATGCCCATTTCGTTCGGATGCTGGCGGCGTAATCCGTAGTTACCCCTCGAGCCTGCTCCGCCTTTCAATAAGATTATGGCTGATCATCGACCTCAACTCCACTTCCGCGCCCGATCTCCATATCCCCTGATTCCCCTCGATTCCAAAAAAATATCTATCTCAGCCTTGAATATACTCTAAGACTGAGCTTCTGCAGCTATCTGGGGTAGAGAATTCCAAAGATTTTAAACCCTCTGAGTGAAGAAATTCCTCCGCATTTCGGACTTAAATGGCCGACCCCTTATCCTGAGGCTATATCCCTTAGTTCTGGACACTCCAGCCAGGCGAAACAACCTCTCAGTATCTAGCCTGTCAATCCCCCTCAGAATCGTGTATGTTTCAATGAGATCACCTTTCATTGTTCTAAACTCCAGAAATATTGGTCCATTGCACAAAATCTCTTATCATAGGACAGCCCTCTCATCCCAGGGATCAATCTAGTAAACCTCCGCTGCACCACCTCCAAATCAAGTATCTCCTTCCTTAGATAAGGAGCCCAACACTGCACACAGTACTCCAGGTGTGGTCTCACCAAGACCCTTTACAATTGTAGCAAGACTTGCTTACTCTTATACACCAACCCCATTGCAATAAAGGCCAGCATGCATTTGCATTCTTTATTGCTTGCTGTACCTGCATGCTAGCTTTCTGTGTCTCTTGAACGAGGACATCCAAATCTCTCTGAACACCAACATTTGAAATTTTCTCACTATTTATAAAATATTCTGTTTTTCTATTCTTCCTACAAAAGTGCATAACTTCACATTTCCCTACATTATACTTCGTCTGCCACCTTTATGCCCACTGACTTATTCAATCTATATCCCTTTGCAGACCCTTTTGTTCTCTTCATAGCTTATTGTATCGTGAGCAAACTTGGACACATTGCTCTCGGTCCCTTCATCTCGGTCAATAACATAGATTGTAAATAGCTGAGGCCCCAAAACTGATCCTTGCTAGTAACGTAACCCGCCAGACTTTCAAGTGCCATGTTAAACTTGCTGCGATATTTTGCTTTCTGAAATGCGGCCTTGCGATGATTATTTCCCATTAGGTAAAGACAAATATCTAAATAAGGTTTTAAATTTCCGCTAAAATTGTGGTAATGAGTGATTACAGAGGAAAAAGATAAATGGTCCTCTTTGTCCTTTTTTAATATCGGAGAAGATTTTCAGCTTGCAGCACGGGCGTGAACTGGCCGTCAACTGATTTTAAATTTATTTAGTAATTAGGCATATACTTTGCACTCGAGCAGCAATATGGCATTCTAGCCCATTGACACTCGCTGGAAACACAGGCAGAGACTGACACAACATAAATGTTCTTTTTTTCAGATGACACCGCAAATCATCCTTCACATCCTGACCAAAATGTAAGCTTAATTTTCTCAAATACCAAACATAACGGCAATTGCTCTGCAAACACTGTAAGCTGGTTCCTGCAGAGAGAGTTGGAAACTTACATTATAGTGAGTGAGGGAGAGTAAGAGAAGAATAAAGAGAAAGAACGAGATAGAGAGTGATGGAGAGAGAAGGAGAGAGGCAGATAAGACAGAGAGAAGTACAAATGGAGACAGAGATAGAGATAGATAGATTTATCGATAGATAGACAGACAGACCGACAGACAGAGAGATAGACAAATGGACATAGAGATAGATAGAGAGACAGGCAGACAGACAGACAGAAAGACAGACAGACAGACAGACAGACAGACAGACAGATAGATAGATAGATAGATAGATAGATAGATAGATAGATAGATAGATAGACAGCGAGAAAGACAGATGGGCACAGAGATAGAGCAAGATCGATTTATAGATTGATAGCTATAATGATTGATAGATGGAAAAATAGATTGATAAATGGATAGATAGCTAGATAGATAGATTGTTAGATAGATAGTCAGATAGATAGATAGACAGACCAAAAGAGTGTAAGATAGATAGATAGATGGATAGATAGGAATATAGTTAGAAAGATAGGAAGATAGACAGATAGATAGTTAGATAGATAGATAGATAGATAGATAGATAGATAGATAGATAGATAGATAGATAGATAGATAGATAGATAGATAGATAGATAGACAGATAGATAGATAAATGGATAGATAGAAAGATAGATTGAGAGACAAGTCAGCGAGAATGGCAGATTGACACAGAGATAGATAGAGAGATGTATAGATAGACAGACCAACAGACAGACAGATTAACAGATGTACAGATAGATAGATGGATAGATAGACAGATAGATATAGAGATAGATAGAGAGATATATAGATAGATAGGTAAATAGATAGATATTTAGGTAGATAGCTAGATAGATAGATAGATAGATAGATAGATATATAGATAGATAATTAGATAGATAGAGAGATAGAAAGATAGATACAGATATAGATAGATAGATAGATAGATAGATAGATAGATAGATAGATAGATAGATAGACAGACAGATAGATAGATAGATAGTTAGATAGATAGATAGATAGATAGATAGATAGATAGATAGATAGATAGATAGAACTATAGATAGATAGATAGATAGATCGATCGATAGATAGATAGATAGATAGATAGATAGATAGATAGATAGATAGATAGATAGATAGATAGATAGATAGATAGATAGATAGATAGATAGATAGATAGATAGATAGATAGATAGATAGATAGATGGAATGTAAGAACTAACGAACGAACGAGACTCAGGGGATTGAGAAATATAAAGATACAGACAGCCCGACTGCGAGATAGACAGACACGGATACACAGAGACAGAGAGAGAGAGAGAAAGAGAGAGACCGAGAAAGCTGGCGTGAGATAGAGCGGTACAGAGAAAGATAGACAGTGAAAGGGAGAGAGCCAGGCGGAGGAAGAGAGATAGAGAGAAAGATTTTGATATAGAGAGGCAACGAGAGTTGGAGAGGAGGAAAGAAACGCATTATGCGCATATTAACTACTTTTTCATGTTATTCCTTGCAGGGAGTGTATGCTGAACTACGAGAGAGCGACCATGAGGAGCTCAACTATGCTACTTTGAAGATGGCAGCTCTGAATCAGAAAGAAGCTGCCTCCGTCACTGCTGCGGAGAGCACCTTGTATGCTGAAGTGAAAAAGAAATAAAAGTTCTCAGCAGCTTTGACATATGTTACTCACCAAGACCCGTGTTGATAAATGCCTTCTGGGGTCGAATAGTGTGAGTAGGGTTGCGATTTTCGTGATTAGCGCTTGGAGATTAAGCATTACCTGGGCGAATTGCAGGCTCGGAATACCGCAGAAGAGTAGGCACAACTCCAGTAGAACTGGCCTGTGTTCCTTTCCATTAATATCAGAATAGAAAATGAGGC
The DNA here is from genome assembly GCA_030390025.1 of Squalus acanthias. NCBI lineage: Eukaryota > Metazoa > Chordata > Chondrichthyes > Squaliformes > Squalidae > Squalus > Squalus acanthias. The sequence goes on along the minus strand of CM059442.1, from coordinate 7,572,395 downwards.
GGTTTCTATGATTGGCGTGCGATTCTTCCCGTCGGATTATCAATTTTCTGCTTCGCCCAGAACATGCTTAATACCCTATTGGTAAACTCGAAATTCTTCAACAATAATGCCTCATTTTTTTTTTAGCTCCGCATAGATTATTTAGAAGGTATATAGCATTGCATGCTTTTCACATGGTAGCTGTTCCATGTAGCAACATAGAAACATAGAAACAAAGAAGATAGGAGCAGGAGTAGGCCATTCGGCCCCTCGAGCCTGCTCCGCCATTCGATGAGATCATGGCTGATCATCTAAACTCAGTACCCTGTACCTGCCTTCTCCCCATATCCCTTGATACCTTTAGCTTTAAGAAATATATCTAACTCATCCTTGAATATATTTAATGACTTCGCCTCAACTACCATCTGTGGTAGAGAATTCCACAGGTTCACCACTCTCTGGGTGAAGAAATTCTTCCTCATTTCTGTCCTAAATGGTTTACCCATTATCCGTAGCTTATGACCCCTGGTTCTGGACTCTCCGACCATCGGGAACATTCTTCCTGCATCTAGTTTGTCCAGACCTGTCAGAATTTTATATGTTTCGATGAGATCCCCTCTCATTCTTCTATACTCCAGTGAGTATAAGCCCAATCGACCCAATCTCTCCTCATGTATCATTCCTGCCATCCCAGGTATCAGCCTTGTGAATCTTCGCTGAACTCCTTCCATGGCAAGAACATCCTTCCTCAGATAAGGCGACCAAAACTGCACACAGTACTCAACGTGTGGTCTCACCAAGGCCCTGTACAACTGCAGCAGGACATCCCTGTTCCTATACTCAAACCCTTTCGCTATGAAGGCCAACATACCATTTGCCTTCTTCACCGCCTGCTGCACCTGCATGCTTACTTTCAGCGACTGGTGCACAAGGACACCCAGGTCTCGTTGCACTTCCCCTTCTCCCAATCTATTGCCATTCAGATAATAGTCTGCCTTTCTGTTTTTGACACCAAAGTGGATAACCTCGCACTTATCCACGTTATATTGCATCTGCCACGCTTCTGCCCACTCACCCAACCTGTCCAGATCATCCTGGAGTTTCTCACTATTCTCCTCGCTGCACACACTCCCACCCAGCTTTGTGTCATCTGCAAATTTGGAGATATTACATTTAATTCCCTTATCTAGATCATTAATGTATATTGTGAATACCTGGGGTCCAGGACCGATCCCTGTGGCAACCCACTAGTCACTGCTTGTCACTCGGAAAAAGACCCATTAATTCCTACTCTCTGCTTTCTGTCCGCCAACCAGTTCTCTATCCAAGTCAATACCTTGCCCCCAATCCCATGTGCCTTAACTTTACCCGCTAATCTCTTATGCGGGACCTTATCGAAAGACTTTTGAAAGTCCAAATACACCACATCTACTGGTTCTCCCTTATCTATTTTCCCAGTTACATCCTCAAAAAATTCCAGTAGATTAGTCAAGCACGATTTACCTTTTGTAAATCGATGTTGACTTTGTCCGATCCTGTCACTGTTTTTCAAATGCTCAGCTATTACATCCTTTACAATGGACTCTAGCATTTTCCCCACTACCGATGTCAGGCTTACCGGTCTGTAATTCCCCGCTTTCTCTCTACCACCCTTTTTGAATAGTGGGGTAACATTAGCTACCCTCCAATCCATGGGTACAGTTCCAGATTCCATCGAATGTTGGAAGATGATCAGCAATGCATCTACTATTTCTAGGGCCACTTCCTTAAGTACCCTAGGATGTAGATTATCAGGCCCTGGGGATTTATCGGCCTTCAGTACCGTCAATTTCCCTAACACCATTTCCCTGCAAATACTGATTTATTTCAGTTCCTCCCTTTCATCAGACCGTATGTTCTCCAACATCTCTGGGAGGTTATTTGTGTCCTCCTTTGTGAAGACAGAACCAAAATATGCATTTAATTGGGCTGCCATTTCTTTGTTCCCCATTATAACTTCGCCCGCTTCTGACTGCAAGGGACCTACACTTGATTTCACTAATCTTTTTCTCTTCACATATCTATAAAAGCTCTTACAGTCAGTTTTTATGTTCCCATTAAGCTTACTTTCATATTCTATCTTCCCCTTCTTAATTAATCCCTTTGTCCTCCTTTGTTGAATCCTAAACTGCTCCTAATCCTCAGGGCTACCGCTTTTTCTGGCCAATTTATATGCCCTCTCCTTGGATCTTATGCTGTCCCTAATTTCCCTTGTTAGCCACGGTTGAGTCACCCTTTTTGTTTTATTCTTATGCCACACTGGGATGTACAAATTCTGTAGTTCATCCATGCAGTCTTTGAATTTTTGCCATTGCCTATCCACCGTCAACCCCTTGAGTGACATTCCCCAATCAATCCTACCCAATTCGCGCCTCATACCATCGTAGTTCCTTTATTTAAATTCAGGACCCTAGTCTCTGATTCAACTACTTCACTCTCCATCCTAATGAAGAATTCTATCATATTATGATCACTCTGACCCAAGGGGCCTCGTACAACAAGATTGCTAATTAATCCTTTCTCGTTGCATAATACCCAGTCTAAGATGGCCTGATCTCTGGTTGGTTCCTCGACATATTGTTCCAGAAAACCATCTCGTAAACATTCTAGGAATTCCTCCTCCACAGTATTTTTACTAATTTAGTTAGCCCAATCTATATGTAAATTAAAGTCACCCATGATGACTGCTGTGCCCTTACTGAATGCTTCTCTAATTTCCCTTTTAATGCCATCCCCAACCTCCGTATTACTGTTTGGAGGTCTATATACCACTCCCACTAACGTTTTCTGCCCCTTGTTATTTCTCAGTTCTACCCATACAGATTCTGCATCATCAGAGCTCATATCCTTCCTTTCAATTGTGTTAATCCCCTCTTTAAACAGCAGTGCGACCCCACCTCCCTTTCTTTTTTGCCTATCTTTCCTAAATATTGAATAACATATTTTATACTAATTGCTTCAATCATAACATGGAATGTGTGTTGTGAGGAGGATGTAAGGAGGCTTCAAGGGGATATAAACTGGCTAAGAGAGTGGGTAGGAATATGGCAAATGGAATATAATGTAGGTATTTGTGAAGTTATTCATTTTGGTAGGAGAAATAGAAAAGCAGAGTATTTTTTAAATGGTGGGAGATTGGGAAATGTTGGTGTCCTTGTACAATAATCACTGAAAGTCAACATGCAGGTACAGCAAGCAATTAGGAAAGCAAATTGTATGAGGGTCTTTATTGCAAGAGGATTTGTGTATAAGAGAAAAGACGTCTTACTGCCATTCTATAGGGCCCTGGTGAGACCACACCTGGAGTATTGTGTACTGTTTTGGTCTCCTTCCCGAAGGAAGGATATAATTCCCTTAGAGGGAGTGCAACGGAGTTTCACCAGACTGTTTCCTGGGATGGGGGCATTGTCCTATTAGGAGAGGTTGAGTAGACTACGCCTATATTCTCTAGAGTTTAGAAAGAATTAACGGTGATCTAATTGAAGCATACAAAATTCTTACAGGTCTTCACATGTTTACCTTGGCTGCGGAGTCTACAACCATAGGTCACAGTCTCAGAATAAGTGGTCCGCCATTTACGACTGAGATGAGGAGACTTTTCTTCACTCAGAGGGTGGTGAATCATTGGAATTCTCTAGTCAAGACGGCTGTGGAGACTCAGTAGTTTAGGATATTCAAGACAGAGATCGATAGATTTTTTAATATTAAGGAAATCAACGGATATGGGGATACTGCAGTAAAGTGGAGATGAGGTAGAAGATCATCCATGATCTTATTGAAAGGCGGAGCAGGCTTGAAGGGCCAAATGGCGTACTCCTGCTCCTATTTATTTTGTTCTTATGTTGTGGGCGTCTCTTAACATATGTGGCATTTACGATGCGAAGCATTTGATTAAAAAAAGCTTGAAAGCAATGTTTTAATGTCGATTTGCATGACGCTGGAATAATAAACAATATTGACGCTTGAAAATGCCTATTTATTACACGTAGAATTAAAATACATTTGAAGAAGTGTCCTCGGGACCGAGAACGTTTTAAGGATTCGGCCAACAGCAGTCTATTTCCTGGGACAATAAACTACTTACCGTTTTAAATTACCGAACCAGTCATATACCCTCGAATTAATTACAGAAAACAAAAATAATCTGTAGCTCAGAGAAAGTGCCTGTTAATCAATTCTGGATATCAATGTTATTAATACATTTTCTACAATGTAGTAATTCCCTGGTTAATTAAGATATGATGCGGAGATGCCGGTGTTGGACTGGGGTGGACAAAATTGAGAGGTCGCACAACACCAGGTTATAGTCCAACAGTTTTATTTGAAATCACAAGCTTTCGGAACTATCGCTCCTTCCTCAGGTGAGGAAGGAGCGATAGTTCCGAAAGCTTGTGATTTCAAATAAAACTGTTGGACTATAACCTGGTGTTGTGCGACCTCTTAATTAAGATATGACAGAGAGACAGAGACAGGGAGAGAGCTACTAAAATGCATCATTGCTCTGAGAGTAACACAATTTACTTCGGATTAACTCAATTGCTTGCTGCAGATTTTTGGAATAATACAGTGACTCATTATCGGAGATGAGAGATGTGTGAAATGGTTTGTTAAACATCTATGGATGTTAAACATATCTTAGTCTTAAATACTTCACTGGCTGCATATAATTTTCACTAAGCGAAGAAAACAATTGAACAAATCTGTACCATGAATAATGTAGCGAGTAAACTTTTTGTTGTCCTGATAATTTCTTTTTGTTTTTGCAAGTTTTTTTTCATTATATATGCTAATACAATAAGATGACGTCAGTATTGCATTAACATAATCAATCAGCTTCACTAAAAACAGATTACCTGGTCATCACCTTGCTCTTTGTGGGAGCTTGCTGTGCGCAAATTCGCTGCCGCGTTCCCTACATTACAACAGTGACTACATTGCAAAAGTATTTAATTGGCTGTAAGGCACTTTGGCACGTCCTCAGGTCATGAAAGGCGCTCTGCAAGTCTTCAGTATATTTTTGGTTATTTTAACTCATTCTGAAATCAAGCTGTTCTTTACTCTCCAATTAATAAAGTTATACTGCAGGACTATAGGTCAAAATCCTAATGAGCATATAAGGGACAGAGCGAAAAAATACCCTGAAAAAGCATTGCTGCCGTGTCTGCTGAAAATAGGAAAACCGCTTACTGGATATGTTTAATTACACTAAAAGCAAAGACTAATTCTACCCCCTAGATTTTGCACCGTTATTAAACCGGAACAATAATCGACTCTGAGCATTGTTCAGAACTAAGCCCTCTCTGCATAACTCACCCAAGCCCTGACCGTCCACAGCTGTTGCGGTGAGAGCCAGGATTGTGCAAGGCTGCCATCAATGTGTTTCCGCTCAACATCTACAATGATGAACACATATCCCTGCTATCCTATTGCTTCATGTGAACATCAAAAATATTATTGGGGGCCACTAGATGCTTATGTGTGCCCATAAACGCATCTTCTAATGCACAGGCACCCTACCTCCCCTGCTTCCCTTGTCGAGGGTGCCGTCTTTCGGATGAGACTTTAAACCGATGCCACGTCTGCTCTCTCGCATGGATGTAAACGAACCCAAGGCACTATTTCGAAGAAGAGCAGGGGAGTTATCCCCGGTGTACTGGGGCCAATATTTATCCCTCAATCAACATCACTAAAAAAAAAACAGATTATCTACTGATTATCACATTGCTGTTTCTGGGAGCTTCCTGTGCGCACATTGGCTGACGCGTTTCCTACATTGGTGATAAAGCGCTTTTGGACATCCGGTGGGCGTGAAAGGCATTATAGGAATGCAAGTCTTTCTTGCTTTGTTACTTAACAACAACAAATGTGTTACCAATCAAGAATATAAACTAAACCACTCCATGTCCCCAAACATCATATTCACAAATGAGAAATACATTGTTCGTTCTTCATGTTAACCAACTGGGTATAAACATCTGCAGCATAAGAATAAAGGAACAAAGATGTTTCGTTATCGTGATTAAGTAATTTCGCAAGTAATTTAGGAAATCATAGCAAACAGAATAACAATTTCATCATTTGCAGTAATGCCTTTTTAAACAAAACCTCATCATAGTATGCTGTTATTAAAGTGGATTTCATCTTTATCCTCACATTAGTTTGCAAACAAAGGCAGGGTAGAAACTGATAGGTGTATATTGCCCAGACAGAAATTAAAATCTGCAGCGTTCAGTACATTGCCGTTTTGAGCTATCACATTTAGGGTGTGTTAGAATCGTGGTTATTTTACTGGACTAGTAATCCAGGGGCTTGGACTAATGATCCAGTAGATGTGAGTTCAAATCTCACCATGGCAGCTGGGGAATGTTAATTCAATACATCCGAATAAAAAACTAGTATCAGTAATGGTGAACCTGAAACTACCAGATTGTTGTAAAAACCCAGCTGGTTCACTAATGTACTTTAGTGGAAGAAAATCTGCCGTCCTTACCTGGTCTGGCCTATATGTGACTCCAGACCAACAACAAAGTGGTTAAATCCCACCTGCTTCTCTGAGTATGGACCAGCAAGCCACTCAGTTGTAAAAAACTGCTACCAAGAAGTATCATGGACTGCAGTGGTTTAAGAAGGCCGCTCACCACCAACTTCTCAAGGGCAATTAGGGAAGGCCAATAAATGCTGGCCTTGCCATTGACACCCACATCCCGTGAACGAATAAAAAAAAGGAATGTTCAAATTTAATCAGTGCTTTCCTGTTTATATTTGAAATGCCTGCTTCGAATTTACAGGCTCGAAGATCGCTGGATTTCCATCTCACAGCCTATTAAAAATCGGAATAAATGGCTTCAGAATGCCAAACCACCTCCATCCCGCCCCAACGCGATTTTCGTCAGTTTTGGATCAGCCGCTCCCAAACTGACCTGACAGTGCTTCTGGCTTCTGTTTCCCGTCTTGTCAGAAAAAGGCCAACTGCAAGGAGACGAGTTCCTCGAGGACATGATTTGTAGTCACTGGTGCAGCACTTTAAATGCGCTCCTGTAACATGGCTGACATTCAAATGCAATAACTTAGTTTTTGTAGATTTGGTATAAGGTTTTGCAAATCTACTGACATTGTACCTGTTCAAGCTGACACCCATTTGCACTGTTACGTGATTGGAATAATTTCAGGCCACGTTGAGTGTGCACTTGCAAGCTTCATGCATCACCTGAAATCTATAGCAATGGGAGGGGAACCATTTACATCCTCTCATCCTGGTAGTCAGAGTCGGAGGAAGAGCAGTCGTGGCAGCACCACAACCAGCCACAAGAGCAGCACAAGCACCAGGAGCGTCAACCTTCTCCTCACCCACCTGATGCTGCACTGGTCACAGGGCATCAGCCCCTGCTAAAATTGCTGGCCGGGAGGCATTACCTGGGCCAGATTTTCTTTACTTGATGCTGTAAACCCTGACTGCCATATGAGGCACCAGATTGACACCATCCCTTCCCGGCACCGTGAAGCATCCCTTCAATGTCCAAGCCATTCCATACACACACATCACAATAGAGGGGGGGGGGGGGGGGCGAGTTATAACTGAACAATCAATGGAACTCAGTAAGTCACATCTCACTGTGCGCTCAGATCTGTCCAATAAGGTGCACTTTTGGAAAAAGATATTCCTCTCTATGATAACACCTTAGCAGACAATTCACATGGACATTGGCTAAACCTATCAAGTGCTTAGCCTTGTGTGTGGTTAGTTGCTATGCTTGCAATAAGATGAGGGTGAGTGTGAGGGGTGGCTAGTGAGATGGGTAAGTGACAAAGTAGATAGAGGGTTTTGGTGTCCTGGGGAGGTCTCTTCCAACCATGGGAAGGGAAGTGAACCTACCTGCGTGCTGTGTCTTCCACCATAATCATATAGAGGGAGCCATTGGAGAGCCTTGATGCAAGTGTTCACACTTGCGTATTGATTGTCAGTGTTTGCAGCAACTCAATGCTGTCAAACACTGACAGATCAACTGTCAAAATAAAATTGTGCATGGTCACTCTAAGGAAACCGGCAGATGACGCATCATCAAGTGACGTCATCTGACCCGCTTCCTGTTAATTGGCCGGTAACGAGGCCAATCAAGGGAAAATCACTTCTCCAGAGCGGAGGCAGCTGGGGGCGGGATCGCAAACCAGCTGATCTCACCCCATCCCGGCTCCAGAATTGAATTCGCGGCCTGAGATTCAAACTCCTGCGTTGAAGCCTCACTGATCATATTTCGGGGACGATGAAAATAATCAGATATTATGGGCTTTATTTTGTTAACTGTCAGAAGAAGAAAACAACAATACCTTTATCCGCTTTGTTGTTCATCAGGTGCTTCCATTTAGAATAGTATGGTTGCCGCACAAAACGAGGCCATTCGGCCCGTCGACCCCATACCGGCTCTCTGAACGCGCACTTTAGCTAGTCCCCCTCCCCCGCCATTTCCCCGTAGCCCTGCATTTTTTTTCTTCAGATACTTATCCAAATCCCTTTTGAAAGCCACGATTGAATCTGCCTTCAACACCTTTTCAGGCAATGCATTCCACATCCTGACATGTCGCCTTTCGGTTTTCTGCCAATCACTTAAATCTGTGTCCTCTGGATTATGACTCTTCCGCCAACGGTAACAGCTTCTCTCTATCTACTATGTCTAGAACCCCATCATGATTTTGAACACCTCTATCCAATCTCCTCTCAACCTTTTCTTCTCTATCCTTAGTCTAGGTTTTCCCTTCATCAACTCACATTACCCTTGAAATTATCATTCAAGAAGTTTCATCCTCATACTTAACGCATTGGTCTGAAGTCCCAATTTATTTTATTTTACTGGAGATCTTATCTCGATCATTTAAAGTTGGTTATGCATCTCCGCTTAAATATCGGAGAGGAGATTATTTGGACGAACGCGATAAACACTGATGCATTAATATCCAGTGGTCTTAATGGCCAACCTGGTTATTAGCAGGGTAACACGTCAGACAACATAAATCACAAAGTTACAACCAAATTGGCTGGCGCCCATTCAGGGCCGCTGACGTCACCGGGGCGCTTATTTTCGCGGCCAAAAAAAGTTGGAGCCCCTCCGCCGCAAATTGAGTAGTAAGACACCAAGCAGGAGGTGGGGCATTACTGGAAAGCACTCCACCTCACGATTTGGGCGCTACTACTGCATTTTGGAGCGCCACGTCATTGCAGGCCTCCTCCCCTGCTGGACCACCGGGGAGCGGGCAGCACCCCGCATAAAAAAGTGAAAGGGGGCAGGTATTGGCAAGCGGCCAAAATAAAAACGGCCGCCCGACTCCTGCCCTTTAATTAGCTCCGCCGACGATGCCAAAACGCCCCAGATTCTGTCGGACATATCGCCCCGCTATAGGTCAGGGAGCGCAAGGAAAGTTTGCACCCGGGGCGCTGCGCACGGCGAATACGTCATCACCGCCGGTGCAGCGGCGCGGGTCGCTCCCTGCTCGCGCCACCACTAACCTCCCGCTGAATTTCGCGGGAGGCGTTAGCGGCGCCGCGCGCATGCACCAGATGATTTTCGCCCCATTAGCGCCCCCTTGGTGCGCTAAAGAGAGGCGCAAACCAACCCAATTGTTCCCCTATGCCTCCAAGCTAGCAACCCAAACATGGAATTTCTATTATTCTACATGGATGCAAGAATTACATCACACATTCCTTCCACCTTTCTTCCGTTTCTTCCTTTCTGCCTCCCTCCCTCTCTACCTTCCTCCATTATTTATCACTCCCTTCATTCCTCCTTCCTTCCTTCGTTCCTTCTCAATAAAGTTACTGAAACGAACTAACTCATTGAGTCTGTCCCAGTAAGATACAGAGAAAACATCCCCTAGGATTAGATTGGTGCAGGGCCTGGAAACCAATAAGTATGCCTACTGAATATGTTGAGATCCAATTTTGTTCTTTACTATCAGGATTTTCCTATGAGGAGAGATTAGGTCGACTAGGCATTTATTCACTAGATTTAAGAATGAGAGAGGGAACTCATTGAAACGTATACAATTCTGACAAGGCTAGACAGACTGGATGCAGGGAGGATGTTTACCCTGGCTGGGTGGTCTAGAACGTGGGGACACTGTCTCAGGATACGGGGTAGGACATTTAGGACTGAGATGAGTAGAAATTTCTTCTCTCAGAGGGTGATGAACCTGTGGAATGATAGAGTCTGCCATTCACATGTAGCTTGATTCCCGTTGGAGAAATTGAAGGTGGTCTTATCGATTTGCATTATACCTTTTTTCCTACTTCCCTGTTATCTCATTATCTCCACTACACTGAGCTTCCTTTAAGTCGCATTTCGGCAAATGTCACACCAGCTGACAGCTGATAAAGTGTCAGCCGTCGCCTCTGAGTCAGAAGGTTGTGGGTTCAAGTCCCACTCCAGTGACTTGAGCCCATAAATCTAAGCTGACTCTCCAGTGCAGTGCTGAGCGAGTGCTGCACTGTCGGAGGTGCCGTCTTTCGGATGAGACGTTAAGCCGAGGCCCCGTCTGCTCTCTCGGGTGGAAGTAAAATATCCCACGGCAACTATTTCGTAGAGGAGCAGGGGTGTTATCCCCGGTGTCCTGGGAGCAATATTCATCCCTCAATCAACATAACAATAAAACAGTTAAACTGGTCATCATCACATTGCTGTCTGTGAGAGCTTGATGAGCACAAATTGTCTGCCGCGTTTGTCACATTACAACAGTGACTACACTTCAAAAATACTTCATTGGCTGTAAAGCGCTTGGAGATGTCTGATGGTCGACAAAGGTGCTATATAAATGTAAGTATTTCTTTCTTTCACCAATGCAAACAGTGGAAAACAATGTAGTTTTAATGGCAAACAAAGAAAAGAAGTTGGAAAAAGGATTAAATGAAAACACCAGATTTCCAGATAACTTTTTATGGATGAATAAATCTATGCACAACCAGCAGTACAATTGCATTCAGAAAACAAGCATTCACATTAGAAATATTTAGGCCTTCTTTCACAGGCCAGGGGAAGGCTTTGGGTGGCGCCTCCATGGGTTTGGGGTGGGGGGGCAGCACGGAAAGCCTGCAGAATGGGGTTGAAAATAATCTGCGGCAGTAGAGCAAAGCAGAGGATATAGCATGCGTAACACATTACACGATTTGTATTTCCATTGAAAAAGAAAATCGGGCGTCTTATAAAACGGGCGGACAATCCGCTACCACAATTTTTCTCTCTAACGAGGGAAGATTCTTGGTGGGTGGTGAAAATAGCAGCATGAAGCAATCACAATCCGTAAACAGCTAAACCATGAGAGGGAAAGCACTTTATGAGGCATTCATAGGCACAGGATGGGATGAAGAGAGGGTACAGGTGGGGATTTGCGCTGATGACGGCACAGTGTTCAGTGCCATTCACAACTCCCCAGATAATAAAGGCATGGTTGAGCGTTTCAGCAGCGGATGAGCTGAGGCAAGGGCCGAGACGGTCGATGTTACCGAGGTGGAAATTAATAATGGGCCAGAAATTCAGCTCCCTGGCTTCCCGCGGGTGCAATGATCACGAGCACACCTACCTATCGCGCCTGCCATTGACCACTGGGCCCACGGGGACTTCGGGTCCTGGGCCTCCTGCAGCTGCCGGCGCGCAGTGCTTGTGTATCCCAGGGGCGTAGTTAGTGTGATGCGTCCCCTGGGATCACGTGGGCCATGGAGAACCAATGGCAGCAGACCTGTCAAATCTATGAATACAGATCGGCCCCAAAACATCCCTAAAACTACAAATAAACTTTTTTTAAACATTACCTTTTTAAAATAACTATAAATTACATTAACTATTTTAAACAGAAATTAAAATTTTGGAAAAAATTAATTACATTTTTTAACGGGGCTAAACCTAAACTTATCTTTCTTTAAATAAATTAAAAAAGATAAATCTGTGAAAAAAATGTTTAAATTTTAATGAAATCAACACTTAACTTTTTAAAAGAAGGCCATGCGCATCCTTTTTTAAAGTGTATCTTCTCCGTGCTTACCTTCACGGAGGAACCTGTAAAAAAAAACCGAAGTGCGAGGCGAACGCGCTGGCCCTCCGCCGTGCGCATTCGATCTCTGAAATCCCTTTCCTCAGGGGAACAGAAGTGCCGTTTCCCGCGCATGCGCAGTGCATGCAAGAAACCGGCACTTTCGTTCCGTCCACGGGTGAGTACCCACTGGGTACTCACCCGACAACAGCCGAATTTCTGCCCCAATATAAACAGAGACTCGACATAACCCTTAGCATTGCATTCACAGATGAGCAAAAAACATGACTTCATATCAACCAAGTAAAGATAAAAAATCTGCATCAGAAGGATAAAGGAACAAAGACATTGAACAATCATGAGTAGATATTTTGACAAGTATATTAAACAAAAATGTTACAACACGAGAAGAATTTCATCATTTAAACGCAATTTTTTTTTTAAATCGCAATTAGCTGTCATCAAAGTGCATTTCATCTGGTCCATGATCTTAGTTTGCAAAGCAAAGGCAGCCTTGAGAAATAATAGCTGTATATTTCCCAGGAAGATATGATGTAGAACATATTTGAACATCACCGAGATTCAATCACTTGAAAATAAGACTCATTGCTCAAATGGTACAATGGAAAGAATAGGATGTTATCAGCTTGATTCAATTACCTATCAGAAGAAGAAAACAAAAACATCGTTATCATGTTTGCCTTTTAGAAAGTGACTGCAATTTCTACCGTTATTCTAAACGTTAGCCGTCTCCAATCCACATTGGCCGTGTACTTGTCTTTGTTAAATTCCCACCTCACACTTAATATATTGATTTACTCTCCACTTGCCTGGCCGACTGCAGTTCCAACAACACTCAAGAAGCTCGACAGCATCCAGGACCAAGCAGGCCTCTTGATTGGCATCCCACCTTTTCTAAATTCGCTCCCTCCACCACCGGCGCACCGTGGCTTCATTCTGCGCCATCTGCAAGATGCAGTGCAGCAACTCGCCAAAGCCTCTTAGACAGCACCTCTCAAACCCGCGAACTCCTCCGCCGAGAAGGACAAGGGTAGCAGGCAAGCGGGAGCAGAATCAACTCCACGTTCCCCTTCAAGTCACACACCATCCTGACTTTGAAATATATCGCCATTCCTTCATCGGCGCAGGGTCAAAATCCTTGAACTCCCTCTCTAACAGCACTGTGGCAATACCTTCACCACAAGGACTACAACGGTTCAAGAAGCTGGCTCACCACCACCTTCTCAAGGGCAACTAGGGATGGACAACAAATGATGGCCTTGCCAGCGATGCCCACATGCCATGAAAGAATGAAAAAAGTTCCTCTTTCTTTCTTGCTTTCTTGCTTTCTATCTTTCCTGCTTTCTTTCTTTCTCTCTTTCTTTCTTTCCTTCTATCATTCTTTCTTTCCTTCTTCCTTTCCTTCTTTCTTTCTCTCTTTTTTCTTTCTGTCTTCCTTTCTTTCTTTCTATTTTTCATGCTTTCTTTCTTTCTCTTTCTTTCTTTCCTTCTTTTTTTCCTTTTTTCAATCCTTATTTCCTTATTCAATTCCTTCTTTCTTTCTCTCTTTCATTCTTTGTTTCCTTCTTTCTTTCTCTCTTTGCTTCTTTCTTCCTTCTTTCTTTCTCACTTTCTTTCTTTCTTTCCTTCTTCCTTTCTCACTTTCTTTCGTTCTGTCCTTCTTTATTTCTCTCTTTCATTCTTTCTTTCCTTCTTTCTTCCCTTCTTTCATTCTTCCCTTCTTTCTTTCCTTCTTTCGTTCTCTCTTTCATTCTTTATTTCCTGTTCTCTTGCTCTCTTTCCTTCTTTCATTCTCTCTTTTATTCTCTCTTTCTCTTCTTCCTTTCTTTCTTTCTTTCTTTCTTTCCCTACAGTTATATGTCAACTGTGACGGATCCCAGAAACCATTCTTCAGGGCATGTATTGGGAGGATTACTTGAAAATTACCATTTCCATTTCCTTATTCAGAACACTATGCATCTATTCGTTCTTAGATCTATAACATTTTAATGCAATCTTATATCCTGAAGTTTTTGTGAAGACTGCAAGCAGCGTGATGAAAATTAGTACCATCCTTTAACGTTGATTACATCGGAATAAAAATGTTCGGCAATGATAATAACCAGTAAACGCAGAACCAAAACACTGAGGCAGAAATGGACCACTCCACTGACAGAGAGAGGCTCTATGATGAAATGAAAAAGAGCATTCAATTAACGAAAAGAAAAAACAAATAAACGGGCAGCCATTTTAAAACTAAAGGAGTACAATATTGGCCCTGAAATTGCGGTGTCTCTAGTCTCAGTGTACGCCGTTGTAATCCCTTGGAAATGCACCGCAAGTTCTGGATTTCCACAGGCGCTTGCGCGTAATCCGTAACTCTTGGCCAGTCAAGGTACGCGTTGAGAGGCCTCTGCGGGCGGCTGCAGGGTTCCGCAACGGCTGGCCATCAACTGCCCACCGCAGTCTTACGATTGATGCAAGCAGGCGCATGGCCTGTTTGCATCAGCATAAGGGGATATCTAAGGTTTAAATTAAACATTTACCTGTCCGAAATTAAGCAGAATCGCTGTATTAAATGACTTTATGCAAATATTGGCCCGGTTTAAAGTTTTAATGAAGTATGAAATTATCAAAAAATTGTTTATTTTAGTTTGGTGAAATGAAGGTAATTATGATTAAAATTCCAATTCTGTTAATTGCATACTTTTTACATTTCGTGATTCCAGTGCATTTTATTTGGGGATTCACTTTGGGAATGATTGGAATGGAATTCTCCTTTGTCAGTGGAGGACCAGGCCTTCGTGATCCCAGGTACGCTTCCGCATCTCCTGTGTCCCTGCTCTCCGTGAACTATTGCGCTGCCCTCCGCCTCGGGTCATGAGACTGAAACTCTTCGCAGCCTGGCGGAGGCTTACTCCGGAGGTACGCCTCGGACTGCAATTTCTAGCTTAAAATTCCATAAACTTTTCAGAATTGATTCAATCGTGGCACGCTAGAATCTGATGCAGAAGGTTATGGTTTCAAGCCCCATTCAGGACCTGAGCCCATAAGTTAGAGTGACTCTCCAGTGCAGGATTGAGGAAGTGCTGCGCTGCCGGAGGTGCTCTCCTTCAGATGAGATGTTAAACCGAGGCCACATCTGTCCTCTCAGGTGGCTGTTAACGATCCGATCCTATTATTCAGGAATGAGTAGCAGAGCTCTCCCATGAGTCCTGATCAACATTAATTCCTAAACAAACATCAGCAAAACAGATTATTTGGTCATAACCTAATTGCTTCCATGTGTTATTGACCTGGTTAGGAAATTGGCTGAGCGGCAGGATACAGGCAGTAGCGATAATAGGTAGGTACTCTAATTGGCAGGATGTTGCTAGTTGTGTCCAGCAGGAATCCGTGTTGGGGGTTCAAATATTCATTGTATTTATTAATGACTTAAATGATGGCACAGACATTCATATATCCAAATTTGCCGCTGACACAATGGTATACGGCACTGCAGGTAGTGTAGATGGAAGCACAAATTTACAGGTTAAGTGGATGGGCAAAACTGTGGCAAATGGCTTTCAATGTATGCAAATATGAGTTCATCCACCATGGACATAAAAAGCATAGAACAGGGTACTCTCTAAATGGGTAAAGTCTAAAAACAGTGGAAGTCCAAAGAGAATTAAGGTTCCAGGTACATAGATCATTAAAATATCATCAACAGAAAAGAAAATAATCAAAACTTCAAATGGGATGCTGGCCTTTATTACTAGAGGACTAGAATGCAATGGGGTAGAAATTATACGGCAGCTATACAAATGCCTGGTCGACCACACCTGGAATACTGTGAGCAGTTCTGGGCTCCAATCCTTAGGAAGGTTATATTGGCCTTGGAGGGAGTGCAGCGTAGGTTTACTGGAATGATGCTCGGACCTCAAGGGTTAAGTTACGAGGAGAGATTACACAAACTAGCGTTGCATTCCCTATAATTTAGAATGTTAAGAAGTGATCTGAGCGAAGTTTTCAAGATATCAAGGGGAACAGATAGGGTCGATGCACAGCAATTATTTCCATTTGTTGGGATTCTACAACTCGGGGGCATAGACTAAAAAACAGAGCCAGACCTTTCAGGAGTGAAGTTAGGAAACACCTCTGCACACAAAGGGTGGATGAAGTATGGAACTCTCTTCCACAAATGGCAATCGATGCTATATCAATTGTTAATTTTAAATGTGAGATTGATAGCTTTCTGTTAACCAAAAGAATTAAGGGATATGGGCCAAATGCAGGTTTATGCAGTTAGGTGGCATTAGAGCCATGATCTCATTGAATGGCCGAGCAGGCTCGAGGTGCTGAATAGCCTACACCTGTGGGATCGTACTGTGTGCAAATTGGCATCCGTGTGTATTTACATTTTAACATTGACTACAACTACAATTTAGTTAAATGGCTGCAGGCCGATTATGAACTTCCTGATGTCGTGCAATTCGCTTTATATAAGCAATGTATTTCTTTCTTATTATTATTTTCATTACTTTTGTTCATGATTAACGTAGGACATCCCATGGATAGACAGAAAATAATCACTTGGAAAATATATTGCCAAAATGTAAGTTACAATGTTTAATTTGGTCTTTATTAGTAAACACCTTTATAAAATCTTTGTAATGTTACTCACCTTCCACAGTTATCTGCACCGGATCACTGCTTGGGGACATCTGTGGTTTCCGGTCTATCATTGTTTCATAACTGCATGTGTACTTTGCAGTGTCACTTGTACTCAGGGTTGTGATGATGAAGGTGACTGCACGCTCAGATGCTGACACATTTCTTTGGTCAGTGTGATTCGCTCCGTCTTCTCTGGATAAATAATAACTGTCGCCGGAGCAACGAGTGAGACCACTGCAGGTGATCACAACATTCTCTCCCACTGTAACTACACGAGAGGTGGGGTCCATGGAGTTTGTCGGCATTGGGAATTGATCTGCAATACACAGGAAGAGTACAGATGAGCAGCAAGTACTCCGGAAAGAGAGATAAACTGTTCAAAATGAATGACTTCCAAATTAATGATCTGGAAGATCTAAACAAGCTACAAAGAGCTCAAATCAAATCAATCTCCAGGTTAAGATGGTGTTTATGCCAGAATACGACAAATAGATCTCTTTAGTACAGTAATCATGGAAAACATTAATTGACCAACATACATGTGACCTCCCTCCAGAAACAAATACAACTTCAGGTTAAAATGATCTCGGGTCACTGATAGAATAACCAAGCAAACGGTAGTCATCGGACATAAGCAGGAGAAGGTCCTCCTAGCTAGCCTTCTTATACTGGGAGCGGTAGCATAGTGGTTATTGTTACTGGACTAGTAAGAATGAGGCCTGAGTTCAAAATCACACCAGGATAGCGGGGAACTTTTAATTCAGTTAAGTCAATAAACCTGGAATTAGAAAGCAATTTTCAGAAATGGTAACTACATGAAACTAGCGGTTTGTTATAAAAACCCATCTGGTTCTCAACTGTCCTTTCGGGAATGAAATCTGCCGTCATTACGCGGTCTGGCCTATATGTGACTCCAGGCCCACAGTAATGTGCTTGACTCTTAAACGCCCTCTGAAATGGCCTAGCAAGCCATTTGGACCAAACTGCTTCCATGAACAGCGGTTAAAGAAGTGAATTTTAACTTTGAGCCAAGACATGCTTGATTTCCCTTTCTACTGAATAATTCCAAATCGGCCGGTTTACGTTATTGCCCCCAGTACAATTATCTCCATGGAGTGATCAACGCACCAAACCAACTTCCAGATAAATTATTTTACGTTCTGATGCATCAGAGTTGCATTATGCTCAACAGTTCGAAATATCTTATTGTTGCCTCAGTGCTCGAGATGCAGTTTCATTTCAGAACCGCTATAAGTGGAGATAATTTCTTCGTTGAAATTGAAGTGGTATCATCAAATATTTTTTAAAGCTCAGCTTTCAATAAATATTTGCATCAAATATTTCACTGTTAAAGGTATATGACGATGGTTTCTTACCCACTACGGTTATCTGCACCGGATCGCTTAGTGCTGCATCTATCCAATCTCCATTGAGGTTTCTTATACACTTGGAATGATAGTTCGCAGTATCGGTTATCCTTGCCTACTGGATGAAAAAAGTCGCGTTGTAAGTATCCTTCGGTGCGACACGGTAATCCAATTTAATTTGCTCTTTGAACAATGCATGTCTGTTGCTTGGAATCCGAGAGCTGCAAATGAAGGTAACGCTTTCTCCACGAACAACCATACCCGTTGGCGGGTCCACGGACAGCGTTGGCTTGGGAACAACATCTGAGTATCATGGATTTAAAGGCACGTTATTAATTCATGTAACTGATATTACAGGTTTTTTTTAACTCAGCTACCAATGCTTGAGGTGATGCTCCTCAGATTCAGGAAAACAAATCTGCTTTATCAATGTGAATGTTGTAAATTTATGCAGACAGGGATAGCTCTAATATTTTCACACTGAGCACAAACATAATTATTGAATTAAAAACAGAAAATGCTGGAAATACTCAGCAGGTCAGGCAGAATCTATGGAGAGAGAAACACAGCTAACTTTTCAGATCGATGACCCTTCGTCAGAACTGGAAAAAAAGCTGGAGATGGAAGAGGTTTTGAAGCAAGTGCAGTGGCAAGGAAGAAGGGGAGGGGAGTAAAGAACAAAAGGGAAGGTCTGTGATAGGATGGAAGGCAGGAGAGATTAAGAGACATTAAGAGAGTGTGCAAGGCAAAAGAAGATGGTAATGGGACAAGTTATAAAACAAAAGATGGCTCAAGATGAAGTGTAAATGGCACTGGCAGAATGAAAGACAGCTGCCATGTGAGGGAGAGAAAAAAAAATATAAAAAATAAAAGGAAAAAAAGATAGGGGCGCAGGTTATGGTCTCAAATAGTTGAACTCTATGTTGAGTCCAGAAGGCTGTAAAGTAATAATTATTGAATTGTTAGGTTTTGTGCATTGACACGTGAAGTTACTTCCATTTATCATTGATTTAGCATCCCAGAGAAAGTTGGAACGGACATCCTTATCTTTAAATCTGGAGCTGGATTCATGGAGATAAATTATACAACCGGGTCACTGACAGCTGCAAGTGCAGGAAACTGGTGTTCCGATCAGGAATACACTCGAGGGTTCATCCAGGGACAGTATTGGTGTGGGCAAACGCTCTGAATAAGAAATGGTATTCCATCGACTAATGTCTGATAGTATCTGAGTGATAGCGTTGTAGATTTATACAGTAATGCTCCCTCGGGGGACGGATTCCAGTACTTAGGGAGTGCTGCAGTGTCGGAGGTTCCCTTTTTCGGATGAGACGTTAAACCGAGGCCCCGTCTCTCCTCTCAGGTGGACGTAAATGATTTAATGGCACTATTTTGAGGAAGAGCAGAGGAATTCTGCCCGGTGAAGTAGCCAATATTTTTCCCTCAACCAACATCACTAAAAGCAGATTATCTGAACTTTACCCAGAGAGTGGTGAGAATGTGGAATTCCTGACCACAGGGAGTGGTTATGTCGAATAGCATAGACACATTTGAGGGGCGGTTAGATAAGCATATGAGGGAGAAGGGAATAGAGAGTTATGCTGATAGAGTTAGATGAAGAAAGAAAGGAGGAGGCTCGGGTGTAGCATAAACGCAGGCATCGACTGTTTGGGTCGAATGTCCTGTGTATGTGCCGTATATCCTAACTAATGCAATCCTAAGTAAAGCTACGTAGAGTTCAGGTCTTGGGCCTGCGGGCGTAGGTCTGCATAAACATAAGATAAGAACATAAGAAAATAGGAGAAGGAGTAGGCCATACGGCCCTTCGAGCCTGCTCCGCCATTCAATAAGAACATGCTGATCATCGACATCAACTCTACGTTCCCGCCCGATCTCCATGTCACTTGAATCCCCTAGAGTCCAAAAAGCTATCTATCATAGCAATGAATATACTGAAAGATTCAGCATTCACTGCATTCTGGGGAAGAGAAATCCAAAGATTCGCAACCCTCTGAGAGAAGGAATTCCCACTCATAGTATCATAGATTCATACAGTCATAACGGCACAGAAAGAGGCCATTCGGCCCATTGTATCCGTACTGATCAATCCAGTCAGTCCCATTCCTCTGCTCCATCCCCGTAGCCCTGAAAGTTTATTTCGCTCAAATGCTTATCCAGTCTCTCCTTGAAACATTGAGTGTTTCTGCTTCCACCACTTCCATCGGCAGCGAATTCCAGGTCATCACCACTCGCTGCATAAAAAAGTTTTTCCTCACATCCCCCTGTACCTCTTGCCCAAAACCTTAAATCTGTGTCCCCTAGTCCTTGTAACAACAACTAGTGGGAGCAACCTTTCCCCGCCTAGCCTATCCAAACCCTTCATAATCTTGTACACTTCGACCAAATCACCCCTCAACCTCCTTTTCTCTAATGAAAACAAATCCAGCTTCTCCAACCTGTCCTTGTAGCAAAGATCCCCCATCCCCGGAAGCATTCTGATAAATCTCCTCTGCACCCTCTTAAGGGCCTTCACATCTTTCCTAAACCGTGGTGATCAGAAGTGCACGCAATGCTACAGCTGTGGCCTAACCAGCGCTTTATAAAGGTTCAGCATACGTTCTCCACTTATACACACAATACGTCTATTTATGAAGCCCAAGATCCCATATGCTTTGCTAACCACTCTCTCAAGGCCACCTTCAGCGACCTCTGCACTAAAACTCCCAGGTCCCTCTGTCCCTGCACACTCTTTTCAACTGTGCCATTAAGTGTATATTGCCTCTCCCTGTTCCTTCTGCTTAAATGCATCACCTCACACTTCTCTGTATTAAATTCCATCTGCCACTTGTCTGTCCATTCTGCGATCCTTCCTATGTCCTGTTGCAGTCGATTGGTTTAAACTTCACTGCCTGCCACAACCCCACGTTTGGTGCCATCGGCAAATTTAGAAAATCGACTCTGTATTCCAATATGCAGGTCCTTTATATATATATATATCAAAAAGTCAGTGGTCCCAGCACTGACCCATGCAAAAGGCTTGCAATGGCTTATGCTGAGCGTACACCGTCACGGAGAGCGGGTACATTCCGTGCCATTGAATGCAAGTTTATTCTTTCTTTAGAAAGTGCCAGAGAAACATGATTCTATCATTTGATGTCGGCATTCTTGCTGATAGGGAAATTAAGAACGTGACTTATGCATATAATAGCAGCAATAATCATAGGGATATAATACTGACTTATAAATAATGGCCCGGAATTTACAAGGCTTATGACGGAGGCGTACGCCACTGTGACTGCTGTGAACGGTCTGGCAAGTTACGGGTTTCCGCATGCGCTCTGCATTGTCAAAATCCCGGAAGTTAATTGTGTCAATTTTTGCTTCGACAGATCCACCGCATCCACTGTAAGTTCACTTTAATTGGCGCAAAGTTGGGCTTATTCCCCAACTACTGCTCAGCGAATACCCATGAAACCCTTACGCCTGGCAAAAGCGTAAGGCCTTCTCTTACCAGCGTCAGTGCTAAAATAAATGTGACAATAAATGTTTTAAAATGATTTAAACTTTCACTTACATTTAAAACTAGTTTAGGTAAATTTTGTCCCTTATAAAATGTTTATTTATTTTGTAAATACATTTTTATTTTAAATGTTTACTTTGAGGGTGTTGAATTATCTTTTGAACCTGTGATAATTTATTTTTATGTAAGTGCTGTGAAATTGTATTTATTAAGCTCTTTCTTTTATGCTCATGCGGTTTCCGGATGTAAATGGTATCCCCGTGAGCATATTTGGAGTCCTCCTTTTTCATTGGTTGGCCTGTCCCACATGATCACAGGGACGCTTGCAAACCGCATGCTCCCCTGGGATTCTTAGGCCTTAACGCAGGCGTACGCCTGCAGGCCCAGGACACCAAAAGTCCAAAGCTCTGGAGCCATCAGTTAAGTACATAGTTTTCTTCCGCTTCGAGGCGTACGCGGGTGGCAGGCCTCCGACCGCAACTTCCAGGCTAATGTTTTCAGCATCACGTTCATGAATGCTTCAGCAGTACGCATAGAAATGCACAGAACCGGAAATTACTTCAATGGAGCTGAATATCGTACAACTAGCGGAAAATTCAATAACGCCCGTTTTGCTTTCCCGCACAATCGGAATGTCACCACCAGCATCACTGTATTTACTATTTCTTTTAAAACCTGTTGTGCACATCCCTAGTTGCCCTTGAGATGGTGGTGGTCAGCCCATGGGCCTTCTGCCCTTGTCATTCTCGGTGGTAGAGGTCGTGGGTTTGGGAGGTGTTGTTGATGAAGCCTTGGCGAGTGGCGGCAGTGCATCTTGTAGATGGTGCACACTGTAGCCACGGTGCGCCGGTGGTGGAGGGAGTGAATGTTTAAGGTGGTAGATGGGAGGCTGATCAAGCGGGCTGCTATGTCCTGGATGGTGTCGAGCTTCTTGAGTGTTGTTGGAGCTGCACTCATCCAGGCAAGTGAAGAGTATTCCATCACACTCCTGACTTGTGCCTTGTAGATGCTGGAAAGACTTTGGGGAGTCAGGAGGTGAGATACTCGCCGCAGAATACCCAGCCTCTGACCTGCTCTTTTTCCCACAGTATTTATTTGGAAGGTCGAGTTCGGTTTCTGGTGAATGGTGACCTCCAGCATGTTGATGGTCTTTGCCTGGCAATTGGGTGCCGCGAATGTCAATTCCCATTTTTCAGCAAAAGCGTGAATGTCCTCCAGGTCTTCTTGCATGCGTGCATTGACTGCTTCATTAGGTGAGGTTTTCCGAATGGGACTTCCACATGTACCAAGCTATTGATTTTCCTTTTGCTCAATATGCTTATTGCAAACACAGTAAGCTCTGTTTCGTGAAAAACAAAATTTGGATTGGGTCTCAAAATTACAATTTTCTGACAATGTCTTGAATTAATACTTCATGATAGCAAACAAAGCGCATTGATATATATTCTTAATATTTCCATTCAATGATAGATGCAAGAAAAATTTTGAAACTTACCGGTTGAAGCAAGATTTTCTGTCCCGGAACCTGAAGTGTGTAAAGGAAAGAAAAAATATATAAGGAAAAATTGAAGGTATTCGTTAGAAAAATTAAACTTATAGCAGGGAAAAACTCTTTGCTGCTGATTGTGAGAGCTGGACTGAGCCGATCTGAAAGCATAGAATCATAGAAGATAAGAGCAGGAGTAGGCCATTTGGTCCCTCGAGCCTGCTCCGCCAATTAATGAGATCATGGCTGATCATGCAAATTCAGTACCCTGTCCCTGCTTTCTCCGCATAACCCTTGATCCCTTTAGCCTTTAGAAATATATCTATCTCCTTCTTGAATATAGTTAATGAATTGGCCTCAACTGCCTTCTGTGGTCGAGAATTCCACAGGTTCACCACTCTCTGGGTGAAGAAATTCCGCCTCATCTCAGTCCAAGATGGCTTACCCCTTATCCTGAGACTGTGACCCCTGCTTCTGGACTCCCCCGCCATCGGGAAAATTATTCCTGCATCTACTCTGTCTAGTCCTGTTAGAATTTTATAAGTTTCAATGAGATCCCCTCTCATTCTTCTAAACTCTAGCGAATACAAGCCCAATCGTCCCATTCTCTCTTCATACGTCATTCCTGCAATCCCAGTTTGCAGAAAAGAATATTTCTAATTTCACAGTGAATGAGGAGTTTGTAGAGAAATTTGATCGGATAACAATAGTGCAAAGAGGACGTATTAAAATGTTGGCAGCGCTCGAATTAGATAAGTCACCCGGACCGGATAGGATGCATCCTAAGATACTGAGGGAAGTAAGAGTGAAAACTGAGGAGGCTCTAGACACAATCTTCCAATATTCCTTAGAACTGAGAGTGTGCCAGAAGATTGGAGCATTTCAAATGTAATCCTCCTGTTTTAAAAGGATGATTGTGATAAAACCTGGAGCTACAGTTCATTCAACCAAACATCGGTGGTGTGGAAACTTTTAGATTCACAAATCCTGGGCAAAATTAATTGCCACTTGGAAAACAAAATCTATAGTTTAATAACTGAAAGCCAGCACCGACTTGTTAAAGGCAAATCGCGTTTGAATAACTTTATTGAGTTATTTGATGAAGTAACGGAAAGGGCTGGTGAGGGTAGCGAGGTCGATGTTGTGTATATCGACTTTCAGAAGGAGTTTGATAAAGTGCCACATAATAGACGTGTTA
Organism: Squalus acanthias; assembly: GCA_030390025.1. Classification (NCBI taxonomy): domain Eukaryota; kingdom Metazoa; phylum Chordata; class Chondrichthyes; order Squaliformes; family Squalidae; genus Squalus; species Squalus acanthias. The sequence goes on along the minus strand of CM059442.1, from coordinate 7,548,138 downwards.
TCAGAATTGAAGCCCGTAGGATTAAAGAGGCTGTCGATCCGTGGATGAGGAATGGGCCTAGAGAGCCAGAAAGCAGAGATTAGTGGTGAACGGTTGTTTTTTTCAGTTTGGAGGGAAGTATAAGGTGGTGCCCCCTAGGGGTCTGTATTAGGATCACTGCTTTTTTGATATATATTAATGACCTGAACTTGGTTATACAGGGTATAATTTTAAGGTTTGCAGAAAATGCAAAACTATGAATTAAAACATACAATTAGGAGGAGAGTAACAGACTTCAGGAAGACATACTCATATTGGTGAAAAATTCAGACAAATGGCAGATGAAATTTAACGCATCGAAGTATGAAGTGATTCAGTTTGGTAGGACGAAAGAGAAGACGGAATATGAACTGCACTGATTGAGTAGAGCAGGCCTTTATTCTGCAGAGTTTGGGAGAATGTTAGGCGATCTCATTGAAACATACATAATACATACAGGGCTTGACAGTGTTGATGCAGGGAAGAGGTTTCCCCCTGGCTGGGGAGTTGAGAACCAGGGGTCACAGTCTCAGAATAGGGGTCGGCCATTTAGGACTGAGATGAGGAGGAATTTCTTCACTCAGACGGTGGTGAATCTTTGGAATTTTCTACCCCAGAGGGCTGTGAAGGCTCAGTCGTTGAGTATATTCAAGACAGAGTTCGATAGATCTTTGAATATTAAGGGAATCAAGGGATATGGAGATAGTGCAGGACAGTGGACATGAGGTAAAAGATCAGCCATGATCTTACTGAATGGCGGAGCAGGCTCGAAGGGACAAATGGCCGACTCCTGCTCCTATTTCTTATGTTCTTATGTTCTTAAATCACATGGGAGAAATGGCTTTATAAACAGAGGCAAAGTACAAAAGCAATTTAGGCTAAACCTTTATAAAATACAGGTAGACCCCAGCAGAAGTCTTGTGCCAAATCTGTGCGTCACACTTAGGAAGAATGTCAAGAGCTTACTGAGGGAGAAGAGGAGATTTACCACAATGGTACCAGGGATAAAAGACTTCAGTTACGTGGTGAGACTAGATAACCTGGAGTTGTTTGCTTGGAGCAGAGAAGGTTAAGGTGAGATTTGATAGAATTTTTCAAATTTATGAAGGGTTTTAATAAAGTAAACCAGGAGAAACTTTCCAGTGGCAGAAGGGTCGGTAATCAAAGGACACAGAATTAAGATAAAGAACCAGAGGCGACATGAGGAAAGAATGTTATGCACATTGGTAACTAGTGGGGTGCCACAGGGATCGGTGCTGGTGCCTCAACTTTTTTACAATCTACATTAATGACTTGGATGAAGGGACCGAGTGTAATGTAGCCAAGTTTGCGGATGATATATAGATGGGTGGGAAAGCGAGGACTCAAAGAACCTGCAAAGGGATATAGACAGGAAAAGTGAGTGGGCAAATATTTGGCAGATGGAGTATAATGTGGGAAATCGCGAGGTTATACACTTTGGCAGGGAAAATAAAAAAGCAATTTTTTATTTAAATGGAGAGAGATTACAAAATGCTACAGTTCAGAGGGACCTGCGGGTCCTTGCGCCTGAAACACAAAACGTTAGCATGCAGTTACAGCAAGTAATCAAAAAGGCAAATGGAGTCTTGGCCTTTATTTCAAAGGGGTTGGGGTATAAAAGCAGGGATGTCCAGCTACAACTGTACAGGGTACTGGCAAGACCACACCTTGAGTACTGCGTACAGTCTTGGTCTCCTTATTTCTGGAAGGATATACTTGCATTGGAGGCAGTTCAGAGTCTATTTACTAGATTAATTCCAGAGATGAAGGGGTTGACTTATGAGGAAAGGTTGAGAAGGATGGGCCTATACTCATTGGAATTTAGAAGAATAAGAGATGATATTATTGAACCATATAAGATACTGAGGGGGCTCGACAAACTAGATGCAAAGAGGATGTTTCCCCTTTTCACAAAATCTAGAACGCGGGAGCACAGTTTTAGAATAAAAGGTCGCCCTTTTAGAACTGTGATGAGGAGGAATTTCTTCTCTCAGAGGGTCGTAAATCTATTGAATTCTCTGCCCCAGAGTGCTGTGGAGGCTGGGTCATTAAATACATGTAAGATGGAGATAGACAGATTTTTGCAAGATAAGGGAGTGAATGGTTATGGGGAGCGGGCGGGGTAGTGGCTTTGAGCCTAAGATCAGCCATGATCTTATTGAATGGCGGAGCAGGCTCGAGGGGCCAGGTGGCCTATTCCTGCTCCTTTTTCTTATGTTCTTATGGTCTTATATAACCAGTGTTTAATAAGGCTTCATCATAACTTCCTTGCTTTTGTATTCTATGCCTCTGTTATGAAGCCCAGGATTCCGTCGGCTTATTTCAAACGCTTTCTCAACCTACCCTGCCACCTTTAACGATTAGTGCACACATACTCCCATGTGTCTCTGATCATGCACCCACCTTTAGATTTATACCCTTTAGTTTATATTGCCTCTCCTCATTCTTCATACCAAAACGTACACTTCGCAATTTTCTGCGTTAAATTTAATCTCTCACGTGTCTGCCCATTCCACTGGCTGTCTACGTCCTCTTGAAGTCTATCTCTATCGTCCTCACTGTTCACTATACTTCCAAGTTATGTGTTGTCTATGTTCCTATAATCCTCGTTGCTGTTTCTTTCCACTTCCTTGTATTTACAAGAAACACTGCAATATTCCGATAACATTTCACATCTGCTAATCCTTCAGTGATGCTAGTCTTACCACATCATAGCATTGCAAAACCTAAATGTTTTTTAAATGTTCCGGATGCTTGAGTTAAAGCAACTTCCTTAGCAACATGCTGCAGTTGCTGATTTCCCTGTATGAAGAAATACATATATGCAGTTTGTCATAAAAATATTTTCCAATTCAGCCTCTGACATTGCCCTCTTACCATGTTTGGAAATAAAGTGGCAGGTTCACTTTAACTTCCGCTTAAATATCAAATGTCAAATAAGGCGTCTCCGAGGAGACCCAATGTAGCTAATGATCTTTACTTGTTCATGTTGTACAACAAACGGAATTCGAAATATCTCCACGGCTCGGTTAGCTCCTTCTACGGTGGCCACTAGAACAGCACGTCCCTTATCTCTGTCCGTTGTCCATTCTTCAGCAAGGCCAGCATTTATTGCCCATTCCTAATTGCCCTTGAGAAGGTGGTGGTGAGCCGCCTTCTTGAAAAGCTGCAGTCCGTGTGGTGAAGTTACTCCCACATTACTGTTAGCGAGGGTTTTCCAGGATTTTGACCCAGCGACGATGAACCAACGGCGATATATATCCATGGCAGGATGGTGTGTGACTTGGAGGGGAACGTGGAGGTGCTGGTGTTCCCATACGCCCGCTGCCCCTGTCCTTCGAGATGGTGGAGGTCACGTGTGGCAAGTTGCTTCAGTGCATCTTGTAGATGGTACACAATGCAGCCAAGGTGCGCCGGTTTTGGAGGGAGTGAATGTTTAAGGTGGTGGATGGTGTGTCAATCCAGCGGACAGCTTGGTGCTGGATGGTGTCCAGTTTCTTGAGTGTTGTTGGTGCTGTACTCATCCAGGCAAGTGGAGAGAATTCCATCACACTCCTGACTTGTGCCTTGCAGATAGTGGAAATGCTTTGGGGAGTCAGGAGGTGAGACAATCGCCACAGAATACCCAGCCTCTGACCTGCTCTTGTGGCCACAATAATTATGAGGCTGGTCCATTTAATTTTCTGGACATTGGTGACCCCCAGGTTTTTGATGTTGGGGGATTCGGCGATGGTAATACTGTTGAATGTCAAGGGGAGTTGGCTAGAATCTCTCTTGTTGTAGACGGTCATTGCCTGACACTTGTGTGGCGCGAATGTTACCTGCCAGTTATCAGCCCAAGCCTGAATGTGTGTCAGGTCTTGCTGCACGAGGGCATGGACTGCTTCGTTTTCCGAGGAGACGCGAATGGAATTGAACACTGTGTAAGCAACAGTGAACGTCCCCACTTTTGATCTTATGGTGGAGGGCAAGTCATTAATGAAGCAACTGAAGATGCTCTTAGGAACCCCTGCACCGATGTCCTGGGGCCGAGATGATGGGCTTCCAACAACCTCATCCATCTTCCTTTGTGCTCGTAATGACTGCAGCCAGTGGAGATTTTTCCATGATTCCCATTGACTTGAAATTTACTAGGGCTCCTTGATTGCACACTCGGTCAAATGGTGCATTGATGTTAAGGAAGCCACTCTCACCTCACCTCTGGAATTCATATGGTGTCATATTTGACCATGAAATGAGCTTCTGACAACTTACTCACAGCATAACAAAGAGTGCCTACTTACACCTCCGTAACATCGCCCGTCTCCGCCCCTGCCTCACCTCATCCTCTGCTGAAACCCTCATCCATCACTTTGTTCCCTCTGGACTTGACTGTTCCAACAAACTCCTGGCTGGCATTCCACATTCCACCCAACGTAAATCTGTGATCATTGAAAACTCCGGTGCCGTGTCCTGAATCTTACCAAGTCCTTTTCGCTCATCTCCCTTCTGTTCGCTGACCTACATTGGCTCCCGGTTAACCAGCGCCTCGTTTTCAAAATTCTCAACCTTGTTTTCAAATCCCTCCATGGCCTCGCCCCTTCCTATGTCTGTAATCTCCTCAAAACCCCACAACACCCCCGAGATATCTGCGATCCTTTAATTCTGCCCTCTTGATTCTCCCAGCTTATATTCGGTCATCCTTTGGTGGCCGTGCCTTCTGTTGTCTAGGCCATAAGCTCTGGAATCCACTGCCTAATCCTCTGCACCATGACCTCTCTTTCCTACTTTAAGACGCTCCTTAAAACCTATTTCTTTGACAAAGCTTTTCGTCACCTGTTCTAATTTATCCTTTCATCTGGCTCGGTGATAATTATTTTGCCTTAAAATACTCCTCAGCAGCGCCTTGGGACGTTTTACTACGTAAAGTGGGCAACATAAAAATGTGAGGTGGATATTACATCTGTGTTCTGCTGTGTGTCAGTGTGAGCTGGATTAGGTATCTGTGTTCAGCTGTGGGCCACTGTGAGGCGTATATTGTATCTGTTTTCTACTGTGTGTCAGTGTGAGATGGATATTGTATCTGTGCTCTGCTGTGGGCCAGTGTGAGTTGGATATTGTGTTTTTGTTCTGCTGTGGGTCAGTGTGAGTTGGATTTTGTATCTGTGTTCTGCTGTGGGTCAGTGTGACGTAGATATTGTATATGGGCTCTGCTGTGGGTCAGTGTGAGGTGGATATTGCATCTGTTTGCTGCTGTGGGTGAATGTGAGGTGGATATTTTACCTGTGTTCTGCTTTGGATCAGTGTGAGGTGGATATTACATCTGTGTTCTGCTTTGTGTCAGTGTGAGGAGGATAAGGTATCTGTGTGCTGCTGTGGGCCAGTGTGAGGTGGATATTGTGTTTTTGTTCTGCTGTGGGTCAGTGTGAGTTGGATATTGTATCTGTGTTCTGCTGTGTGTCAGTGTGAGGTGGATATTGTATCTGTCTTCTGCTGTGGGTCAGTGTGCGGTGGATATTGAATCTGTGCTCTGCTGTGTGTCAGTAAGAGATGGATATTGTATCTGTGTTCTGCTGTGTGTCAGTGTGAGGTGCATAAGTTATCTGTGTTCTGCTGTGGGCCAGTGTGAGGTTGATATTTTATCTGTGTTCTGCTGTGGGTCAGTGTGAGCTGGATATTGTGTCTGTGCTCGGCTGTGGATCAGTGTGAGGTGGATATTTTATCTGTGTTCTGCTCGGGGTCAGTGTGAGGTGGATATTGTATGTGTGTTCTGCTGTGTGTCAGTAAAAGGTGGATATTTTATCTGTGTTCTGCTGTTGGTCAGTGTGATGTCGCTATTGTATCTGCGTTCAGCTGGTTGTCAGTTTGAGGTGGATATTGTATCTTAGCTCTGCTGTGGGTCAGTGTGCAGTGGATATTGTATCGGTGTTCTGCTATGGGTCAGAGTGTGATAGACGTTCTATCTGTGCACTACTGTGGGTTAGTGTGAGGTGGTTATTGTATCTCTGTTCTGCTGTGGGACAGTTTGACGTGGATATTGTATCTGTGTTCTGCGGTGGTTCAGTATGAGGTGGATATTATATCTGTCTTCTGATGTGGGTCAGTATGAGGTGGACATTGTATCTGTTTTCTGCTGTAGGTTAGCGTGTGTTGGATATTGTATCTGTGTTCTGCTGTGGGTCAGTGCGAGGTAGATATTGTATCTGTGTTCTGCTGTTGGTCAGTGTGAGGTGGATATTGTATCTGTGCTCTGCTGTGGGTAAGTGGGAGGTGGATATTGTATCGGTGTTCTGCTGTGGGTCAGTGTGAGTTGGATATTGTATCTGTGCTCTGCTGTGGGTAAGTGGGAGGTGGATATTGTATCGGTGTTCTGCTGTGGGTCAATGTGCAGTCGATATTGTATCTGTTTTGCTGTGGGTCAGTGTGAGGTGTATATTTTATCTGTGTTTTGCTGTGGGTCAGTGTGAGGTGGATACTGTATCTGTGTTCTGCTGTGGGTTAGTGTGAGGTGGATATTTTATCTGTCTTCTGCTGCATGTCAGTATGAGGTGGATATTGTATCTGTATTCTGCTTTGGGTCAGTGTGAGTTGAATATTGTATCTTTGTACTGCTGTAGGTCAGTGTGAGGTGGATGTTGTATCTGTGTTCTGCTTTGGGTCAGTGTGAGGTGGATAAGTTACCTGTGCTCTGCTGTGGGCCAGTGGGAGGTGGATATTGTATCTGTGCTCTGCAATTGATATGTGTGAGGTGGATATTGTATCTGTGCACTGCTGCGGGTCAGTGTGATGTTTATATTGTGTCTGTGCTCGGCTGTGGGTCAGTCTGAGGTGGATATTGGAGCTGTGCTCTGTTGTGGATCAGTGTGATGTGCTTATTATATCTGGGTTCTGCTGTGAGTCACTGTGAGATAGATATTGTATATTTGTTCTGCTGTGTGTCAGTTTGAGTTGGACATTGTATCTGTGTTCTTCTCTGGGTTAGTGTGAGGTAGATATTGTATATGTGCTCTGCTTTGGGTCAGTGTGAGGTGGATATTTTAACTGTGTTCTGCAGAGAGTCAGTGTGAGTTGGATATTGTATCTGTGTTCTGCAGTGGGTCAGTGTGAGGTGGATATTGTATCTGTGTTCTGCTGTGGGTCAGTAAGAGTTGGATATTGTATCTGTGTTCTGGTGTGAGTCAGTGTGAGTTGAATATTGTATCTGTGTTCTGCTGTGGGTCAGTGTGCCGTGGATGTTGTATCTGGGTTATGCTGTGAGTCACTGTTAGATAGATATTGTATCTTTGTTCTGCTGTGGGTCTGTTTGAAATGGACATTGTATCGGTGTTGTACTCTGGGTCAGTATGAGGTGGATATGTGGCCTGCTGTGTGTCAGTGAGGTGATTATTGTGTCTGTGATCTGCTGTGGGTCATTTTGAAGTGGATATTTTATCTGTGCACTGCTGTTGGTCAGTGTGCAGTGGATATTGTATCTGTGTTCTGCTGGCTGTCAGTATGAGGTAGATATTGTATATGTTCACTGCTGTGGGTCAGAGTGTGATGGAAGATGTATCTGTGCACTGCTGTGGATTAGTGTGAGGTGGACAGTGTATCTGTATTCTGCTGTGTGTCACTGTGAGATAGATATTGTATCTGTGTTATGCAGTGGGTCAGTTTGAGGTGGATATTGTATCTGTGTTATGCTGTGTGTCAGTGTGATTTGAATATTGTATCTGTGTTCTCCTGTGGTCAGTGTGTGGTGGATATTTTATCTGTGCACTGCTGTTGGTCTGTGTGTGGTGGATATGTTATCTGTGTTCTGGTGTGAGTCAGTGTGAGGTGGATATTGTATCTGTGTTCTGGTGTGAGTCAGTGTGAGTTGGATATTGTGTCTGTGCTTTGGTGTGGACCAGTGTGAAGTGGATATTATATCTGGGTTCTGCTTTGAGTTACTGTGAGATAGATATTGTATCTTTGTTCTGCTGTGTGTCAGTTTGAGTTGGACATTGTATCTGTGTACTGCTCTGGCTTAGTGTGAGGTATATATTATATATGTGCGCTGCTGTGGATCAGTGTGGGGTGGATATTGTTGATGTGTTCTGCTCCGGAAAGTGTGAGGTGGATATTGTATCTGTGTTCTGCTGTGGATCAGTGTCAGTTGGATATTGTATCTGGGTTCTGCTGTGAGTCACTAAGAGATAGATATTTTTTTTTTCGGTATTCTGCTGTGGGTCAGTGTGAGGTATATATTGTGTCTGTATTCTGCTGTGTATCAGTGTGGGGTGGATATTGTATCTGTGTTCTGCTGTGGGTCAGTCTGAGGTTGATATTGTATCTGTGTTCTGCTGTGTGTCAGTGTGCGGTCGATATTGTATCTTTGTTCTGATGTGTGTCAGTGTGAGGTAGATTTTGTATATGTTCTCTGCTGTGGGTCAGTTTGAGGTGGATAATATATCTGTACTCTGCTGTGGATTAGTCTGAGTTGGATATATTATCTGTGTTCTGCTGTGTGTCAGTGTGAGGTGGATATTGTAACTGTGTTCTGCTGTGTGTCAGTGTGATTTGGATATTGTATTTGTGTTCTGCTGTGTGTCAGTGTGAGGTGGATATGGTATCTGTGTTCTGCTGTGGGCCAGTGTGACTTGGATATTGTATCTGAGTTCTGCTGTGTGTCAGTTTGAGGTGGTTATTGTATCTGTGTTCTGTTGTGTGTCAGTTTGAGGTGGATATTATGTCTGTGTACTGCTGTGTGTCAGTGTGAGTTGGATGTTGTACCTGTTTTCTTTAGTCTGTCAGTGTGGTTTCGATATTGTATCTGTGTACTGCTGTGGGTCTGTGTGAGGTGGATATTTTATCCGTGGTCTGTTGTGGATCAGTGTGATGTGGATATTATATCTAGGTTCTGCTGTGAGTCACTGTGAGCTAGATATTGTATATTTGTTCTGCTGTGTGTCAGTTTGATTTGGACATTGTATCTGTGTTCTGCTCTGTGTTAGTGTGAGGTAGATATTTTATATATGCTCTGCCATTGGTCAGTGTGAGGTGGATATTTTATCTGTGTTCTGCTGTGGGTCAGTGTGAGGTGGATATTGTATCTGTGCTCTGCTGTGGGTCAGTGTGAGGTGGATATTCTATCTGTGTTTTGTTGTGGGTCAGTGTGAGGTGGATACTGTATCTGTGTTCTGCTGTTGGTTAGTGTGAGGTGGATATTTTATCTGTCTTCTGCTGCATGTCAGTATGAGGTGGATATTGTATCTGTATTCTGCTTTGGGTCAGTGTGAGTTGAATATTGTATCGTTGTACTGCTGTAGGTCAGTGTGAGGTGGATGTTGTATCTGTGCTCTGCTGTGGGCCAGTGGGAGGTGGATATTGTATCTGTGTTCTACTGTGGGTCAGTGTGAGGTGGATATTGTATCTGTGCTCTGCTGTTGATCAGTGTGAGGTGGATATTGTATCTGTGCACTGCTGCGGGTCAGTGTGATGTTGATATTGTGTCTGTGCTCGGCTGCGGGTCAGTCTGAGGTGGATATTTTATTTGTGCACTGCTGTTGTACAGGGTGATGTCGATATTGTATCTGTGTTCTGCTGTGAGTCACTATTAAATAGATATTGTATCTTTGTTCTGCTGTGGGCCTGTTTGAGTTGGACATTACATCTGTGTTCTGCTCTGGGTCAGTGTGAGGTGGATATTGTAGCTGTGTTCTGCAGTGGGTCAGTGTGCGGTCGATATTGTATCTGTGTTCTGATGTGTGTCAGTGTGAGGTAGATATTGTATCTGTTCTCTGCTGTTGGTCAGTGTGTGATGGATGTTGCATCTGTGCACTGCTGCGGGTCAGTGTGAGGTTGATATTGTGTCTGTGCTCTGCTGTGTGTCAGTGTGAGGTGGATAAGGTATCTGTGTTCTGCTGTGGGTCAGTGTGACTTGGATATTGTATATGAGTTCTTCTGTGGGTCAGTGTGATTGGTTATTGTATCTGTCCTCTGCTGTGTGTCAGTGTGAAGTGGATATTGTATCTGTGTTCTGCTGTGGGTCAGTCTGAGGAGGATATTGTGTCTGTGTTCTGCTGTTGGTCAGTCTGAGGTGGATATTTTATCTGTGCACTGCTGTTGGTCAGGGTGATGTCGATATTGTATCTGTGTTCTGCTGTGGGTCAGTGTGAGGTGGATATTGTGTCTGTGTTCTGCTGTGTGTCAGTGTGAGGTGGATAAGGTATCTGTGTTCTGCTGTGGGTCAGTGTGACTTGGATATTGTATTTGTGTACTGCTGTGGGTCAGTGTGAGGTGGATATTGGAGCTGTGCTCTGTTGTGGATCAGTGTGATGTGCTTATTATATCTGGGTTCTGCTGTGAGTCACTGTGAGATAGGTATTGTATATTTGTTCTGCTGTGTGTCAGTTTGAGTTGGACATTGTATCTGTGTTCTTCTCTGGGTTAGTGTGAGGTAGATATTGTATATGTGCTCTGCTTTGGGTCAGTGTGAGGTGGATATTTTAACTGTGTTCTGCAGAGAGTCAGTGTGAGTTGGATATTGTATCTGTGTTCTGCAGTGGGTCAGTGTGAGGTGGATATTGTATCTGTGTTCTGCTGTGGGTCAGTAAGAGTTGGATATTGTATCTGTGTTCTGGTGTGAGTCAGTGTGAGTTGAATATTGTATCTGTGTTCTGCTGTGGGTCAGTGTGCCGTGGATGTTGTATCTGGGTTATGCTGTGAGTCACTGTTAGATAGATATTGTATCTTTGTTCTGCTGTGGGTCTGTTTGAAATGGACATTGTATCGGTGTTGTACTCTGGGTCAGTATGAGGTGGATATGTGCCCTGCTGTGTGTCAGTGAGGTGATTATTGTGTCTGTGATCTGCTGTGGATCATTTTGAAGTGGATATTTTATCTGTGCACTGCTGTTGGTCAGTGTGCAGTGGATATTGTATCTGTGTTCTGCTGGCTGTCAGTATGAGGTAGATATTGTATATGTTCACTGCTGTGGGTCAGAGTGTGATGGAAGATGTATCTGTGCACTGCTGTGGATTAGTGTGAGGTGGACAGTGTATCTGTATTCTGCTGTGTGTCACTGTGAGATAGATATTGTATCTGTGTTATGCAGTGGGTCAGTTTGAGGTGGATATTGTATCTGTGTTATGCTGTGTGTCAGTGTGATTTGAATATTGTATCTGTGTTCTCCTGTGGTCAGTGTGTGGTGGATATTTTATCTGTGCACTGCTGTTGGTCTGTGTGTGGTGGATATGTTATCTGTGTTCTGGTGTGAGTCAGTGTGAGGTGGATATTGTATCTGTGTTCTGGTGTGAGTCAGTGTGAGTTGGATATTGTGTCTGTGCTTTGGTGTGGACCAGTGTGAAGTGGATATTATATCTGGGTTCTGCTTTGAGTTACTGTGAGATAGATATTGTATCTTTGTTCTGCTGTGTGTCAGTTTGAGTTGGACATTGTATCTGTGTACTGCTCTGGCTTAGTGTGAGGTATATATTATATATGTGCGCTGCTGTGGATCAGTGTGGGGTGGATATTGTTGATGTGTTCTGCTCCGGAAAGTGTGAGGTGGATATTGTATCTGTGTTCTGCTGTGGATCAGTGTCAGTTGATATTGTATCTGGGTTCTGCTGTGAGTCACTAAGAGATAGATATTTTTTTTTTCGGTATTCTGCTGTGGGTCAGTGTGAGGTATATATTGTGTCTGTATTCTGCTGTGTATCAGTGTGGGGTGGATATTGTATCTGTGTTCTGCTGTGGGTCAGTGTGAGGTTGATATTGCATCTGTGTTCTGCTGTGTGTCAGTGTGCGGTCGATATTGTATCTTTGTTCTGATGTGTGTCAGTGTGAGGTAGATTTTGTATATGTTCTCTGCTGTGGGTCAGTTTGAGGTGGATAATATATCTGTACTCTGCTGTGGGTCAGTCTGAGTTGGATATATTATCTGTGTTCTGCTGTGTGTCAGTGTGAGGTGGATATTGTAACTGTGTTCTGCTGTGTGTCAGTGTGATTTGGATATTGTATTTGTGTTCTGCTGTGTGTCAGTGTGAGGTGGATATGGTATCTGTGTTCTGCTGTGGGCCAGTGTGACTTGGATATTGTATCTGAGTTCTGCTGTGTGTCAGTTTGAGGTGGTTATTGTATCTGTGTTCTGTTGTGTGTCAGTTTGAGGTGGATATTATGTCTGTGTACTGCTGTGTGTCAGTGTGAGTTGGATATTGTACCTGTTTTCTTTAGTCTGTCAGTGTGGTTTCGATATTGTATCTGTGTACTGCTGTGGGTCTGTGTGAGGTGGATATTTTATCCGTGGTCTGTTGTGGATCAGTGTGATGTGGATATTATATCTAGGTTCTGCTGTGAGTCACTGTGAGCTAGATATTGTATATTTGTTCTGCTGTGTGTCAGTTTGATTTGGACATTGTATCTGTGTTCTGCTCTGTGTTAGTGTGAGGTAGATATTTTATATATGCTCTGCCATTGGTCAGTGTGAGGTGGATATTTTATCTGTGTTCTGCTGTGGGTCAGTGTGAGGTGGATATTGTATCTGTGCTCTGCTGTGGGTCAGTGTGAGGTGGATATTCTATCTGTGTTTTGTTGTGGGTCAGTGTGAGGTGGATACTGTATCTGTGTTCTGCTGTTGGTTAGTGTGAGGTGGATATTTTATCTGTCTTCTGCTGCATGTCAGTATGAGGTGGATATTGTATCTGTATTCTGCTTTGGGTCAGTGTGAGTTGAATATTGTATCGTTGTACTGCTGTAGGTCAGTGTGAGGTGGATGTTGTATCTGTGCTCTGCTGTGGGCCAGTGGGAGGTGGATATTGTATCTGTGTTCTACTGTGGGTCAGTGTGAGGTGGATATTGTATCTGTGCTCTGCTGTTGATCAGTGTGAGGTGGATATTGTATCTGTGCACTGCTGCGGGTCAGTGTGATGTTGATATTGTGTCTGTGCTCGGCTGCGGGTCAGTCTGAGGTGGATATTTTATTTGTGCACTGCTGTTGTACAGGGTGATGTCGATATTGTATCTGTGTTCTGCTGTGAGTCACTATTAAATAGATATTGTATCTTTGTTCTGCTGTGGGCCTGTTTGAGTTGGACATTACATCTGTGTTCTGCTCTGGGTCAGTGTGAGGTGGATATTGTAGCTGTGTTCTGCAGTGGGTCAGTGTGCGGTCGATATTGTATCTGTGTTCTGATGTGTGTCAGTGTGAGGTAGATATTGTATGTGTGCTATGCAGTGGGTCAGTGTGTGATGGATGTTGTATCTGTGCACTGCTGCGGGTCAGTGTGAGGTTGATATTGTGTCTGTGCTCTGCTGTGTGTCAGTGTGAGGTGGATAAGGTATCTGTGTTCTGCTGTGGGTCAGTGTGACTTGGATATTGTATATGAGTTCTTCTGTGGGTCAGTGTGATTGGTTATTGTATCTGTCCTCTGCTGTGTGTCAGTGTGAAGTGGATATTGTATCTGTGTTCTGCTGCGGGTCAGTGTGAGGTTGATATTGTGTCTGTGCTCTGCTGTGGGTCAGTCTGAGGTGGATATTGTGTCTGTGTTCTGCTGTTGGTCAGTCTGAGGTGGATATTTTATCTGTGCACTGCTGTTGGTCAGGGTGATGTCGATATTGTATCTGTGTTCTGCTGTGGGTCAGTGTGAGGTGGATATTGTGTCTGTGTTCTGCTGTGTGTCAGTGTGAGGTGGATAAGGTATCTGTGTTCTGCTGTGGGTCAGTGTGACTTGGATATTGTATTTGTGTACTGCTGTGGGTCAGTGTGAGGTGGATATTGAATCTGTGCACTGTTGTGGATTAGTGTGATGTGCTTATTATATCTGGGTTCTGCTGTGAGTCACTGTGAGATAGATATTGTATATTTGTTCTGCTGTGTGTCAGTTTGAGTTGGACATTGTATCTTGTAAGGGTTTCGACGTGTCTCTCAGCCTGTGAGATTCGCGTGGCTCTGTGCAGCCTGTATGTCAGTGCGGGTTTAGGCCTTGTTGCCTGTTCTGCTCTCCAGCCAGTCTGGGAGCACTAGACGCACCTGTGAGTGGTTCGAATCACTCGCCCTTACGGTTCTAGACACTGGACTTAGATGCGAGAGCAGTAATGGAGATGAAACTCAGGTAGACTCGGTTGAATGGTACGAAATGGAAAATCTTTATTGCATAATACTTAAGATTACGAAATACATGTCATAAGCACAGATTAATGACAGTACAATCTTACACGCAGTTATGTAACTGATTTCAGGGAAACGAGGAACGAACGACACATCGTAAATGGGGGCACACATTACAATTATCCTTAATACTTGAAACCCTCCCCTATCAATATCTGTCCTAAGCTAGATTCGTAGGATTCGAGACTCATGCTCACCACTCGTGATAACTCGGAGAAATTCCGAATAGCTGATCGGATGTTTTCACCGCAGCACCCACGTGTCGATCAGGGGGTCTCCTGGCCCCACTTGTTTACTTGCTTCTGCTCCGGCTAGCAGGCTGGAACGTCTGCTGTCATGAAGATCTGTATTGGTGGTTTTCACATTCCAGTCAACACTTAAGAAAAGAATTTTCCGGTGTCCGTTCTTTTAAGTTCGAAGAAGTCTTCCTGGCAAGGAAAATGTCAATTCGACCTACAGGCGCGGTCGGGGCTTACTGACCGTGGCGATAAGTATGGTCTTCGTCTCTTCCCATCTCATCTCATCTCATCTCTTCTCGGGCCTTTGGTTCCGATACCGGTTACCAATACAGGTCTACGCGACCCGACACGAGGTAGATCCGAGCGGATCACAAAGTTCAACAGTCTTTTAAAAGAGACACGAGGCAAGCAGGAACAAGACGGCGAGTCAAAAAAACAGGAGCAGCCACGAGGATGAACGCCAGCAAGATACGAAGATAAGAGAGCGATGGACGGTTGGAGCTTGTAATTATAGTACAAAATCTTCCGTTTCCCGCCCAACCTTAATGTCTTTTCCTTTTGTTAGGGTTTGGCGCTCAAATGTCTTGTATAGGTGATCTCCGTTTTTAATGGGTTTCGGGGCTACTCGTAAATGTCTGAGTACCTGTTAATATTTCTCCCATTGTTTAATCGGTCGGTGTTCTCCCTGGAGGGGTTTTGGGGCCTCCAAGTGTTTTCTGTAACTACCCGCTAACGGTTCTCTCATCGTAGAGTCGTTGGGATTTTACATATTAATGTCTTTGGATGGGTTCTTGATTACTGGGTACAATAGCCTTCATTCGTACCTGGGAGACCGATTTCAGTATCTATGTGTATACTACAAACCCAAGCTGTCTCGTGTATTATCTTCAATGTGCTGAATCTTAATCGATCTTGCACAAATGTTTATTGGAACGCCATCTTGTCTGCCTGTCGAAAAGTCTAGAATGGTCTACCACGAGGTGCGGCGGCCATTTTACAAGCTGCTTGTGTCCACTTTGAAACCTGACAGCATTCTGCTGAAATAAAAGCTGTTTGAACGAAACTAACTGTTTTCTCCTTATTAATAAAATCGCGATATATTGCGAATTCTACAGTCCCTCCTGTTGATGCGAATAACTCCGCTTATCGTATCAAAAATAATGTGGTGAGCAATATTATCTCGATTTTCTCCGAATCCAGAAAATTTTAATCCCATAACTTAAACTATCTAGGGTCTTCGCGTCGTCCTTATTTCCCAAGAAAATTACACTTTATAGCACCGTAGGCATCATTTGCCTTTTAAACTTACACCACTTGTTTTCCTTCCCGGCGTAACCAGGCCGATGCCTCTCGTATCACCTATATATTCACATTTTTTATTCAGGGAAAGGAAAAACAGAACCCAAAACCAAACAATCATTTTTAACTACAACACCATCACCAAAATATTCAACACCAACTCTTAAAACATGTCGAGTTCCAAACGTATTTACAGTCTTTGAAAATCATGATCGAGTACAAACTTCCGCGGCGCACGTGGCGAGCGGGAGTGACGCCATTTTCCGATCACACGGTGCTTTCATCGTGCACGCGCACGTAATGTTCTCGCCACTCTCCCGTGTTTTCATGCTTGGTGAGGCATTTGTCTCTTTTACAATGTACGACCAATAGGTACACTACAATAAAAACTTGGCATACGACTAAAATGTGGGAGGCTATTCTGATCCATGAAGGCACTTCAATATTGGTGAACAGATTCCACCACGGTGGAATTACTATATCCAGAATGTCTGTCCCTATTTCGACAGTTTTCTGTTCTAATGTGTAAAAATGTTTCTGTGACACCACGACGGCTTTCAAAAGCTTGGTGAGGTGTTCAGGGAGAGGGGGAATGAGGTATCCGAAATGCGCGACGAATCGCTGCAAGTCGGTGAAATTCTCTTTTACCGTTAGATGAACAGTGGATGGTTCAGGGATTGGGACAATTCGCTGTTGTGCTACTTGAACTTCCGCCCTGGGTTTGAAACAGAAACTGCTGTCACTCACCGGACACCGGCTACGGTTTCCATGCTGGTAGTGTTGCGCTGCAGTGGTAACACAATATGTTCCACCCCCGATGTATGCTACCTGCGGAGGCACATGATCTTGTGCCATTGCCTCCATGGTGCAATTCATGGACTTGGCGCCAGCCGTTCTGAACCCGCACTGTGGTGTTAAAAAGGCATTCAAGTGCTGGGGACACAGGATTATGTGTGCTCCCCTGCCACGACAACCAGAGAGATCTGTACATGTCATCGTTTTCTCCCAGCGGATGACGTAAGGTGGAACCACTGCATAGCGAATGTGGGCTCCCCCCTGAATGACACCAATGTTCTCTACCCGATACACTGGGGCGGGCTTTGCTGTGTCGCCCAGAACCGGCATACGTAGCACTATACCCATGATAGTATGGTTTGATCGTCCGCAGTCCACGGGGACTGGGTATGCTTCTGAAGCTAGCTTGAGCTGGCACGGACTTAATGCGTTCTGAAAAGGGTGGAGCGCCCGCAGGTGTTTGTTACTTATCCAGGACGGGACCAAACCTTGTTTTAAATCCTCCAAATTACTGCGGCCCTCGCCCAGTAACCACGCCCCGTAAAGCACGCACACCTCGTTCTGCGCAGCTTGATCGGATGCATTCCGATCTTCCCTAATCAGGGCATTTACCGTCTTTGCATGTTTCTCTAACTCTGCTATAATTTCCTTTAAATGGAGAGTCATGGCTTGGTCCTCGTGTAGACCCGACCCTACCACTTTATTCTCATCTGTTAGAATGTCTTTTAATTGCGTCTTTAGACCATTAATCTGGGTCTGCAGCTCCACACTGTCTAGAGCGTTGACCACAGATGTACCCGTGTTAAAAGCAGTGAACGCGTCGTTCACTACACCCCTTCTTTGCCTCCCTACTTGATCCAAAACTTCATGTGGTGCGGTGTACAAACTTGTTTTATCAATTTCCGCGAAATCGAATTCGTAAAATTGTCTGAACATCTTGGTCAACAGGACCTGATACAACTGTTCCGTCTTTTTGGGGCACCACTGTGGTAACCGCACCTCGGTGAGATTTAAAATCACCGAGGCCACCGCGTAATGTACCCCCTGGAATAGTATCTGGTCTGTGGGGACCAGTACCAAACCATTCCCGGGTCCCTTACTAGTTTTAGGGCACCCTTCCTCTTCAGCTATAACCACCGGAATCGTGGGCGGGGCTTTGCGTGGGTGCGTAATGAGTTCAGTGGCATTTACCGGGATCGAAGAGTATGGGGCTCCGCACCCCCTGGTGCTCGCATCCCACCTCATCCCCTGTCCGTTATCCTGCCATTGATTAATGAAAAATATGGAGATGCCTTTGGGGCAAGCGTACTTTGACCCCCACATGCATACATAAATTCCCTCATCCGGTTCCCACCATTTGTCCCAACAGACTCTCACTTGTCCGTTTGTCCCCGTAATTGTCCGATGGGTATTGTTACCCAGTTGTTCCCACTCGACCGAAGAGTTCCTTATAGTTTTGCTCAGTTTTCGCAGCCACCACCATCGGCTCAATGGGACATTCCCACTACAAGTCAAACAAATCCGTTTGCCGACGGTGACGCTGATCCTGGGTGCGATGATCCTTACTTTGGGGCACATTAAAGAAGTCTCTTGGTAGGCAAACCCCGATGTGCTGGAATACTCAGTCGAGTTCGTTCCCAGCCATCCTGGCCACCTTCCCTTGTGGAAATAGGTGGTGGTCTCCTCAGCCTCCCGTCTTCCGGTCCCATCCACCGCGATGGGGGCCGTGTCCCCGGAGCATCCAAACACCACAACATCCTTGGTGCGGCCTCGATAGGCCAATCCACATCCGATTGCCGCGAGCAATACTAGAATTCGTTCCATCCTTCCTTGGTTCCTGTGATCAGATAGAATGAGGTAGCCAGCCTCGCAAGAGTCTCTGGCTGCTGTGAAGGGTGAGCGGGTCCCCTGACCTCGCCTCACGTAAACTTCAACGTTCGCTGAATAAACTTTAACTAAACCTATCTCTAAAGCTCCCATCATTTTACCGTTTTCTGTTAAAATTAAACTACAAACTTAACCTTATTTAAAACTTATAAACTTATTCTTACCTTAAACTATAAACTTGGATACCTATCCTAAACTTATTACTGTACAGCGCCGCCCGTTCCCAGGGCGGCCCCTTTAAATTCTGAGAAGGCTGCTGCGAGCTCTTCCCGACGGTGGGAGGGTTCTGACCCTTTCCTCTGATCTGCCGCAGTCTGTTGCTGCACTGACGTCTTCCTCTGAGCTGCCGCAGCCTGTTGCTGCTGCGATGGGACCGGGCTGTATCTGGGCTGCCTTAACCTTGAGTCTACGCCTTGGGACAGTCTGGGGCCATACCCACATCTTCCTGGGCTGGGGTTCTCTACTTGACCTACGGGGAGTTGTCGGGGGCAGGAATCCCAGGGCCGACGGACCGGGTTCCGAGACTTCCACCGGGACGACCTGTGGTTCCACCACAGTCGCTGGCTCCGCCTCCGCTGACTCCGCCTCCCTGACCTCGGGACCTGCAGCTTGTGGCACCGCCCTGCTTGGCCCGGCAGGCGGTCCTTCACTCGCAGTCCCTACCTCCCCCGAGGGCAGGACGTTCAAGGCGGGCGTCTCGGGCTCTGAGGTTCCCACCGTCACGCCCTGTGGTCCCACAGCGGCTGGCTCCGCCTCCCCTAGCTCCTCCTTCCTGTGTTCGGGACCTGCAGCCTCGGTGTCCACCCTGTGTGGATCTCTATCTGCAGCCCCTGTCCTCCCTATACCTGAATCGGGGGCGACCCTTGCGTCCTCCGATTCCCACTCGTCCTCATCACTATCCTCATCTGACTCCCAACCCCACAAAAATGTTTCACAATTTTCCAGGATGTCTCCTTCCCTGATGCAGGCTGCTTTGCCTGCCTGTGTGCCCTGTGGTCCTACCTGGGGCTGCGAGTCCCCACTCGCAGGTTTTTCCCCTGTGGTTTTCCCTTGTGCACCTGGCTTGTACAGTTTGCACTGGTTTAAATCCCTGCTTCTGGCTACCCCGTGGGCTGCCTTTATATCTCTGAGCTGTGCTTCTAGCATGAGCACGTCTATTTTTTCCATTAAGCGGGCGTTCTCCTCCCGCAGGGCCTGCTCTCTAAGCTGCCCTTCTAGCCCATCTATTTTCCCTATTAAGCGGGCGTTCTCCTCCCGCAAGGCCTTCTCTTTTAACCTGGCCTCCTCACTGGAGACCCCCTCCTGTGCGTGTCTTTTAAAAGGACACAGGTAGGCAGGCTGCGTGGGCTCTAGTCATTGGGTACTATTAGACGGGCCTGTGGCACCTGCGGGGCCGGTAGCAACCGCCACTTTTCCATGCGCACTCATGAAGTTGCGCATGGCTCCCAACACTGTTTCGAGGTCGTCGGGAGGGGTGGGTGCACTAGCTTCCCTAACAGAGACAGGCATCTGGGCTCGGGCTGCGGGATTTTTATCCCTGGAATCCTTCCAAGAGTTCCTGCAGTTCTTGCGCCAGTGCCCTGTCCTCCCACACCCGTAACAAGCATTACTTGCCTGCGGAGCGCGGTTACCCTCCTGATGCCACTCCTTTTGAGCCGGGGCTGCGGGTCGTACCTCATGTACTTTTCCCTTAAGGGGACGGGTTCCCATACCCCTTATATTGCGATATCCTATCGTGAGTCGATTCAAAACCGACTCTTCCGTAATGTTGGGGTCATTGGGATCAAACCACGCTTTTGCCTGCTCTCTGACGGCTGGTAAACTGTTGGCTACTATGCACCTAAGCCAATGATTTAAACCGGCGCCGTCCATATCGCCGCGCTCTAGCATACCTGGACAGCTGCGCTGATATACTGGCCACAGCCTGTCGGCAAAAACCTTCGGGGGTTCTCCCTCCATCTGCACTGTCTGTCCCACTCTAGCAAACGGACCTTCATCGTCCGCCCCCAACACTTCTAGGACCTCATTTTTCAATGCCTCATAAGTCTTGGTTCCCCTCTTGCTCTCGTCCGAGAGACACTGAAGGATTGAACTGCCTAACGAAAATAACAGCATTTTTGCTGTTTCCCCATCATCGCAGCCGTTGATGGCTGCGGTTTGCTCAATTTCCCTGAAATATACGGAAGGGTCGTCTGTCTCGGTCAGCTTCCGTACGTGATTTATCATAACTCTCAGCTGGTGTGAGCTGTGAGGCAACACAAGCTGGTTGAGGAGATCCCCTGATTCCTCCCCACCGTTTCTGTTTGGGCCCCTTTTTATACCCGTAACTGGATACAACGGTCCCTTTTCCACTTCTTTCTCAGTGGGCTCTTTCGTTTCTTCCACTACTTCCTCCCTCACCCAGGTTTCCGAATAGCTGGGTGGCGCGGAGGGCGCAGTGGCTAATACTTCCTCTGCTTTACTTGGTGGGGATTTCTGAAACTCCTCATTTACTAGCGGCTGGTGTGCTGACGGACTGATAAGGCACACCATGCCGTGCGCTTTGTTCACGGCCTTTTTGAGGTGCTCTATCTCTTTTTGGCAGGCGCTATGATCGGCCCCCTGAAATTTATCCTCAAGGGCCAACTTATATGCCGCCCTAACCCCCGTTAAGCTCTCTTCCTGGGTTCTTATCTGGGCAGCTTGGCGGGCACATCGTTCCTTTAGTCTGCCCTCACTTAACTTTGCCTCAGTGACCTGGCACTCGAGGTAATCTATCCTTGTTTTATGATGACTGGTGATTTCCTGGCGTTCTTGGTGCAGCGCACTCAAATTCCTAATGAGCAATTCCCCTCCAGAGACCTTCTCATCCATTTCCCCCTCGAAATGCCTGATCCGAGCTGTTAGCGTTGTAATGACCTGGTTTGAAATCTGGACCTGCCTTTTGTAACACATTAGCCAGACTGCTTTCTCGACTGTCTTTTTATGTTCCTTACTATCTGTCCACCTCTCGGCTGCCTCTAGTGGACTCTTATCCGCTAACAATTCACTTATCCATTTCTTAGTTAGATTTACCTTTCCGAACACATAATCTGCTATCTTTTCCTGCATAACATTTCGTACAGTCACACCAAAGTCTAACACACTACCCTCTCGCTGCCAGTGTCCTGCCGCGGCCGCCATTTTCTGTAAGGGTTTCGACGTGTCTCTCAGCCTGTGAGATTCGCGTGGCTCTGTGCAGCCTGTATGTCAGTGTGGGTTTAGGCCTTGTTGCCTGTTCTGGTCTCCAGCCAGTCTGGGAGCACTAGACACACCTGTGAGTGGTTCGAATCACTCGCCCTTACGGTTCTAGACACTGGACTTAGATGCGAGAGCAGTAATGGAGATGAAACTCAGGTAGACTCGGTTGAATGGTACGAAATGGAAAATCTTTATTGCATAATACTTAAGATTACGAAATACATGTCATAAGCACAGATTAATGACAGTACAATCTTACACGCAGTTATGTAACTGATTTCAGGGAAACGAGGAACGAACGACACATCATAAATGGGGCCACACATTACAATTATCCTTAATACTTGAAACCCTCCCGTATCAATATCTGTCCTAAGCTAGATTCGTAGGATTCGAGACTCATGCTCACCACTCGTGATAACTCGGAGAAATTCCGAATAGCTGATCGGATGTTTTCACCGCAGCACCCACGTGTCGATCAGGGGGTCTCCTGGCCCCACTTGTTTACTTGCTTCTGCTCCGGCTAGCAGGCTGGAACGTCTGCTGTCATGAAGATCTGTATTGGTGGTTTTCACATTCCAGTCAACACTTAAGAAAATAATTTTCCGGTGTCCGTTCTTTTAAGTTCGAAGAAGTCTTCCTGGCAAGGAAAATGTCAATTCGACCTACAGGCGCGGTCGGGGCTTACTGACCATGGCGATAAGTATGGTCTTCGTCTCTTCCCATCTCATCTCATCTCATCTCTTCTCGGGCCTTTGGTTCCGATACCGGTTACCAATACAGGTCTTCGCGACCCGACACGAGGTAGATCCGAGCGGATCACAAAGTTCAACAGTCTTTTAAAAGAGACACGAGGCAAGCAGGAACAAGACGGCGAGTCAAAAAAACAGGAGCAGCCACGAGGATGAACGCCAGCAAGATACGAAGATAAGAGAGCGATGGACGGTTGGAGCTTGTAATTATAGTACAAAATCTTCCGTTTCCCGCCCAACCTTAATGTCTTTTCCTTTTGTTAGGGTTTGGCGCTCAAATGTCTTGTATAGGTGATCTCCGTTTTTAATGGGTTTCGGGGCTACTCGTAAATGTCCGAGTACCTGTTAATATTTCTCCCATTGTTTAATCGGTCGGTGTTCTCCCTGGAGGGGTTTTGGGGCCTCCAAGTGTTTTCTGTAACTACCCGCTAATGGCTCTCTCATCGTAGAGTCGTTGGGATTTTACATATTAATGTCTTTGGATGGGTTCTTGATTACTGAGTACAATAGCCTTCATTCGTACCTGGGAGACCGATTTCAGTATCTATGTGTATACTACAAACCCAAGCTGTCTCGTGTATTATCTTCAATGTGCTGAATCTTAATCGATCTTGCACAAATGTTTATTGGAACGCCATCTTGTCTGCCTGTCGAAAAGTCTAGAATGTTTCGCCACGAGGTGCGGCGGCCATTTTATAAGCTGCTTGTGTCCACTTTGAAACCTGAAAGCATTCTGCTGAAATAAAAGCTGTTTGAACGAAACTAACTGTTTTCTCCTTATTAATAAAATCGCGATATATTGCGAATTCTACAATCTGTGTTCTTCTCTGGGTTAGTGTGAGGTAGATATTGTATATGTGCTCTGCTTTGGGTCAGTGTGAGGTGGATATTGTATCTGTGTTCTGCTGTGGGTCAGTGTGAGGTGGATATTGTATCTGTGTTCTGCTGTGGGTCAGTAAGAGTTGGATATTGTATCTGTGTTCTGCTGTGGGTCAGTAAGAGTTGGATATTGTATCTGTGTTCTGCTGTGGGTCAGTGTGCCGTGGATGTTGTATCTGGGTTATGCTGTGAGTCACTGTTAGATAGATATTGTATCTTTGTTCTGCTGTGTGTCTGTTTGAATTGGACATTGTATCGGTGTTGAAATCTGGGTCACTATGAGGTGGATATGTCCCCTGCTGTGTGTCAGTGAGGTGGTTATTGTGTCTGTGATCTGCTGTGGGTCATTTTGAAGTGGATATTTTATCTGTGCACTGCTGTTGGTCAGTGTGCAGTGGATATTGTATCTGTGTTCTGCTGGCTGTCAGTATGAGGTAGATATTGTATATGTTCACTGCTGTGGGTCAGAGTGTGATGAAAGATGTACCTGTGCACTGCTGTGGATTAGTGTGAGGTGGACAGTGTATCTGTATTCTGCTGTGTGTCACTGTGAGATAGATATTGTATCTGTGTTATTCAAGGGGTCAGTTTGAGGTGGATATTGTATCTGTGTTATGCTGTGTGTCAGTGTGATTTGAATATTGTATCTGTGTTCTCC
Organism: Squalus acanthias; assembly: GCA_030390025.1. Taxonomy (NCBI): domain Eukaryota; kingdom Metazoa; phylum Chordata; class Chondrichthyes; order Squaliformes; family Squalidae; genus Squalus; species Squalus acanthias. Next base: position 7,524,261 of record CM059442.1, on the reverse strand, counting down.
TGTGCTCAGTGTGTGATGGATATTGTATCTGTGCACTGCTGTTGGTCTGTGTGTGGTGGATATGTTATCTGTGTTCTAGTGTGAGTCAGTGTGAGGTGGATATTGTATCTGTGTTCTGGTGTGAGTCAGTGTGAGGTGGATATTGTATCTGTGCTCTGCTGTTGATCAGTGTGAAGTGGATATTGTATCTGTGCACTGCTGCGGGTCAGTGTGATGTTGATATTGTGTCTGTGCTCGGCTGTGGGTCATTCTGAGGTGGATATTTTATTTGTGCACTGCTGTTGTACAGGGTGATGTCGATATTGTAACAGTGTTCTGCTGTGAGTCACTATTAAATAGATATTGTATCTTTGTTCTGCTGTGGGCCTGTTTGAGTTGGACATTACATCTGTGTTCTGCTCTGGGTCAGTGTGAGGTGGATATTGTAGCTGTGTTCTGCAGTGGGTCAGTGTGCGGTCGATATTGTATCTGTGTTCTGATGTGTGTCAGTGTGAGGTAGATATTGTATCTGTTCTCTGCTGTTGGTCAGTGTGTGATGGATGTTGTATCTGTGCACTGCTGCGGGTCAGTGTGAGTTTGATATTGTGTCTGTGCTCTGCTGTGTGTCAGTGTGAGGTGGATAAGATATCTGTGTTCTGCTGTGGGTCAGTGTGACTTGGGTATTGTATATGAGTTCTTCTGTGGGTCAGTGTGATTGGTTATTGTATCTGTCCTCTGCTGTGTGTCAGTGTGAAGTGGATATTGTATCTGTGTTCTGCTGCGGGTCAGTGTGAGGTTGATATTGTGTCTGTGCTCTGCTGTGGGTCAGTCTGAGGTGGATATTTTATCTGTGCACTGCTGTTGGTCAGGGTGATGTCGATATTGTATCTGTGCTCTGCTGTGGGTCAGTGTGAGGTGGATATTGTGTCTGTGTTCTGCTGTGTGTCAGTGTGATTTGGATAAGGTATCTGTGTTCTGCTGTGGGTCAGTGTGACTTGGATATTGTATTTGTGTACTGCTGTGGGTCAGTGTGAGGTGGATATTGGAGCTGTGCACTGTTGTGGATCAGTGTGATGTGCTTATTATATCTGGGTTCTGCTGTGAGTCGCTGTGAGACAGATATTGTATATTTGTTCTGATGTGTGTCAGTTTGAGTTGGACATTGTATCTGTGTTCTTCTCTGGGTTAGTGTGAGGTAGATATTGTATATGTGCTCTGCTTTGGGTCAGTGTGAGGTGGATATTTTATCTGTGTTCTGCTGAGGGTCAGTGTGAGGTGGATATTGTATCTGTGTTCTGCTGTGTGTCAGTGTGAGGTGGATATTGTATCTGTGTTCTGCTGTGGGTCAGTAAGAGTTGGATATTGTATCTGTGTTCCGCTGTGGGTCAGTAAGAGTTGGATATTGTATCTGTGTTCTGGTGTGAGTCAGTGTGAGTTGGATATTGTATTTGTGTTCTGCTGTGGGTCAGTGTGCCGTGGATGTTGTATCTGGGTTATGCTGTGAGTCACTGTTAGATAGATATTGTATCTTTGTTCTGTTGTGGGTCTGTTTGAATTGGACATTGTATCGGTGTTGTAATCTGGGTCAGTATGAGGTGGATATGTGCCCTGCTGTGTGTCAGTGAGGTGATTATTGTGTCTGTGATCTGCTGTGGGTCATTTTGAAGTGGATATTTTATCTGTGCACTGCTGTTGGTCAGTGTGCAGTGGATATTGTATCTGTGTTCTGCTGGCTGTCAGTATGAGGTAGATATTGTATATGTTTACTGCTGTGGGTCAGAGTGTGATGAAAGATGTATCTGTGCACTGCTGTGGATTAGTGTGAGGTGGACAGTGTATCTGTATTCTGCTGTGTGTCACTGTGAGATAGATATTGTATCTGTGTTATGCAGTGGGTCAGTTTGAGGTGGATATTGTATCTGTGTTATGCTGTGTGTCAGTGTGATTTGAATATTTTATCTGTGTTCTCCTGTGGTCAGTGTGTGGTGGATATTGTATCTGTGCACTGCTGTTGGTCTGTGTGTGGTGGATATGTTATCTGTGTTCTGGTGTGAGTCAGTGTGAGGTGGATATTGTATCTGTGTTCTGGTGTGAGTCAGTGTGAGTTGGATATTGTGTCTGTGCTTTGGTGTGGACCAGTGTGAAGTGGATATTATATCTGGGTTCTGCTTTGAGTCACTGTGAGATAGATATTGTATCTTTGTTCTGCTGTGTGTCAGTTTGAGTTGGACATTGTATCTGTGTACTGCTCTGGCTTAGTGTGAGGTATATATTATATATGTGCGCTGCTGTGGGTCAGTGTGTGGTGGATATTGTGCCTGTTTTCTGCTCTGGAAAGTGTGAGGTGGATATTGTATCTGTGTTCTGCTGTGGATCAGTGTCAGTTGGATATTGTATCTGGGTTCTGCTGTGAGGCACTAAGAGATAGATATTTTTTTTCGGTTTTCTGCTGTGGGTCAGTGTGAGGTGTATATTGTGTCTGTATTCTGCTGTGTATCAGTGTGGGGTGGATATTGTATCTGTGTTCTTCTCTGGGTTAGTGTGAGGTGAATATTGTATCTGTGTTCTGCTGTGGGTCAGTGTGAGTTTGATATTGTATCTGTGTTCTGCTGTGTGTCAGTGTGCGGTCGATATTGCATCTTTGTTCTGATGTGTGTCAGTGTGAGGTAGATTTTGTATATGTTCTCTGCTGTGGGTCAGTTTGAGGTGGATAATATATCTGTACTCTGCTGTGGGTCAGTCTGAGGTGGATATATTATCTGTGTTCTGCTGTGTGTCAGTGTGAGGTGGATATTGTAACTGTGTTCTGCTGTGTGTCAGTGTGATTTGGATATTGTATTTGTGTTCTGCTGTGTGTCAGTGTGAGGTGGATATTATATCTGTGTACTGCTGTGTGTCAGTGTGAGTTGGATATTGTATCTGTTTTCTTTAGTGTGTCAGTGTGATTTCGATATTGTATCTGTGTACTACTGTGGGTCAGTGTGAGGTGGATATTTTATCCGTGCTCTGTTGTGAATCAGTGTGATGTGGATATTATATCTGGGTTCTGCTGTGAGTCACTGTGAGGTAGATATTGTATATTTGTTCTGCTGTGTGTCAGTTTGAGTTGGACATTGTATCTGTGTTCTGCTCTGGGTTAGTGTGAGGTAGATATTTTATATGTGCTCTGCCATTGGTCAGTGTGAGGTGGATATTTTATCTGTGTTCTGCTGTGGGTCAGTGTGAGGTGGGTATTGTATCTGTGTTCTGCTGTGGGTCAGTGTGTCGTGGATATTGTGTCTGTTTCCTGCTATGGGTCAGTGTGACGTGGATATTGTGTCTGTGTTCTGCTGTGGACAGTGTGAGGTGGATATTGTATCTATGCTCTGCTGTGTGTCAGTGTGCGTTCGAGATTGTATCTTTGTTCTGATGTGTGTGAGTGTGAGTAGGATATTGTATCTGTGTTCTGCTGTGGGTCAGGAAGAGTTGGATATTGTATCTGTGTTCTGCTGTGGGTCAGTGTGTCGTGGATGTTGTATCTGGGTTATGCTGTGAGTCACTTTTAGATAGATATTGTATCTTTGTTCTGCTGTGCGTCCGTTTGAGTTGGACATTGTATCTGTGATCTACTCTTGGTCAGTGTGAGATGGATATTGTATGTGTGTTCTTCCGTGGGTCTGTGTGAGGTGGATATTGTATCTGTGTTGTCCTGTGTGTCAGTGTGAGGTGGATATTTTATCTGTGCCCTGCTGTTGGTCATTGTGATGTCGATATTGTATCTATGTTCTGCTGGTTGTCAGTGTGAGGTGGATATTGTATCTGAGCTCTGATGTTGGTCAGTTTGACGTGGATATTGTATCTGTGTTCTGCGGTGGGTCAATGTGAGGTGGATATAGTATCTGAGCTCTGCTGTGGGTCAGTTTGAGGTTTATATTGTATCTGTGTTCTCATTGTGCGTCAGGTGAGGCTGATATTGTGTCTGAGCTCTGCTGTGGTTCAGTATGAGGTCGATATTATATCTGTCTTCTGCTGTGGTCAGTATGAGGTGGATATTGTATTTGTTTTCTGCTGTAGGTCAGCGTGTGTTGGATATTGTATCTGTGTTTTGTTGTGGGTCAGTGTGAGGTGGATATTGTATCTGTGTTCTGCTGTGGGTCAGTATGAGGTGGATATTGTATCTGTTTTCTGCTGTGGGCAGTATGAGGTGGATATTGTATGTGTTTTCTGCTGTTGGACATTGTGAGGTGGATATTGTATCTGTGTTCTGCTGTGTGTCAGTGTGAGGTGGATATTTTATCTGTCTTCTGCTGCATGTCAGTATGAGGTGGATATTGTATCTGTGTTCTGCGTTGGGCAATGTGAGTTGAATACTGTATCTTTGTTCTGCTGTAGGTCAGTGTGAGGTGGATATTGCATCTGTGTTTTGCTTTGGGTCAGTGTGAGGTGGATAAGTTACCTGTGTTCTGCTGTGGGCCAGTGTGAGTTGGATATTGTGTTTGTGCTCGGCTGTGGATCAGTATCAGTTGGATATTATATCTGGGTTCTGCTGTGAGTCACTATGAGATAGATATTGTATCTTTGTTCTGCTGTGGGCCTGTTTGAGTTGGACATTACATCTGTGTTCTGCTGGGGGTCAGTGTGAGGTGGATATTGTATCTGTGCTCTGCTGTGGGTCAGTGTGCGGTCGATATTTTATCTGTGTTCTGATGTGTGTCAGTTTGAGGTAGATATTGTATATGTTCTCTGCTGTGGGTCAGTATGTGATGGATGTTGTATCTGTGCACTGCTGCGGGTTCATGTCATGTTGATATTGTCTGTGCTCTGCTATGTGTCAGTCTGAGGTGGATATTTTATCGGTGCACTGCTTTTGGTCAGGGTTATGTCGATATTGTATCTGGGTTCTGCTGTGCGTCAGTGTGAGGTGGATATTGTAACTGTGTTCTGCTCTTGGTCAGTGTGAGTTGAATATTGTATCTTTGTTCTGCTTTAGGGCAGTGCGAGGTGGCTATTGTGTCTGTGTTCTGCTTTGGAACAGTGTGAGGTGGATATTACATCTGTGTTCTGCTGTGGGACAATCTGAGTTGGATATTTTATCTGTTCTGCTGTGGGTCAGTGTGAGTTGGATATTCTATCTGTGTTCTGCTGTGGGTCAGTGGATGTTGTATCTGGGTTATACTGTGAGTCACTGTTAGATAGATTTTGTATCTTTGTTCTGCTTTGTGTTAGTTTGAGTTGGACATTGTATCTGTGTTCTGCTCTGGGCAGTGTGTGGTCGATATTGTATGTGTGCTATGCAGTGGGTCAGTGTGAGGTGGATATTGTATCTGTGTTCTGCTGTGTGTCAGTGTGAGGTAGTTATTGTATGTGTGCTATGCAGTGGGTCAGTGTGAGGTGGATAAGTTACCTGTGTTCTGCTGTGGGCCAGTATGAGTTGGATATTGTATCTGTGTACTGCTGTGGGTCAGTGTGAGGTTGATATTGTATCTGTGTTCTGCTGTGGGTCAGTGTGCGGTAGATATTGTATATATTCTCTGCTGTGGGTCAGTGTGTGATGAATGTTGTATCTGTGCACTTCTGCGGGTCAGTGTGATGTTGATATTGCGTCTGTGCTCTTCTGTGGGTCAGTCTGAGGTGGATATTTTATCTGTGCACTGATGTTGGTCAGGGTGATGTCAATATTGTATCTGTGTTCTGCTGTGGGTCAGTGTGAGGTGGATATTGTATCTGTGTTCTGCTGTGTGTCAGTGTGAGGTGGATATTTTAACTGTGCTGTGCTGTGGGTCAATGTGAGTTGAATATTGTATCTTTGTTCTGCTGTAGGGCAGTGTTAGGTTGATATTGTGTCTGTGTTCTCCTTTGAGTCAGTGTGAGGTGGATATTACATCTGTGTTCTGCTGTGTGTCAGTGTGAAGTGGATATTGTGTCTGTGTTCTGCTGTGGGTCAGTGTGAGGTGGATATTGTATCTGTGTTCTGTTGTGGATCAGTGTGGGGTGGATATTGTGTCTGTGTTCTGCTCTGGACAGTGTGAGTTGGATATTGTATCTGTGTTCTGCTGTGTGTCAGTGTGAGGTGGATATTGTAGCTGTGCTCTGCTGTGGGTCAGTGTGAGGTGGATATTGTATCTGTGCACTGCTGTTGATTAGTGTGAAGTCGATATTGTATCTGTGTTCTGCTGGCTCTCAGTGTGAGGGTGATATTCTACCTGAGCTCTGCTGTGGGTCAGTTTCAGGTTGATACTTTACCTGTGTTCTGCTGTAGGTCAGTCTGAGTTGGATATTGTATCTGTGTTCTGCTCTGTGTCAGTGTGAGGTGGATATTGTATCTGTGTTCTGCTCTGTGTCAGTGTGAGGTGGATATTGTATCTGTGTTCTGCTGTTGGACAGTGTGAGGTGGATATTGTATCTGTGTTCTGCTGTTGGACAGTGTGAGGTGGATGTTGTTTCTGTGTTCTGCTGTTGGACAGTGTGAGGTGGATATTGTATCTGTGTTCTGCTCTGTGTCAGTGTGAGGTGGATATTGTATCTGTGTTCTGCTCTGTGTCAGTGTGAGGTGGATATTGTATCTGTGTTCTGCTCTGTGTCAGTGTGAGGTGGATATTGTATCTGTGTTCTGCTGTTGGACAGTGTGAGGTGGATATTGTATCTGTGTTCTGCTGTTGGACAGTGTGAGGTGGATGTTGTTTCTGTGTTCTGCTGTTGGACAGTGTGAGGTGGATATTGTATCTGTGTTCTGCTGTTGGACAGTGTGAGGTGGATGTTGTTTCTGTGTTCTGCTTTGTGTCAGTGTGAGGTGGAAATTGCATCTGTGTTCTGCTGTGTGTCAAAGAGGGGCGGATATTGTATCTGTGTGCTGCTGTTGGTCAGTGTGAGGTGGATAGTGCATCTGTGCTCTTCTGTGGGTCAGTGTGAGGTGGATAATATGTCTATGCTCTGCTGTGATTCAGTGTGTGGTCGATATTGAATTTGTGCTCTGCAGTATGTCATTTTGAGGAGAATATTATATATGTGTTCTGCCGTGGGTCAGTGTGATGTGGATATTGTTTCTGTGTTCTGCTGTGTGTCAGTGTGAGGTGGATATTTTATCTTTGCTCTACTGTGGGTCAGTGTGAGATGGATATTGCATCTGTGTTCTTCTGTGCGTCAGTGTGAGGTGGATATTGCATCTATGTTCTGCCCTTGGTCACTGTATGATGGTTATGGTATCTTCGTTGTGCTGTGGGTCAGTGTGTGGTGGATATTGTATCTGTGTTATGCTGTGTGTCAGTGTGAGGTGGATAATGTATCTGTGTTCTGCTGTGGGTCAGTGTGAGGTGGATATTGTATCGGTGTTCTGCTGTGGGTCAGTGTGAGGTGGATATTTTATCTGTGTTCTGTTGTGGGTCAGTGTGAGTTGGATATCTTATCTGTGTTCTGCTGTGTGTCAGTGTGTGGTGGATATTCAATCTGTGTTCTGCTGTGTGTCAGTGTGAGGTGGATATTGTATCTGTGTACTGCTGTTGGTCAGTGTGATGTCGATATTGTATCTGTTTTCTGCTGGTTGTCAGTGTGAGGGTGATATTCCATCTGAGCTCTGCTGTGGGTCAGTTTCAGGTTGATATTTTATCTTTGTTCTGCTGTAGGTCAGTGTGAGTTGGATATTGTATCTGTGTTCTGCTTTGTTTCAGTATTAGGTGGATATTGTATCTGTGTTCTGCTGTGGGTCAGTGTGAGGTGGATATTGTATCTGTGTTCTGCTTTGTGTCAGTGTGAGGTGGATATTGTATCTGTGTTCTGCTTTGTTTCAGTATTAGGTGGATATTGTATCTGTGTTCTGCTGTGGGTCAGTGTGAGTTGGATATTGTATCTGTGTTCTGCTTTGTGTCAGTGTGAGGTGGATATTGTATCTGTGTTTAGCTGTGGGTCAAAGTGAGGTGGATATTGTATCTGTGTTCTGCTGTTGGACAGTTTGAGTTGGATATTCTATCTGTGCTCTGCTGTGGGTCAGTGAGAGGTGGATATTATGTCTCTGCTCTGCTGTGTTTCTGTGTGTGCTCGATATTGAATTTATGCGCTGCAGTATGTCAGTTTGAGGTGGATATTGTTTCTGTGTTCTGCTGTGGGTCAGTGTGAGGTGGATATTGTTTCTGTGTTCTGCTGTGGGTCAGTGTGAGGTGGACATTGTTTCTGTGTTCTGCAGTGGGTCAGTGTGAGGTGGATATTGCATCTGTGTTCTTCTTTGCGTCAGTGCGAGGTGGATATTGCATCTGTGTTCTGCTCTGGGTCACTGTGAGATGGTTACGGTACCGGTTTTCTGCTTTGTGTCAGTGTGTGGTTGATATTGTATCTGTGTTCTGCTGTGTGTCAGTGTGATTTGGATATTGTCTTTTTGTTCTGCTGCGGGTCAGTGTGAGGTGGATATTGTATATGTGCTCTGCAGTATGTCAGTTTGAGGAGGATATCTTATCTGTGTTGTGCTGCGGGTTAGTGTGAGTTGGATATTGTATCTGTGCTCTGCAGTATGTCAGTTTGAGGAGGATATCTTATCTGTGTTGTGCTGTGGGTCAGTGTGAGGTGGATATTGTATCTGTGCTTTGCTGTGTCGCAGTGCGAGGTGGATATTCTATATGTGTTCTGCTCTGGTTCAGTATCACGTGGATATTGTATCTGTTTTCTGCTATGTTTCAGCGTGATTTGGATATTGTATCTGTGTTTTGCTGTGGGTCAGTGTGAGATGGATATTGTTTCATAGAAACATAGAAGATAGGAGCAGGATTAGGCCTTTCGGCCCATCTAGCCTGCTCTGCCATTCAATGCGATCATGTCTGATCATCCAAATTCAGTACCCTGTCCCTGCTTTCTCCCCATATCTCTTGATCCCTTTAGCCTTAAGAAATATATCCAACTCCTTCTATAATATATTTAACAAATTGGCCTCTACTGCCTTCTGTGGTAGAGAATTCCACAGGTTCACCACTCTCTGGGTGAAAAAATTCCTCCTCTATTCTGTCCTAACTGGCTTACCCCTTATCATTAGACTGTGACCACTTGTTCTGGGCTCCCCGACCATCGGGATCATCCTTCCTGCATCTAGTCTGTCCAGTCCTGTCAGAATTTTATAAGTTTCAATGAGATCCCCTCCCATTCTTCTAAACTCCAGCGAGTATAAGCCCAATCGACCCAATCTCTCATCATACGTCATTCCTGCCATCCCAGGTATCAGTCTGGTGAATCTTCGCTCAACTCCTTCCATGGCAAGAACCTCCTTCCTCAGATAAGGCGACCAAAACTGCACACAGTACTCAAGGTGTGGTCTCACCAAGGCCCTGTACAACTGCTGCAAAACATCCTTGCTCCTGTACTCAAACCATCTCGCTACGAAGGCCAACATACCATTTGCCTTCTTAACCACCTGCTGCACCTGCATGCTTACCTTCAGCGACAGGTGCACAAGGACACCCAGGTCTCGTTGCACTTCCCCTTCTCCCAATCTATTGCCATTCAGATAATAATCTGCCTTCCTGTTTTTGACACCAAAGTGGATAACCTCGCATTTATCCACGTTATATTGCATCTGCCATGCTTCTGCCCAATCACCCAACCTGTCCAAATCATCCTGGTGTTTCTCGGCATCCTCCTAACAGCACACAAGCCCACCCTGCTTTGTGTCGTCTGCAACTTGGAGATATTACATCTGTTTCCCTTGTCTAGATCATTAATATATATTGAGAATAGCTGTGGTCCAAGAACCGATCCCTGCGGTACCCCACTGGTCACTGCCTAACACTCGGAAAAAGACACGTTTATTCCAACTCTTTGCTTTCTGTCTGCCAACTAGTTCTCTATCCAAGTCAATACCTTGCCCCCAATCCCATGTGCTTTAACTTTACACGCTAATATCTTATGCGGGACCTTATCGAAAGCCTTTTGTAAGTCCAAATACACCACATCCACTGGTTCTCCCTTATCTATTTTAACAGTTGCATACTCAAAAAATTCCAGTCGATTAGTCAAGCACGATTTACGTTTTGTAAATCCATGTTGACTTTGTCCGATCCTGTCACTGTTTTCCAAGTGGTCTGCGATTACATATTTTATAATGGACTCTAGCATTTTCCCCACTACCGATGTCAGGCTTACCGGTCTGTAATTCCCCGTTTTCTCTCTGAAACCTTTTTTGATTCTGTTTTCTGCTGTGGGTCAGTGTGACGTGGAAATGTATCTGTGTTCTGCTGTTGCTCTATGTGAGGTTGATATTTAAACTGTGTTCTGCTGTGTTTCTGTGTGAGGTGGATATTTTATCTGTGCTCTACTGTTGGTCAGTGTGAGATGGATATTGTATCTGTGTTCTCCTGTGGGTCAGTGTGAGGTGGATATTGCATCTGTGTTCTGCTCTGGGTCACTTTGAGATGGTTACGGAATCTGCGTTGTGCTGTGGGTCAGTGTGTTGTGGATATTATATCTGCGCTCTGCTATGGGTCAGTGTGTGATGGATATCGTATCTGTGTGCTGCGGTGGGTGAGTGTGAGGTGGATATTGTATCTGTGTTCTGCTGTAGGTCAGTGTGAGGTGGATATTGTATCTGTGTTCTGCTGTGGGTCACTGTGAGTTGGATATTGTATCTGTGTTCTGCTGTGGGTCTGTGTGAGGTGGATATTGTATCTGTTTTCTGCTGTGGGTCACTGTGAGTTGGAAATTGTATCTGTGTTCTGCTGTGGCTCAGTGTGAGGTGGATATTGTATCTGTGTTCTGATGTGGGTCAGTGTGATTTGGATATTGCTTCTGTATTCTGTTCTGGGTCAGTTTGAGTGTGCTACATACTGAGCCACAGCTGAGAGGGCAAGAAATGTTAAAAACTGTTGCTCATGGTCCTATATTTTCTTACCCGCTCCATTGAAGGTATAACATTTGCAGGTTTCCGGGTTAAAAAAAAGTGTCAGTTGCCTGGCATATTTAGGCCCTTTTCTTTCCCTGTGTTTCTGATTGGTGAACGATACAGTTATCATGTATGGTGAGTTAAACGGGCCAATCAGATTTAATGTAGAAGGTCCAATCAAAACGCATTCTCTGCAATCCGCCTCAATGCTATAAGAGAGCTCAACCCGGACGTGTTTGTTCATTTTGTAGTGCGACATTGCCGAGTATGTCAGGAAGAGGGAAAACCAGCGGTAAATCTCGGGCTAAGGCCAAGTCCCGCTCATCCCGGGCCGGACTGCAGTTCCCTGTGGGCCGTGTTCACAGGCTCCTGCGAAAGGGCAACTACGCTGAGCGTGTGGGTGCCGGAGCCCCGGTCTACATGGCTGCTGTGCTCGAGTATTTGACCGCTGAAATCCTGGAGCTGGCCGGCAACGCGGCCCGCGACAACAAGAAATCCCGCATCATCCCCAGACACCTGCAACTGGCCATCCGCAACGACGAGGAGCTCAACAAGCTGCTGGGAGGAGTGACCATCGCTCAGGGCGGGGTGCTGCCTAATATCCAGGCGGTGCTGCTGCCCAAGAAAAGCAGCACTGCCAGCTCCAAGAGCAAGTAAAGCGGACAAGATTCAATCTAATAACCCAAAGGCTCTTTTCAGAGCCACCCACCGTATCTGTGAAAGGGCTGCTTACTGTCGATCAATTGATCACAATACAGGTGTAAGTTTTACAATAAATTCCTTCAGTAGTTGGCCTGGAAATTTTGTGATCAGTGTTGCCCCTAACCTCGTTTATACCCCGTCACTGTCTGTCGAAGATGTAGAAATCTAGATCAACAAACACTGAAACACTGCAGTGAGTAGGCTGTTAAGTATCTTTACATTTACAAATAAATAAGTAGCGAAAAAAAGCTCAATTAACCTTCAACGTAACCCCGGCCGTCTTTAAAGATGTTGTGGGTATACGAATAGAAACGGGGTTTGGAAACAAAGTATAAATAGGGAGTGCATTATAATTCATGACGGCATTCAACAATTTGGGATTGTGGTGAGCGCTAAATCTGATTGGATGGGTAAAGAGGCCAATCAGCGAGTTGGAGAACAAAGGAAATTAATAACGCTGCCAATAAACCAATCACAAACATTGCCTTCACCCATCCCTCATTTGCATAGCGCTGTGGGACGTACTGTGGGGCTGCCTATATAAGGCGAGCTCGTTGCAGCATTTCCTTAATTTTTTGCTGGGTGAAGGAGAAGATGGCTGAGGATAAGAAATCGACTGCGGATAAGAAATCCGCTGCCAAGAAAGGCGCCAAGAAAATCGCGAAGAAAGCAGCACCGAAGAGCGGCAAGAAGCGCAGAAAGTCGAGGAAGGAGAGTTACTCCATCTACATCTACAAAGTGATGAAGCAGGTTCACCCCGACACCGGCATCTCCTCCAAGGCCATGAGCATCATGAACTCGTTTGTGAACGATATTTTCGAGCGCATAGCGGGTGAGGCTTCCCGCCTGGCTCATTACAACAAGCGGCACACCATCAGCTCTCGGGAGATCCAGACCGCCGTGCGCCTGCTGCTGCCCGGGGAGCTGGCCAAGCACGCCGTATCGGAAGGGACAAAGGCGGTGACCAAGTACACCAGCTCCAAGTAAAATTCCACGCTGTCCTGAAAGAACAAACCCAAAACACAACGGCTCTTTTAAGAGCCACCCACAACCTCTCGGAAAGAGCTACACAAACGCATCTCAATTTACTGTATTTATTTCGTTAACAGATGTGTTTGAGAACTTTAGTTCCCAGTTTTCAATTCTTAAATAAGCAGTTCCACTGTCCGGTTCGACCTCAGTGACGCTGTTAAATTCCCCGCCCAGAAACTACAAGAAAGCTGCAGACTGCAGGATGAAAAAATGAACTGTTCAGGTGGTAAGACCCGTGGCAAATATAAACATAGAAAAATAGGAGCAGTTCGGGCCTTCGAGCCTGCTCCGCCTTTCATTATGATTATTTCTGATTCTTTATCTCAATACTCTGATTCTATGACTCTATGATTCTATGACCATATTCCCCCATACCCCTTGATGCCTTTTCTTCCTAGAAATCAATCTTTCTCCTTATTAAATATATCCAGTGACTTGGCCTCCTTCTGTGGTAGACAATTCCACAGCTTCACCACCCTCTGAATGAAGACATTTCTCCTCATCCCAGTCCTAAATGTCCTACCCCGTATCCTGAGACTGTGACCCCTTGTTCTAGACCGCCGCCCCCCCCCCCCCCGCCCAGCCAATGGAAAGATCCTCCCTGCATCCCGTCTGTCTAGCCCTGTCAGAATTGTAGACGTTTCAATGAGTTCCCCTCTCATTCTTCTAAACTCTCGTAAATACAGGCCTAGTCGACCCAATCTCTCCTCATACGACAGTCCTGCCATCCCAGAAATCAGTCTGGTGAACCTTCGCTGCACTCCCTTTATGGCAAGTATATCCTTTCTTAGGTAAGGAGACCAAAACTGCACACTGTACTCCAGGTGTGGTCTCACCAAGGCCCTATCCTTGTGTAGTAAGACATCCTTGCTCCTGTACTCAAATCTTCTTGCAATGAAGGTCAACATACTATTTGCCTTCCAAACTGCTTGCTGCACCTGCATGTTTGCTTTTAGTGACTGGTGTACAAGGACAACCAGGTCCCTTTCTACATCAGAATTTCCCAATATGTCACCTTTTAAATAATATTCTACCTTTCTGTTTTTCCTACCGAAGTGGATAACTTCACATTTATCCACGTTATACTGCGTCTGCCATGTATTTGCCCACTCACTCAACTCACTCGCTCAGGGCGGGGTGCTGCCTAATATCCAGGCGGTGCTGCTGCCCAAGAAAACCAATGTTGCCAGCTCCAAGAGTAAGTAAAGTGGGCAAGATTAATTCTAATCGCCACCCACTCTATCTGTGAAAGGGGTTGTTACTGTGCTGTTCTGTGGGTCACAATTATCCCAGATCTAATTTAACATGTTAAATCGTAAATTTTACATTGAAATCCATTTGAAAATTTTTGCCCATTAAGTTATCTATCCATTACTCACCTGACAATCAAACACTAACACAGAGTGACAGATACCATAGCTATCCTGTATTGACGAATACATCCCTCACTTATATGCAGTACCAGAGAGTGATAGATAAAGTATCTAGTGTAGCCTCACCAGACAATTTAAAACTGTCACATTGCACTAGAGAGTGCCAGATATAGTATATACTTGCTCACCTGACCATCTAGCACTGACACAATACAAAGTGTGACAGAAGCATTGCCTATCATAAACTTATATCAATCCCAGAATGACACACAGTACCAGCGAGTGACAGAGGAGGCATCTTTCCTCTACTCCTCTATCCATCCCACACTGACACACTGTACCAGTGAGTGACAGATGCAGTATCTATCCCATTTTAAGTGTGACTTGCCTAAGTCCGAAGCTAAAGGCTTAACATTTAATGAAGACATTTACACAGGTATGAGGGGCGAGTTGGCTAAGGTAGATTGGAAAACTAGATTAAAAGGCATGGCGGTAGCTAAGCAGTGGCTAGCATTTAAAGAAACATTTAAACATTCTCAACAAAAATATATTCCATTGAGAAACACAAACTCCACGGGAAAAGAAGTTAAGGATAGCATTAGATTGAAAGAAAAAGCTTATAATGTAACAAAGAATAATAGTAAGCCTAAGGATTGTGAGACATTCAGAAACCAGCAAAGGTTGACCATACAATTGATAAAAAGGGAAAAAATAGAAAATGAGAAAAACTCGCAAGACTTATAAAAGCAGATTGTAAGAATTTCTACAAGTATGTAAAAAGGAAAAGAGTAGCAAAAGTAAGCATTGTTCCCTTAGAGGCTGAGACAGTAGTAATTATTATGGGGAATAAGGAAATGGCAGAAACGTTAAACAAATATTTTGTATCTGTCTTCACAGTAGAAGACACAAAAAGCATATCAGAAATGATGGGGAACCAAGGGTTGAATGAGGTTACGAACTTAATGTAATTTAAATAAGTAGAGGAAACGTACTGGAGAAACTAATGGGACTAAAAGCCAACAAATCCCCTGGATCTGACGGCCTACATTCTAGGGGGGGAAAAATAGGTTGCGCCCCGTTTGGGGCGCAAATATCGTCTGGACGCAAATATTAGCGTCTGGCGCTAATTATCGCCACTGACTGGAAACTTCACTTTTACCGCCCCGGGAGGTGAGTGGAGCGCTAAATCAGGCGCTGCACACCTGTCTTAAGGCGCAAAGGCCGAGCAGTGAGGCGCTAACTCAGCGCGCGAGCGCAGCACAGGTGCTGCCAGTTAGCGAGGGAACACAGACACACTGGCACCAGCCAGTTCTTAAAGCGGGGGGGGGGGGCAACTTGCTCCCCAGCCACACCCTGCTCATTGCAGCCTTGAATCTCGGCCTGGAGAGACCTGTGAATCCATTTTGCTGCCAAGGATGGAGAGGGTGAGAGAACGAGCTCATCGCTTCACCGAGCGGGCCTTGGATGCTCTGGTTGGCGCGGTGGAGCGCAGAAGATGTATACTCTTCCCTGAGAGTGGCAGGAGGCCTTTGCCACGCGAGTACAGAAGAGTGTGGAGGGAGGTGGCTCAGAGCATCTCCTCCAGGAGCATGGTGCCCAGGACCCATGTTCAATGCCGCAAAAAGTTCAACGACCTCACTCGGGTCGTCAGGGTGGGTGGCTTTTTCTCAATACCTCTCCATCCCTCCATCTCAACCTCACTCTATGGCCAGAGGGTCTTAAAACCCCAATGCACAACACTCATCCAACACCTATGGCCCTTTCATGAAACACACACACACATTCCACACTTTGCATACAGTAAGGGCTATTCACCTATGGGAGGCACATCAGGCAAGACCATGGCTGCATACAGTAAGGGCTATTCACCTATGGGAGGCACATCAGGCAAGACCATGGCTGTATATTTACTCAGATGCTGTCCTTTTTCTTGCAGTCCAAGCTGGCGCATAATCGGAGACAGCAGCAACGGACAGGTGGAGGGCGGCCTCAGCTGCAACCCCTCAGCGATCTTGAGGAGCGCGTCCACAGGATTGTGGCAAGCCGGGTGATCGGTCCCGTCGCCACTGGAGACGTCGACCCCGTTCTGGACAGCAATGGTAAGGTCATCACCTTTTTGTCCTCTGTCCTTCCACTTGTCCCTCACAACACCAGCCTTTGACATTTTCAATCCAACTTGCTAACTCACTGCACTTATTCCTCCCTTACTGCCACCTTGTCCTCACGCTAAAGCCACTCTTGTACCTCCCTGCTTTCAGATGGTGATTCACCAGCTGAGGAGACGGGCCCTGAAGCTGCCACTGGGAGTGAAGCTGCAGCCGAGGAGGAAGAGGAAGCCGGAGCATCAGTGCCACCCTCTCCCGAGGAAGCCCATGCCCACACTGGGAACACGCCTTCCCTGGAGGGGAGCAGGGGGGAAGGGTCTGATGAGGGTGAAGCTCCAGGACCCAGCGGGCTGCAGCAACGCCATGGGGGTAGGGAAGAACGGGGTCCTTCTCCCCAGAGGGAGAGTATGCCAGAGACTCCTACTGCAATGGATGCAGAGGAGGAGCGGCTGATCGCAGAAATGAACACCCAGGTGGTGGGCATGCACACTGAGCTCATGGGTGCAGTGGGAAGGGTGCTCGAATGCATTGAGTCACTGGCAAGGAGTGTGGAGCACTTTGCTGTAGCACAGGCGGATGCCACACTAACGCTTAGTGCTGCAATTCAGTCACTGGCTGCCGTGATCCCATCTCTGACTGCTCTCATGCAGACTCAGATTGAGGCCACGTGAGCACAGACTGCTGCCAACCTCGATGGTTCGTTCACATGTCCCCGGGGCTCTCACCGCGCCGCAGCAGGCCAGCAATCTGTTCTCCAGCAGATTGCTCCGGATGCTGAAGTGCTGCCCCGTGGGAGTGCCAGTGTGTCGGCGAGCAGGGAGTTGCTGTCCTCTCTCACGATGACAGCATTCCTGCTGCCAACACTGTCACTTCTCCACTGCACTTGCCACCGCCTGTAGGACAGACTGCTGCCGCCCATGCAGAGTTGGTGCAGTCTGCAGCCGGGCCCTCTAGGCCCAGAACTGGTCGAGGCCGTCCTTCAGGGGCATCTGCAGTGTCAGGGTCTGACGATCAGCAGCCTTCCACCAGCCTTGCTGCAGCCACTGAGGTCCCATTACGAAGGAGCAGTAGGGTTAGAAGGGGGGAAGTGCGCAAGGGAAGGAGATCACCCTCGAAGGGCAAAAAGTAGGAGGTGTGACAAAATGCTGGTCATTTTTTTATTAAAGGCCGAGGTTCATGGTCCAACTTTTGTTTAGTGTTTTGGACATTATCTCCAGGTTGTGAGAACCAGTTATGTTATTGACTGTTTTTTTGTGTTTATTTCTATGAGTTTGTCATGAGGAATTGACACACACAGACTTTGTAAAATAAATACGTTTCTTTATTCAAAATATACATGGTTGGTGTTTGGAATTATTGGTGCCTTGGCCGGCTTAGCGGTTGCGTGCTGGGTTCATTGATGTTGTTAGCAATGGCAGAAGCCATTTCCACAGCAGGGGCCCTAGAAGCGGCTTGCTATTAGCCGTTGACGGACGGCCCTTGCAGTTTCACCATTGTGGGCCGCCCTCCCGCCTTGGTGCTGCTGATGATCATCCTCCTCGTCCTCTTCCTCCTCTTCTTCCTCCTCCTCTGGTGGTGCTCCAAGGCCTGGTGGCATTGGCTGGGTCCTGACGATTGCCATGTTGTGCAACATGCAGCACACAACTACGAAGTTGGATACTCGTTCAGGCGAGTACTGCAGGGCTCCTCCAGAATGGTAGAGACAGCGGAACCGTTGCTTCAGCACGCCGATTGTGCGCTCAATGATGTTCCTGGTAGCTTGATGGCTCTCATTGTACCGCAGCTCAGCAGGGGTGTTGGGCGTACGGAGCGGTGTCATCAGCCAGGTGCTCAATGGATACCCCTTGTACCCGAGAAGCCAACCAACTGGCTGATGCGCTACCTCGAAAAGTTCTGCCACAGTAGTCTGGCGCAGGATAAAAGCATCGTGGCAGCTGCCAGGATAGTGGGCATTGACAGCGAGTATCAGCTGTCTGTGGTCACAGACCAACTGAACATTCAAGGAATGGAACCCCTTTCTGTTCCGGAATTCCTCGGCATTCTCATGTGGAGCACGCAAAGCCACATGCGTGCAGTCAATGGCGCCCTGCACCATGGGGAAGCCCGCTATCCTCGCAAAGCCCAAAGCGCGGTCACGTTGCTTGTCTGGGGTCATGGGGAAAGAGATGAACTCTCGTCTCCTTTTAAAGAGGGCATTTGTGACCTGCCGGATGCAGCAATGCACCTCGAACTGGGAGATATTAGCGAGGTCCCCAGCAGCAGCTTGAAATGAGCCAGTAGCATAGAAGTTGAGAGCCACTGTGACCTTCACTGCCACCGACAGAGACGTCCTGGACCTCAGTTGAGGCTGCAGATCTGGCTGCAGCAGGTGGCAGAGCTCAGTGACCACCTCCTTGCTGAATCGCAGCCTTCGCAAACACAGCAGCTCAGACATATGAAGGTAGGAGAGCTGTTCACGATATACCCTGGGAGGGTAAGCTCTCCTGTACATACGCCTGTTGGCCCTCCTCCGTCTGGCCATCATTGCCACTCTCTCTCTGCGTCTCTGTGTCCTCCGATTCAGCTGGAGCAGGACGACGCCCCCAATCAGTGCAGCCACCATAGTCTCTTTGCAAGCAAAGTAATGAAGGACAGCAACCAAAGTAGCAGCGAAGTTAGGATCAGTAGGCAAAACTACCTCACAAAGCATTGACTCAATGCAGAAGTCTCTCTTTCTCTCTCTCCGAATCTCTCTCTCTCTCTCAGAACGAGTGGTGCAAAAATGTCAACCACAGAAAAAGACAGGAAGAGGCCCCCTTTAAATAGCGCCCCCCCCAGCCCCACAGCGATTGATAGCGTTCCAGTCTTCCGTTCGTTGGATGCGCCAGGCGGTAAGGCAGGGGGCGTCACTCAATTTCCGCTCCGGGGCGCCACAAGGGCGTTGCACCATGGAATGATGTCACAATCTGCGCGCGCAGGTGGTCACAGCGGTAAAGTTTAGCGCCGCCGCACAATGTCAGTTAAGTTCCCGAGCGGCGCAAACATCACTGCGCCCGGGCGTTAGAGGCTTTGCGCCCCATTAGCGCCCTCTTAAGGCACTAACGGGAGGCGCAACCAACTGAATTTTTACCCCTAGGGTCCTAAAAGAGGTGGCTGAAGAGATAGTGGATGCATTAGTTTTGATCTTCAAAATTCCCTAGATTCTAGAATGGTTCCAGCAGTTTGGAAGGTTGCAAATGTAACACCACTATTCAAGACAGGAGGGAGAAAAAAAACAGGGATCTACAGGCCAGTTAGCATAACATCAGTCGTCGGGAAAATGCTGGAATCTGTTGTTAAGGAAGTGGTATCAAGTCACTTAGAAAATCATAACACGTTAAGGCAGAGTCAACATGGTTTTATGAAAGGGAAATCGTGTTTGACAAATTTATTAGGGTTTTTTGTGGATGTAACTAACAGGGTAGATAAAGGGAAACCATAGGATGTAGTATATTTGGATATCAAATGGCATTCGATAAGGTGCCACATAAAAGGTTATTACATATGATTAGGGTTCATGGGGTTGGTGGTAAAATAGTAGCATGGATAGAGGATTGGTTAACGGACAGAAAACAGAGAGTAGGGATAAACGGATCTTATTCAGGTTGGCAGGCTGTAACAAGTGGGGTGCCGCAGGGATCAATGTTGGTGCCTCAGCTATTTACAACCTATATTAATGACTTGGATGAAGGGAGCGATTGTAATGTATCCACGTTTGCTGATGATACAATGCTAGGTGGGACAGTAAGCTGTGAGGAGAACAACAATAGTCTGCAAAGGGATGAAGATAGACTAAGTGAGTGGGCAGTAAGCTGGCAGATGGAGTATAATGCAAGGACATGTTAGGTTATTCACTTTGGTAGGAAGAATAGAAAAACAGAATATTTTTTAAATGGTGAGAAACTTTCAAATGTTGGTGTTTAGGGAGATTTGGGTGTCCTCGTGCAAGAAACAAAGACAGCTAGCATGCAGGTACAGCAAGCAATAAGGAAGGCAAATGGCATGTTGGCCTTTATTGCAAGGGGGTTGGTGTATAAGAGTAAGGAAGTCTTGCTACAATTGTACAGGGCCTTGGTGACACCACACCTGGAGTACTGTCCACAGTTCTGGTCCCCATATCAAAGGAAGGATATACTTGCCTTGGAGGCGGTGCAACGGAGGTTCACTAGATTGATTCCTGGGATGAGAGGTCTGTGCTATGATGAGAGATTGTGTATAATGGGCCTATACTCTCTGGAGTTTAGAAGAATGAGAGGTGATCTCATTAAAACATACAAGATTCTGAGGGGGATTGACAGGGTAGATGCTGAGAGGCTGCTTCCCCTGGCTGGAGTGTCTAGAACTAGGGGGCATAGTCTCAGGATAAGGGCTCGGCCATTTAAGACTGAGATGAGGAGGAATTTCTTCAGTCAGAGCGGTGTGAATCTTTGGAATTCTCTGCCCCTGAGGGCTGTAAATGCGAAGTCTTTGAGCATATTCAAGGCTGAGATTGATAGATGTTGACA
This sequence comes from Squalus acanthias, assembly GCA_030390025.1. Taxonomy (NCBI): domain Eukaryota; kingdom Metazoa; phylum Chordata; class Chondrichthyes; order Squaliformes; family Squalidae; genus Squalus; species Squalus acanthias. Next base: position 7,503,716 of record CM059442.1, on the reverse strand, counting down.
CTAGGGGAATCAAGGGATATGAAGATCGGGAGGGAAAGGGGAGATGAGTTCGATGATCAGCCGTGATCTTACTGAATTGTGCAGCAGGCTCGAGGGGCCGTAAGCCTACTCCTGCTCTTATGTCTTACGATCTTATGTTCTTAATATTAAAATAATGGAGAACGATAGATATAGAGGCGGAACCACATTCACGAAGCAGATGTAGACAGATACAGAGTAAAAACACTCAGACACCAGGGATCTCTGTCGAATTTAAAATGGTTTCTGCTGAATGATTGTCACTTGTTGCAGCACTCGCTTTCAGCCAGGAGAGGGCACCACCCTCTAATAGTTTGGAGTGTGCGGATTGTGTACACACATCCAGACCGCCGTGAGTCTGGTGCTGCCCGGGGAGCTGGCCAAGCACGGGGTGGCCAAGCACGCCAGCTCCAAGTAAAACTCCACAATTTACCAACAAAAGAAACAGAAAACACAAGGGCTCTTTTAAGAGCCACCCACAGCCGCTCTGAAGGAGCCGCCAGTTTAATGCACTGATTTCATCAGATTATTCATTGCAGCTAAATCCAATCCATCTGGTGAGGTAATTATCAGAAAATTAGTGAAACTGCCCCTTTTAAATGTCTGTTTCTGTCGACTTGAATTATTATAAATAAAGGTATTTCTTCATATGAATTTTGTGGAATCTTTCAAACTTGCTTTAAAAATTGTTCAATTGGGGCCAATAGTTAGTTCTGTTATGGAAATGGAATTCCAATCAAGCAATCAAACCGAAGTAGCCCCAGGTTACAGAGGGCTCCGTCAGTTAGAACTGGATACATTACAGTCCATCCAATGAATTTTCTTAAACCCCTGAATTCCATTATCCCCGACAGTATCTGTGCAGGAAGCAAACTTCAGAATGAGAATAATCTCACAATTTGGCCTCTTGTCACAGCAGCTTGGCTTAACCTATTGTGACGTGGAAAGTGCCGGTTCCCCGTCACACCATCTGTCTGACATATAAAAGCTGAATGGAAACAGAACACTGAGCGCATGGAAACCCAGGATGACTAAAAGAGCATTTCACTGTGAGGGTTGAATACAGGGTCTGGGCCAAAGAGTCACTTGTAACCCCATAATCCTTATAATTCTGAAGATATTCTCCACCCCAATATATACCCGCTCCCGTTCCAAGAACTCTGCGCTCTCTTTGATTCTATAGGGGTAAAAATTGAGTCGCGCCCCATTTGGGGCGCTAACCTCGCCGGGGCGCGACTTTTAGCGCCCCGAAAAAATTAGCGGCCCCGCGCCGGAACTTCAGTGGTTGCGCCCCAAGAGGGAAGCGGGGCGCCACTGGAAGCACCCCGCATCCCTCTTGGGGCGCTGCGAGTGAATATCCTGGCGCTACGTGCTGCGGCACGTCGCGCCGCGGTATTGCAGGCCTTCCTCCCCTTCTTAAAGGGGAGGGACCCTGCGCAGCGCGAACCGGGGCCCAGCTGGGCTCCTAGGGATCGGGAGTGCCGGCAAAAGAGCCCGACACTCAAGAGAAGTGCCGGGCTCTTGGAGCGCAGCCGGCACTTCACGGTGGGGGGGCTTCACGGGGGCCGGGGACAGCAACGGGGGCAGGTGCTGGCAGGCGGCCAGCAACAAATATGGCCGCCTGCCACCTCCCCTTTAAATATCGCCGCCCCGGCCGCACGTACGCCTCCCTGAACCCGTCGGACATAGCGTCTGGCTGTAAATCAGGGGGCGCGACTGAAGATCACGGCCGGGGCGCGAGCGGGGTGCTGCGCACGGTGATGACGTCATCGCCGGCGGCGCAGCGCCACAGGGCGCTACCGGCTGCCGCCGCCGCTAACCTCCCACTAAATTTTTCGGGAGGCGTGGGCGGCGCTGCACCCGGGCGTTAGCTGCTTTACGCCCCATTAGCGCCCTCTTCAGGCGCTAACGGGAGGCGCAAGCAGCTGAATTTTTCCCCCTATGAGTAAAGGCTAGTCGGCCCATCGTGCCTCTGCTAATTTGGACCCCCTGGGACACATCTCATTGTCTTGGCTGTACTCTGAGTGTGTCTTTGATGTAGGGAAAGATTTGAATAGATTTTGTCTGTGTTTAAATTATGAATTCTGGGAGATTCTCTCACTGCTAACTTACCTGAGGAAGGAGCGAATAGCTCCGAAAGCTTGTAAAATTAAATAAATCTGTTGGACTATAACCTGGTGTTGTGCGACTTCTCAATTTAAAACAACTCCACAACAAGATATAGATCTTGGGGTAAAATATAGATCTACAGCGAACTCAATGAAAATCAACTATCTATCATCGCACCCAGGTCACTGCTCTCTCTGTGAGGCGCTGGGTGGCTCTTAAAAGAGCCTTTGTTTTGTGTTTGGTGGGAAGAGTCGAGTTGTTCAGCCGCCGAATCCATAGAGAGTGCGGCCCTGCCGTTTCAGAGCGTACACCACATCCATGGCAGTGACCGTCTTGCGCTTGGCGTGCTCAGTGTCGGTGACCGCATCCCTGATCACATTCTCCAGGAAAACCTTCAGCACTCCGCGGGTTTCCTCGTAGATCAGACCCGAGATCCGCTTGACACCGCCACGGCGAACCAGGTGGCGGATGGCTGGTTTGGTGATGCCCTGGATGTTGATACGGAGCACTTTACGGTGCCGCTTGGCTCCGCCTTTTCCCAGCCCTTTGCCTCCTTTACCTCGTCCAGACCTGAAAATTCTTCACAGGATTATAAACTGAATGATAAACTCTCGCCGTCCTGATGAAATTATGAAGCCAGCCCGGATCTGGTTGAGAAAGGCAGAGTGTGAGATAGGCTGGGAGGAGACAGAATCAGAGTGACAGACAGAGCAGAGACAGCGTCCTCTGAGCTTCAGCTCCGCCTCCAGATTTCACGCTTCAGCATTGAAATACTTCCCTGCTCCTCCCCCTCTCCCCGCACAGTGTTTAACAGCGACAGGAAGGGCCCATGCGAGCTCCCCTTCCCCAGCTCCGCCAGCGGGTGCCGTAGCATCTGTGCTCGGCTGATGATCGCTGAACACATCAGGGAGCGGAGATATCACGGGCCCGAGTAAGGGAGAAAATAGCAGCCTCCTTACAACAGCACATCGCATTGGGACTGTGTCCGCAGATGGGCTTTGAGTCGGGGTAAGCTGAGCGGCAGTTGTTGGCTGTTATAAGAGGCTGAGTGGAGCGGGAACCAGTTCCGGAACATGGAGTGAGTGGGGGAAGGGAAAAGCCATTGTCGGGCTGTGTGTGTACAGTGTAAGGTAAAATAGAAAGTAAATCACCTCGCTTGTTCAAATAATTGCTGCTTTCTTTCCCCAAATCAGCAGTGAATATTCCTGATTCAGTTCCAATCTCACAGTGTCTGTTGTTCTAGGAGAGTCAACCGTGGAAACAAAGCCTGACAGTGAGGATGTGAGCAGTTTCACAAAATGCATCTACTGCAGGCAGCAGGTAAGAAGTGTGAATGAACACATTTCAAAAATCGGTTATTTACTTTCGATACGTTGAGTTCTCCAGAACCGTGTGGCTGGTGATCGGGAGATAGTCTCTCCCTCAGATACATCAGGATCAGGGCACAAAAACATTCTGTTAACTACACTGGCCCTCAACTCGGTTTCAATAGACTGAACACAATTGTTTGTATAGCCCTGTGGTGATATTCCAGGAAGCCATTCTGAATTTTACAGGTAGTCCCATTGGAATGGCAGATTGAACCCTGGACTGCAATCGGGTGGTCCAATTCATGGTCCAGTGCTGGGTTTGGTTTGTTTCTGGATGCTGATGAATTAATATAGAACCGTCCTACACATCTGGTGTGGAGATTCTGAGTGTTGCTGTACTGCAGTGAGGTCAGACAATGACACTGCTTGTATCGCGGTTTCCTCTCTCCAGATCACTTACTTTATTGTAAACAAACACATTAATTATAAATTTATTTTTATATTCTCCTTGCACCTGTCCATGTCTGATAAATAATATTGTTCTGATTATTCTCTTAGCCAAATACTTCAACAAGCCAGAATAAATGTGAGCTTTCCTCCACGCAGAACACAAGGAACAGTGCAAGCAGCTCTTTCTCACACACAGGTCGTGAAAGGAGCTATATATATGTAAGTCTTTCTTTCGTTCTTTTCCTTCAGTCAGAATATTATCACTGACAGAGCGCAAGGACACAGAACTGCCCTCAATCCTATAATCACAGGCAGCAGAAGCAGTCAGTCCCACTTTGATTCGAAAATCCAGAGTTAGATTATGAATCTCACAGTCACTTGTAGCAGTAGAATAAGATGATATTTCAATGTCCAAACATATCGCACTGACAGGCTGATATATTTTCACTCCCTTACTCAGAGACACGAACAGATAGACAATGATATGGAGTCAATGCCCGCTGTTGGCTGTACACGGGCTATCAAACCGAACAACTACCATACAATACAGAGAATCGGAGGTAATGGACTGAACCAAACCTCCTCCTGAGACAATCACAGATAATCTCAAACTAGCATTGGCCTACACAAGGTGGAGAAGGAATGGAATCCAACAGTCACAAAGAGCAAGAATAGTACAGTACAAGAGACTGTCAATTACTTCTTACACTCACACACATTACCAGTCTAACAGATACAGAATAAATCCCACATTCACAAACAATAGCAGAAACTGACAGCTATACAATAAAGCCCACACTCACAAAGCAGACAAAGACAGGTAGAAAGTAAAATCCCTAATCACACCAGAAATTGACAGCTACAGACAAAACAGTACATCCATATACTGGAAACTGAGTTGAGGATAATCCACACACACATCCTTGAGACGGATAGCTATAGATTAAAACTCACAGTCATATAACAGGTTGACAGCTATAGATAAAATCAACACTCACTTAAAAGAGACTGACAGATACAGAGTGAAATTCACGATCACATAACAGAGAGTGACAGGTACAGGGTGAAATCCATACCCACAAGCAAAGACTGGCAGACACATTCTAAAATCCACACTCCCATACCAGAAACAGGCAGCGACTGATTTAAACCCTTTCTCATAGAACAGAAACAAACATGTAAAGCATAAAACACCACTCACCTACTAGAAACTGACATTTACAGAGTTCCCCACACACTTACATACAAGAGACAGAATGGTACGGAGTGAAATCCACACACGCACACCAGAAGCTGACAGATAAAGAATAAAATCCCAGAGAGTTACAGTTACAGAGTAAAGCCAACACTCACATTCCAGACTCTGAACAATAAATAGGAAAATAACACTCAGGCACCAGAGAATAACAGATACAGATTAATGCCATAACTCACATACCAGTGATTTGCAGATGCAAACTAAATTCCACACACCCATCCCAGAAACTGTCAGGTACTAAATAAATCCTTTACACATACAACAGAAATTGACAAGTACAGCATAAAACCCACACTCACATACCAGAACTGTCAGATACAGAGTGAAACTCAAACTCACATACCAGAAGATCACATGTGCATAACAAATCCAAGATTTGCATACCAGAAACTGAAAATAGTGAAATGAAACAACACTCACATTCCAGAGACTGACAGACACAGAATAAAATCCACACTCACATCCCAGAGATTGTCAGCTATAAAAAGATAAGAAATAGTAACAGGAATAGGTTATAAAGCCCCTCAAGCCTGTTCCGCCATTCAATAAGATCATGGCAGAAATTCTACTTCAACTCCTATTTCCCACCCTATCCGTATATCCCTTGATTCACTTAGTGCCCAAAAATCTATTGATCTCAGTCTTGATCACAATCACCGACTAAGGTTCCACAGCCCTATGCAGTAGATAATTCCAAATATTCACAACCCTCTGAGTGAATATTTTACTCTTCATCTCAGCTCTAATTGACCAACGCCTTATCGTGAGACTATGACCCCTAGTTCTAGACTCTCCTTCCAGGGGAAACATTCTCACATCATCTCCCCCTGTCAAGCTCGCTAAGAATATGAAATGTTTCAATGAGATCACCTCTCATTCTTCCAAACTCCAGAGGATATAGGCCCATTTTACGCAATCTCTCCTGATAGGACAGCCCTCTCCTCCGAGGAACCAACCTCGTGAACATGTGATGCACCACTTGTAAAGGATGTATATCCTGCCTTAGATAAGGTGACCAAAATGTGCAAAGTACTCCAGTTATGGTTAACCAAAGGCCTATATAAATGCAGCAACACATACTTATACTTTTAATGCAACCCCTTTGCAATAAAGGCTAAAATAAATTTACCTTCCTAATTGATTATTGTACCTGCATGTGAACTTTCTGCGATTCGTGTGAAAGGACAGTCAAATCCCTCAGAATAGGGACAAAGTAAAATCCTCAATCATATAACAGAAACTGACAGAAACATAACACAACCCACTCACACATACCAGAAACCACAGGGGCAGAATAAAGCCCATATTCACATACCAGACACTGAGTGGTATAAAGAAAACCCACACTCACATCCCAGAGACAGACAGGTTCAGAGTAAAAAACACACACGTGGCAGAAACTGAATATTACAGTCAAAAACCGAAACTCACATACCAGACATATAAGAATTAGAAGCAGGAGTAGGCCAAACAGACCCTCGAGCATCACAGATACAAAATAAAGCCACACTCACACACCAGAGACTGGCAGGTACAGAATGACCAGCCACACTTCCATGCCAGAAATTGACAGGTAAAGATCAAAACCTGGCACTCAGAAACCAGAATTGGACAGATATAGAGTAAAGCACACCCTCGCACACCAAAGATTAACAGATAGAGAGTAAGATGTGTAAACACAACCCAGAGTATGACAGATATAGAGTAACACCCACAAACACATCCCAGAGTATGACAGATACAGAGAAAAACAAACAGTCAAACCCCAGAGTATGACATATACAGTGTAAAATCCCCACCACAAATCCCAGATTATGACATTTACAGAGTAACATCCTAACACACATCCCAGAGTATAACATTTACAGAGTAAAACCCACACTCACCTAACAGAGACAGACAGATACAGAGTAAAACCCACACTCACAAACCAAAGACTGAGAGACAAAGAGTAAGTCCCACATTCACATACCAGAGACTAACAGATAAAGAGTAAAACTCACACTCACATCCCAGAAACTAGCAGGTATTGATTCAAATCCTCACACATACAACAGAAACTAATAGGTACATAATACAACCCACTCGCACATACAAGAAACAAAAATGTTCAGAATAAAGCCGGCCCTCACAAACCAGACACTGAAAGGTACAAAGAAAAACGCACACTCAGATACCAGAAACTGACAGAGACAGAATAATCTCACACTCACTCACCTGTGACTGACTGATACAGAAGAAACCCACACTCACATACCAGAAGCTGACAGGTACATAACAAAACACACCTTTGCATAGCAGAAAAAGAAGATAGTGAAAAAGACACTCACATAGCAGAGACTGAAAGATAAAGACGAAAACCCACACTCACAAACCAGAAATTTACAGATTCAGAGTGAACCTTTTCTTCCATAGCAGAAATTGACAGGTATAAGGGAAAATCCGCACTCGTGTATCAGAAAGTGACTGGTACTGAGTAAAAACAATACTAGCATACCAGAGATCAACAGGTACAGAATAGAACCCACATTTACAAACCAAAGACTGATTGATGCAGAATATAACTCCCAATCACAAATCAGAAACAGCCAGTTATAACATAAATCCCTAAATCAAACTTCAGATACTTATAGATAGAGATAAAAAAATGCATTCAAATAACAAACTAACACAGCCTAAAACACACATTCACAATGCAAAGACTGACAGAAACAGAATAAAACCCACTCTCACAGAACTGCAATTGAAAGATGCAGAATAAAACCCACACTCACATATCAGAGACTGACTGGTAGAGTAAAACCCAAAATTCACATATCAGAAACTGACAGTTCCAGGGTAAAACCCACACTCTCTCATTAGAGACTGACAGACACAGAATAAAACCCACATTCACGGACCAGAGACTGACAGGTACAGGTTGAATCACACATTGACACAGAGTATCAGAGTGTGACAGACACAGAATGAATCCCACATACACATGAAATTCCAAAAAATGATAGAGACACCATGAATCCCTCACGGACACCGAATATTAAAGGTGACTGCTACAGAATGTATCTCACTCTCACACAAAGGCGAGATTAACAGAGAATATACCTCACTGTCACATACAGTACTAGTCACTGACAAATACAGAATCAATCACACAATGACAAGCGTATCAGAGAGAGGTATACAGAATGATTCTCACTCTCACACAAAGTACAAGAGACTGACAGACACAAAATTAACCTATTTCCAAGATAGAACGCAAGAAGATACAAATATAGCATAAATCTCACTCATACAGTATCAGAGAATGACACATACATAGAATCATGGAATCATAGAAATTCACAGCACGGGCGTAGGACATTTTGGCCCAGCATGTCCGCGCCGGCCAAAAAAGAGCTATCCAGCCAAATCCCACTTCCCAGCTCTTGGTCTGTAGCCCTGCAGGTTAGTGCATTGTAAGTGCTCATCAAAGTACTTTTTAAATATGGTTTGGGTTCCTGCCTCTACCACCCTATTAGGCAATGCGTTCCAGAGCCCCACAACCCTCTGGGTGAAGAAATTTCCCCTCAAATCCCGTCTAAACCTTCCCCTAATTAGTTTAAATATGTGTACCCTGGTTTTTGACTCCTCTGCTAAGGGAAGTAGGTCCTTTCTATCCACTTTATCTATGCCTCTCATCATTTTATACAACTCAATAAGGTTTCCCTCAGCCTCCTCTGTTCCAAAGAAAACAGACCGAGACTCTCCAGTCTTTCCTAACAGCTAAGATTCCCTACTCCCGGCAACAGGAAGGACAGGCAGGAAGGAAGGGGAGGTGGGGTGGCTATGTTAATAAAGGAAGGAATCACTGTAATACAGAGTAATGATATTGGGTCAAAAAATCATGATAATGAAACAGTTTGGGTGGAGATAAGGAATAATAAGGGGAAAAAAACACTAGTGGGCGTAATCTATAGGCCTCCGAACAGTTGCAACTCTGTTGGACGGAGTATCAATCAGGAAATAGTTGAGGCATGTAATAAGGGAACATCTATAATTATGGGGAATTTTAACTATCATATTAATTGGACAAATCAAATGGGGCAGGGCTGCCTTGAGGATGAGTTCATTGAGTGTATTAGGGATGGGTTTCTTGAGCAGTATGTAACTGAACCAACCAGGGGGCAAGCAACCTTAGATCTGGTCCTGTGTAGCGAGACAGGATAAATTAAAAATGTCCTAGTAAAGGATCCCCTTGGAATGAGTGACCATAACATGGTTGAATTCCATATTCAATTAGAGGGTGAGAAGGTTGGATCTCAAACAAGCATGCTAAGCTTGAATAAAGGAGACTATGAAGGTATGCGAGCGGAATTGAGTAGAGTGGATTGGGAAAATAGATTAAAGGGTAAGACGACACATGATCAGTGGTGTACATTCAAGGAGTTATTTTACAACTTCCAAAAAAAATATATTCCACTGAAAAGAAAAGGGTGTAAAAGAAAGGACAGTCATCCGTGGCTAAGTAAAGAAATTAAGGATAGTATTCGACTAAAAACAAGGGCATATAAGGTAGCAAAATCTAGTGGGAGGACAGAGGATTGGGAAAACTTTAAAAGGCAGCAAAAAATAACAAAAAGATTGATTAAGAAAGGGAAGATAGATTATGAAAGTAAATTAGCAAAAAATATAAAAACAGATAGTGAGAGTTTTTATAGATATATAAAAAGAAAAAGGGTGGCTAAAGTAAATGTTGGTCCCTTAGAGGATGAGACCGGGAAATTAATGGTGGGAAATATGGAGATGGCAAAAACACTGAATGAATATTTTGTATCAGTCTTTACAGTAGAGGACACTAAGAATATCCCAACACTGGACAAACAGGGGGCTATAGGGGGAGAGGAGCTAAACACGATCAAAATCACTAAGGAAGTGGTACTCGGTAAAATAATGGGACTCAAGGCGAATAAATCACCTGGACCTGATGGCTTACATCCTAGAGTCTTGAAGGAAGTGGCGGTAGGGATTGTAGATGCATTGGTAATAATTTTTCAAAACTCCCTGGATTCCGCTAAGGTCCCGGCAGACTGGAAAACTGCTAATGTAACACCCTTATTTAAAAAGGGCAGTAGACAGAAGGCTGGTAACTATAGACCGGTTAGCCTAACATCTGTGGTAGGTAAAATTTTGGAGTCCATTATTAAGGAAACAGTAACAGGACATTTGGATAATCATAATTTAATAGGACAAAGTCAGCATGGTTTTACAAAGGGGAAGTCATGTTTGACAAATTTGCTGGAGTTCTTTGAGGAAGTAACATATAGAGTGGATAAAGGGGAACCAGTGGACGTAGTGTATTTAGACTTCCAAAAGGCATTTGACAAGGTGCCACACAAAAGATTATTGCTTAAGGTAAAAAATCACGGGATTGGGGGTAATATTCTGGCATGGATAGAGGATTGGCTATCTAACAGAAAGCAAAGAGTTGGGATAAATGGTTCATTCTCAGACTGGCAATCAGTAACTAGTGGTGTTCCACAGGGGTCAGTGCTAGGTCCCCAACTCTTTACAATCTATATAAACGATTTGGAGGAAGGGACCAAGTGTAACATATCAAAATTTGCAGATGATACAAAGATGGGAGGGAAAGTAGTGAGTGAGGAGGACATAAAAAACCTGCAAGGGGACATAGACAGGCTAAGTAAGTGGGCAGAGATTTGGCAGATGGAATACAACACTGGAAAGTGTGAGGTGATGCACTTTGGCAGGAAAAATCCTAGAGCAATTTATTATCTTAATGGCAAGAAACTGGAGAGTACTGAAGTGCAAAGGGATCTGGGGGTCCTGGTGCACGAAACTCAAAATGTTAGTATGCAGGTGCAGCAAGTGATTAAGAAGGCAAATGGAATGTTGGCTTTCATTGCTAGGGGGATAGAATATAAAAATAGGGAGGTATTGCTTCAGTTGTACAAGGTATTGGTGAGACCGCACCTGGAATACTGCATACAGTTTTGGTGTCCTTACTTAAGGAAAGACATCCTTGCTCTCGAGGCAGTGCAAAAAAGGTTCACTTGGTTAATTCCGGGGATGAGGGGGTGGTCATATGAGGAGAGGTTGGGTAGATTGGGACTCTACTCATTGGAGTTCAGAAGAATGAGAGGCGATCTTATTGAAACATATAAGATTGTGAAGGGGTTGGATCGGGTGGATGCGGGGAGGATGTTCCCGATGACGGGTGAGACTAGAACAAGGGGACATAGTCTTAGAATAAGGGGCTGCTCTTTCAAAACTGAGATGAGGAGGAACTACTTCACTCAGAGGGTGGTAGGCCCATGGAATATGCTGCCACAAAAAGCTGTAGAAGCTACATCATTAAATAAATTTAAAACAGAAATAGACAGTTTCCTAGAAGTAAAGGGCATTAAGGGTTACGGGGAGCGGGCAGGAATTTGGACATGAGTCTAGGTTCGGATCGGTCATGGCCCTGTGGGTAGTGGAGCGGGCCCAGGGACCGTGTAGCCTGATTCTGCTCCTATTTCGTGTGTGCAATTCTGTTAGATGCAGGAGATGGTTCTGTGATAGATAGTAGATTGGTGGTTAGGATCAGATCAGCCATGATCTTATTGAATGGCGGAGCCGGCTCGAGGGGCCGATTGGCCTACTCCTGCTCCTATTTCTTATGTTCTTATAACATCCTTGTAAATCACCACTAGACCCTCTCCAGTACAATCACATCGTTCCTGTAATTTGGTGACCAGAACTGCACGCAGTACTCTAGCTGAGGACTAACTAATATTTTAGTGAAGCATAACCGCTCTGCTCTTGTAATCTATGCCATGGCTGATAAAGCCAATCATTCCGTATGCCTTCTTGACCACCTTATCTTCTTGGCCTGCTATGTTCAGGGATCTGTAGACATGCACTCCAAGGTCCCTTTGTTCCTCTACACTACTCAGTATCCTACAATTTAATTTGTATTCCCTTGCCTTGTAACACCTCCCCAAATCCATTACCTCACACTTCTCCGGATTGAATTCCATTTGCCACTGTTCTGCACACCTGACCAATTTATTGATATCTTCCTGCAGTCTACTAGTATCAACCACACAGCCGATTTTAGTATCAACAGCAAACTTCTTAATCATACCCGATATATTCAAATCAAGATCGTTGATATATACCACAAAAAGCAAGGGACCTAGTACTGAGCCCTGCAGTATGAGACCCATACTCACACACAGTACCAGAGACTGACAGATACAGAATTAATTTAACTCTCACACACTGTATCAGAGACAGACATATACAGAATGAATCCCACACTTTCATATAACGCCGGAGACTGACAGATACTGAATTAATCTAACTCTCACAAACGGAATCATAGACTGACAAAGAGAGGATGAATCGCACTCTAACTCAGAGAATCAGAGACAGACAGGTACAGCATGAATCCCACACTCATATACATTAGCAGAAAATGATAGAGACAAAATGAATCCCAATCTGATGCAGAGTATTAAAGAATGACTGATACTGAATGAATCTCACTCTCAAACATAATACCAGAGTCTGACAGGCACAGAATGTACGTCATTGTCACATAACGTATTTGACACTGACTTATCCAGAAACAATCCATACTGACACTGTTTATCAGAGACTGACAGGTGCAGTATCTCATGCTCACATACTGTATCAGAGATGACAGATACACAGAATGAATCTCACAATCTGATACAGTACCAGATAGTGACAGGGTCAAAATTAATCTAACTCTCACATACAGTATCAGAGACTGACAGGTACAGAATAATTCCCAAACTCACATCCCATACCAGGAACTGACAGATATCGAATAAATCTCCATCTCACATACAGTATCACAGATTGGCAGAGAAAGAGAATGAATCTCACATTCACAAACAGTAGCAGAAAATGACAGCTACAGAATCAAGCCCACACTCACAAAGCAGACACAGATAGGTACAAAGTAAAATCCATAATCTCACCTGAAACTGACAGGTACAGACAAAACAGTACATCCATATCCTGGAATCTGAGTTAGAGGATAATCCATACACAAATCCTGAGACGGATAGCTATAGAGTACAACCCACAGTAATATACCAGGTTGACAGCTATAGATAAAATAAACACTCACTTCAAAGGGACTGACATATACAGAGTGAAATTCGCAATCACATCACAGAGAGTGACAGGTGCAGGGTGAAACCCACACCCACAAGCAAAGACTGGCAGATACAGTCTAAAATCCACACTCCCACACCAGAAACAGGCAGCGACTGATTAAAACCCTTTCTCATACAACAGAAACTGACAGGTAAAGCATAAAACACCACTCACCTACTAGAAACTGACATTTACAGAGATCCCCACACACTTACATACAAGAGACAGAATGGTACAGAGTGAAATCCACACTCGCACACCAGAATCTGTACAATAAACAGGAAAACAAAACTCAGGCACCAGAGAATAACAGATACAGCTTAATATCTTTACTCGCAAACCAGTGATTTACAGATGCAGACTAAATTCCACATTCCCATCCCAGAAACTGTCAGGTACTGAATAAATCCATTACTCATACAACAGAAATTGACAATTACAGCATAAAACCCAAACTCACATACCAGATACAGAGTGAAACTAACACTCACATGCCAGATTATAACAGGTGCATAATAAATCCAAGATTTGCATACCAGAAACTGAAAATAGTGAAATAAAACAACATTCACATTCCAGAGACTGACAGATACAGCTTAAAACCCACAATCACATCCCAGAGATTGTCAGCTATAAGAAGATAAGAAATAGTAACAGGAATAGGTTATAAAGCCCCTCAAGCCTGCTCCGCCATTCAATAAGATCATGGCAGAAATTCTACCTCAACTCCTATTTCCCACCCTATCCCTATATCCCTTGATTCACTTAGTGCCCAAAAATGTATTGATCTCAATCTTGATCACAATCACCGACTGAGTTTCCACAGCCATATGCAGTAGATAATTCCAAATATTCACAACCCTCTGAGTGAATATTTTACTCTTCATCTCAGTCGTAATTGTCTGAAGCCTTATCGTGAGCCTATGTCCCCTAGTTCTAGACTCTCCTGCCAGGGGAAACAGCCTCGCAGCTTCTACCCCTGTCAAGCTCGCTAAGAATTTGAAATGTTTCAATGAGATCACCTCTCATTCTTCCGAACTCCAGCGGATATAGGCCCATTTTACGCAATCACTCCTCATAGGACAGCCCTCTCATCCCAGGAATCAATCTCGGGAACATTTGATGCACCCCTTTTAAAGGATGTATATCCTGCCTTAGATAAGGAGACCAAAATGTGCAAAGTACACCAGTTATGTTACGACAAAAGGCCTATATAATTGCAGCAACACATACTTATACATTTAATGCAACCCCTTTGCAATATAGGCTAAATTAAATTTATCTTCCGAATAGATTATTGTACCTGCATGTTAACTTTCTGCGATTTGTGTAAAAGGGCACTCAAATCCCTCAGAGTAGGGACAAAGTAAAATCCTCAATCATATACCAGAAACTGACTGAAACATAACACAACCCACTCACACATAGCAGAAACCACAGGGGCAAAATAAAGCCCATATTCACATACCAGACACTGATTAGTAAAAAGAAAACCCACACTCACATCCCAGAGACAGAATGTTCAGAGTAAAAAATACACACGTGGCAGAAACTGAATATAACTGTCAAAAACCCACACTCACATCCCAGATATATAAGAATTAGAAGCAGGAGTAGGCCATACGGCCCCTCGAGCACCACAGATACAGAATAAAGCCACACTCACACACCAGAGACTGGCAGGTACAGAATGACCAGCCACTCTTCCATGCCAGAAATTGAAAGGTAAAAATCAAAACATGGCAATCAGAAACCAGAATCGGACAGATGTAGAGTAAAGCACACCCTCGTACACCAAAGACTAACAGAAAGAGAGTAAAATGTGTAAACACATCCCAGAGTATGACAGATATAGAGTAAAACCCACAAACACATCCCAGAGTATGACAGATACAGAGAAAAACAAACACTCACATCCCAGAGTTTGAGATATAGAGAGTAAAATCCCCACCACACATCCCAGATTATGACTATTACAGAGTGACATCCTAACACACATCCCAAAGTATAACATTTAGAGAGTAAAACCAACACTCACATACCAAAGACTGAGAGACAAAGAGTAAGTCCCACATTCACATTCCAGAGAATAACAGATACAGAGTAAAACGCACACTCACATCCCAGAAAGTAGCAGGTATTGATTCAAATCTTCACACATACAACAGAAACTAAAAAAGTACATAATACAACCCACTCACACATACAAGAAAGCAAAATGTACACAATAAAGCCAATCCTCACCAATCAGAAACTGACAGGTACAAAGAAAAACTCACACTCAGATACCAGAAACTGACAGAGACAAAATAATCTCACACTCACTCACCTGTGACTGACTGATACAGAAGAAACCCACACTCACATACCGGAAGCTGACAGGTACCTAATAAAACACACATTTGCAGAGCAAAAAAGGAAGATATTGAAAAAGAGACTCACATAGCAGAGACTGACAGATAAAGACGAAAACCCACACTCACGAACCAGAAATTTACAGATTCAGAGTGAACCATTTCTTCCATAGCAGAAATTGACAGGTATAAGGGAAAACCCACACTCATGTATCAGAAACTGACTGTTACTGAGTAAAAACAATACTAGCATACCAGAGATCGATGGTTACAGAATAGAACCCACATTCACATACCTGAGACTGATTGATGCAGATTATAACTCCCAATCACAAATCAGAAACAGCCAGTTATAACATAAAACCCACACTCACACTTCAGACACTGATAGATAGAGATAAAAAAATGCATTCAAATAACGAACTAACACAGATGAAACCCCACAGTCACAAAGCAAAGACTGACAGAAACAGAATAAAACCCACTCTTACAGAACAGAAATTGAAAGATGCAGAATAAAACCCACACTCACATATCAGAGACTGACTGGTAGAGTAAAACCCAAAATTCACACATCATAAACTGAAACTCTAAAACCCACACTCGCTCATCAGAGATGAAAGGTACAGTTTAAAAGCCACATTCACCTACCAGAGACTGACAGGTACAGGTTGAATCACACACTGACACAGATTATCGGAGGATGACAGATACAGAATGAATCTCACACTCACAAAAAATCCAGAGACTGACAGAGAATGTACCTCACTGTCACATACAGTACTAGACACAGACAAATACAGAATCAATCACACCATGACAAGAGTATCCGAGACAGATATACAGAATTATTCTCACTCTCGCACAAAGTACTAGGGACTGACAGACACAGAATTAATCTAATTCCAAGATAGACCACAAGAGAGTGACATATATAGCAGAAATCTCACTTATACATACAGTATCAGAGAATGACACATATATAGAATCATAGAATCATAGAAATTTACAGCATGGAAGGAGGCCATTTCGGCTGATCGTGTCCGCGCCGGCCAACAAACAGCTATCCAGCCTAATCCCACTTCCCAGCTATTGGTCCGTGGCCCTGCAGGTTAGCGCTTCCCAATTGCACATACAAGTATTTTTTAAATGTGGTTAGGGTTCCTGCCTCAATTAGGCAGTGAGTTCCAGACCCCCACAATCATCTGGGTGAATAAATGTCCCCTCAAATCCCGTCTAAACCTTCCCCTAATTACTTTAAATATGTGCCCCATGGTTTTGGACCACACTGCTAAGGGAAATAGGTCCTTTGTATCCACTTTATCTATGAAGCTCATTTTTATACACCTCAATAAGGACTCCCCTCAGCCACCTCTGTTCCAAGGAAAAGAGACCGAGCCTATCCAGTCTTTCCTAAAAGCTAAGATTCTCTACTCCCGGCAACATCCTTGCAAATCTCCTCTGTGCCCTCTCTAGTGCAATCACATCTTTCCTGTAATGTGGTGACCAGAACTGCACGCAGTACTCTAGCTGAGGCCTAACTAGTGTTTTAGTGAAGCATAAGCCCCCTGCTCTTGTAATTTATGCCTTGGCTAATAAAGGCAACCATTCCGTATGCCTTCTTAACCACCTTATCTACCTGGCCTGCTACTTTCAGGGATCTGTAGACATGCACTCCAAGATCCCTTTGTTCCTCTACACTACTCAGTCTCCTACCATTTAATGTGTATTCCCTTTCCTTGTAAACCCTCACCAAATCCATTATCTCACACTTCTCAGGATTGAATTCCATTTGCCACTGTTCTGCCCACCTGACCAATTTATTGATATCTTCATGCAGTCTATAGCTTCCTTCTTCAGTATCAACCACACAGCCGATTTTAGTATCAACTGCAAATTTCTTAATCATACCCACTATATTTAAATCAACATCGTTGATATATAGCACAAAAAGCAAGGGACCTAGTACTGAGCCCTGCAGTATGACTTCCACACTCACACACAGTACCAGGGACTGAGAGATACAGAATTAATTTAACACTCACACACTGTATCAGAGACTGACATATACAGAATGAATCCCACACTTTCATATAACGCCAGAGACTGACAGATACTGAATTAATCTAACTCTCACAAACAGGATCATAGACTGACAAAGAGAGGATGAATCGCACACTAACTCAGATAATCAGAGACAGACAGGTACAGAATGTATCCCACACTCATATATATTTCCAGAAAATGATAGAGACAAAATGAATCCCAATCTGATACAGAGTATTAAAGAATGAATGATACTGAATGAATCTCACTCTCAAACATAATACCAGAGGGTGACAGACACAGAATGCATGAAACTGTCACATAGAGTATTTGGCAGTGACTTATACAGAAACAATCCATACTGACATAGTTTATCAGAGACTGACAGGTGCAGAATAAATCTCACGCTCACATACTGTATCAGAGACGGACAGATACACAGAATGAATCTCAAACTCACATACAGTACCAGATAGTGACAGACATAATTAAACTGACACGCTCATACAGTATCAGAGATGACAGATACACAGAATGAATCTCACAATCTGATACAGTACCAGATAGTGACAGGGACAAAATTAATCTAACTCTCACATACAGTATCAGAGACTGACAGGTACACAATAAATCCCAAACTCACATACCATACCAGGAACTGACGGATATAGAATAAATGTCCATCTCACATACAGTATCACAGATTGGCAGAGAAAGAGAATGAATCTCATATTCACAAACAGTAGAAGAAACTGACAGAAACAGAATAAAGCCCACACTCACAAAGCAGACACAGATAGGTACAAAGTAAAATCCATAATCACACCAGAAACTGAGAGGTACAGACAATACAGTACATCCATATATTGGAAACTGAGTTAGAGGATAATCCACACACACATCCTTGAGACGGATAGCTGTAGAGTAAAACCCACAGTCATATGCCAGGTTGAAAGCTATATATAAAATCGACACTCACTTAAAAGGGACTGACAGATACAGATTGAAATTCGCAATAACATCACAGGTACAGGGTGAAATCCACACCCACAAGCAAAGACTGGCAGATACAGTATAATATCCGCAATCCCATACCAGAAAGAGGCAGCGACTGATTAAAACCCTTTCTTATACCACAGAAACTGACAGGTAAAGCATAAATCACCACTCAACTACTAGAAACTGACATTTACAGAGATCCCAACACACTTACATACAAGAGACAGAATGGTACAGAGCGAAATCCACACTCACACACCAGAAGCTGACAGATAAAGAATAAAATCCCAGAGATTTACAGGTACAGAGAAAAGCCCACACTGACATTCCAGACTCTGAACAATAAAGAGGAAAACAAAACTCAGGCACCAGAGAATAACAGACACAGATTAATGCCATAACTCACAAACCAATGATTTACAGATACAGACTAAATTCCACACTCCCATTCCAGAAACTGTCAGGTACTGAATAAATCCGATACTCAGACAACAGAAATTGACAAGTACAGCATAAAACCCACACTCACATACCAGAGACAGTCAGATACAGAGTGCAACTCACACTCACATACCAGAGACTGTCAGATACAGTGTGAAACTCACACTCACATACCAGAGACTGTCAGATACAAAGTGAAACTAACACTCACATACCATTAGATAACAGGTGCATAATAAATCCAAGATTTGCATACCAGAAACTGAAAATAGTGAAATAAAACAACACTCACATTCCAGAGACTGACTGACACAGGATAAAATCCACATTCACATCCCAGAGATTGTCAACTATAAGAAGATAAGAAATAGTAACATGAATAGGTTATAAAGCAATTCAAGCCTGTTCCGCCATTCAATAAGATCATGGCAGAAATTCTATCTCAACTCCTATTTCCCACCCTGTCACTATATCCCTTGATTACCTTAGTGCCCAAATATCTATTGATCTCAGTCTTGATCACAATCACCGACTGAGGTTCCACAGCCCTATGCAGTAGATAATTCCAAATATTCACAACCCTCTGAGTGAATATTTTACTCTTCATCTCAGTCCTAATTGGCCGATGCCTTATCAGGAGACTATGACCCCTAGATCTAGATTCTCCTGCCAGGAGAAACAGCCTCGCAGGTTCTACCCCTGTCAAGCTCGCTAAGAATTTGAAATGTTTCAATGAGATCACCTCTCATTCTTCTAAACTCCAGAGGATATAGGCCCATTTTACGCAATCTCTTCTCATAGGACAGCCCTCTCATCCCAGAATCAATCTCGTGAACATTTGATGCACCCCTTTTAAAGGATGTATATCCTGCCTTAGATAAGGAGACAAAAATGTGCAAAGTACTCCAGTAATGGTATAACAAAAGGCCTATATAATTGCAGCAACACATACTTGTACCTTTAATGCAACCCCTTTGCAATAAAGGCTATAATAAATTTACCTTCCTAATTGATTATTGTACCTGCATGTTAACTTTCTGCGATTCATGTAAAAGGACACTCAAATCCCTCAGAATAGGGACAAAGTAAAATCCTCAATCATATAACAGAAACTGACAGAAACATAACACAACCCACTCACACATATCAGAAAGCACAGGGGCAAAATAAAGCCCATATTCACATATTAGACACTGACTGGTACAAAGAAAACCCACACTCACATCCCAGAGACAGACAGGTTCAGAGAAAAAAACACACAAGTGGCAGAAACTGAATATAACTGTCAAAAACCCACACTCACATCCCAGATATATAAGAATTAGATGCAGGAGTAGGCCATACGGCCCCTCGAGCATCCCAGATACAGAATAAAGCCACACTCACACACCAGAGACTGGCAGGTACAGAATGACCAGCCACTCTTCCATGCCAGAAATTGAAAGGTAAAAATCAAAACCTGGCACACAGAAACCAGAATCGGACAGATGTAGAGTAAAGCACACCCTCGTACACCAAAGACTAACAGAAAGAGAGTAAAATGTGTAAACACATCCCAGAGTATGCCAGATATAGAGTAAACCCCACAAACACATCCCAGAGTATGACAGATACAGAGAAAAACAAACACTCACATCCCAGAGTTTGAGATATACAGAGTAAAATCTTCACCACAAATCCCAGATTATGACTTTTACAGAGTGACATCCTAACACACATCCCAAAGTATAACATTTAGAGAGTAAAACCAACACTCACATACCAAAGACTGAGAGACAAAGAGTAAGTCCCACATTCACATTCCAGAGAATAACAGATACAGAGTAAAACGCACACTCACATCCCAGAAAGTAGCAGGTATTGATTCAATTCCTCACACATACAACAGAAACTAAAAAAGTACATAATACAACCCACTCGCACATACAAGAAACCAAAATGTACAGAATAAAGCCAATCCTCACCAATCAGAAACTGACAGGTACAAAGAAAAACTCACACTCAAATACCATAAACTGACAGAGACAGAATAATCTCACACTCTCTCACCTGTGACTGACTGATACAGAAGAAACCCACACTCACATACCAGAAGCTGACAGGTACCTAATAAAACACACATTTGCATAGCAGAAAAGGAAGATAGTGAAAAAGAGACTCACACTGCAGAGACTGACAGATAAAGACGAAAACCCACACTCACAAACAAGAAATTTACAGATTCAGAGTGAACCATTTCTTCCATAGCAGAAATTGACTGGTATAAGGGAAAACCCACACTTATGTATCAGAAACTGACTGGTACTGAGTAAAAACAGTACAAGCATACCAGAGATCGATGGTTACAGAATTGAACCCACATTCACAAACCAGAGACTGATTGATGCAGATTATAACTCCCAATCACAAATCAGAAACAGCCAGTTATAACATAAAACCCACACTCACACTTCAGACACTGATAGATAGAGATAAAAAAATGCATTCAAATAACGAACTAACACAGACGAAAGCCCACAGTCACAAAGCAAAGATTGACAGAAACAGAATAAAACCCACTCTTACAGAACCGAAATTGAATGTTGCAGAATAAAACCCACACTCACATATCAGAGACTGACTGGTAGAGTAAAACCCAAAAGTCACAAATCAGAACCTGACAGTTACACTTTAAAACCCACACTCGCTCATCAGAGATGAAAGGTACAGTTTAAAACCCACATTCACCTACCAGAGACTGACAGGTACAGGTTGAATCACACACTGACACAGAGTATCGGAGGATGACAGATACAGAATGAATCTCACACACACAAAAAATCCAGAGACTGACAGAGAATGTACCTCACTGTCACATACAGTACTAGACACAGACAAATACAGAATCAATCACACCATGACAAGAGTATCCGAGACAGATATACAGAATTATTCTCACTCTCGCACAAAGTACTAGAGACTGACAGACACAGAATTAATCTAATTCCAAGATAGACCACAAGAGAGTGACACATATAGCAGAAATCTCACTTATACATACAGTATCAGAGAATGACACATATATAGAATCATAGAATCATATAAATTTACATCATGGAAGGAGGCCATTTCGGCTGATCGTGTCCGCGCCGGCCAACAAACAGCTATCCAGCCTAATCCCACTTCCCAGCTATTGGTCCGTAGCCCTGCAGGTTAGCGCTTCCCAATTGCACATACAAGTACATTTTGAATGTGGTTAGGGTTCCTGCCTCAATTAGGCAGTGAGTTCCAGACCCCCACAACCATCTGGGTGAATAAATGTCCCCTCAAATCCCGTCTAAACCTTCCCCTAATTAC
This sequence comes from Squalus acanthias, assembly GCA_030390025.1. Lineage (NCBI taxonomy): Eukaryota > Metazoa > Chordata > Chondrichthyes > Squaliformes > Squalidae > Squalus > Squalus acanthias. Next base: position 7,481,223 of record CM059442.1, on the reverse strand, counting down.
TTTAAATATGTGCCCCATGGTTTTTGACCACTCTGCTAAGGGAAATAGGTCCTTTGTATCCACTTTATCTATGAAGCTCATAATTTTATACACCTCAATAAGGACTCCCCTCAGCCTCCTCTGTTCCAAGGAAAAGAGACCGAGCCTATCCAGTCTTTCCTAAAAGCTAAGATTCTCTACTCCCGGCAACATCCTTGTAAATCTCCTCCGTGCCCTCTCTAGTGCAATCACATCTTTCCTGTAATGTGGTGACCAGAACTGCACGCAGTACTCTAGCTGAGGCCTAAATAGTGTTTTAGTGAAGCATAAGCCCCCTGCTCTTGTAATCTATGCCACGGCTAATAAAGGCAACCATTCCGTATGCCTTCTTAACCACCTTATCTACTTGGCCTGCTACTTTCAGGGATCTGTAGACATGCACTCCAAGGTCCCTTTGTTCCTCTACACAACTCAGTGTCCTACCATTTAATGTGTATTCCCTTTCCTTGTAACCCCTCCCCAAATCCATTACCTCACACTTCTCCGGATTGAATTCCATTTGCCACTGTTCTGCCCACCTGACCAATTTATTGATATCTTCATGCAGTCTATAGCTTCCTTCTTCAGTATCAACCACACAGCCGATTTTAGTATCAACTGCAAACTTCTTATTCATACCCACTATATTCAAATCAAGATCGTTGATATATATCACAAAACGCAAGGGACCGAGTACTGAGCTCTGCAGTATGACTTCCACACTCACACACAGTACCAGGGACTGAAAGATACAGAATTAATTTAACTCTCACACACTGTATCAGCGACTGACATATACAGAATTAATCCCAAACTTTCATAAAGCACCAGAGACTGACAGATACTGAATTAATCTAACTCTCACATACAGGATCAAAGACTGACAGGTACAGAATAAATCCCAAACTCACATGCCATACCAGGAACTGACAGATATAGAATACATCTAAATCTCACATACAGTATCACAGATTGGCAGAGAAAGAGAATGAATCTCACACAGACACAGAATGTCAGACAGTGACAGACCCAAAATTAATACACACTCGTACACAGTACCAAAAAATGATAGAGACAAAGTTAACCCGACATTTAAGACTGATTGGTGCAGAATGAATCTCACTCTCACATACAGTACCAGAGATTTACATATATATAATGACTCTAACACGCACATGCAGAACAGAGACTGACAGACAGAGAATGAATATCACAGTAACACAGATCATCAGAGGGCCTGACAGATGCAGAATGAGTACACAATCACATGCAGTACAATTGATTAGCGATAGATTCAGTCCCACACTCACATACAGTACCAGATACTAGCAGAAATGGAACGAATCTCGAAATAACATCAAGTACCTGAGACTGATAGATGCAGTACGAATTCCACTTTCATAAACCGAGTGTATTGTATACTCATGCAGAATCCTTCGCTGAAAGACAGTGCGAGAGACTGACTGATTCAGAACTAATCCGACACTAACATACAGTAGCAGAGACTGACAGATACAGAATGAATCTCAGATTCGCACACCGTCCCAGTGACTGACAGATGCAGAATGAAACTCAGACTCGCACGTCTCAATGACTAACAGATGCAGAATGAATCTCAGATTCACACATCCCAGTGACAGACAGATACAAAATTAATATCACACATGTACACTACCAGAGAATGAAAGATTCTGAAAGAATCCCAACCCTGACACACCGTACCAGATATTGACGGAAACAGATGGAATCCCACCCTGACACATGTTATCACGGATAGGAAACGAATGTATCCCACACTCACATACTGTAACAGAGACTGAGATTGAGAATGATTCCCACACTTACATAAATCACCAGAGACTGAGTGATACAGAACTTTTCACACACACCCACAGTACTATGGACTGGCAGTACTGAACTAAAGTGGCGCAGACCACACCGCAAGGCGTGAGTATAGTGCACAGGTTGGAGATCTAAATTGCTGTCCCGTGCAGCAGGAGTGCTTCGGGCCTTGTTAATGGTCTGGGAAATGGTGAATGGTCAGATGATGCTTGCTCTGCTCTTGCAATAACCTTTCTGACTGCAGAGGGCGTGCTGGAGAGAAACATTGAATCTGGTTGGATACATAAAGAAGCCAATAAGAGAGATGCAGAACAATGGAAAATGACATCACTCTTCAGCAGCCAATCACAATCATTGCCTTCACCCATCCCTCATTAGCATAGGGCGGGGGAGGCAGCCTATTTAAGCCGAGCGCGGAGCGGGTTTGTGTCATTTTGTATCTGAAATCGAGTTGGAGAATGGTTGACGAAAAGAAAGCAGCTGCGAAGAAGGGCGCCAAGAAAACCGTCACTAAACCAGCAGCGAAGGGCGGCAAGAAGCGCAGAAAGTCGAGGAAGGAGAGTTACTCCATCTACATCTACAAAGTGATGAAGCAGGTTCACCCTGATACCGGCATCTCCTCCAAGGCCATGGGCATCATGAACTCGTTTGTGAACGATATTTTCGAGCGCATCGCTGGTGAGGCTTCCCGCCTGGCCCATTACAACAAGCGCAGCACCATCAGTTCCCGGGAGATCCAGACTGCCGTGCGCCTGCTGCTGCCCGGGGAGCTGGCCAAGCACGCCGTATCGGAAGGGACAAAGGCGGTGACCAAATACACCAGCTCCAAGTAAAACTCCACGCTGTCCTGAAAGAACAAACCCAAAACACAACGGCTCTTTTAAGAGCCACCCACAACCTCTCTGAAAGAGCTGTACAATCGCATCGCTCATTAGACTCAATTTACTGTAATTATTTCCTTAACAAGTGTGTTTGAGAACGTTTGAAGTTCCAACTGTCGATTTAGTTTTGAATTCTCAGATAAGCAGTTTCACTGACCGGATGGACCTTAGCGTCGCTGTTGTATTTCCCGCCCAGTAAACCAAAGACACGGTCCTTGATCGCTATTTCCCTTTGCACTCAGACTCTGACTCTATTTCCAGCGCCTGCCGAAGAATTAAAAGCTTGTTTTCGGGAGGAGACTCAGATTTCAGACGGGCCGAATGGCCGCCAATGTGCTGTAATGACTCTAATAGCTTTGAAGTGCAGCCTGCCTCCTTTAATGAATTTTAATTATATTGTCCGTCTATTGCTTTTCTGGAAAGCTTGTGGTCATGATCTGTAATGTAATTACTGTAAAGGTGGTGGAGGTAGACTCAATCGTATCTTTCAACTGGGAATTGGATAAATACCTGAAGTAAAACAAATGCAGGGCTACAAGAAAGGGCGGGGGAGTGAGACTAGCTGAAGTCCTCTTGCAGAGAGCTGGCACAGGCTCGATGGGCCGAATGGCCTCCTAATATGCTGTAAATAATCTGTGATTCTATAATAGATTTGAAGTGCAGAATGCCACATTATTTGAATTTTTATTATATTTTCCGTTTATTGCTTTTCTAGAAATCCTTGAATATCAATCATTGAATATCAGGATTTATCTGAATAAATATTTAGCTTTCGTGAAGATTGTAAAGAGGATTGTAACTTCAACTTGGCGAGGATGCTGGAAGCTCAGATCCCTTTCTTTCTGTCACTCTGAATCTGTCACCTCCCTTTCCGCTCTCTCTGCTCTGTCTCTCATTCAAACTCCCTCTCGTTGGCCTCACGTACAGTCTGCCTTTCTCAGTACCTTTCTGTAATTCTTTAAAAGGAGGATATCCCGAATGAAGAATTCGACTAAATTAATGCTGTGGTTTCCTCTTAAAAGAGCCGTTGCTTTGTTTTATGCTTTTTCAGTGCGTTGTGAAATTTATTTGCAATGGCCACCGGCAGTGTCCCTTCCGACACCCCGTGCTTGGCCAGCTCCCCAGGCAGCACCAGACTCACAGCGGTCTGGATGCGTGTACACAATTCGCACACTTCCAAACTATTGGAGGTTAGTGCCATCTCCTGGCTGCCAGCCAGTAGTGCAACATGATAACCATTCATCAGTAACTATTTTGAATTGGAGAGAAATAACCTGAACACCTTGTTTACGTTGAGATTGAAATGATTGCAAAGTGTTTTACTCGTCCTGACTAAAGCTCCAAAGACCTATGGTGAGTGATCTGTAAATACAGAGGCTTACAGTTTAAAATTAGAGCGATAGTGTTACAGTGGTGAGTGTAGCTGCCCTTTCTAACGAGTTGATTCGGGTTCGATTCGCGGCATCGCAACCAGGCTCCTATTAATAAAGTATTGGTCATCCTATCCCAGTTTAATGCCTTCCAGCAAATACCATTTCTCTAAAATTTACAAATAACATTCATCATTCATTTGCTTCTCCCATAAAGTTGTTTTTTAATTTATTGTTGATTATTTTTAAATCCTTTATAGGTTAAAAAATAATAATCAGTGGGGTGAGGGCTCAATCCAAGCGAGATAACTATTCACAGTAGCTATTTTTAATTGGAGGGAAAGTGCCTCAGCACAGTACTGACGTTTTGATTAAAATGATTGCTGTGTATCTTTCTTGACCCACTTAGGAGCCAAAAGAAGGATATAGTCCATAAATATAAAATTTAATATATGTGGGCGATGGTGGTATAGTGGTGAGCATAGCTGCCTTCCAAGCAGTTGATCCGGGTTCGATTCCCGGACATCGCAACTGCGGTACTTTTAATAACCCTCGCAGGTCAGAACTGATTTATGGGACCTTACACCAGGATTTAGTGAGTAAAAGAAATTGTTCATTACAACTGACAAAAAACGTTCATCTTCCATGGATTCCTATGCATCTCCCAAAGAATTAAAAGGAATTTTAAAACAATAGTAAAATGGTAGTTAAAAAACAGAGAAGATTTCAGGTCACAAACAGTGCTATGGATACTGCAGGGGAAGGTCAATTATCAGAGTTGGACAGGTACAGAAACTGCCAGATACACAGTAAAGCCCATACGCAATTACGAATAATTGACAAGTACAGGATGAAAATCTCTCTTCCATACCAGAAACTGACAGGTACCAAGAAAAGCCACTCGCAATTAAGCAGAAATTGGCAGGTAAAGAGTAAGACTTACACTCAGATTTCAGAGATTGTTTCCCCTGACTGGAGAGTTTAGATCTATGGGGCATAGTCTCAGGAAAAATAGCCGGGCTTTTAAGACTAAGATAAGGAGGAATTTCTTCACTCAGAGGGTTCTGAATCTTTGGAATTCGCTGCCCCGAAGAGCTGTGGATGTTCAGTTGTTGATTATTTTCAAGGCTGAGATAGATAGATTCTTGTACTGCAGAGGAAATAAGGGATATCGGGAAAGGGCAGGAAATCGGTGTTGAGGTCGAAGATCAGCCATGATCTTATTGAATTGCAGAGCAGGCTCGAGGGGCCGTATGGACAACCCCTGCTCGAAATTCTTATGTTCTTAGAAAGTAAAACGAATATTCACACGTCATAAGTTGTCTGGTACAGATAAAACTGTACTAATATACCAGAGAACGACGGGTATAGAGTAGAACCCACATTCACATACCAAAGACTGACAGACACAGAGTAAAACATACACTCAGACACCAGGGATTGAAAGTTAGAGTGAAAACCACTCGCAATTAGCAGAAATTGATTCCATTGAAACGCTTCGTGCCCAAAAATCTATATATCTCATTCTTGAATATTCCCAAAGACTGAGCATCCACAGACCTCTGGGGTAGAGAATTGAGAAGAATCATAACACTCCGAGTGAATAAATTTCTGCTCATCCCAGACCTATAAAATTGCACCAACACTGCCATGCTCTTATTCTCCAACAACTTGCAATAAGGGCAAATATAAAATTTAATTCCCAATTGCTTGCTGTTAACTTTCTGTGATTCATGTACGAGGACGCACAAATCCCTCTGAATACGAACATTTACTAGACTTTCACCATCTAAATAAATTCCGTATTGTCAATCATATAAAGTAAAAAACACACTCACATTCCAGAGTCTGATTAATACCGAGTAAAACCCACACTCAGCCACCAGATACTGAACAACACACAGTAAAACACACACTCACTTCCCAGAGATTGTCAGATACAGTGTGAAATTCATGCTTTAGTACCAGAGACAGATACAGAGTAAAACCCACACACAATTCCCAGAGAATATTTTTTTGGGTTGCGTGATCCATTCAGATTAACATACATGTGCAGTTGTTGCCATTAGAACACCATAGGATCTGCTGCACAGGACCTGCAGCTTAAAGTGAACATTTACTACAGAGTAAACCCACACTCATATGCCAGAGACTAACAGATACAGATACAGAGTAAAAACCCAAATCACACACCAGAGACTAACAGATACAGAGTAAAACACACACTCACATACCAGTGACTAACAGATACAGAGTAAAATCCACACTCACATACCAGAGACTAATAGATAGAGTAAAACCACACTCACATCCCACAAACAGACAGATACTGAGTGAAACACACACTCACATCCCAGAGACTGACAGATACAGAGAGAAACACACACTCACATGCACGAAACTAAAAGATACAGAGTGGAACCCACACTCACATCCAGAGACTGACAGGTACAGAGTGAAATCCACACTCACATCCCAGAGACAGACAGAAACAGCGTAAAACCAACACTCAAATCACAGAGACGGACAGATACAGTGAAAAATCCACACTCAACATCCCAGAGACAGACAGATACAGAGTAAAACCCAAACTCACAACCCAGAGACGGATAGATAGAGAAATAAACACACATTCACAAACTAGAGACTGACAGATACAGAGGAAAAGCCACACTCACAACAAGAGAATGACAGATAGAGAGGAAAATATACACTCACAAACCAGAGACTGACAGATGCAGGGTAAAATCCATACTCACATCCCAGAAACTAGCAGGTACTGAATAAAACTCACACTAACATACAGAAAATCTCAGGAACAGAGGGAAACCCAAACTTACATTTCAGAAACTGGCAAGTACAGAATAAAGCCGCAATAACCGATCAGAAACTGACAGATACAGAGTGAAACACAAACTTAGATCCCAGATGCTGTCAGGGTGTATAATAAAACCCACACTCGCTGACCAGAAACTGACAGATATAAAAAAATAAGAAAAAGGAGCAGGACATAAGGCCACTCGAGCTTGCTGCGCCATTCAATACGATCATGGCTGAAATCTCTAATTTCCAGGCGTTGCTTCTGCCGAAGAAATCTTACGCCGGGCCCAGCAAGAGAAGTAAAGGGGACAAGATTTAATCTAGTAACCCAAAGGCTCGTTTCAGAGCCACCCACTGTATCTGGGAAAGGGCTGCTTACAATCTGAAGAAACAGAACTATTGATCACAATTATCCCAGCTTTGCTTTAATATTAAATCCCTACAGTTGTTAAGCTGGAAAGTTCCTGACCAGAAGTGACCCTCAAACAATCTCGGTCATAAACCGGTCAATGTCTGTTAAACATGTAGAAATCTAGATCGACAAACACAGCAGCGAGTTTGCAATTTAGATTATTGTTCTAAACTCTTTTGCTAATGGTGAATTTATTAACTAAGTTTGTTCGTTTAGGAAAATATTGGCGGGCTTTTTGAAATTAAAAAAAATGTTGGCTGTCTGACTGATCAGGGCTGTTATTTTGGCCCTCTTTTCATTGGCGGGCTAAACAGACTGTCATTGGTTGTAGGAAAACACCAATGAAATTCACAACAGAGAGACCAATCACAAGTTCGCTATCTGCGTTCCTCCAGAATGTATAAGAAGGGCAGATGTGGGAGGAGTTTCTCATTCTTACAGTGACCCTGTGGATTGTGGAAATGTCTGGAAGAGGAAAAACCGGCGGTAAAGCTCGCGCTAAGGCCAAGTCCCGCTCCTCCCGGGCCGGACTGCAGTTCCCTGTGGGCCGTGTTCACAGGCTCCTGCGAAAGGGCAACTACGCTGAGCGTGTGGGTGCCGGAGCCCCGGTCTACATGGCTGCTGTGCTCGAGTATCTGACCGCTGAAATCCTGGAGCTGGCCGGCAACGCGGCCCGCGACAACAAGAAGACCCGCATCATCCCCAGACACCTGCAGCTTGCCGTCCGCAACGACGAGGAGCTCAACAAGCTGCTGGGAGGGGTGACCATCGCTCAGGGCGGGGTGCTGCCTAATATCCAGGCGGTGCTGCTGCCCAAGAAAACCAGCACTGCCAACTCCAAGAGCAAGTAAAGCGGACAAGATTCAATCTCATAACCCAAACGCTCTTTTCAGAGCCACCCACTGTATCTGTTAAGGGGCTGAATACTGTTTTCTGTTCTATGGGACACAATTTTCCCAGATCTAATTTAACATGTTAAATCTTAAATTCTACTTTGAAATCCATTTTCGACAGTTTTGCACATTAAGTTATCTATTCATCACTCACCTGACAATCAAACACTGCCACAGTAACACAGTGACAGGTACAACAGCTAGTCTGTATTGACGAATAAATCCCTCACTCACAAGCAGTACCAATGGATGAGTGGTCGTGCTTTTCCTATACTCAGCTCTCCATCACACACTGGCACACAGCACCAGAGAGTGACAGATACAGTATCCCATATTCAGCAGTGAATCCCACATTGACAAAAGTACCAGTTTGACAGAGGCAGTGTCTATCCCACACTCAATGATCAACCACTCTGTTCACACTAGAATCGGGTGAGCGCGTCCATCTGCTTTTAATGGTTGTTTGGAGTTTTCAGCAGGACCAATAAATTACTTGGCAATGGTTTTTAGCTGAACATAAACACGATGCTGAAGTATTTTCTCCCGAAAATAAAATGGTTTCTGCTGAATGTTTGTCTCTTGTTGCAGCACTCGCTTTCAGCCAGGAGATGGCACCAACCGCTAATAGATTGGGAGTGTGCTGATTGTTTACACACATCGAGACCGCTGTGAGTCTGGTGCTGCCCGGGGAGCTGGCCAAGCACTGGGTGACCAAGCAAGCCAGCACCAAATACAACTCCACAATTTACTGACAGAAATATAGAGATCACAACGGCCCTTTTAAAAGCCACCCACAGAATCTCTGAAGGAGCCGCCAGTTTAATGCACTGATTTCGTCAGTTTATTCATTCCGGCTAACATCCTTGCAATCTCGTGAGGAAGTTATCAGAAAATTAGTGAAACTTCCCCAGTTTAATATCTGTCCCTGTTGAATTTAATAATTATAAATAAAAGTCTTTCTTTTTTGAATTTGGTGGAATGTTTCAAACTTAATTTTAAAATTGATCAATTGAGGCCAATAGTTCTGTTTAGGAAATCAGATTTTTAATCAAGCGACCAATCCGAAGTAGCCTCAGGTTACAGCGGGCACCGACAGTTACAACTGGAGACATTACAGTCCATCCAATGACCTTTCTTAAACCCTTGAATTCCATAATCCCCGACAGTATCTGTGCAGGAAGCAAACTTCAGAAGGAGAATAATCTCACAAGTTGGCCTCTTGTCACAGCAGCTCGGATCAACCTATTGTGACGTGGAAAGCTCGGTTCCCCGTCACACCATCTGTCTGATATATAAAAGCTGAATGGAAACAGAACACTGAGCGCGTGGACACACAGGAAGACTAAAATAGCATTTCACTGTGAGGGGATAATACAGGGTCCGGGGCAAAGAGTCACTTGTAACCCCATAATCCTTATAATTCAGAAGCTATTCCCATCCCCAATATATCCCCGCTCCCGGTCCCAGAGCGTTGCTCTCTCTGTGAGACGTGGGTGGCTCTTAGATTTATGCCCTGGTTGTCGTCACTAAGCATTTTACGGTGGCGCTTGGCTCCGCCTCTTCCCACCCCTTTATCTCCTTTACCTCTTCCAGACCTAACAATTCTTCACAGGAATATCAACTGAATGAAAATCTCTCGCCGTCCAGATGAATTTATGAAGCCAGCCCGGATCTGGTTGAGAAAGGCAGAGTGTGAGAGAGGTTGGGAGGAGACAGAATCAGAGTGACTGACAGAGCAGAGATAGCGTCCACTGAGCTTCAGCTCCGCCTCCAGCTTTCATGCTTCAGCTCCTCCCCCTCTCCCCGCACAGTGTTTCAACCTACAGGAAGGGCCCATGCGAGCTCCCCTCCCCCAGCTCTGCCAGCGGGTGCTGTTTCCTTAAATAACAACAGAAAACGCTGGAAAAACTCAGCAGGCCAGGCAGCATCCGTGGAGAGAGAAAGAGAGTTGACGTTTCAGGTCGATGACCTTTCATCAGAACGGTGCTGTTTCCTTTGTGCTCGGCTGATGATCGCTGTACACATTGGGGAGCGGAGATATCACGCGCCCGAGTAAGCAGCACATCGCATTGGGTCTGTGTCCACAGATGGGCATTGAGTCGGCGTAAGTTCAGCGGCAGCCGGGGACTGTTTTAAAAGGCTTGGTGGAGCAGGAACTACTCCCGGAACATGCAGGGAGTGGGGGAAGGGAGAGGCCATTTTCCGGTTGTGTTTGTACATTGTTAGGTAACATAGAATGTAAATCACCTCGCTCTTTCAAATCATTGCTGCTTTCTTCCCCCTAATCATTAGTGAATGTTCCTGAATCGGTTCCAGTCTCACCGTGTTTGTTGTTCTAGGACAGCGAACAGTGGTAACACAGCCTGACTGTGAGGATGTGGTCAGTTTCACAAAGTGCATCTATTGCAGGCAGCAGGTGGGAAGTGTGAAAGATCACATTTCAAAAATCGGTTATTTTCTTTCGGTGCGTTGAGTTCTCCAGAAACGTGTTGCTGGTGATGGGGAGATACATTGTCAGTCCCCAGATACAACAGGATCCGGGTTCTGTGGCATGCTGTTAACTACACGAGCACTCAACTCGATTTCAATAGACTGAAAACAATCGTTTGTACAGAGCAGGTGCCTGTGGTTATATTCCAAGAAGCATTCCTGAACGTTATATGTCGTCCCTTGGGAGTAGGAGATATTAACCTGGACTGTGCCAATCGGATTCATGATCCAGTGCTGGGTTTGGGTTGTGTCTGGATGCTGATAAGTTAATATAGAACCGACCGTCACAACTGGTGTGGAGAATCTGAGTGCAGCTGTACTATAGTGAGGTCAGACAATGTAACTGTTTGTATCGCGGTTTCACATCGCCAGATATTTTAATTTATTATGAACGCACATGTTAATTCTAACTTTATTTTTATATTCTACCGGCACCTGTCCATATATTATAACGAATATTGTTCTCTTATTATTCTCGTAGAAAAATACTTCAACGAGCCAGAATAAACGTAATTTTTCACCCACCCGGAACACAAGGAACAGTGCAGGCAGCTCCTTCTCACACACCGTAAGTACCTTATCACTCACAGAGCGCAGAGACACAGAACTGTCCTCAAACCTATTATCCGAGGCAGCAGAAGCAGTCAGTCCCACAGTGACCCGAATTCCCAGAGTTACATTATAAATCCCACAGTCACTTGCAGCAGTAGAATAAATGTTGTTTCAATGTCCAGACATACCGCACTGACAGGCAGATCCATTTTCACTCCCTTACTCACACACACGAACAGATAGACACTGATATGGATTCAATGCCCGCTACTGGCTGTATAGAATCATAGAATCATAGAAAGTTACAGCACGGAAGGAGGCCATTTCCGCCCATCGTGTCCACGCCGGCCAACAAAGAGCTATCCAGCCTAATACCACATCCCAGCTCTTGGTTCGTAGCCCAGCAGGTTAGAGCATCCCAAGTGCACATCCAAGTACTTTTTTAATGTGGTTAGGGTTCCTGCCTCTACCACCCTTTCTGGCAGTCAGTTCCAGTACCCACAACCCTCTGGGTGAAGACATTTCCCCTCAAATCCCCTCAAAACCTTCCCCCAATTACATTAAATCTGTGCCCCCTGGTTTTTGACCCCACTGCTAAGGGAAATGGGTCCTTTCTATCCACTTTATCTATGCCCCTCATAATTTTATACACATCAATATGGTCTCCCCTCAGCCTCCTCTGTTCCAAAGCAAACAAACCCAGCCTATCCAGTCTTTCCTAATAGCAAAGATTATCTACACTTGGCAACACCCTTGTAATTCTCCTCCGTACCCTCTCTAGTGCACGGACACGGACTATCAAGCCCAACAAGTACCATACAAGACCAGAGAGTCGGAGGTAATGGACTGAACCAAACCTCATCCTGAGACAGTCACAGATAATCTCAAACTAGCATTGGCCTACACAAGGTGGAGAAGGAATGGAATCCAACAGTCACACAGAGCAAGAATAGTATAGTACTAGGGACTGTCAATGAAATAATGAATTTTCCACTCACATACATTCCAAATGTAACAGATACATAATCAATCCCACACTCGCAAGAAGTAGCAGAAATTTACAAGCTACAGAATTAATCCCACACTCACAATCAGTACCAGAGACCGAGAGACACAGAGAATAATAGATTGATTAGAATCACAATCAATTACAGTACCTGAGACTGACATGACAGGTACAGAGTAACATCAACACTCACACATCAGTAACCGAGATATGTGTATCGGCTTTACACTGTATTTGAGAGAGACTGACAGATATGGAAAAAGCCCACATTCACATCACAGAGACTGACAGTTAAAGCCTAAAATCCAACCAGCATACCTGAAAATGACAGCTACAGAAGCAAACCCATAATCACATACCTGAAACTCTCAGGCAAAGAGCAAAGCCCTACTCACAGCCCAGAGATTGACAGATACAGTTTAAAACCCACACTTGCATCCCAGAGACAGATATCTATGAAGTAAAACCAACACTCACATACCAGAAACTGGTAGGAACTGATTAAAATCCTCACTCACATAACAGAAACTGGCAGGTACATATGAGAACCCACCTGCACATACCAGAAACAAACAGATACAGAATTAATTGCATGCTCACATATCAGACACTGACATTTAAAGAGAAAACAAAGCACACTCACATCCCATTGACTGACAGATACAGATTCAAACTCGCACACACATGCTCGAAGCTGAAAGGCACATAATAAAAACCCACATTTGGCTAACAGAAAAATAATCTAGGGCAAGAAACAAAACTCACAAAGCAGATACAGACAGATAAAGCTCAAATAGCAGAATCTTACAGATTCAGAGAAACTCCTCTCTTCCTTAGCAGAAATTGACAGGTAGTCAGGAAAACAAATACTCATATATCCGGAGTTGACTGGTAAAGAGTAAAATCCAAACTCATATATCAGACAACACAGCTAAAGAATTAAGACCACACTCACGTACCAGATACTAACAGATTCAGAACAAACCCCTCACTTTCATACCAGATCAATGAATCAAAGAGCTGAATGGCACAGAAGGAGGCCTTTCGGCCCAAAAAGAGCTATCCCGCCTAATCCAACTTTCTAGCTCTAGGTCCGTAGCCTTGCAGGTAACAGCATTTCTTCAAGTGCATATCCAAGTACTTTTTAATGTGATGATGGTTTCTGCATCTAACAGCTTTTCAGGCAGTGCATTCCAGTCCCCCACCATCCTCTGGGTGATAACAATTCTCCTCAAGTCCCCTCTAATCCTTCTACCAATTACTATAAATCTATGATTGTGTGTTTAATATTTCAGGTTAGAAAGGCTTAAGAAAGGACAGGGCAACTGGAAGAGGAGGAGGGGGTCCCCTTGTTGAATAAATATAACATTAAAGACTTAGTCAGAGAAGATATAAGTAAGGGAAAGCAATCAATGAAGAATCCATGGTTAGAACTGAGGACAAGAGAGGACTTCAAACTGAAATGGAAGTTTTCTGCAGATCTCCTGATAGCAGCATTGAAGTGGCAGAATTCATTAATTCACAGATTAAAGAGACTTGTGAAAGTACACATTTCAAAAATTGGTTATTTTGTTTGGGTGCGTTCAGTTCTCCAGTACCGTGCTTAACGAGATACTTTGTCGCTCCCTAGGATCCATCAGATCTGGACATTCTGTAAACTACACAGGCCCTCAACTCGGTTTCAACAGATTGAAAACAGTGGTGTACAGGCCAGGAACTAGTTGTTATATTCCACAAAGCGATTCAGAACTTTACAGGTAGTCCAATGGTAATGGGAGATATAAACCTGGACTGTGCCAATCGGTGGTCCCATTCATGGTCCAGTGCTGGATTTGGGTTGTGTCTGGATGCTGATAATTTACTATATAACCGTCCTACACACCTGGTGTGGAGATTCTGAGTGCCACTGTACTGCAGTGAGGTCAGACAATGACACTGTTTGTATTGCGCTTTCCTCTCTCCAGATACTTAACTTTATTACAAACAAACACATTAATTATAACTTTATTTTCATATTCTACCGGCTCCTGTACATATCTTATAACTAATATTGTTCTCATATTATTATTCTCATAGCAAAATACTTCAATGAGCCAGAATGAACGTGACCTTTCCTCCACCCGGATCACAAGGAACAGTGCAGGCAGCTCCTTCTCACACACAGTAAGTACATTATCACTCGCAGAGTGCAGAGACACAGAACTGGCCTCAATCTTATTATCACAGGCAGCAGAAGCAGTCAGTCTCACAGTGACCAGAATTCCCAGAGTTACATTATAAATGGCACTCTCACTTGGAGCAGCAGAATAAGATGTTGTTTCCAAGTCCAAACATATTGCACTGACAGGCAGAACAATTGTCATTCCCTTACTCACAAACAGATAGACACTGATACACTGTCAATCCCCACTGCTGACTGTACACGGACTATCAAACCCAACAACTGAAATACAAGACTGGAGAATCGGAGGTAATTGACTAAACCAAACCCCCTCCTGAGACAGTCACTGATAATCTCATATTAGTATTGGCCGCCACAATGTGGAGAAGGAACGGAATCCAACAGTCACACAGAGCAAGAACAGTACAGTACAAGAGACTATCAATTAAATAATGAATCTCCCACTCACTCACATTACCAGTGTAACAGAGGCATAATCAATCCCACACTCACAAACAGTACCAGAGACTGACAGCTACAGAATAAAGCCCACACTCACAAACAGTACCAGATACTGAGAGACACAGAGTGAGTCATACATTCAGACACAGTGAATTACAGATTGAGAACGAATCACAATCACTTACGGTACCTGAGAATGACTGCCTGGCAGATACATAGTGAAACATACACTCACAAATCAGAGACCGGCAGATATGACTAAAATCTACACTCTGTACAAGAAACTGTCAGGTACTTATTAAAACCCACAATCACATACTGTCTGTGTGGAGTTTGCACATTCTCCCCGTGTCTGCGTGGGTTTCCTCCGGGTGCTCCGGTTTCCTCCCACAGTCCAAAAATGTGCGGGTTAGGTTGATTTGGCTATGATAAATTGACCCTTAGTGTTAGGGGGGGATTAAATATGTGGGGTTACAGGGATAGGATGGGATATGTTAGGGGGAATTAAATACGTGGGGTTACGGGGATAGGGTGGGATATGTGGCGGTGCAGGTTCGATGGGGATTCTGTGTGAGAAAGCAGGGACAGGGTACTGGATTTGGATGATCAGCCATGATCGTATTGAATGGTGGAGCAGGCTCGACGGGCCGAATGGCCTACTCCTGCTCCTAGTTTCTATGTTTCTATGTTTCTAAACTGTCAGTAAGAGAGTAAGACTCACTCATAACTACCAGAAACTGTCAGGTACTGAATAAAACACACAATCACATACTAGAAAATAACAGATACAGAGTAAAACCCACTCTCACATAGCAGAGACAGGCAGGTATAAATTTTCACAAGCTATTCCATACGAGAAACTGATAGATACAGAATTAAACCCACATTCACGTACTTGAAACTGACAGGTACAGAAAAAAACCCAAGCTCACAAATCAAAAACTGACAGATACAGAGTTAAAACCGCACTCCCATCTCAGAAAGTGGCAGCTATAGAGTAAAATCAAACACTCATACATCAGAAACTGACATATATAGAGTCAAACCCACACTCATATCACAGGTAGTGGCAGCCAAAGAGTAAAATCCACTGTAACATAAAAGACACTGACAGATACAGAGTCAAACACACAATTACGTTCCAGAAACTGAGATTAAAACCCTCACTCATAAAACAGAAATTTACAGGTACAGTGCAAAAGCAGGGCTAACACACCAGAAACTGACAGGTACAGAATAAAATCCCACTCAAATAAGAGAAAATGAAATTTGCAGTGTACAACCCACACTCACATCCCAGAGCATGAACGATGCAGAGGAAAACTACACTCACATACCAGATACTGACAGGTACAGATTTAAATCCATACTCACATACCAGAAACTGACAGGTACAGGTTGAAATCCATACTCACATATCAGAAACTGACAGGTACAGATTGAAATCCATACTCACATACCAGAAACTGACAGGTGTAGGTTAAAATCCACAATCACATACCAGAGATTAAGAGATAGACATTAAAAAGACACACTCGCATACCAGAGACTGAGAGATACAGAGTAAATCTCATACCTACATAGAAGAAACTGAGAGATACCGAATGAAGCACAAACTCACATATCATAAACGGACAGATATAGATTAAATCCCACTCTCACATATCAGAAACTGAATGATACAGGACAAAGCCCCACTCACTTACCAGAAACTGACAGTTATAAGACAAAATCCCTCTCACAAACCAGAAGCTGACAGGTACAGGACAAAACCGCACTCACATATCAGAAAATGGCAGTTACAGACAAAACCCCTCTCACATACCAGAAAATAGCAGTTACAGACAAAACCCCTCTGACATACCAGAAACTGACAGGTACAGGACAAAACCCCTCTCACATACTCCCTCCCTAAGAGCAATGTGGGAGTAACTTCACCACACGGACTGCAGCGATTCAAGAAGTTGGCTCACCACCACCTTCTCAAGGGCAATTAGGGATGGGCAATAAATGCTGGCCTTGCCAGCGACGCCCACATCCCATAAACGGATAAAAAAACACACTCACATCCCAGAGACAGACAGCCATACAATAAAACACACACTCACATGCCAGAGTCTGAACGATACAGAGAAAAACCGCATTCACACAACAGAGACCTCGTGATACAAAATAAACCCACACTAACATACTAGAGACTGAAAGCGACAGCATTTTACCCACTCTTCCATATCAGAAAGAGACAGGTACAAAATAAAACCCACATTCACATACCAGAAACTGATAGTTACAGACATAATCTCGCACTGACATTAATGTTCTGTGATTGTATAAAATGACGCTGGCCGGAATGAATAATTCGATGAAATTAATCTTAAAAGAGCCGTTGCTTTTGTTTATGCTTTTTCAGTGCGTTGTGTAATTTATTTGTAATGGCCACCGGCATTGTCCCTTCCGACACAACGGCGTGCTTGGCCAGTTCCCCGGGCTGCACCAGACTAACGGCGGTCTGGATGTGTGTACACAATCCGCACACTCCAAACTATTGGAGGTTGGTGCCATCTCCTGGCTGCCAGACAGTACTGCAACAAGATAACCATTCATCATCAACAGTTTAAATTGGAGAGAAGTAACTTAGACACCTTGTTTACGTTCAAATTAACATCATTGCTATTTATCTTACTGGATCCATTTTAGAGCCAAAAGAAGGATATAGGCCGTAAATATAAAAGAAGCACATATTGGCGATGGTCGTTTATTGGTGAGCATAGCTGCCTTCCAAGCAGTTGACCCGGGTTCGATTCCCAGCCATGGCAACCAAGGTACTTTTAATACCTCTCGCAGGTCAGAACTGATTTATGGTACATTGTTTAAAAAAAAAATGAGTTCTCATTCAGAAACAATAGAAAAAATGGTAATTAAAAAACACAAAAAAGGGATAAGAGCAGAGTTCAGGTCACAAACAGTGTTAAGGATACTCCAGGGGCAGGTAATACTAAAATAACACTGTCGTTACAGCAAAAGTGAAAAATAATGAACGTGTTAAATTAAACGGTGTGAGAAAGGCAGCATCAGGTCAGGTGAGGGTCTCTTGCCCAAGGAAGAGATTTACAGACTGACACGTGATGTATAGTCATCGAATCATAGACATTTACAGCACAGAAGGAGGCCATTCGGCCCATCTTGTCCATGCCGGCCGACAAAGTGCTATTCATCCTAATGCCACTTTCCAGCACTTGGTCCTTAGCCTTGCAGGTTATTGAAATTCAAGTGCATATCCAAGTACGTTTTAAATGAGATGAGGGTTTCTGCTTCTACTACACTTTCTGGCAGTGAGTTCCAGAACCCCACCACCCTGAGGGTTAAAAACATTCTCCTCAAATCACCTCTAAAACCTCTGACCAATTACTGAAAAATATAACCCCTGCATATTGACCCTTCTGTTAAGGGAAACAAGTCCTTCTTCTCCACTCTATCTAGGCCCCTCATCATTTTATACATGTTAATTAGGCCTCTCTTCAACCTTCTCCGATCGAAAAAAACCAACCCCAGGCTATACGATCTGTCCTCAAAACAAACATTCCCCAGCCCAGGCAAAATCCTCGTAAATCTCCTCTGCACCCACTCTCGTGCAATCACATATTTCCTGTAATGTCGTTACCAGAACTGCACCCAGTATTCTAGCTGTGGCCTAACTAGTGTTTTATACAGTTCAAGCATAACATCTCTGCTCTTAAATTCTATGCCTCGGCTAATAAAGGCAAGTATCCCATATGCCTTCCTAACCATCTCATCTACCTGCCCTGCTACATTCACGGATCTGTGGACATGCACTCCAAGGTCCCTCTGATTCTCTGCACTACCATTTATCGTGTTAGCCCTCCCTAAATGCATGACCTCACACTTCTCCAGATTGAATTCCATTTGCCACTGTTCTGCCCACCTGATAAGTCCATTGATATCTTTCTGCAATCTACAGCTTTCTTCTTCATTATCAATCACAGGGACAATGTTTGTATCATTTGCAAACTTCTTAATCATATTTCCCACATTCAAGTCTAAATCATTGATATGTACCACAAAAAGCAAAGGACCCAGTAACTACACTAAATCTAGCAGAATTATGATCACTACCACCAATATGCTCTCCTACTGATACCATTTCCACCTGCTCAGCTTCATTCCCTAAATCTAGGACCAGAACCGCCCCCTCTCTTGTTGGGATTGCTCCATACTGGCTAAAAAATCCCCTAGTATTACTGCCCTATCTTTGTACGTCTCAGAAATGTTCCTACATATTTGCTCTTCTAACCCCCTCTGACTCTTTGGGGTCTATAGTACACTCCCAGCAGTGTGATTGCCCCTTTTCTGCTTTTCAGTTCAAACCATATGGCCTCCTTGGATGATCCTTCAAATATATCATCCATCCTCACAGCTGTAATTGTTTCTTTAATCAATATTGTGACCCCCTTTTTTTTATCCCCCCTCTCTATCTCGTCTGAAAAAACAGTAACCAGGAATGTTGAGCTGCCATTCTTGCGCTTATTTCAGCCATGTCTCAGTAATAGCTATAATATCATAACCCCACGTGTCTAGCTATGCTCTCAGCTCATATGCTTTATTCCCTAGACTCCTTGCATTGAAGTATATACCATTTAGTACTGCCAAATTCCCTGGTTGTCTATTTTCTAGCCTAGCCTTCCGCTGCCTTCCAAACGTGCTTACTAATTGTCTGCCTTCCATGCCCAGCATTTCTTCTCTACCTTCTGAATCTCCTCTCAATTTCCCATCCCCTTGCCAAGCTAATTTAAACACTCCACAACAGCACTAGTAAACCTCCCTCACCCCCTGCAAGGAATTGGGTCACGGTCCTCATGAGGTGCAACCCGTCCGGCTTGTACAGGTCCCACCTCCCACAGATAAATTCCCAATGCCTCAGAAATCTAAAGCCCTCCCTGCAGCAACATCTCTCCAGCCTGGCATTCATCTGCTCTGTCCTTCTATTTCTGTACTCACTAGCACATGGCACTGGGCGTATTCGGGAGATTACTACCTTTGATGTCTGCATTTTAATTTCTTTCCTAGCTCCCTAAAATCTGGCTGAAGGACCTCATCGCTCTTTCTCTCTATGTCGTTGGTACCAATATGGACCACGACCTCTGGCTATTCACCCTGCCCCCTCAGAATGTCCTGCAGCCGCTAAGTGACATCCTTGACCCTGGCACCAGGGAGGCAACATACCATCCTGGAGACACGTCAGCAGCTGCAGAAACGCATGTCTGCTCTCCTAACTATAACATCCCCTATGACTATTGCTCTTCCAATCTTTTTCCTCAAAATTTGTGCAACTGAGCCACCCATGGTGCCATGGACTTGGCTTTGGCTGCACTCCACAGATGAACTATCGCCCCCACCAGTATTCAGAGCTGAAAACCGGTTAGCGAGCGAGATGCACTCAGGCAATTCCTGCCCTAACTGCCTGGAACTCCTCTTGTACATAAGAACATAAGAAATAGGAGCAGGAGTAGACCTTTCGGTCATTCGAGCCTGCTCCACCATTCAATAAGGTCATGGCTGAACTGATCTTCGCCTCAACTCCATTTTCATGCCCGCTCCCCCGAACCCTTGATTCCCCAGTTTTTGAAAAATCTCTCTACCTCCGCCTTGAATATTTTCAATGACCCAGCCTTCACAGCTTTCTGGGGTAGAGAATTCCAAAGATTCACGAACATCTGAGAGAAGATATTACTCCTCATCTCCATTTTAAATGGGTGACCCCTTATTCTGAAACTTTGCCCCCTAGTTCTAGGTTCCCCCACGAGGGGAAACATCCTCTCAGCATCTACCCTGTCAATCCCGATCAGAATCGTATATGTTTCAATAAGATCACCTCTCATTCTGCTAAACTCCAGAGAGTATAGGCCCAACCTGCTCAACCCTTCCTCATAAGACAACCCCTTCAACTCAGGAATCAACCGAGTGAACTTTCTCCGGACTGCCTCCAATGCAAGTATATCCTTTCTTAAATAAGGAGACCAAAACTGTACGCAGTTTTACAGGTTTGGTCTCACCAACACCCTGTACAGTTGCAGCAAGAGTTCACAACTTTTATCCTCCAGCCCCTTTTTGCAATAAAGGCCAATATTCCATTTGCCTTCCTAATTACTTACTGTACCTTTTGCGTTTCATGTATGAGGACTCCCAGATCCCTCTGTATCGCAGTATTCTATAGTCTCTCTCTGTTTAAATAATATTTTGCTTTTTTATTCCGCCTAGAAAATTGTATAACCTCACATTTTCCCACATTATAGTTCATCTGCCAAATTTTTGCCCATTCACTTTACCTATCTATATCCCTTTGTAGACACTTTGTGTACTCCTCACAACTTGCTTTCCCACCTACCTTTGTATCGTTAGCAAATTTGGCATGTCATCCATTAAATTAATATAGATTGTAAATAGTTGACGCCCCAGCACTGATCCCTGTGGCACCACACAAGTTACAGTTTACCAACCTGAAAATGACCCATTTATTCTGACTCTCTGTTTTCTGTTAATTAGCCAATCCTCTATCCAATCTAATATATTACCCCCAACACCGTGAGCTCTTATCTTGTGCAGTAAACATTTATGCGGCACCTTATCGAAAGCCTTCTGGAAATACAAATACTCTACATCTACTGGTTCCCCTTCATGCACCCTGCTCGTTACATCCTGAAAGAACTCTAGAAAAATTGTCAAACACGATTTACCTTTCTTAAAACCATGTTGACTCTGCTTGATTGTGTTATGATTTTCTAAATGTCCTGCAATTACTTCCGACTGTCTGTCGGTCACCCATTCGCTCTCTGCCTGCACACACTTAAGCAACTCCTGAAACGGGATATCCACGAAGTTCTCAGCCTCCCGGATATATCCCACACTGGCACACGGTCCCAAAGACTGAAAGATGGAGAATCTAGCCGACATTCACCTGTGAATCCCACAATTGCACATAGTACCAGTTTGACAGAGGCAGTGTCTATCCCACACTTAATGATCAACCACACTGTTCACACTAGAATCGGGTGAGCACATCATAATAACATAACAACATAAGAAATAAGAGCAGGAGAAGGCCATACGGCCTGTCGAGCCTGCTCCGCCATTCAATAAGATCATGGCTGATCATCGACCTGAACTCCACTTTCCCGCATACCCATATCTCCATGTCCCTTGTGTCCCCCAGAGTCCAAAAAACTGTCTATCTCAGCCTTGAATACATTCAAAGACTCAGCATGCACAGCCCTCTGGGGCAGAGAATTCCAAAGATTCACAAAACTCTGAGTGAAGAAATTCTTCCTCATCTCAGTCTTAAATGGCCGACCCCTTATCCTGAGACTATGCCCCCTAGTTCTAGGCACTCCAGCCAGGGGAAACAATCTCTCAGCATTTACCCTGAAAATCCACTTCAGAGTCTTGTATGTTTCAATGAAATCACCTCTCATTCTTCTAAACTCCAGAGAGTATAGGCCCATTCTACACAATCTCTCATCATAAGACAGCCATCTCATCCCAGGAATCAATCTAGTGAATCTTCGTTGCACCGCCTCCAAGGCAAGTATATCTTTCCTTAGATAAGACCAAAACTGTGCACAGTACTCCAGGTGTGGTCTCACCAAGGCCCTATACAATTGTAGCAAGACTTCCTTCCTCTTATACTCCGAAGCACTTACAATAAAGGCCAATATGCCATTTTCCTTCCTTATTTCTTGCTGTACCTGCATGCGACCTTTCTGTGTTTCTTGCACGAGGACACCCAAATCTCTCTGAACACCAACATTTGAAAGTTTCTCACCATTTAAAAAATATGCTGTTTTTATATTCTTACTACCAAAGTGAATAACCTCACATTTCGAAACATTATACTCCATCTGTCACCTTACTGTTCATCTGCTTTTAATGGTTATTTGGAGTTTTGAGCTGGACCAATAAAATATTTTGCTCTGGTTTGCAGCTGAACATAAACACGATGTTGAGGTATCACTGTCGAATTTAAAATGGTTTCTGCTGAATGATTGTCTCTTGTTGCAGCACTCGCTTTCAGCCAGGAGAGAGCACCAACCTCTAATAGTTTGGAGTATGCGGATTGTGTCCACACATCCAGACCGCCGTGAGTCTGGTGCTGATCGGGGAGCTGACCAAGCACGGGGTGAACAAGTACGTCAGCTCCAAATAAAACTCCACAATTTACTGACAAATTATACAGAAAACACAACGGCTCTTTTAAGAGCCACCCACAGCCTCTCTGAAGGGGCCGCCAGTTTAATGCACTGATTTCGTCAGTTTATTCATTCCGGCTAACGTCCTTTCAATCTGGTGAGGTAATTATCAGAACAATAGTATAACTGCCCCATTTTAATGTCTGTCTCTGTCGAATTAAATAATTATAGTTAGAATTCTTTCTTTGTTGAATTTGGTTGAAATTTGCAAACTTAATTAAAAACATTGATCAATTCAAGCTAATAGATACTTCTTTTACGGAAAAGGGATTCCATTCAAGCGACCAATCCGAAGTAGCCTCGGGATAGAGCGGGCTCCGACAGTTAGAACTGGAGTCATTACAGTCCATTCAATGACTTTACTTAAACCCTTGAATTTCAAAATCGCCGACAGTATCTGTGCAGGAAGCAAACTTCAGAAGGAGAATAATCTCACAAATTGGCCTCTTGTCACAGCAGCTCGGCTTAACCTATTGTGACGTGGAAAGTTCCGGTTCACCGTCACACCATCTGCAATCTGGTGAGGAAATTATCAGAAAATTAGTGAAACTGCCCCAATTTCATATGTGTCTCTGTTGAATTTAATAATTATAAAGGAAAGTCTTTCTTTTTTGAATTTGGTGGAATGATTCAAACTTAATTTTAAAATTGATCAATTGAGGCCAATAGTTAGTTCTGTGAAGGAAATGGGGTTCCAATCAAGCGACCAAACCGAAGTAGCCTCAGGTTACAGCGGGCACCGTCAGTTAGAACTGGAGACATTGCAATCCATCCAATGACTTTTCTTAAACCCTTGAATTCGATAATCCCCGACAGTATCTGTGCAGGAAGCTAACTTCAGAAGGAGAATAATCTCACAATTTGGCTTCTTGTCACAGCAGCTCGGCTTAACCTATTGTGACGTGGAAAGTTGTGGTTCACCGTCACAACATCTGTCTGATATATAAAAGCTGAATGGAAACAGAACACTGAGCGCATGGACACCCAGGAAGACTAAAAGAGCATTACACTGTGAGGGGAGAATACAGGGTCCGGGCCAAAGAGTCACTTGTAACCCCATAATCCTTATATTTCTGAAGCTATTCCACACACCAATATATCCCCGCTCCTGTTCGCAGGGCATTGCTCTCTCTTAGAAGAGCCTTTGTTTAGTGCCCTGGATGTTGTCACTAAGCACTTTACTGTGGCGCTTGACTCCTCCTTTTTCCCAGTCCTTTTCGTCTTTTACCTCCTCCAGACATGGCGATTCCTTACAGGAATATAAACTGAATGATAAACTCTCGCTGTCCTGATGTATTTATGAAGCAAAGTACATCTATTGCAGGCACCAGGTGAGAAGTGTGAAAGAACACGTTTCAAAAATCGGTTATTTACTTTCGATGCGTTGAGTTCTCCAGAACCGTGCTCCTGGTGATCGAGAGCTACATTGCAGATCCCTAAGATACATCAGGATCCGGGCTCTGAGACATTCTGTTAACTACACAGACCCTCAATTCGGTTTCAATAGACTGAAAACAATTGTTTGTACAGCCCAGGTACCTGTGGTTATATTCCAGGGAGCCATTCTGAATTTTTCAGGTCGTCCCATTGAAATGGGAGATTAAACCCTGCACCAATCGGGTGCTCCAATTAATGGTGGAATGCTGGGTTTGGGTTGTGTCTGGCTGCTGATAACTTACAATAGAACCGGCCTACACACCTGGTGTGGAGAATCTGAGTGCCGCTGTACTGTAGTGCGGTCAGACAATGACACTGTTTGTATCGCGGTTTCCTCTCTCCAGATAATTTACTTTATTATAACCAGACACATTAATTATATCTGTATTTTTATATTCTCCAGGAACCTGTCGTTATCTTACAACTAATATCGTTCACAGCAAAATACTTCAAAGAGCAACAATAAATGTGATTTTTCCTCGACCCGGAAAACAAAGAACATTGCAGACATCTCCTACTCACACACAGTAAGTACATTATCAGTCACAGAGCGCAGAGACACAGAACTGGCCTTAATTATCACAGGCAGCAGAAACAGTCAGTCCCACAGTGACCGGAATTCCCCCTTTTACATTATGAATTCCCCTGTCACTTGCAGCAGTAGAATAAGATGTTGTTTCAAAGTTCAATCTTATCGCACTGACTGGCAGATCCATTTTCACGCGCTTACAACACACACGAACAGATAGACACTAATACGGTGTCAATCCACGCTGCTGGCTGCACACTGACTGTCAAACCCAACAACTAACAGACAAGACTAGAGAATTGGAGGTCATTGACGGAACCAATCCTCCTCCTGAGACAGTCACTGATAATCTCAAAGGAGCATTGGCCTACACAAGGTGGAGTAAGAGTGGAATCCAACACTCACACATAGCAAGAACATTACAGTACAAAAGTCTGTCAATTACGTAATAATTTTTACACTCACACACATACCAGCCTAACAGGTAAATAATCAATCCCACACTCACAAACAGTAGGAGTAATGACATTAACAGAAAAAAGCCCACACTCACAAAACAGAGACAGACAGGTACAAATAAAATCCACAAACACAGCAGAAACTAACAGGTACAGACAAAACACTACATTCATATAATAGGAACTGAGTTAGAGTAAAATGCACACACACATCCTGGAGACCGATAGCTATAGAGTAAAACCCACACTCACATAATAGGTTTAAAGCTATAGATAAAATCAACACTCAATTAAAAGAGACTGAGAGATACAGAGTGAAACTCGCACTCACATCACAGAGAGTGACAGGTACAGGTTGAAACCCGCACTCACAGGCGTAGACTGGCAGATACAGACTAAATTCCACACTCCCATCCCAGAAACTGTCAGGTATTGAATAAATCCCTTACTCTTACAACAGAATTTGACAGGAACACCATATAACACACAATCATAAACCAGAGACTGTCAGAAACAGAGTGAAACTCAGACTCTCATACCAGAGACTGTCAGATACAGAGGAAACACACACTCACATTCCAGAGACTGTCAGATACAGAGTGAAACTCACACTCACATACCAGAGACTGTCAGATACAGAGTGAAACTCACATACCAGAAGATCACAGGTGCATAATAATTCCAAGATTTGCATACCAGAAACTTAAGATAGTGCAATAAAACAGCACTCACATTCCAGAGACTGACAGATACAGCTTAAAACCACAATCACATCCCAGAGATTGTCAGCTATAAGAAGATACGAAATAATAGCAGGAATGGGTTATAAAGCCCCTCAAGCCTGCTCCGCCATTCAATAAGATCAGGGCAGCACTTCTACCACAACTCCAATTTCCCACCCTATCCCTATATCCCATGATTCCTTTAGTGCCCAAAAATCTATGATCTCAGTCTTGAATGCACTCATCGACTGAGCTTCCACAGCCCCAAGCAATAGAGAATTCCAAACATTCACAACCCTCTGAGTGAATACGTTTCTCTTCATCTCAGGGAAACAGCCTCGCAGCTTCTACCAATGTCAAGCCCTTTAACAATGTGAAATGTTGTCAGTGAGATCACCTCTCATTCTTCTAAACTCCAGAGAATATAGATCCACTTTGCTCAATCTCTCCTCATAGGAGAGCCCTCACATCCATGGAATCAATCTTGTGAACATTTGTTGCGCCCCCTCTAAAGGATATATATCCTGCCTCAGATAAGGAGGACAAAATGTGCAAAGTACTCCAGTTGTGGTTAACCAAAGGCCTATATAATTGCAGCAACACTTAATTATACTGTTACTGCAACCCCTTTGCAATTAAGGCTAACATACCATTTAGCTTCGTAACTGATTGTTGTAACTGCATGTTAATTTTCTCCAATTCATGTAAAAGAACACTCAAATCCCTCTGAATAGGGACAGAGGAAAACCTACACACACGTACCAGAGAGCGTGAGGCATAGAGTAAAACCCTCAATCATATAACACAAACTGACAGATATATAATACAATACAATCACACATACCAGAAATTACAGGCACAAAATAAAGCCCATATTCACATGCCAGACACTGGCTGGTACAAAGGAATACCCACACTCACATCTGTGAGACAGACAGGTAAATAGTAAAAAACACACACACGTGTCAGAAACTGAATATTACAGACAAAAACCCACACTCACATCCAAGAGATACAAGAATTAGAAGCAAGAGTATGCCATACGGCCCCTCTAGACTCATAGATACAGAATAAAGCCACACTCACACACCAGAGACTGTCAGGTACAGAATGACAACCCATTATTCCATGACAGTAACTGACATGTAAAGAGTAAAACCTGGCACTCGGAAACCAGAAACTGACAGATATACAGTAAAACCCGCGCACACCACAGACTTAGAGATACAGAGTAAATCCCGCACACACATATCATAATATGACAGATATTGAGTAAAACCCAAACTCACATCCCAGAGTTTTACAGATACAGGATAAAACCCCCACACACATCACAGATTATGACATATAAAGAGTAAAAACCACGCACACATCCCAGAGTATAAAATTTACAGAGCAAAACCCACAATCACATCCCAGAGACAGACAGATACAGAATAAAACACTCACTCACACACCAAAGAATGAGAGATACAGAGTTTGTCTCAATTTCACATTCCAGAGACTAACAGATACAGAGTAAAACTCACACTCACATCCCAGAAAGTAACAGGGACTGATTCAAATCCACACATACAACAAAAACTGAAAAGTACAAAATATTACCCACTCGCACATACAAGAAACCAAAATGTACAGAATGAAGCCAATCCTCACCAACAAGAAACTGACAGGTAAAAAGAAAAACGCACACTCAGATACCAGAAACTGACAGAGATAGAATAATCTCACACTCACTCACCTATGACTGACTGCTGCAGAAGAAATCCACATTCACATCCAGAAGCTGACAGATACATAATAAAACATACCTTTGCATAGCAGAAAAAGTGGATAGTGAAAAAGACACTAACATAGCAGAGACTGGAAGATAAAGACAAAAACCCTCACTCACGTACCAGAAACTTACAGATTCAGAGTAAACCCTTTCTTCCATAACAGAAATTGACAGGTAGAATAGAAAACCCACACTCATGTATCAGAAACTGACTGGTACTGAGTAAAACCAGTACTAGCATACCAGAGATCAAAGGTTACAGAATAGAAACCACATTCACAAGCCAGAGACTGATCGATGGAGAGTAAATCTCACAATCACAAATCAGAAACAGCCAGTTATAGCATAAAACCCACACTCACATGTCAGACACTGCTGGATAGAGAATAAAAAATGCATTCAAATAACATAGACCGACAGACACAGACTAAAACCTATATTCACAAAGGAAAGACTGACAGAAACAGAATAAAACCCACTCTCACAGACCAGAAATTGAAAGATGCAGAGTAAAACCCACACTCACATATCAGAGACTGACTGGTAGAGTAAAACCCAAAATTCACATATCAGAAACTGACAGTTACAGTGCAAAACCCGCACTCTCTCATCAGAGACTGACAGGTACAGAGAAAAACCCATATTCACGGACCAGAGACTGACAGGTACAGTTTAAATCAGACACTCACATACCATACCAGAAAATGATAGAGACACAATGATTCCCACACTGACACCGATTATTAAAGACAGACTTTTACTGAATTCATCTCACTCTCAGAAAATCCAGAGAATGTACTTCACTGTCACATACAGTACTCGACACTGATAAATACAGAATCCATCACACAATAACAAGAATATCAGAGACAGATATACAGAATGATTCTCCCTCTCAAACAAAGTACAGGAGACAGACAGACACAGAATTACACGAATTCCAAGTTAGACCACAAGAGACTAACATATATAGTATAATTCTCACTCATACATACAGTATGAGAGAATGACACATACAGAATGACTCCCACACTCACACAGAGTACCAGAGACTGACAGATACAGAATTAATTTAACTGTCACAAACAGTATCAGAGACGGATAACTAAAGAATGAATCCCACACTTTCATACAACACCAGAAACTGACAGATACTGAATTACTCTAACTCTCACATACAGAATCATCGATGGACAATGAAAGAATGAATCTCACACTAACTCAGAAAATCAGAGACAGACAGGTAGAGAATGAATTCCACACACATATACAGTAGCAGAAAATGATAGAGACAAAATGAATCCCACTCTGATACAGACTAATAAGGACTGACTGATAAAGAATGAATCTCACTTTCAAACATAATACCAGAGACTGACAGATACAGAAGGTATCTCACTGTCACGTAGAGTGTCAGTAACTGACTAATACAGAATCAAACCATACTGATACAGATTATCAGAGACTGACAGGGACAGAATAAATCTTACACTCACATCCGGTATCAGAGACTGACATACACACAGAATGAATCTCACACTCTGATACAGTACCAGATAGTGACAGAGACAGAATTAATCTAACTCTCACATACAGTATAAGTGACTGACAGATACACAGAATGAATCTCAAACACTCATACATGATGAGATAGTGACAGAAACAGAATTAAACTAAATCTCACAGACAGTATCAGTGACTGACTGGTACGGAATAAATCCCAAACTCAGATGCCATACTAGGAACTGAAAGATATAGAATAAAACTCAAACTCACATATAGTATCACAGATTGGCAGAGAAAGAGAATTAATCTCACACTGACACAGATTATCAGACGGTGACAGAAACAGAATTAACACACACTTTACACAGTACTAGCATTTGATAGAGACAAAGTTAACCCCACATTAAAGACTGATTGGTGCAGAATGAATCTCACTCTCACATACAGTACCAGAGATTGACAGATATATAATTACACTAACACACACATACTGAACAGAGACTGACAGACAGAGAATGCATCTTCCAGTAACACAGAGAATCAGAGGGCCTGGCAGATACACAATGAGTACACAATCACATGCAGTACAATTAATTTAAGTTAGATTCAGTCCCAGATTCACATACAGTACCAGATACTAGCAGAAATGGAATGAATCTCAAACTAACATCAAGTACCAGAGACTGATAGATGCAGTACGAATCACACTTTCATAAACCGAGTGCGTAGCAGTATCATGCAGCATTATTCGCTGAAAGACAGTACGAGAGACAGACTGATGCAGAACTAATCGGACACAAACATACAGTACCAGAGACTGACAGATACAGAATGACTCCCACACTCACAATCAGTACCAGAGACTGACAGATACAGAACTAATCTCAGACTCGCACACCGTCCCAGTAGCTGACAGATGCAGAATGAATCTCAGACTCACACATCCCAGTGAGATACAGATACATAATTAATACCACACACACATAGACTACCAGAGAATGACAGATACCGAATGAATCCCAACAATGACACATGGTACCAGAGGCTGACGGATACAGATGGAATCCCACACTGACACATGATATCAGTGACCGACAAGAAACGAATGGATCCCACACTCACATACTGTAAGAGAGACTGAGATTGAGAATGATTCCCACACTTACATAAATCACCAGAGACTGAGGGATACAGAACTAATCCCCCCAGACACACAGTACAAGAGACTGGCATATACTGAACTAATGTGGCGGGGACCACACCGCAAGGCGTGAATATAGAGCACAGTTTGGAGGAAGTACATCTAAATTGCTGTCCCGTCCGGAAGGTGTGCTTGGGGCCTTGGATAATGTTCTGGGAAATTGTGAATGGCAGATGATTCTCCCTCTGCCCTTGAGATTAAATTTCTGGCTGCAGAGGGCGTGCTGGTGGCAAGCACTCAATCTGATTGGATACATAAAGAAGCCAATCAGAGAGATGCAGAACAGTGGAAATTGACATCATCCCTAACGAGCCAATCAAAATCATTGCCTTCACCCATCCCTCATTAGCATCGGGCTTTTGGGTTGCCTATATATTCCGAGCGCGGAGCGTGTTTGCGTCATTTTGAGTTTGAAATCGAGTTTGGAGAATGGTTGAGGAGAAGAAAAAAGTTGCCAAGAAGGGCGCCAAGAAAACCGTCACTAAACCGGCAGCGAAGGGCGGCAAGAAGCGCAGAAAGTCGAGGAAGGAGAGTTACTCCATTTACATCTACAAAGTGATGAAGCAGGTTCACCCCGACACCGGCATCTCCTCCAAGGCCATGGGCATCATGAACTCGTTTGTGAACGATATTTTCGAGCGCATCGCGGGTGAGGCTTCCCGCCTGGCCCATTACAACAAGCGCAGCACCATCAGTTCCCGGGAGATCCAGACCGCCGTGCGCCTGCTGCTGCCCGGGGAGCTGGCCAAGCACGCCGTGTCGGAAGGGACAAAGGCGGTGACCAAATACACCAGCTCCAAATAAAACTCCACGCTGCCCTGAAAGAACAAACACAAAACACAACGGCTCTTTTAAGAGCCACCCACAACCTCTCTGAACGAGCTACACAAAAGCTTGTCCCTTTCGACTGAATTTGCTGGGGTTTTTTCTAAGTTCACTGTAATTATTTCCTGAACAAGTGTGTTTGAGAACATTTTTTAAGTTCCAGCTGTAGATTTAGTTGGAATTCTCAGATAAGCAGTTTCATAATCAGTTTCGACCTGAGTGTCGCTGTTGAATTTTCCTCCAAGTAAATTACAAACACGGTCCCTGCTCGCTCTTTCCCTTTCCTCTCAGACCGGACGAATAAAGGTTGTTTTGGGGGTGGGAATCTGATTTCAGGCACCTCGTTCTCTGTCAAGACCATTTTCAATTTATTTGTAAAGCCATTTGGGAGTCAATCCGTCTGTTAACCCGAGACTTCCTGCAGTGTAACAACTCTAATGGGAATTATTAGACACCTGACGGGGGCAGTTTGAACGCTCTGTCCCTCTTCTCTTTTCACAGCAGGAGTCACTGGAAGCAGCGACTGTGCAAAGGATCGATCGATAATCTGTGAAACCTCACTTATACAAAGATTGAGCTGGAATGTTTCGCGTTACAAAATCAATGGAAATTGATTGCCGCCCGTTGCAGTTTGAAAATGAACCCGAAATTAATCCTGATTGTAACAGCGTGGAATTGCAAGGGAGGGATTGAATAAGAGAAAAGGAATAAAAATGTTCAGAAATCTTTGGCAAACAGTGAATTTATTAAGTAATTTGGCTGGTTTAGGAAAATATTGGCGGGCTTTTTGAAATTTAATTTTTTTTGTCTGTATGACTGTTGATAACAGTCATTTCCACACACATTTCATTGGCGGGAAAAGCAGACTGTGATTGGTCACGGTAAAACACCAATGAAATTCACCACAGAGCGACCAATCACATGTTCGCTATCTGCATTCCAGCAGAAGGTACAAGAACGGCAGATGTGGGAGGAGATTTTCATTCTTTCTTTCAACGAGTGGATTGCGGCAATGTCTGGTAGAGGGAAAACCGGCGGTAAAGCTCGGGCCAAGGCCAAGTCTCGCTCCTCCCGGGCCGGGTTGCAGTTCCCTGTGGGCCGTGTTCACAGGCATCTGCGAAAGGGCAATTATGCTCAGCGTGTGGGTGCCGGAGCCCCGGTCTACATGGCTGCTGTGCTCGAGTATCTGACCGCTGAAATCCTGGAGCTGGCCGGCAACGCGGCCCGCGACAACAAGAAGACCCGGATCATCCCCAGACACCTGCAGCTGGCCATCCGCAACGACGAGGAGCTCAACAAGCTGCTGGGAAAGGTGACCATCGCTCAGGGCGGGGTGCTGCCTAATATCCAGGCGGTTCTGCTGCCCAAGAAAACCGGCACTGCCAGCTCCAAGAGCAAGTAAAGCGGACAAGATTAAATCTAATAACCCAAAGGCTCTTTTCAGAGCCACCCACAGTATCTATGAAAGGGCTGGTTACTGTTCTATTGTATGGATGACAGTTAACCCAGATCTAAGAGAACATGTTAAATCTTTGCAATTAAGATGGCAGTTTCCTGATCAGAAATGACCCCCAGACATTCCCGGATAAAAGCAGGACGCACTGTCGAACTGTAGAAATCTAGATCGACAAACATTGCAGCGGTTGTACCAGCGTAATACATTATCAGAGACAGATTTTCAGCACAAATCCGACACGAACATGCAGTCCCAGAGACTGGCAGTTACAGAATGCATCCCACACTCACACTCAGTACCTGGGACTGACAGATACAGAATGAATCTTATACGTGCACACCATCCCAGTGAACGCAGATACAGAATGAATCTCAGACTCGCACATCGCACTGACAGACTGACAGAATTAAAGTCACACACACGTACACGACCAGAGAATGACAGATAGCGAATGAATTCCAACACTGACACACGGCACCAGAGTCTGACGGTAACAGATGGAATCCCACACTGACACATGGTATAAGTGACGGACAGGAAACAAATGGATCCCATGCTCAAATACTGTAACAGAGACTGAGATTGGTGATAATTACCACACTTACATAAATCACCAGAGTCTAAATAATACAGAACTATTCCCACACACACACTCAGTACTAGAGACTGGCAGATACTGAACTAAAGTGGCGGAGACCACACCGCAAGGCGTGAATATAGTGCACTGTTTGGAGCAAGTCTATCTAAATTGCTGTCTCGTCCGGAAGGACCCTGGATAATGGTCTGGAAACGAATGAATGTGAAGATAATGCTTCCTCTGCTCTTGCAATGATTTTTCTGATTGCAGGGGTCGTGCTGGTGAGAAACATTAAATCTGATTGGATAGATAAAGAAGCCAATCAGAGAGATGCACAACAATGGAAAATGACATCACTCTTCAGCAGCCAATCACAAAAATTGGCTTCACCTATCCCTCATTAGCATAGGGTTGTGGGAACAGCCTATTTAAGTCGAGCGCGGAACGGGTTTGCGTCATTTTGTATCTGAAATCGAAATTGAGAATGGTTGACGAAAAGAAAACAGTTGCCAAGAAGGGCGTCAAGAAAACCGTCACTAAACCGGCAGCGAAGGGCGGCAAAAAGCGTCGAAAGTCGAGGAAGGAGAGTTACTCCATCTACATCTACAAAGTGATGAAGCAGGTTCACCCCGACACCGGTATCTCCTCCAAGGCCATGGGCATCATGAACTCGTTTGTGAACGATATTTTCGAGCGTATCGCGGGTGAGGCTTCCCGACTGGCTCATTACAACAAGCGCAGAACCATCAGTTCCCGGGAGATCCAGACCGCCGTGCGCCTGCTGCTGCCCGGGGAGCTGGCCAAGCACGCCGTGTCGGAAGGGACAAAGGCGGTGACCAAATACACCAGCTCCAAGTAAAACCCCACGCTGTCCTGAAAGAACAAACCCAAAACACAACGGCTCTTTTAAGAGCCACCCACAACCTCTTTGAAAAAGCTACACAAACGCAAATCCGTTTAGACTCAATTTACACTAATTATTTCCTGAACAAATGTGATTGAGGACGTTTGAAGTTCCAACTGTCGATTTAGTTTTGGAATTCTCAGATAAGCAGTTTCACCGACCGGATCGACCTTAGCGTCGATGTTGAATTTCCCGCCCAGTAAACTACTGAAAAGATCTCTGCTCGCTCTTTCCCTTTGTACTCAGACTCTATTTCCAGCGCCTGCCTTAGAATTAAAAGCTTGTTTTTGGGATGAGACTCGGATTCCAGACGGGCCGATTGGCCTCCAAGCTGCTGTAAGGATTCTTTGATTCTATAATAGATTTGAAGCGCAGCGTGCCTCCTTCAATGAATTTTAATTATATTGTACGTCTATTGCTTTTCTGGAAAGCGAGTCGTCAGGATCTGGAATATACTTACTGTAAAGGTGGTGGACGGAGACTCAATCGTAGCTTTCAACTGGGAATTGGATAAGTGAATGAACGGAAAAATGCAGGGCTACAGAGAAAGGGCAGAGGAGTGGGACTAGCTGTAGTGCTCTTGCAGAGAGCCAGCACGAGGGTGACGGGCCGAATGGCCTCCTATGCTGTAACGATTCTATGATTCTATAATAGATTTGAAGTGCAGCGTGCCTCATTATTGAATTTTAATTCTATTGCTTTTCTAGAAATCCTTGAATATCAATCCTTGAATATCAGGATTTATCTGAATTTGCATTTAGCTTTTGGGAAGTCTTTAAAGAGGATTTTACCTTCAACTTGGCGATGTTGCTGGAAGCTCAGAGCCCTTTCTCTCTGTCACTCTGAATCTGTCTCCGCCCTTTCCGCTCTCTCTGCTCTGTCTCTCATTCAAACTCCCTCCCGTCCGCCTCACGTACAGTCAGCATTTCTCAGCCAGGTCCGCTCAGGCTGCATAAACAAAGTTTTAAGGCGTGAGTTTCTCATTCAGCGACGATTTGAGTGAAGAATCATCATGACTGGACGAGGTAAAGGAGGCAAAGGACTGGGGAAAGGCGGAGCCAAGGGGCACCGTAAAGTGCTCCGTTAAAACATCCAGGGCATCACCAAACCAGCCATCCGCCGCCTGGCTCGCCGTGGCGGTGTCAAGCGGATCTCGGGTCTGATCTACGAGGAGACCCGCGGGGTGCTGAAGGTTTTCCTGGAGAATGTGCTCAGGGATGCGGTCACCTACACTGAGCACGCTAAGCGCAAGACGGTCACTGCCATGGATGTGGTGTACGCTCTGAAACGTCAGGGCCGCACTCTCTATGGATTCGGCGGCTGAACAACTCGACCCTTTCTACCAAACACAACACAAAGGCTCTTGTAAGAGCGACCCACCGCCTCACAGAGACAGAGCAGTGACCTGGCAGCGAGGATAGATAAATGATTTACATTGTATTCGATGATCTATATCTTGGTGTATGAACCATCATAGGCACGATGGGCCGAATGGCCTTTATTCACAGAATTGTTGACATTACCGGCACAGAAGGAGGCTATTCGACCCATCTTGTCTGTGCCGGCCGTAGCCTTCTAGGTTACAGCACTTCTGTACCTGTCAGTTTCTGGTCTGCGATTTATGTCGGTGTTGATTTTACTCTATATCTGATACTTATTTGGATGTGACTGAGTTACTTTGAATGTCTTAGGCTTTAGTATGTGAGTGTGGGTTTTACTCTATAGCCTTGCACTTTACGATACCTCAAGATCATAACCAAGTATTTTAAATGGGATGAAGGTTTCTGCCTCTACCACACTTTCAGACAAAACGCTCCAGACAACCACCACACTGGGTGAAAAAAAAAATCTCAATTGACGGAAAGTGTAAACTTTTCAGCAACTCCCACTCCGCTGTCCAGGTTACACAATCGTTTTATCAGTAATTCGGATGATATTGAACACACTTTCAATGTGGCCAATTTAATGAATGATAAAAGCGATTTGTGAAACCAACCCATTTTTGGCTGATTTAAATGTTACAAAAGGAAGTCTGAGCATGCGCTAAAATACAAGCTGTGCCTCTCCCTCCCCCACAGTTTGTAAACCGACGGGAAGGGCCCATGCGAGCTCCGCTCCCCCAGCTCTGCCAGCGGGAGCCGTTTCCTCTGTGCTCGGCTGATGAGAACTACAAACACGGTCCCTGGTGGCTCTTTCACTTTGCTCTCAGTCCCGTTCATTTGGAGCGCCTGCCGACGAATTAAAAGCTTGTTTTAGGGATGAGATTCGGATTTCCGTCAGCACGTTCTCGATCAAGACACTTTCATTTTTTTTGTAAGTTGGGAGTCAGTCACGTTTATTCACCGGAGATTTGTTGCAGTGTAAACACCGAGAATGGGAGTTCTTACAGAGACCAGAACGTGGTCAGTTTGAACACTCTGTCCCTCTTCTATTTTCACAGAAGGACTCCCAGAACTGGTTTCACTGCCGCAGCGGCGCCTATGCAAAGGATCGTTCGATAATCTGTGAAAACTCACTTTTACAAAGATTGAGCCGGAATGTGTCCCGTTACAGTATCAATGGAGATTGATTCCCGCCCGTTACAGTTTGAAATTTAACCCGGAATAAATCCTGATTGTAATAGCCAGGATTTTGCAAGGGTCACACAGCAGGTCAAGGGTGTACAGGCAGGAAGTGAATGGTTGACCACCAGGCAGAGTAAGAGGTGCAGGCAGGTAGTGCAGGGGTCCCCTGTGGCCATCCCCCTCTCAAACAGATATACCACTTTGGATGCTGTTGGGGGGGATGACTCATCAGGGGAAGGCGGCAGCAGCCAACTTCCTGGCACCATGGGTGGCTCTGCTGCACAGGCTGGGAGGAAAAAGTGTGGAAGAGCTATAGTGATAGGGGATTCAATTGTAAGGGGAATAGATAGGCGTTTCTGCGGCCGCGATACAGACTCCAGGATGCTGTGTTGCCTCCCTTGTGCAAGGGTCAAGGACGTCTCGGAGCGGCTACAGAACACTTTGGAGGGGGAGGGCGAACAGCCAGTTGTCGTGGTGCACATAGGCACTAACGATATAGGTAAAAAACGGGATGAGGTCCTAAAAGCAGAATATAGGGAGTTAGGAGGTAAATTAAAAAAGAGGACCTCAAAGGTAGTAATCTCAGGATTGCTACCAGTGCCACGTGCTAGTCAGAGTAGAAATAGGAGGATATTTCAAATGAATACGTGGCTAGAAGAATGGTGCAAGGGGGAGGGATTCAAATTCCTTGGACATTGGAACCGGTTCTGGGGGAGGTGGGACCAGTACAAACGGGATGGTCTGCACCTGGGCAGGGCCGGAACCGATGTCCTAGGGGGAGTGTTTGCTAGTGCTGTTGGGGAGGGTTCAAACTAAAGTGGCAGGGGGTTGGGAACCTGAGCAGGGAGACAGAGGAAAGGGAAATAAGGATAAAAGCTAAAGACAGGAAGGAGAAAAACAAAAGTAGAAGGCAAAGAACTCAACGGTTTAAATCAAACATGGTCACAGTAAATAATAATTCATATAGGTCTGAGAGCGTTAAAAAAACAAGACTGAAGGCTTTGTGTCTTAATGCAAGGAGCATTCGGAACAAGGTGGATGAATTAGCTGCGCAAATAGAGGTAAATGAATACGATTTGATTGGGATTACAGAAACATGGCTCCAGGGTGGCCAAGGCTGGGAACTCAAAATCCAGGTTTATTCAATATTTAGGAAAGATAGGCAAAAAAGAAAGGGAGGTGGGGTAGCATTGCTGGTTAAAGAGGGGATTAACACAATTGAAAGGAAAGATATTAGCTCTGATGATGCGGAATCTGTATGGGTAGGACTGAGAAATAACAAGGGGCAGAAAACGTTAGTGGGAGTGGTATATAGACCTCCAAACAGTAATACGGAGGTTGGGGACGGCATTAAAATGGAAATTAGAGAAGCATGCAGTAAGGGCACAGCAGTCATCATGGGTGACTTTAATTTACATATAGATTGGGCTAACCAAATTAGTAAAAATACTGTGGAGGAGGAATTCCTAGAATGTTTACGAGATGGGTTTCTGGACCAATATGTCGAGGAACCAACCAGAGATCAGGCCATCTTAGACTGGGTATTATGCAACGAGAAAGGATTAATTAGCAATCTTGTTGTACGAGGCCCCTTGGGTCAGAGTGATCATAATATGATAGAATTCTTCATTAGGATGGAGAGTGAAGTAGTTGAATCAGAGACTAGGGTCCTGAATTTAAATAAAGGAAACTACGATGGTATGAGGCGCGAATTGGGTAGGATTGATTGAGGAATGTCACTCAAGGGGTTGACGGTGGATAGGCAATGGCAAACATTCAAAGACTGCATGGATGAACTACAGAATTTGTACATCCCAGTGTGGCATAAGAATAAAACAAAAAGGGTGACTCAACCGTGGCTAACAAGGTAAATTAGGGATAGCATAAGATCCAAGGAGAGGGCATATAAATTGGCCAGAAAAAGCGGTAGCCCTGAGGATTGGGAGCAGTTTAGGATTCAACAAAGGAGGACAAATGGATTAATTAAGAAGGGGAAAATAGAATATGAAAGTAAGATTGCTGGGAACATAAAAACTGACTGTAAGAGCTTTTATAGATATGTGAAGAGAAAAAGATTAGTGAAATCAAGTGTAGGTCCCTTGCAGTCAGAAGCAGGGGAAGTTGTAATGGGGAATAAAGAAATGGCAGCCCAATTAAATGCATATTTTGGTTCTGTCTTCACAAAGGAGGACACAAATAACCTCCCAGAGATGTTGGAGAACATACGGTCTGATGAAAGGGAGGAACTGAAAGAATCAGTATTTGCAGGGAAATGGTGTTAGGGAAATTGACGGTATTGAAGGCCGATAAATCGCCAGGGCCTGATAATCTACATCCTAGGGTACTTAAGGAAGTGGCCCTAGAAATAGTAGATGCATTGCTGATCATCTTCCAACATTCGATGGAATCTGGAACTGTACCCATGGATTGGAGGGTAGCTAATGTTACCCCACTATTCAAAAAGGGTGGTAGAGAGAAAGCGGGGAATTACAGACCGGTAAGCCTGACATCGGTAGTGGGGAAAATGCTAGAGTACATTATAAAGGATGTAATAGCTGAGCATTTGAAAAGCAGTGACAGGATCGGACAAAGTCAACATGGATTTACAAAAGGTAAATCGTGCTTGACTAATCTACTGGAATTTTTTGAGGATGTAACTGGGAAAATAGATAAGGGAGAACCAGTAGATGTGGTGTATTTGGACTTTCAAAAGGCTTTCGATAAGGTCCCGCATAAGAGATTAGCGGGTAAAGTTAAGGCACATGGGATTGGTGGCAAGGTATTGACTTGGATAGAGAACTGGTTGGTGGACAGAAAGCAGAGAGTAAGAATTAATGGGTCTTTTTCCGAGTGGCAAGCACTGACTAGTGGGGTACCGCAGGGATCGGTCCTTGGACCCCAGCTATTCACAATATAAATTAATGAACTTGATAAGGGAATTAAATGTAATATCTCCAAGTTTGCAGATGACACAAAGCTGGGTGGGAGTGTGTGCAGCGAGGAGGATAGCGAGAAACTCCAGGATGATCTGAACAGGTTGGGTGAGTGGGCAGAAGCGTGGCAGATGCAATAAAACGTGGATAAGTGCGAGGTTATCCACTTTGGTGTCAAAAACAGAAAGGCAGACTATTATCTGAATGGCAATAGATTGGGAGAAGGGGAAGTGCAACGAGACCTGGGTGTCCTTATGCACCAGTCGCTGAAAGTAAGCATGCAGGTGCAGCAGGTGGTGAAGAAGGCAAATGGTATGTTGGCCTTCATAGCGAAAGGGTTTGAGTATAGGAACAGGGATGTCCTGCTGCAGTTGTACAGGGCCTTGGTGAGACCACACCTTGAGTACTGTGTGCAGTTTTGGTCGCCTTATCTGAGGAACGATGTTCTTGCCATGGAAGGAGTTCAGCGAAGATTCACAAGGCTGATACCTGGGATGGCAGGAATGACATATGAGGAGAGATTGGGTCGATTGAGCTTATACTCGCTGGAGTATAGAAGAATGAGAGGGGATCTCACGAAACATATAACATTCTAACAGGTCTGTAAAAACTAGATG
Source organism: Squalus acanthias (assembly GCA_030390025.1). NCBI lineage: Eukaryota > Metazoa > Chordata > Chondrichthyes > Squaliformes > Squalidae > Squalus > Squalus acanthias. Next base: position 7,440,549 of record CM059442.1, on the reverse strand, counting down.
CAGGAAGAATGTTCCCGATGGTCGGAGAGTCCAGAACCAGGGGTCATAATCTACGGATAACTGGTAAACCATTTAGGACAGAAAAGAGGAAGAATTTCTTCACCCAGAGAGTGGTGAACCTGTGGAATTCTCTACCACAGAAGGTAGTTGAGGCGAAGTCATTAAATATATTCAAGGATGAGTTAGATATATTTCTTAAAGCTAAAGGTATCAAGGGATATGGGGAGAAGGCAGGTGCAGGGTACTGAGTTTAGATGATCAGCCATGAACTCATCGAATGGCGGAGCAGGCTCGAGGGGCCGAACTCCTGCTCCTATCTTCTCTGTTTCGATGTTTCTATGAATAAGACAAAAGGAATAAAACACATTGTTCGGAAATCTTTGGCTGATGGAGAATTTATTAACTTAATTCGCTCGTTTAGGAAAAAAGTGGCGGGCTTTTTGAAATTAAAACATCGTTGGCGGTCTGACTGCTGAGGACAGTTATTTCCCCCTCTTTGTATTTGCAGAAAAAGCAGATTATGATTGGTCACCGGAAAACACCAATGAAATTCTCCACAGAGCGACGAATCACAAGTACGCAGTCTGCATTTCTCCAGAAGGTATAAGATGGGCAGATGTGGGAGGAGACTTTCATTCTTTCTCTGAACGACTGGATTGTGGAAATGTCTGGAAGGGGAAAAACCGGCGGTAAAGCTCGGGCCAAGGCCAGGTCACGCTCATCCCGGGCCGGACTGCAGTTCCCTGTGGGCCGTGTTCACAGGCTTCTGCGAAAGGGCAACTACGCTGAGCGTGTGGGTGCCGGAGCCCCAGTCTACATGGCTGCTGTGCTCGAGTATCTGACCGCTGAAATCCTGGAGCTGGCCGGCAACGCGGCCCGCGACAACAAGAAGACCCGCATCATCCCCAGACACCTGCAGCTGGCCATCCGCAACGATGAGGAGCTCAACAAGCTGCTGGGAAAGGTGACCATCGCTCAGGGCGGGGTGCTGCCTAATATCCAGGCGGTGCTGCTACCCAAGAAATCCAGCACTGCCAGCTCCAAGAGCAAGTAAAGCGGACACGATTCAATCTAATAACCCAACGGCTCTTTTCAGAGCCACCTACTTTATCTGTGAAAGGGTTGGTACTATTTAGCCATTTTCAGTTATAAACAGGACACTGTCGAACATGTAGAAATCTAGATCCACAAACACTGCAGCGGGCTTGCTGTTAGCGAATATTCAGATCAGTGATTCAATATAGAGAGGAATTGGCTTCAGAGAAAAACATAGCAAACGGAACCTTAACCCGAGAGCTGCCCTCATTGAACACGTTGCTGGGAGAGCCGAATATCAACGGATGTTAAGAACCGAGTATAAAGTGAGTGAGCAGTTGATGTGCTTACCGTTCCTTATTAGGGCGATAATTCCATAGGCAGAAGTATATATATCCTGAACACATTGATCCACACAAACGTTTTGCCTTTTAATTTGCAGACAGGATGGAACCAGAATTACAGCTCTGGTTAATTTAAAATATTCCAAATAGTAACTGAAGTTCCCACCTGTCCCCGCATTAAGAGCTTGTTTTAAATGTGAGATTCAGACTTCAGGCACCTCGTTCTCTCTCTCGGATCTATCCCGGTATGTGGAGTTGGATCAATTTAATATCAGAACTGCCACTTATAGTTTCCGACTCACATTGGGCGAGTTCATTCAGTCTACTGGGCAGCTCACTCACATTTCAACCTATATCATAAACGCACCGTCAGAAATTCACTGACCCCACTTTATAAATCCCCAGTTGCAGTAACACTACAAGACCTGCACGGTGTGTGCACAGTCCAGGTTGCCTTGCGCCGATCGCAGCTCTTTCCTTTGCTGATTTGGTGGCTCTGAAAAGAGCCGTTGTTGTATTTGGTGCTAAGCTTCGAGCCGGGCAGGTTGAGTTTAGGCGCGCTCCCCGCGGATGCGGCGGGCCAGCTGGATGTCTTTGGGCATGATGGTGACTCGCTTAGCGTGGATGGCGCACAGATTGGTGTCCTCAAAGAGCCCCACCAGGTAAGCCTCGCTGGCCTCCTGCAGGGCCATAACGGCCGAGCTCTGGAAGCGCAGGTCGGTCTTGAAGTCCTGAGCGATCTCCCGCACCAGCCGCTGGAAGGGCAATTTGCGGATCAGCAGCTCGGTGGATTTCTGGTACCGGCGGATCTCCCTCAGAGCCACAGTGCCGGGTCTGTAGCGATGGGGCTTCTTCACTCCGCCCGTGGCTGGTGCGCTCTTCCGCGCCGCTTTGGTCGCCAGCTGTTTGCGAGGAGCTTTCCCTCCGGTCGATTTGCGCGCTGTCTGCTTGGTCCTGGCCATTTTCTGAACCGATCTCAGCACAATTTGGAACACACGGACTGTTAATATGGAGTCTGCTCTGTGATAGCCCTGTTATAATCAGTGAGGGACCGCCCCGAGCACTGATTGGCTGGAGGCCGCCGCCCACCCACTTTAAACCCAACTCTGACCAATCAATGAAACGCTCGAAACTCAGGCCCCGATTGGCTGAGCTGGGATTAATCGCCCATTTCAAAAAGACCGCCAATTTTAATGCAGGAAATAACCGTTTTGACACAAATCGACTTTATTTTGCACATCTTGAAACGATCATTACCAGAATCATTGAACGTTTTAAATGTAACTTCCTCGGCTTGGTGCTTTAGGGCCCTTCCCATTGCCCGCACTTTGGACTGTTGATGCTGACAGGAGCGGGGAAAGGGACCGCGTCAATCTCCCGCTCTTCCACTCTATTCCTCTCCCTCTCCTCTCCAACCGATTCAGATTTTCCCTCCGCCCGTCCGATTGTGACGTTGGCCGCCGCTTTCAGGGGAGAGGATCAGAAATCAGTCGCTTCTCTCTGTCCCCGTGGAGCCTGTGAGAAGGGCTTGGCGAATAATCTGTCATTCGGTAACTGCAGTGAGCGATCTGATACTCGGCACATTATAGATTGATGAATGGAAACATATTGCCGCCCGTTACAGATAAGAGGCTGACAAATTAAACCTGTTCGTAGAACAGCGCCAAGAATTACTGACGGTGAACGCAGAATAACAGAACAAAAGGCACGACCAGCCTACTACTTGTTACAATTATAATCATTATAACATAACAACACAATGAACAAATGTATAGATGTGATGTGGCATTTCACTGAGGAGAGAATGTGCGGTCTTGGGCAAATAAATCTCTCCAGAACACTGGTGCAAGCGAAAGCAAAATTCAGAGATACCGAAATCCAGAACGCAGCGCAATACGTTTCTAATATTTCTGACAACAATCTATTACTGACCACAAACTACCCCCGCTCCCGTTCCCAGGTCACTGCTCTCTCTTTGAGACAGTGGGTGGCTCTTAGAAGAGCCTTTGTGTTGTGTTTGGTGGAGATGGTCGAGTTGTTCAGCCGCCGAATCCATAGAGAGTGCGGCCCTGCCGTTTCAGAGCGTACACCACATCCATGGCAGTGACCGTCTTGCGCTTGGCGTGCTCAGTGTAGGTGACCGCATCCCTGATCACATTCTCCAGGAAAACCTTCAGCACCCCGCGGGTCTCCTCGTAGATCAGACCCGAGATCCGCTTGACACCGCCACGGCGAGCCAGGCGGCGGATGGCTGGTTTGGTGATGCCCTGGATGTTGTCACGGAGCACTTTACGGTGCCGCTTGGCTCCGCCTTTCCCCAGTCCTTTGCCTCCTTTACCTCGTCCAGTCATGATGATTCTTCAGTGAAACTGCTGCTGAATGAGAAGGGAACCGCTTCTGGCTGCTCTTTTGTACATCCTGCCCCGACCTGACTGAGAAAGCGCAGAGTGAGAGAGGCGGGGAGGGGAGCAGACAGAGTGAGAGATTAAACAGATAGAGGCGGGGAGGGGTGGAGACAGAATCAAGAGTGACAAACAGAGCAGAGAGCGGCCTCTGATCTTCCAGCTCCACCTCCAGCTTTCTGCAAACACCGTTTTCAAACCGTTTATCGAAAATAGAACCGAAACACAGCGCTCCGCACAAACCCTTACAGACTCGGACATCATATTCAATGATTTCCTGAAAACTGAATCTTTCAATCAGGCACTGTTTCAATTAACAATCAGTAATATTCCCGCCTATATACTGTCCCTTCTATCACATGTCGACCCGTCTCCTTTCATAACAATCTCTGAACTTATTCCATCTCCCCACACTTTCCCTCACAGACTGATTCAGCAGATTGCAAGCACCTTATTCCGGCTAATTTGGAGAATCTCATGTGTTGGGGTTTGAGTTGTGACGCGGGGTATCTCTGCCAGTGTCAGAGTCTCAGAGAGACTCTCACCCAAAACCTGTTAATTAAAATGACAATCAAATGTGTCTGGAGCCGAACGCACCCCCAGTTAGAGTGAGGCCTGGCTCGGACATCCCATTCTCTCTGTGCTTTATTCCTGACACTGGGGGAGGGGTGGGTGCAGAGAATGTCAGGGTGTCGCCAGGGACCCTGGGTTCATTTGAAATGATTTCAATCGGGAATCTGAGGCCGGCCCCGGGACATTGATCATTTGATTCCGGGTTCAGCTCTTTTTGGAAAGACGTGGGTGGCTCTGAAAAGAGCCTTTGGATTCAGATGTTTACAAGTTGCCATTTTTATTTTCTTTTGGGCGCTGCTTTCTGAGACTTTGCTGTTTTGGGCTTGGCCTTGGCCTTCGGTTTTTCCACCTTCTTGGCGACTTTCACCATTCCACCTGTGGCCTTCTTGGGGCTCTTGGGCTTCTTCGCCGCCGCCTTCTTCTTCACAGCCGCCGCTTTCGCTGTCTTTTTTGACGTTGCAGCCTTCTTGGTGATCGTTTTCTTGGCTGCTGGTTTCTTGGCGGGAGATTTCTTGGCTGCTGGTTTCTTGGCTGGAGATTTCTTGGCTGCTGGTTTCTTGGCTGGAGATTTCTTGGCTGCTGGTTTCTTTACTGCAGATTTCTTGGCAGCTGGTTTCTTCACCTTCTTTCCCTCTTTCGGCTGGGATTCCTTCTTAACGAGCCTGAAGGAGCCCGCGGCGCCCGTGCCCTTGGTCTGCTCCAGGGAGCCATTTCCCACTTTCCTCATGATACCTAAAATGATCTGGGAACGCTGCTTCAGCACATCGACGCCGTTGGCAGCCAGAGCCTTCTTTATCGAAGCCAGCGATATCCCCTTGCGACCGCTGCCACTCGCCACAACCTTGAGGATCTGTTCGCCCAACGTGGGACCGGCTGGTTTGGAGCGGGGAGCCGCCTTCTTCTTCTTGCTGGGAGCCTTGATTTGAGCGGCGGCGGCAGCAGGAGCCGTTTCGGCGGCTGGAATATCAGTCATGTCCGCGAATCTGTAGAATATCTCTCTGACAGTCAGAGCTGTGTCAGAAATGAGACGAGAGGCGGCGGCACAGAGCAACTTAAAGGCAGCGAGCGGACGGGGCGGAGACATCCTGCTGTCAGCTCCCACCCCCTCCAGCCTCTCTGTGTTTCTCTCTCCTCATTAACTCTCCGATTCCAATTAAACTCGGGCACTCCAGATTCCCAGACTGGCCTCTTTCTGTCTCGAAGACCGGGATGTTTGCTGCCGAGAAAGTTTCATCAGAATTAAAGGCAGCAATTTCCATTTGAAGCCGTTTCATTGCTGCACTGATCGCGCTCTCTCACCCGATCGCGGAAATGTTCCCTGTTTTTTGACTGACATTTGAAATCAAATATAGCTTCGCGTTTCATTCCCACTTCAGGGCTGATCAGGGGGGCAGGGCGATCCTATGACAGGGAAACATTTTAATTTTACACAAGAGGGTCTGTGAAATCCAGCGATGAGAGCGGACACACAAACACAGTGACATTAGTCTAACACGCCCGCTCCTTTAACACACTCTCGCTGACACAATGTTCACTCTGCTCAATCACAGCACAATCTGTTCCCAGATTTACAGTTTCCAGGACAGGTTTTCCTCTCCGCTCGGCCTGTGCTGCCGATTCTCGGGGTTAGTTGGAGTTTCCCAGCTCAGTCAGTGTAAAACACTCTGAGGCCGGCGCTCCTCACAGTGTCTGTTCCCCAGATTCAGGGGCAGGAGCCAATCACAGCTGTGGCTGTGTTCAGCCATATCTGGTTTTGAAGCATTTTATTGTTCGCAGGCAGAAATATGTATGATTTATATGAAAATATAAATTATGATCTCACCGCCCCTCTAGCCTCTCTCTGTCTCTCTCTCTCTCTCCTCCGAAACTGAGGACAGAACAGAGCAACTGTTGTCCTGTGTTTTCAATTATCAACACCCAGAGACAGCATACACTGGGAGAGAGACAGAGAGACTGTATCACTCTTAAAGTACATACTATGAGCCAGCGGTCCACGCAGCCTCTGTTAGCGAGATTTAGGCGCAGGAATGTGTCACAGTCTGGCTGTGTCGATCCAAGCCTACTTTTAGATTATAGTATTATTCACAGAAATAATGAGACATTTTGTTCACCACACATGCCTTGAACTCGGTTTCAACAGACCGAAAACTGAAAGGTTCAGCATCTATGCAGATATAACAGGCAGGGCTGGGAGATAATGGGACTGAGGACTGATCCTGTGCACAAGACAGTCACACAGAGCCGGGAACGTGTCTCTTATCTTTCGGCGACTCACCTAGCGCAGACAGGCAGAGACTGATTAAACTCCCCACTCACCAGCAGTTCAGTATCAGAGATTGACAGAGCCTGTTCCTCTCCATTCTTCCTTACAGTATTGGGGAAACAAATCGCTTAAGTGACAGGATTCGAGTCGCTCTCACGCTCACCGGCAGCAACAGACGTGTGTCCAGGGTCGCTTTCCCCTCTCCTAATATCTCCTTATCTGTCTCGGTGTCAATGTTTCTTTGATAACGCTCCTTTCAAACTCATTTGGACGATTTATTCCGCTAAAGGCGCTAAATAAATTCAAGTAGTTGTTGTTATTGCTTTATTTAATTTGAGTGTCAGGAAGACAGGTCTGAGCTTGCGTGATAAATAACGCCTGCTCCGCCCTCTCTCCCCGCACAGTGTTTAAAGCGACAGGAAGGGAGCATGCGAGCTCCCCTCCCCGAGCTCTGCCAGCGGGTGCCGTCTCCTGACACTCCATATAGAGGTTGTCTCCATGGATGTTCGGAAGACGTTTGACAAAGTACCACCTAGAAGGCTGCTTAACAAAAGTGAGGCTCATGGAATAGGTCGGACAGTGACAGGTTGAATAGTGAATTGTCTTAAGGACAGAAAAGAACGATTTGTGGTAAATGGCTGTTTTTACGATTGGAAGATGATAGACAGTGGTGTTCAACAAGTGTCAGTGCTGTGGCCACTGCTTTTTTGATATATACAAATGACATGACATGACTTGACAGAGAAGAATTTCTAAATTTGCCGATGACACCAAATTGTGGGGAGAGGGGGTGGGGGCTGGCTAACAGTGAGGATGATATCAATCGACTGCAACAGGACATGTAAAGGCTAGCAGAATGGGCAGATAAGTGGCAGATGGAGTTTAAATCAGTGAAGTGTGAGGTGATGCATTTTGGTAGAAGGAACAGGGAGAGGCAATATGCACTTAATGGCAATGTGTTAAAGAGTGTGCAGGGGCAGAGGGATCTGGGAGTTAATGTGCATTGTTCCCTGAAGATGGCAGGACATTTTGAGAGAGTGGTTAACAATGCGTATGGGTTGTTGGTTTCATAAATAGAGGTATTGAGTACAAAAGTAGAGAAGTTATGCTGAACCTTTATGAAGCGCTGATTAGACAACAACTGAAGTACTGCGATCAGTTCAGGTCACCACACTTTAGGAAGGATGTGAAGGCCCTTGAGAGGTTGCGGAGAAGATTTACCAGAATGGTTCCGGGGATGGGGGATCTTAGCTACAAGGACAGGGTGGAGAAGCTGGATTTGTTTTCATTAGAGAAATGGAGGTTGAGGGGTGATGTGATACATAGAAACATAGAATCTAGGAGCAGGAGTAGGCCATTCGGCCCGTCGAGCCTGCTCCGCCATTTAATGAGATCATGGCTGATCATTCAAATTCAGTACCCTGTCCCTGCTTTAATCCCCACAGTACACATATCCCACGCTAGCCCCGTAACCCCACGTATTTAATTTCCCCTAACATATCCCATCACCCCACATATTTAATCCCCCCCCTAACACTAAGGGTCAATTTATCATAGCCAAATCAACCTAACCCGCACATTTTTGGACTGTGGGAGGAAACCGGAGCACCCGGAGGAAACCCACGCAGACACGGGGAGAATGTGCAAACTCCACACAGACAGTCACCCGAGGTCAGATTCGAACCCGGGTCTCTGGCGCTGTGAGGCACCAGTGCTAACCACTACGCCACCGCTCCGAAAGCTTGTAACTTTAAATAAATCTGTTGGACTACAACCTGGTGTTGTGCGACATCTCATTTTTGTCTATAATTTCCGACAGTATCTGTGCAGGAAGCAAACTTCAGAAGGAGAATATTCTCACAAGTTGGCCTCTTGTCACAGCAGCTCGGCTTAACCTATTGTGACGTGTAAAGCTCCGGTTTCCCGTCACACCATCTGTCTGATACATAAAAGCTGAATGGAATCAGAACACTGAGCGCATGGACACACAGGAAGACTAAAAGAGCATTTCACTGTGAAGGGAGAATACAGGGTCCGGGCCAAACAGTCACTTGTAACCACATAATCCTTATAAATCTGAAGCCATTCCCAACCCCAATATATCCCCGATCCTGCTCCCAGGGCGCTGCTCTCTCTGTGAGGCTGTGGGTGGCTCTTAGAAGAGCCTTTGTTTTGTGCCCTGGATGTTGTCACTAAACACTTTACGGTGGCGCTTGGCTCCGCCTTTTACCCAGTCCTTTGCCTCCTTTACCTCTTCCAGACCTGACAATTCTTTACAGGAATATAATCTGAATGATGAACTTTCGCCATCCAGATGGATTTATGAAGCCAGCCCGGATCTAATTGAGAAATGCAGAGTGTGAGAGACCTTGGGAGGAGACAGAATCAGAGTGACAGACAGAGCAGAGACAGCGTCCTCTGAGCTTCAGCTCCGCCTCCAGGTTTCACGCTTAAGCTCCCTCCCCTCTCCCCGCACAGTGTTTCAACCGACAGGAAGGGCACATGCGGTTTCAACTCCCCCAGCTCTGCCAGCGGGTGCTGATTCCTCTGTGCTCGGCTGATGATCGCTGAACACATCGGGGAGCGGAGATATCACGGGACCGCGTAAGCAGCACATCGCATTGGGTCCACAGATGGGCATTGAGTCGGCGTAAGTTCAGCGGCAGCCGGGGATTGTTTGAAAGAGGCAGAGTGGAGCAGGGTCTACTTCCGGAACATGCAGTGAGTGGGGGAAGGGAGAGGCCATTCTCCGGCTGTGTGTGTACAGTGTTAGGTAACATAAAAAGTAAATCACCTCGCTCTTTCAAATCGTTGCTGCTTTTTTCCGCCAAAACAGATGTGAATGTTCCTGAATCGGTTCCAGTCTCACCGTGTTTGTTGTTCTGGGACAGCGAACAGAGGAAACAAAGCCTTACTGTGAGGATGTGGGCAGTTTCACAAAGTGCATCTATTGCAGGCAGCCGGAGAGAAGAGTGAAAGATCACATTTCAAATATCGGTTATTTTGTTTCGGTTAATCAGTTCTCCAGAAACGTGTTGCTGGTGATGGGGAGATACATTGTCAGTCCCCCAGATACACCAGGATCTGGGTTCTGTGGCAGACTGTTAATTGCACAGGCTCTCAACTCGGTTTCAATAGACTGAAAACAATTGTTTGTACAGACCAGGTGCCTGCGGTTATAATCCAAGAAGCGTTCCTGGACTTTATATGTAGTCCCTTGGGAGTGGTTGATATAAACCTGGACTGTGCCAATCGGATGGTCCCATTCATGGTCACGTGCTGGGTTTGTGTTGTGTCTGGATGCTGATAACTTAATATAGATCCGACCGACACAACTGGGGTGGAGAATCTGAGTGCCGTTCTACTACAGTGAGGTCAGACAATGTATCGCGTTTGCCCGTCTCCAGACAATTTAAGTTATTCTGAACATACATGTTAATTCTAACTTTATTTTTATATTCTACCGGCACCTGTCCATATATTATAACGAAGATTGTTATCTTATTATTCTCATAGCAAAATACTTCAACGAGCCAGAATAAACGTAATTTTTCCTCAACCCGGAACACAAGGACGAGTGCAGGCATCTCCTTCTCACACACCGTAAGTACATAATCTCTCACAGAGCGCAGACACACAGAACTGGCCTCAATCCTATTATCAGAGGCAGCAGAAGCAGTTAGTCTCACAGTGATCCGAATTCCCAGAGTTACATTATAAATCCCACAGTCACTTGCAGCAGTAGAAGAAATGTTGTTTCAATGTCCAAACATATCGCACTGACAGGCAGATCCATTTTCTCTCCCTTACTCACACACACGAACAGATAGACACTGATATGTAGTCAATGCCCGCTACTGGCTGTATAGAATCATACAATAATAGAAAGTTACAGCACGGAAGGAGGCCATTTCGGTCCATCGTCTCCGCGCCGGCCAACAAAGAGCTATCCAGCCTAATCCCACTTCCCAGCTCTTGGTCCGCAGCCCTGCAGGTTACAGCATCCCAAGTGTACATCCAACTACTTTTTAAATGTGTTTCGATTCCTGCCTCTAACACCCCTTCAGGCAGTGAATTCCAGACCCCACAACCCTCTTGGTGAAGAAATTTCCCCTCAAATCACCTCTAAACCGTCCCCCAATTACTTTAAATCTGTGCCCCCTGGTTTCTGTCCCCGCTGCTAAGGGAAATCGGTCCTTTCTATCCACTTTATCTGTGCCCCTCATAATTTTATACACCTCAATCAGGTCTCCCCTCAGCCTCCACAGTTCCAAAGAAAACAAACCCAGCCTATCCAGTCTTTCCTCATAGCTAAGATTCTCTACTCTCGGCAACATCCTTGTAAATCTCCTCTGTACCCTCTCTAGTGCACGGACACGGACTTTCAAACCCAACAACTACCATACAAGAGCAGAGAGTCGGAGATAATGGACTGAACCAAACCTCATCCTGAGACAGTCACAGATAATCTCAAGCTAGCATTGGCCTACACAAGGTGGAGAAGGAATGGAATCCAATAGTCACACAGAGCAAGAATAGTATAGCACAATGGACTGTCAATGACATAATGAATTTTCCACTCACATACATTCCAAATCTAACAGATACATAATCAATCCCACACTCCCAAGAAGTAGCAGAAACTTACAAGCTACATCATTAATCCCACACTCACAATCAGTAGCAGAGACCGAGAGACACAGAGAATAATATATTGAGAAGAATCACAATCACTTGCAGTACCTGAGACTGACATGACAGGTACAGAGTAACATCAACACTCACACATCAGTAACTGAGATATGTGTATGGGCTTTACTCTGTATTTGTCAGAGACTGACAGATATGGAAAAAGCCCACACTCACAACGCAGAGACTGACAGTTAAAGCTTAAAACCCAACCAGCATACCAGAAACTGACAGCAACAGAAGCAAACCCATACTCACATACCAGAAACTGACAGGCAAAGATCAAAGCCCTAATCACATCCCAGAGATTGACAGATACAGTTTAAAACGCACACTCGCATCCCAGAGACAGACATCTATAAAGTAAAACACACACTCACATACCAGAAACTGGTAGGTACTGAATAAAATCCTCACTTACATAACAGAAACTGGCAGGTACATACTACAACGTAAGTGCACATACCAGAAACAAACAGATACAGAATTAATTCCATACTCACATATCAGACATTGAGAGTTAAAAAAAAACTCATATCCCATTGACTGACAGATACAGATTGAAACATGCACACACATACTGGAAGCTGAAAGGCACATATTAAAACTCACATTTGGCTAACAGAAAGAAAATGTAGGGCAAGAAACAAAACTCACATAGCAGATAGAGGCAGATAAAGCGCAAATAGCAGAATCTTACAGAGTTAGTGTAACCCCTCTCTTCCATAGCAGAAATTGACAGTTAGACAGGAAAACAAATAATCATATATCCGGAATTGACTGGTAAAGAGTAAAATCCAAACTCATATATCAGACAACACAGCTAAAGAATTAAGCCCACACTCACGTACCAGATACGAACAGATTCAGAACAAAGCCCTCACTTTCATAACAGATCATAGAATCATAGTACTGGATGGCACAAAAAGAGCTATCCGGCCTAATCTAACTTTCTAGCTCTAGGTCTGTAGCCTTGCAGGTTACAGCACTTCAAGTGCATATCCAAGTATTTTTTATCATGATGAGGGTTTCTGCATCTACCACCTTTTCAGGCAGCGAATTCCAGACCGCCACCATCGTCTGGATGATAACAATTCCCCTCCAGTCCCCTCTAATCCTTCTACCAATTATTATAAATCTATGGCCCCAAGGTCATGTCATGATTGCGTGTTTAATATTCCAGGTTATGCAGTCTTTAGAAAGGACAGGGCAACTGGAAGTGGAGGAGGGGGGCCCATTATTGAATAAATATAACATTAAAGACTTAGTCAGAGAAGATATAAGTAAGGGAATGCAATCAATGAAGAATCGATGGTTAGAATTAAGGACAAGAGAGGACTTCAAACTGAAATGGAAGTTTTCTGCAGATCTCCTGATAGCAGCATTGAAGTGGCAGAATTCATTATTTCAGAGATTAGAGAGGATTGTGAAAGAACACACTTCAAAAATTGACTTTTTTGTTTGGGTGCGTTCAGTTCTCCAGAACCGTGCTTAACGAGATACATTGTCGCTTCCTTGAATCCATCAGGATTCGGACATTCTGTTTACTACACACGCCCCCAACTCGGATTCAACAGCCTGAAAACAGTGCTGTACAGGCCAGAAACCAGTTGTTATATTCCAGGAAGCGATTCAGATATTTACAGGCAGTGCAATGGTAATGGGAGATATAAACCTGGACTGTGCCAATCGGTGGTCCCATTCATGGTCCAGTGCTGCATTTGGGTTGTGTCTGGATGCTGATAAATTACTATAGAACGGTGCTACACACCTGGTGTGGAGATTCTGAGTGCCGCTGTACTGCAGTGAGGTCAGACAATGACACTGTTTGTATCGCAGTTTCCTCTCTCCAGATACTTAACTTTATTACAAACAAACACCTTAATTATAACTTTATTTTTATATTCGACCGGCACCTGTCCATGTCTTATAACTAATACTGTTCTCATGTTATTATTCTCAAAGCAAAATACTTCAATGAGCCAGAATGAACGTGATCCTTCCTCCACCCAAAACACAAGGAACAGTGTAGGCAGCTCCTTCTCACACAAAGTAAGTACATTATCACTCACAGAGAGCAGAGACACAGAACTGGCCTCAATCTTATTATCACAGGCAGTAGAGGCAGTCAGTCCCACAGTGACCCGAATTCCCAGAGTTACATTATGAATCCCACAGTCACTTGCAGGAGCAGAATACGATGTCGTTTCAAAGTCCAAACATATTGCACTGACAGGCAGAACCATTTTGATTCCTTTACTCACAAATAGATAGACACTGATACGCTGTCAATCCCTACTGCTTACTGTACACGGACTATCAAACCTAACAACTGAAATACAAGACTAGAGAATCGGAGGTAATGGACTAAACCAAACCTCCTCCTGAGACATTCACAGATAATCTCATATTAGTATTGGCCGACACAATGTGGAGAAGGAACGCAATCCAACAGTCACACCGAGCAAGAATGGTACAGTACAAGAGACTGTCAATTACATAATGAATCTAAAACTCACTCACATTACCAGTGTAACAGATGCATAATCAATCACACACTCACAAACAGTACCAGAGACTAAGTGACACAGAGTGAGTCATACATTCAGACACAGTGAATGACAGAATGAGAACGAATCACAATCACTTACGGTACCTGAGAATGACTGCCTGGCAGATACATAGTGAAACAAACACTCACATAACATTGACCGGCAGATATGACTAAAATCCACACTTCTGTACAAGAAACTGGCAGGTAATTATTAAAACACACAATCACATACTGGAAGCTGACAGTTAGAGAGTGAGACTCACTCACAAATACCAGAAACTGGCAGGTACTGAATAAAACACACATTCTCATGCAAGAAAATAACAGATACAGAGTAAAACCCACATTCACATAGCAGAGACAGGCAGGTATAACATTTCACAAGCTCTTCCATACGAGAAACTGATAGATACAGAATTAAACCCACATTCACGTACTTGAAACTGACAGGTACAGAAAAAAATCCCAAAGTCACAAATCAGAAACTGACAGATACAGAGTGAAACCCACACTCCCATCCCAGAGAGTGGCAGCTATAGAGTAAACTCAACTCTTACATAAAAGACAGTGACAGATAAAGGGTTAAACAGACATTACATTCCAGAAACTGAGATTAAAACCCACTCTCACATAACAGAAATTGACAAGTACGGTGCAAAATCAGGGCTAACACACCAGAAACTGACAGGTACAGAAAAAAATCCCACTCAAATACGGGAAAATGAAAGTTGCAGTGTCAAACCCACACTCATCCCTGAGCCTGAACGATACAGAGGAAAGCCACACTCACATTCCAGAGACTGACAGGTACAGAGTGAAATCCATACACACACACCAGAAACTGACAGGTATAGGTTAAAATCCACGATCACATAACAGAGATAAAGCGATAGACAGTAAAAAAACACACTCGCATACCAGAGACTGAGAGATACAGAGTAAATCTCATACCTACATGGAAGAAACTGAGAGATACCGAATGAAACACAAACTCACATATCATAAACTGACAGATACAGTGTAAAACCCACTCTCACATGTCCAAAACTGAATGGTACAGGACAAAACCCCACTCACATACCAGAAACTGACAGGTATAAGACAAAACCCCTCTCACAAACCAGAAACTGACAGGTAAAGGACAAAACCCCACTCACATATCAGAAAATGGCAGTTACAGACAAAACCCCTCTCACATACCAGAAACTGACAGGTAAAGGACAAAACCCCTCTCACATACTCCCTCCATAAGAGCACTGTGGGAGTAGCTTCACCACACGGACTGCAGCGATTCAAGAAGGCGGCTCACCAACACCTACTCGAGAGCAATTAGGGATGGGCAATAAATGCTGGCCTTGCCAGCGACGCCCACATCCCATAAACGTATAAAAATAACCACAGTCACATCCCAGAGACAGACAGCTATATAATAAAACACACACTCACATGCCAGAATCTGAAAGATAGAGAGAAAAACCGCATTCACACACCAGAGAACTCGTGACACAAAATAAACCAACAGTAACATACTAGAGACTGAAAGCTGCAGCATTTTACCACTCTTCCGTACCAGAAAGTGACAGGTACAGAATAAAACCCACATTCACATACCAGAAACTGATAGTTACAGGCATAAACTCGCACTCACATTAATATTCTGTGATTCTATAAAATGACGCTGGCCGGAATGAATAATTCGACTAAATTAATCTTAAAAGAGCCGTTTCCTTTGTTTATGTTTTTTCAGTGCGTTGTTTAATTTATTTGCAATGGCCACCGGCATTGTCCCTTCCGACACAACGGCGTGCTTGGCCAGCTCCCCAGGCAGCACCAGACTCACGGCGGTCTGGATGTGTGTCGACAATCCGCACACTCCAAACTATTGGAGTTTGGTGCCATCTCCTGGCTGCCAGCCAGTACTGCAGCAGGATAACCATTCATCATCAACACTTTTAAATTGGAGAGAAGTAACTTAAACACCTTGTTTACGTTCAAATTAACATGATTGCAAACTGTTTCACTCGTCCTGACTAAAGCTCCAAAGAACTTTAGCGAGCGATCTGTAAATACACAGGCTAACATTTTAAAATTCGAGCAATGGTGATATAGTGGTGAGCCAAGCTGCCGTTCCAGCGAGTTGAATGGGGTTTGTTGCGCGGCATCGCAGCCTGGCTCCTGTTAATACAGTTTCGGTCAACCTATCGCAGTTTAATTCCTTCCAACAAATTACATTGCTCTAAAATGTATAAAACACATTCATCATCCATTTGCTTCTCCCATAATATTGATTTTCAATTTATTTTTGTCGATAACTATTTTTTAAATTATACAGGACTTAAAACTAATAAATGGAAAGAGGACTCAGTCAAAGTGACGTAACTATTCGCAGTGGCCATTTGTAATTGGAGGGGTAGTGCTTCAGCATAGTGCTAACGTTCTGATTAAAATGATTGCTGTGTATCTTACTTGATCCACTTAGGAGTCAAAAGAAGGATATAATCCGTAAATATAAAAAAATACATGTGGGCGATGGTGGTATAGTGGTGAGCATAGCTGACTTCCAAGTAGTTGAACGGGTTCGATTCCTGGACATCGCAACCGAGGCACTTTTAATACCCCTCGCAGGTCAGAACTGATTCATTGTAAATTAAAATTTCCAAAATATGATAATCATCTATATGCGTCTCAAACAAATTTAAAAGGACTTTCAATCAAAAAAATGTGTTCTCAGTCAGTAACAAATGGTAATTAAAAAACACAAAAAAGGGATAAGAGCAGAGTTCAGGTCACAAACAATGCTATGGATAATCCAGGGCCAGGTATTACTAAAATAACACTGTCGTTACAGCAGCAGTGACAAATAATAAACGTGTTAAATTAAACGGTGGGAGAAAGGCAGCAGAAGGTCAGGTGAGGGTCTCTTGCCCAAGGAAGAGATTTACAGACTGACACGTGGTACATAGTCATCGAATCAGACAATTACAGCACAGAAGGGTCCAATCTTGTCCATGCCGGCCGACAAAGTGCTATCCATCCTAATGCCACTTTCCAGCACGTGGTCCGTAGCCTTGTAGTTTATGGAACTTCAAGGGCATATCCAAGTATATTTTAAATGAGATGAGGGTTTCTGCTTCTACTACTCTTTCTGGCAGTGAGTTCCAGAACCCCACCACCCTGTGGGTGAAAAACATTCTCCTCAAATCACCGCTAAATCTCCTACCATTTACTTAAAAAATATACCCCTGCAAATTGACCCTTCTGTTAAGGGAAACAAGTCCTTCTTTTTCTCTCTCTCTAGGCCCCTCATCATTTTATACACGTCAAGTAGGCTTCCCTTCAGCCCGCTCCGTTCGAAAGTAAACAACACCAGACTAACAATCTGTCCAAAAAACTAACATTCCCCAGCCCAGGCAAAATCCTCGTAAATCTCCTCTGCACCCACTCTAGTGCAATCACATATTTTCTGTAATGTGGTGACCAGAACTGCACCCAGTATTCTAGCTGTGGCCTAACTAGTGTTTTATACAGTTCAAGCATAACATCTCTGCTCTTAAATTCTATGCCTGGGCTAATAAAGGCAAGTATCCCGTATGCCTGCATAACCATCTCAGCTACCTGCCCTGCTACATTCAGTTATCTGTGGACATGCACTCCAAGGTCCCTCTGATTCTCTGCACTTCTCAGTGTCCTACCATTTATCGTGTTAGCCCTCCCTAAATTCAATACCTCACACTTCTCCAGATTGAATTCCATTTGCCACTGCTTTTCCCACCTGACAAGTCAATTGATATCTTCCTGCAATCTACAGCCTTCTTCTTCATTATCAACCACACGGACAATTTTTGTAATATTCAAACTTCTTCATCGTATTTCCCACATTCAAGTCCAAATTATTGACATGTACCACAAAAAGCAAAGGACCCAGTAACTACAATAAATCTAACAGAATTATGATCACAACCACCAATATCTTCTCCTACTGATACCATTTCCACCTGCTCAGCTTCAGTCCCTAAATCTAGGTCCAGAACCGCTCCCTCTCTTGTTGGGCTTGCTCCGTGCTGGCTAAAAAAAAACCCTAGTATTACTGACCTATCTTTGTACGTCTCAGAAATGTTCCTTCATATTTTCTCTTCTATCCCCCTCTGACTGGGGGTCTATAGTACACTCCCAGCAGTGTGATTGCCCCTTTTTTTTGCTTTTCAGTTCAAACTATATGGCCTCCTTGGATGATCCTTCAAATATATCATCCCTCCTCACAGCTGTAATTGTTTCTTTAATCAATATTGTGACCTCACTCCTTTTTTATCCCCGTCTCTATCTCGTCGGAAAAACCTGAAACCAGCTGCCATTCTTGCGCTTCTTTCAGCCATGTCTCAGTAATAGCTATAATGTCATACTCCCACGTGTCTAGCTATGCGCTCAGCTCATATGCTATATTCACTAGACTCCTTGCGTTGAAGTATATACCATTTAGTGCTGCCAAACTACTTTGTTGTCTATTTTCTCGCCTATACTTCCGCTGCCTTCCAAACTCGCTTACTAATTTTCTGGCTTCCATGTCCAGCATTGTTTCTCTACCTTCTGAATCTACTTTCAATTTCCCATCCCCATGCCAAGCTAGTTTAAACACACCCAACAGCACTAGCAAACATGCCTCATCCCCTGCAAGGTATTTGGTTCCGGTCCTGATGAGGTGCAAACCGTCCGACTTGTACAATTCCCACCTCCCACAGATGAGTTCCCAATGCCTCAGGAATCTAAAGCAGTCCCTCCAGCACCATCTCTCCAGCCAGGCATTCATCTGCTATATCCTCCTATTTCTGTACTCACCAGCACGTGGCATCGGGAGAAATCCATAGATTGCGACCTTTGATGTCTGCTTTTTAATTTCTTTCCTAGCTCCCTAAAATCTGTCTGCAGGACCTCATCGCTCTTTTTACCTATGTTGTTTGTACCGATATGGACCACGACCTGTGGCTATTCACCCTGCCCTCTCAGAATGTCCGACAGCTGCTCAGTGACATCCTTGACCCTGGCACCAGGAAGGCAACATACCATCCTGGAGTCACGTCAGCGGCTGCAGAAACGCCTGTCTGCTTCCCTAACTATCAAATCCCCTGTGACTATTGCTCTTCCACTCTTCTTCCTCAATTTGAGCAACTGAGCCACCCATGATGCCATGTACTGGGATTTGGCTGCACTCCCCAGACGAACTATCGCCCCCACCAGTATTCAGAGCTGAAAACCGGTTAGCGAATGAGATGCACTCAGGGGATACCTGCCCGGAACTCCTTTGTACATAAGAACATGAGAACATAAGAAATAAGGAGCAGGAGTATATCTTTCGTTCGTTCGAGCCTGCTCCGCAATTCAATAAGGTCATGGCTGAACTGATCTTGGCCTCAACTGCACTTTCCTGCCCGTTCTCCCTAACCCTTGATTCCCCAGTTTTTGAAAAATCTCTCTATCTCCGCCTTGAATATATTCAATGACCCAGCCTTCCCAGCTCTCTGGGGTAGAGAATTCCAAAGATTCACGACCCTCTGAGAGAAGAAATTATTCCTCATCACCGTTTTAAATGGGCCACCCCTTATTCTGAAGCTATGCCGCCGAGTTCTAGATTCCCCCACGAGGGGAAACATCCTCTCAGCATCTACCCTATCAATCCCCATTAGAATCTTATATGTTTCAATAAGATCACCTCTCATTTTGCTAATTTGCATGTAGTTAGGCCCAAAGTGCTCAACCTTTCCTCATCAGACAATCCCTTCAACTCAGGAATCAACCTAGTAAACTTTCTCCGGACTGCCTCCAATGTAAGTATATCCTTTCTTAAATAAGGAGACCAAAACTGTACGCAGTTTTCCAGGTTTGGTCTCACCAACGCCCTGTACAGTTGTAGCAAGACCTCTCAACTTTTATCCTCCATACCCTTTGCAATAAAGGCCAATATTCTATTTGCCTTCCTAATTACTAACTGTATCTTTTACGTTTCATGTTCGAGGACTCCCAGATCCCTCTGTAGCGCAGCATTCTGAAGTCTCTCTCTATTTAATTAATATTTTGCTGTTTTATTTAACCTAGAACTGTGGAGAACCTCAGCTATCCCACATTATATCAATCTGCCAAATTTTACCCATTCACTTTACCTATCTCTATCTCTTTGTAGACACTTTGTGTACTCCTCACAATTTGCTTTCCCACCTACCTTTGTATCGTCAGCAATTTTGGCATGTCATCCATATTATTAATATAGATTGTATATAGTTGAGGCCTCAACACTGATCCCTGTCGCACCCCACTAGATAATGTCTGCCAACCTGAAAATGACCCATTTATTCTGAGTCTCTGTTTTCTGTTAGCTAGCCAATACTCTATCCAATCTAATATATTACCTCTAACAACGTGAGCTCTTATCTTGTATAGTGAACTTTTATGCGGCACCTTATCGAAAGCCTTCTGGAAATCCAAATACACTACATCTACTGGTTCCGCTTTAAACACCCTGCTCGTTACATCCTGAAAGAACTCAAGTAAATTTGTCAAACACGATTTCCCTTTCATAAAACCATGTTTACTCTGCTTGATTGTAGTATGATTTTCTAAATGGCCTGTTATTACTTCCTTCTGACTGGCGGTCACACATTCCCTCTCTGCCTGCACACTCTTAGGCTTCGAGGTGAGCACCTCCTGAAACGGGATATCCACGAAGTTCTCAGCCTCGGGGATATATCCCACTCTGACACACTGTCCCAAAGACTGAAAGATAGAGAATATATCCGACATTCAGCAGTGATTCCCACATTGGCACATAGTACCAGTTTGACAGATGCAGTGTCTATCCCACACTCAATGATCAAACACACTGTTCACACTAGAATCGGGTGAGCGCATCAAAAGAACATGAGAACATAAGAAATAAGAGCAGGAGTAGGCCATACGGCCCATCGAGCCTGCTCCGCCATTCAATAAGATCATGGCTGATCATCGACCTCAACTCCACTTTCCTGCATATCCATATCTCCATATCCCTTGATTCCCCCAGAGTCCAAAAATCTATCTAAAGCAGCCTTGAATACACTGAAAGTCTCAGCATGCACAGCCCTCTGGGGCAGAGAATTCCAAAGATTCACAACACTCTGAGTGAAGAAATTCTTCCTCATCACAGTCTTAAATGGCTTACCCCTTATTCTGAAACTTTGCCACCTAGTTCTAGACACCCCAGCAAGTGAAATCAACCTCTCACTATCTACCCTGACAATCCACTTCAGAATCTTGTATGTTTCAATTAGATCACCTCTCATTCTTCTAAACTCCAGAGAGTATAGGCCCATTCTACTCAATCTCTCATCATAGGACAGCCCTCTAATCCCAGGAATCAATCTAGTGAATCTTCATTGCACCGCCTCCAGGGCAAGTATATCCTTCCTTAGATAAGGAGAACAAAACTGTGCACAGTACTCCAGGTGTGGTCTCACTAAGGACCTGTACAATTTTAGTTTTGAGCTGGACCAATAAAATATTTTGCTCTGGTTTGCAGCTGAACATAAATAAGCAATGTGCTGAGGTATCACTCTCGAATTTAAAATGGTTTCTGCTGAATGATTGTCTCTTGTTGCAGCACTCGCTTTCAGCCAGGAGAGGGCACCAACCTCTAATAGTTTGGATTTTCCGGACTGTCGAACT
This sequence comes from Squalus acanthias, assembly GCA_030390025.1. Lineage (NCBI taxonomy): Eukaryota > Metazoa > Chordata > Chondrichthyes > Squaliformes > Squalidae > Squalus > Squalus acanthias. Next base: position 7,419,000 of record CM059442.1, on the reverse strand, counting down.
CATCCAGAGCACCGTGAGTCTGGTGCTGCCCGGGGAGCTGGCCAAGCACGGGGTGACGAAGTACGTCAGATCCAAATAAAACTCCACAATTTACTGACAAAAATACAGAAAACACAACGGCACTTTTAAGAGTCACCCACAGCCTCTCTGAAGGGCCGCCAGTTTAATGCATTGATTTAGTCAGTTTATTCATTCCGGCTAACGTCCTTTCAATCTGGTGAGGTAATTATCAGAAAAATAGTATAACTGCCCCATTTTAATGTCTGTCTCTGTCGAATTTAATGATTATAGGTAGAAATCTTTCTTTTTTGAATTTTTCGAACTTAATTAAAAACATTGATCAATTGAGGCCAATAGTTTGTTCTGTTAAGGAAATGCGATTCCAATCAAGCGACCAATCGAAGTAGCCTTAGGTTACAGCGGGCTCCGACAGTTAGAACTGGAGACATTACAGTCCATCCGATGACTTTACTTAAAACCTTGAATTCCATAATACCCGACAGTATCTGTGCAGGAAGCAAACTTCAGAAGGAGAATAATCTCACAAGTTGGCCTCTTGTCACAGCAGCTCGACTTAACCTATTGTGACGGAGAAAGTTCCGGTTTCCCGTCACACCATCTGTCTGATATATAAAAGCTGAATGGAAACAGCACACTGAGCGCATGGACACCCAAGAAGACTAAAATAGCCTTTCACTGTGAGCGTAGAATACACGGTCCGGGCCAAAGAGTCACTTGTAACTCCATAATCCTTAAAATTCTGAAGCTATTCCCCATCCCAATATATCCCCGCTCCTGTTCCCAGGGCGCTGCTCTCTCTGTGAGGCGGTGGGTGGCTATTAGAAGAGCCTTTGTTTTAACCCTGGATGTTGTCACGAAGCACTTTACATTGGCGCTTGGCTCCGCGTTTTCTCAGTGCTTTGCGTCCTTTACCTCTTCCAGACATGAGGATTCCTCACAGGAATAAATACTGAATGATAAAATCTCGCCGTCCTGATGTATTTATGAAGCCAGCCCGGATCTGGTTGAGAAAGGCAGAGTGTGAGAGAGGCTGGAAGGAGGCAGAATCAGAGTGAAAGACAGAGCAGAGACTGCGTCCTCTGAGCTTCAGCTCCGCCTCGAGGTTTCACGCTTCAGCATTGAAATACTTGCCTGCTCCGCCCCCTCTCCCCGCACAGTTTTTAATCCGACAGGAAGGATCCATGCGAGCTCCACTCCCCCAGCTCTGTCAGCGGGTGCTGTTTTCTCTGTGCTCTGCTGATGATCGCTGAACACATCAGGGAGCGGAGATATCACGGGCACGAGTAAGGGAGCAAACAGCAGCCTCCTTACAGCAGCACATCGCATTGGCACTGTGTCCGCAGATGGGCTTTGAGTCGGGGCAAGTTCAGCGGCAGCAGGGGACTGTTTGAAAGAGGCAGAGTGGAGCGGGAACTAATTCCGGAACATGCAGTGAGTGGGGCAAGAGAGAAGCCATTCTGGGTCTGTGCTTGTTCAGTGTAAGGTAACATAGAAAGTAAATCACTTCGCTCTTTCAAATCATTGCTGCTTTCTTTCCCCAAATCAGTATTGGACGTTCCTGATTCCGTTCCAATCACACCGTGTCTGTTCTGGTTGGACAGTGAACAGTGGAAACACATCCTGACAGTGAGGATTTGAGCAGTTTCACAAAATGCATCTACTGCAGGCAGCAGGAGAGAAGTGTGAAATAATACATTTCGAAAATCGGTTACTTACTTTCGATGCGTTGAGTTCTCCAGGACCGTGCTGCTGGTGATCGAGAGATACATTGCAGCTCCCTAAGATACATCAGGATCCGGGCTCTGAGACATTCTGTTAACTACACAGGCCCTCAAACCGGTTTCAATAGACTGTAAACAATTGTTTGTACAGCCCAGGTGCCTGTGGTTATAGTCCAGGAAGCCATTCTGAATTTTTCAGTTAGTCCCATTGAAATGGGAGATTAAACCCTGAACTGTGCAATCGGGTGGTCCAATTCATGGTGCAGTGATGGATTTGCGTTGTGTCTGGATGCTGATAACTTGCAATAGAACCGTCCTACACAGCTGGTGAGGAGATTCTGAGTGCCGCTGTACTGTAATGAGGTCAGACAATGTCACTGTTTGTATCGCGGTTTCCTCTCTCCAGATAATTTACTTTAATATAAACAGACACGTTAATTATAGCTGTATTTTTATATTCTGCCGGAACGTGTCGTTATCTTATAACTAATATTGTACTCGTATTATTAATCTCATTGCAAAATACTTCAAAGAGCCAGAATAAATGTGTTTTTTCCTCGACCCGGAACACAAGGAAAATTGCAGGCAGCTCGTTCTCACACACAGTAAGTACATTATCAGTCACAGAGCACAGAGACACAGAAATGACTTTAATCCTATTATCACAGGCAGCAAAAACAGTCAGTCCCACAGTGACCGGAATTCCCACTTTTACATTATGAATTCCCCTGTCACTGGCAGCAGTAGAATAAGATGTTATTTCAAAGTCTAGTCATATCGCACTGACAGGCAGATCCATTTTCACTCCATTACACACACACACGAACAGATAGACACTGATACGGTGTCAATCCACGCTGCTGCTGTACACGGACTATCAAACCCAACATCTAACGGACAAGACTAGAGAATCGGAGATAATTGACGGAACCAAACCTCCTCCTGAGACAGTCACTGATAATCTCAAACGAGCATTGGCCTACACAAGGTGGAGTCGGAATGGAATCCAACAGTCACACAGAGCAACTACAGTACAGTACAAGAGACGGTCAATTACATAATAATTTTTACACTCACACACATACCAGCCTAACAGGTAAATAATCAATCCCACACTCACAAACAGTAGGAGTACTGACATTAACAGAATAAAGGCCACACTCACAAAACAGAGACAGACAGGTACAATTAAAATCCACAATCACACCAGAAACTGACAGGTACAGACAAAACACTACATTCATATACTAGGAACTGAGTGAGAGTGAAATCCACACACACATCCTATTGACCGATAGCTATAGAGTAAAACCCACACTCAGATACTAGGTTTAAAGCTATAGATAAAATCAAAACTCAATTAAAAGAGTCTGACAGATACAGACTGAAACTCACACTCACATCCCAGAGAGTGACAAGTGCAGGGTGAAACCCACACTCACACGAATAGACTGGCAGATACATGCTAAATTCCACACTCCCATCCCAGAATCTGTCAGGTACTGAATAAATACCTTACTCATACAAGAGAAATTGACAGTTACAGCATATAACACACACTCACCTACTAGAGACTGTCAGATACAGAGTGAAACTCAGACTCACATACCAGAGACTGTCAGATACAGAGTGAAACTCAGACTCACATACCAGAGACAGTCAGATACAGAGTAAAACTCACACTCACATTCCAGAGACTGTCAGATACAGAGTGAAACTCACACTCACATTCCAGAGACTGTCAGATACAGAGTGAAACTCACACAGACTGAAAATCACACTCACATACCAGAGACTGTCAGATACAGAGTGAAACTCACACTCACACAAACTGAGGATAGTGCAATAAAACAACACTCACATTCCAGAGCCTGACAGATACAGATTAAAATCCACAATCACATCCCAGAGATTGTCAGCTATAAGAAGATAAGAAATAATTGCAGGAATAGGTTATAAAGCCCCTCAAGCCTGCTCCACCATTCAATAAGATCATGGTTGAACAGCTACCACAACTCCAATTTCCCACCCTATCTCTATCTCCCATGATTCCCTGAGTGCCCAAAAATCTATGGTCTCAGTCTTGAATGCACACATCGACTGAGCATCCACAGACACATGCAGTAGCGAATTCCAAACATTCACAACCCTCTGAGTGAATACGGTTCTCTTCATCTCGGTGAAACAGCCTCGCAGCATCTGCCCATTTCAAGTCCTCTAAGAATTTGAAATGTTGTCAGTGAGATCACCTCTCATTCTTCTAAACTCCAGAGAATATAGATCCACTTTGCTCAATCTCTCCTCATAGGAGAGCCCTCACATCCAAGGAATTAATCTCGTGAACATTTGTAGCTGCCCCTCTAAAGCATGTATATCCTGCCTTAGATAGGGAGACCAAAATGTGCAAAGTACTCCAGTTGTGGTTAACTAAAGGCCTATATAATTGCAGCAACACTTAATTACACTGTTATTGCAAACCTTCGCAATGAAGGCTAACAAGACATTTACCTTCCTAATTGATTGTTGTACCTGCATGTTAATTTTCTCCAATTCATGTAAAAGAACACTCAACTCCCTATGAATAGTGACAGAGGAAAACCCACATTCACATACCAGAGACTGTCAGGAATAGAGTAAAATCCTCAATCATATAACACAAACTGACATATACATAATACAACCCATTCAAACATACCAGAAATCACAGGCACAATATAAAGCCCATATTCACATACCAGACACTGGCTTGTACAAAGAAAAACCAAAACTCACATCCCAGAGTCAGACATGTAAACAGTATAAAACACTCACACGTGTCAGAAACTGAATATTACAGACAAAAACCCACACTCACATCCAAGAGATATAAGAATTAGAAGAAGGAATAGGCCATACGGCCCCTCGAGACTCACAGATACAGAATAAAGCCACACGCAAACACCAGAGACTGTCAGGTACAGAATGACTACCCACACTTCCATGACAGAAACTGACAGGTAAAGAGTAAAACCTGGCAAATGGAAACCAGAAAAAGACAGATGTAAAGTAAAACCCACCCGCGCACACCACAGATTAACAGATACAGGGTAAAACCCGTACACACATCCCAGAATATAAAAAATCCACACATACAACAAAAACTGAAAAGTACATAATACAACCCACTCGCACATACAAGAAACCAAAATGTACAGAATAAAGCCAATCCCCACCAATCAGAAACTGACAAGTACAAAGAAAAACGCACACTCAGATACCAGAAACTGACAAAGACAGAATAATCTCACACTCACTCACCTGTGACTGACTGATTCAGAAGAAACCCACACTCACATACCAGAAGCTGACAGGTACATAATAAAACACACCTGTGCATAGCAGAAAAAGAGGATAGTGAAAAAGACACTCACACATCAGAGACTGAAAGATAAAGACGAAAACCCAGACTCACGTACCAGAAACTTACAGATTCAGAGTAAACCCTTTCTTCCATAACATAAATTGACAGGTCGAAAGTAAAACCCACTCACATGTATCAGAAACTGACTGGTACTGAGTAAAACCAGTACTAGCATACAGGAGATCGATGGTTACAGAATAGAACCCACATTCACAAACCAGAGACTGATTGATGGAGAGTAAATTTCACAATCACAATCACAATCACAATCACAAATCAGAAACAGACAGTTAGAGCATAAAACCCACACTCACATGTCAGAAATTGCTGGATAGAGAATAAAAATGCATTCAAATAACTTGGACAGACAGACACAGACTAAAACCTATATTCACAAAGGAAAGACTGACAGAATCAGAATAAAACCCAATCTCACTGAACAGAAATTGAAAGATGCAGAATAAAACCCACACTCACATATCAGAGACTGACTGGTAGAGTAAAACCCAAAAGTCACATATCAGAAACTGACAGTTCCACTGTAAAACCAAAACTCTCTCATCAGAGCCTGACAGACACAGAGAAAAACCCACATTCACATACCAGAGACTGACAGGTACAGTTTGAATCACTCAATGAGACAGAGTATCGGAGTGTGACAGACTCAGAGTGAATCCCACACTCACATGCAATACCAGAAAATGATAGAGACACAATGAATCCCACACTGACACCGATTATTAAAGATTGACTGGTACTGAATTAATCTCACTCTCACACAAATCCAGAGAAGGTACCTCACTGTCACATACAGTACTAGACAGTGATAAATACAGAATCCATCACACAATAACAAGAGTATCAGAGACAGAAAAACAGAATGATTCTCACCCTCACACAAAGTACAAGAGACTGACAGACACAGAATTATTCTAATTCCAAGTTAGACCACAAGAGATTGACATATATAGCATAAATCTCACTCATACATACAGTATCAGAGAATGACACATACATAATGAACTCCACAATCACACACAGCACCAGAGACTGACAGATACACAATTAATTTAACTCTCACACACATTATCAGAGACGGATATATAAAGAATGAATCCCACACTTTCTTACAACACCAGAGACTGACAGATACTGAATTACTCTAACTCTCACAAGCAGAATCATTAAGGGACAATAAAAGAATGAATCTCACACTAACTCGGAGAATCAGAGACAGACAGGTAGAGAATGAATCCCACACACATATACAGTACCAGAAAATGATAGAGACAAAATGAATCCCACTCTGATACAGAATATTAAGGACTGACTGATAAAGAATCAATCTCACATTCAAACATAATACCAGAGACTGACAGATACAGAATGTAGCTCACTGTCACGTAGAGTATCTGAGATTGACTAATACAGAATCAAACCATACTGACACAGATTACAGAGACAAACGGGTACAGAAAAAATCTTTAACCTCACATACAGTATCGCAAACTGATATATGCACAGAATGAATCTCACCCTCTGATACAGTACCAGATAATGACAGAGACAGAATTAATCTAACTCTCACATACAGTATAAGTGACTGACAGATACACAGAATGAATCTCACACACTCATACAGTATGAGATAGTGACAGAAACAGAATTACTCTAAATCTCACATACAGTATCAGTGACTGACATTTACAGAATAAATCCCAAACTCAGATGCCATACCAGGAACTGAAAGATATAGAATAATTCTCAAACTCACATACAGTATCACAGTTTGGCAGAGAAAGAGAATTAATCTCACACTGACACAGATTATCAGACGGTGAAAGACCCAGAATTAACACACACTCGTACACAGTACCAGCAAATGATAGAGTCAAAGTTAACTCCACATTAAAGACTGATTGGTGCAGAATGAATCTCACTCTCACATACAGTACCAGAGATTGACAGATATATAATTACACTGGCACACACATACTGAACAGAGACTGACAGACAGATAATGCATCTTACAGTAACACTGAGAATCAGAGGGCCTGGAAGATACAGAATGAGTACACAATCACATGCAGTACAATTAATTTACAGATAGATTCAGTCCCACATTCACATACAGCATCAGATACTAGCAGAAATGGAATGAATCTCAAACTAAGATCAAGTACCAGAGACTGATAGATGCAGTACGAATCACACTTTCATAAACCGGGTGCATAGCAGATTCATGCAGTATTATTCGCTGAAAGACAGTACGAGAGACAGACTGATGCAGAACTAATCGGACACTAACATATAGTACCAGAGACTGACAGATACAGAATGAATCCCACACTCACAATCAGTACCAGAGACTGACAGATACAGAATTAATCTCAGAATCGCTCAACGTCCCAGTGACTGACAGATGCAGAATGAATCTCAGACTTACACATCCCAGTGAGAGACAGATACAGAATTAAAACCACACACACATACACTACCAGAGAATGACAGTTTCCGAATGAATCCCAACACTGACAAACGGTACCAGAGTCTGAGGGATACAGATGGAATCCCACACTGAAACATGGTATCAGTGACCGACAAGAAATGAATGGATCCCACACTGACATACTGTAACAGAGACTGAGATTGAGAATGAGTCCCGCACTTACATCAATCACCAGAGACTGAGGATTACAGAACTATTCTTCCCACACACAGTAAATGAGACTGGCATATACTGAACTAATGTGGCGAGGACAACTCCGCAAGGCCTGAATAAAGTGCACAGTTTAGAGGTAGTACATCTAAATTGCTGTCCCGTCCGGAAGGTGTGCTTGGGGACCTGGATAATGTTCTGCGAAATGGTGAATGGGCAGATGATTCTTCCTCTGCTCTTGAGATTACATTTCTGACTGCAGAGGGCGTAATGATGGCAAGCACTCAATCTGATTGTTTACATAGGGAAGCCAATGAAAGAGATGCAGAACAGTGGAAATTGACATCATTCCTAACCAGCCAATCACAATCATTGCCTTCACCCATCCCTCATTAGCTTAGGGATTTGGGTTGCCTATATATTCCGAGCGCGGAGCGGGTTCGCGTCATTTTGTGTTTGTTATTGAGTTGGAGAATGGTTGACGAGAAGAAAACAGCTGCCGAGAAGAAAACAGCTGCCAAGAAGGGCGCCAAGAAAACCGTCACTAAACCGGCAGCGAAGGGCGGCAAGAAGCGCAGAAAGTCGAGGAAGGAGAGTTACTCCATCTACATCTACAAAGTGATGAAGCAGGTTCACCCCGACACCGGCATCTCCTCCAAGGCCATGGGCATCATGAACTCGTTTGTGAACGATATTTTCGAGCGCATCGCGGGTGAGGCTTCCCGCCTGGCCCATTATAACAAGCGCAGCACCATCAGCTCCCGGGAGATCCAGACCGCCGTGCGCCTGCTGCTGCCCGGGGAGCTAGCCAAGCACGCCGTGTCGGAAGGGACAAAGGCGGTGACCAAATACACCAGCTCCAAGTAAAACCCCACACTGTCCTGGAAGAACAAACACAAAACACAACGGCTCTTTTAAGAGCCACCCACTACTTCTCGAACGAGCTATACAAAAGCCTGTCCCATTCCACTGAATTTGCTGCTTTTTTTCTAAGTTTACTGTAATTATTTCCTGAACAAATGCGTTTGAGAACATGTTTTAAGTTTCAGCTGTAGAATTAGTTTGGAAAGAGAAGCAGTTTCATAATCCGTTTCGACCTGAGTGTCGCTGTTGAATTTCCCTCCCAGTAAACTACAAACACGGTCCCTGCTCGCTCTTTCCCTTTGCTCTCAGGCCGGACGAATAAAAGCTTGTTTTGGGGGTGGGATTCTGATTTCAGGCACCTCGTTCTCTGTCAAGACACTTTTCTATTTTTTTGTAAAGACATTTGTGAGTCAATCCGTCTGTTAACCCGAGATTTCCTGCAGTGTAACAACCCAGAATGGGATTTCTTACAGATACCTGACGGGGCTGTTTGAACGCTCTATCCCTCTTCTCTTTTCACAGCAGGAGTCACTGGAAGCAGCGCCTGTGCAAAGGATCGATCGATAATCTGTGAAACCTCACTTTTACAAAGATTGAGCTGGAATGTTTCGCGTTACAAAATCAATGAAAATTACGCCAGTTACAGTTTGAAATTGAACCCGAAATTAATCCTGATTGTAACAGCCTGGAATTGGAAGGGAGGGATTGAATAAGACAAAAGGAATTAAAAATGTTTAGAAATCTTTGGCTAATAGTGAATTTATTAAATTAATTCGCTGGGTTAGGAAAATATTGGCGGGCTTTTGAAATTAAAAAATCGTTGGCGGTTTGACTGTTGATGACAGTTATTTCCTCACATATTTCATTGGCGGGAAAAGCAGACTGTGATTGGTTACGGGCAATCACCAATGAAATTCACCACAGAGCGACCAATCACATGTTCGCTCTGTGCATTCCTCCAGAAGGTATAAGAAGGGCAGATGTGGGAGGAGACTTTCAATCTTTCTTTCAACGAGTGGATTGCGGAAATGTCTGGAAGAGGAAAAACCGGCGGTAAAGCTCGGGCCAAGGCCAAGTCTCGCTCCTCCCGGGCCGGGTTGCAGTTCCCTGTGGGCCGTGTTCACAGGCACCTGCGAAAGGGCAATTATGCTCAGCGTGTGGGTGCCGGAGCCCCGGTCTACATGGCTGCTGTGCTCGAGTATCTGACCGCTGAAATCCTGGAGCTGGCCGGCAACGCGGCCCGCGACAACAAGAAGACCCGCATCATCCCCAGACACCTGCAGCTGGCCATCCGCAACGACGAGGAGCTCAACAAGCTGCTGGGAAAGGTGACCATCGCTCAGGGCGGCGTGCTGCCTAATATCCAGGCGGTGCTGCTGCCCAAGAAAACCAGCACTGCCAGCTCCAAGAGCAAGTAAAGCGGACAAGATTCAATCTAATAACCCAAAGGCTCTTTTCAGAGCCACCCAGAGTATCTGTGAAAGGGCTGGTTACTGTTCTAATCTATGGATCACAGTTAACCCAGATATAATAGAACATGTTAAATCTTTGCAATTAAGATGGGAGTTCCCTGATCAGAAATGACCCGCAGAAATTCTCGGTTATACGCAGGATACACTGTCGAATTGTAGATAACTAGATCGACAAACATTGGAGCGAGTTTACCAGCGAAATACAGTACCAGAGACAGTCAGATTCAGCACTATTCCGACACTAACATGCAGTCCCAGTGACTGACAGATACAAACTGAATCCCTCACTCACACTCATTACCAGGGACTGACAGAGCCAGAATTAATCTTAGACATCCACACCATCCCAGTGAATGCAGATACAGGATGGATCTCAGCCTCGCACATCGTAGTGACAGACTGACAGAATTAATGTCACACACACGTATACTACCAGAGAATGACAGATTTCGAATAAATCCCAACACAGACACACGGCACCAGCGTCTGAAGGTAGCAGATTGAATCCCATACTGACACATGTTATCAGTGACGGACAGGAGACGAATGGATCCCACACTCACATACTATAACAGTGACTGAGATTGATAATAATTCCCACACTTACATAAATCAACAGAGAATGAATAATACAGAACTGTTCCCACATACACACTCAGTACTAGAGACTGGTAGATACTGAACTAAAGTGGCGGAAACCACCCCGCTAGGAGTGAATATAGTGCAATGATTGGATAATGGCCTGGAAACTGGTGAATGGGCAGATGAAGTTTCCTCTGCTCTTGCAATGACCTTTCTGACTGCAGGGGGCGTGCTGGTGAAAAACCTTAAATCGGATTGGATAGATAAAGAAGCCAATCAGAGAGAGGCAGAACAATGAAAATTAAAATCACGCTTCATCAGCCTATCATAAAAATTTCCCTCACCCATCCCTCATTAGCATAGGTGTTTTGGGGCAGCCTATTTAAGGCCAGCGCGGAGCGGCTTGGCGTCATTTTGCATCTGAAATCGAGTTTGAGAATGGTTGACGAAAAGAAAGCTGTTGCCAAGAAGGGCGCCAAGAAAACCGTCACTAAACCGGCAGCGAAGGGCGGCAAGAAGCGCAGGAAGTCGAGGAAGGAGAGTTACTCCATCTATATCTACAAAGTGATGAAGCAGGTTCATCCCGACACTGGCATCTCCTCTAAGGCCATGAGCATCATGAACTCGTTTGTGAACGATATTTTCGAACGCATCGCGGGTGAGGCTTCCCGCCTGGCCCATTACAACAAGCGGCACACCATCAGCTCCCGGGAGATCCAGACCGCCGTGCGCCTGCTGCTGCCCGGGGAGCTGGCCAAGCACGCCGTGTCGGAAGGGACAAAGGCGGTGACTAAATACACCAGCTCAAAGTAAAACTCCACGCTGTCCTAATTGAACAAACTCAAAACACAACGGCTCTTTTAAGAGCCACCCACAATCTCTCTGAACGAGTTACACAAACGCATCGCCCTTTAGACTCAATTTACTGTAATTATTTCCTTAACAAGTGTGTTTGAGAACGTTTGAATTTCCAACTGTAGATACAGTTATGAATTCTCTGATAAGCAGTTTCCCTGACCGGATCGACCTTAACGTCGCTGTTGTATTTCCCGCCCATTAAAACACACACACGGTCCTTGGTTGCTCTTTCCCTTTGCTCTCAGATCCGTTTATTTGCAGCGCCTGACGGCGAATTAAAAGCTTGTTTTAGTGATGAAATTCCGATTTCAGTCACCACGTTCTCTGTCAAGACCTTTTACATTTTTTTTAAAGACAGTTTTGAGTCACTCCGATTTATCACCGGAGATTTGTTGCATTGTAACAACCCAGAATGGGAGTTCTTACAGAGATTAAAACGGGGGCATTTTGAACACACTGACCCTCTTCTTTTCTCACAGCAGGACTCCCATTTCTGCTTTCACTCCCGCAGCAGCGCCTATGCCAAGGATCGATCGATAATCTGTGAATCCTCAGTTGTACAAAGACTGAGCTGGAATGTGTCCCATTACAGAATCAATGGGGTTTTAATTCCGCCCGTGAAAGTTCGATATTGAACCCGAAATTAATCCTGATTGTAACACCTTGGAATTTGCAAGGGAGAGATGGAATAAGACAAAATGAATCTTAAAAAATTGCGGAAATCTTTGGCTAATGGTGAATTTATTAACTTAATTCGCTCGTTTAGGAAAATATTGGCGGGCTTTTTGAATTCAAAACGTGGTTGGTGGTCTGACTGCAAACGACAGTTATTTCGGCCCTCTTTTCATTGTCTGGAAAAGCAGACTGTGATTGGTCACCGGAAAACAACAATTAAATTCACCACAGAGCGACCAATCACAAGTACGCTGTCTGCATTCCTACAGAAGGTATAAGATGGCCAGATGTGGGAAGAGACTTTCATTCTTTCTCTGAACGAGTGAATTGTGGAAATGTCTGGAAGAGGAAAAACCGGCGGTAAAGCTCGGGCCAAGGCCAAGTCTCGCTCATCCCGGGCCGGGTTGCAGTTCCCTGTGGGCCGTGTTCACAGGCTGCTGCGAAAGGGCAACTACGCTGAGCGTGTGGGTGCCGGAGCCCCGGTCTACATGGCTTCTGTGCTCGAGTATCTGACCGCTGAAATCCTGGAGCTGGCCGGCAACGCGGCCCGCGACAACAAGAAGACCCGCATCATCCCCAGACACCTGCAGCTGGCCATCCGCAACGACGAGGAGCTCAACAAGCTGCTGGGAAAGGTGACCATCGCTCAGGGCGGGGTGCTGCCCAATATCCAGGCGGTGCTGCTGCCCAAGAAAACCAGCACTGCCAGCTCCAAGAACAAGTAAAGCGGACAAGATTCAATCGTATAACCCAAAGGCTCTTTTCAGAGCCCCCCACGTGATCTGAGAAGGGTTGCTTACTATTTAGCCATTTTCGGTTATAAACAGGACACTGTCTGTCGAACATGTAGAAATCTAGATCCACAAACACTGCAGCGGGCTTGCTGTTAGCGAATATTCAGATCACTGATTCAATATAGAGAGAGACTGGCTTCAGAGAAAAACAAAACACACGGACCCTTAACCCGACCCTCATTGAACACGTTGTGGGGAGAGCCGAATATGAACGGATGTTAAGAACCGAGTATAAAGTGAGTGAGCGATTGATGGGCTTACCGTTCCTTATTGGGGCAATAATTCAGTAGGGAGAAGTATATACATCATGAACACATTGATCCATATAAACATTTTCCCTTTTAACTTGCAGACAGCGTCGAACGAGAATTACAGCTCTGGTTTATTTAATACACTCCAGATAGTAACTACCTCTCCCCGCATTAAGAGCAGGTTTTAAAGTTAAGACTCAGACTTCAGGCACCTCGTTTTCTCTCTCGAATCTATGTGGAGTTGGATCAATTTACAATCAGAGCTCCCACTTATAGTTTCCGACTGGACGCGTGCAGTCAGTCTACTGGGCATTTCACTCACATTTAAACCTAGCACTTACCCGCACCGTCAGATATTCACTGCCCCCGCTTTATAAATACCCAGTTACAGTTAAACTACAAGACCCGCACGGTGTGTGCCAACAGTCCAGTTTGCCTGGCGCCGATCGCAGCTCTTTCCTTTGCTGATTTGGTGGCTCTTAAAAGAGCCGTTGTTTTATTTGGTGCTAAAGTTTCGAGCCGGGCAGGGTGAGTTTAGGCGCGCTCCCCGCGAATGCGGCGGGCCAGCTGGATGTCTTTGGGCATGATGGTGACTCGCTTGGCGTGGATGGCGCACAGGTTGGTGTCCTCAAAGAGCCCCACCAGGTAAGCCTCGCTGGCCTCCTGCAGGGCCATGACGGCCGAGCTCTGGAAGCGCAGGTCAGTCTTGAAGTCCTGAGCGATCTCCCGCACCAGACGCTGGAAGGGCAGTTTGCGGATCAGCAGCTCGGTGGATTTCTGATAGCGGCGGATCTCCCTCAGAGCCACAGTGCCGGGCCTGTAGCGATGAGGCTTTTTCACTCCGCCCGTGGCTGGAGCGCTCTTCCGGGCCGCTTTGGTCGCCAACTGTTTGCGAGGAGCTTTCCCTCCGGTCGATTTGCGCGCTGTCTGCTTGGTCCTGGCCATTTTCTGAATCGATCTCAGCACAATCTGCAATGCAAGAACTCTGAATGCGGAATCTGCTATCCGTCTGCCATTTTAAACTGTGTGAGGGACCTCCCCAAGCAGTGATTGGCTGGCGCCAGCCGCCCATCCTACTTTAATTCAATCATTGATGATGGAAAGTAGAGTTGGAAACTGCCAGCCCCTATTGGCTAAAATGGGATTCAGCATCATTTTCAAAAAATCCGCCAATTTTAGCACAGGCAATAACCGTTTTGAAACAAACCGATTTTATTCTGCAGTAATTGAAAGGATCATTGCCAGAATCATTGAACGTTTTAAATGTAACTTCCTCGGCTTGGTGCTTTATGGCCCTTCCCATTGCCTGCACTCTGGGCTGTTGATGCTGACAGGAGCGGGGAAAGGCACCCGCGCCAATCTCCCGCTCTTCCACTCTATTCCTCTCCCTCTCCTCTCCAGCCCATTCAGATTTTCCCACCGCCCGTCCGTATGTGGCGTCAGCCGCCGCTTTCAGGGGAGAGGATCAGAAATCAGTCGCTTCTCTCTGTCCCCGTGGAGCCTGTGAGAAGGGCTTGGCCAATAATCTGTCATTTGGTAACTGTGCAGTGAGCGATCTGATACTCGGCACATTTTAGATTGCTGGATGTAGACTTATTGCCGCCCGTTACAGATAAGAGTCTGACAAATTAAACCTGTTCGTAGAACAGCGCCAGGAATGTGTGACGGTAAACCGAGAATAACAGAACGAAAGCCCCCAGATTTTAAAATCATTCCATGGAAATTAGATTTTAGATTAATTCGCTTCTTTCCGGCACTGGAATTGGCAGGAAAGAGCATTACAAATTGGACTCTTTTCAATTCAACGGCTCCTGCCCGACCAGCCAGCTAATTATTAAAATTATAATCATTACCGTGTAACAGAACAATGAAGAAATGTGTAGATGTGATGTGGCATTTCACTGAGGGAGAGACTGTTCCGTCCGGGGAAATAACTCTCTCCATAAACCTGCCGCAACCGAAAGCTAAATTCGGAGATTCCAAAACCCAGAACACAGCGCAAATCTGTTACTAATATTTCTGACCACAATCTATTTTTGAGCACAATCTACTCCCGTTCCCATGTCACTTCTCTCTCTCTGAGGCGGTGGGTGGATCTTAAAAGAGCCTTTGAGTTGTGTTTGGTAGTAAGGGTCGTGTTATTCAGCCGCCGAAGCGGGGTATCTCCGCCAGTTTCACCGTCTCAGAGACTCTCAGCCTGAACCTGTGAACTGAAAGTGACCATGGACTGAGACAGGAGCCGAACATCCCCCCCCCCCCCCCCCCGCACCCCCCAGTTAGAGTGGGGCCCAGACCGGACTTCCCATTCTCTCTGTGTTTTATTGCAGACACTGGGGGAGGGGTGGGTGCAGCGAATGTCAGCGAGTCACCAGGGAGCCTGGCTTCATTGGAAATGATTTCAATCGGGAATCTGAGGGACATGGATCATTTGATTCCGGGTTCAGCTCTTTTTGGAAAGACGTGGGTGGCTCTGAAAAGAGCCTTTGGGTTCAGATGTTTACAAGTTGTCCTTTTTATTTTCTTTTGGGCGCTGCTTTCTGAGACATTGCTGTTTTGGGCTTGGCCTTGGCCTTCGGTTTTTCCACCTTCTTGGCCACTTTCACCATTCCACCTGTGGCCTTCTTGGGGCTCTTGGGCTTCTTCGCCGCCGCCTTCTTCTTCCCAGTCGCCGCTTTCGCTGTCTTTTTTGACGTTGCTGCCTTCTTGGTGATCGTTTTCTTGGCTGCTGGTTTCTTGGCTGGAGATTTCTTGGCTGCTGGTTTCTTGGCTAGAGATTTCTTGGCTGCTGGTTTCTTGGCTGGAGATTTCTTGGCTGCTGGTTTCTTTACTGCAGATTTCTTGGCTGCTGGTTTCTTCACCTTCTGTCCCTCTTTCGGCTGGGATTCCTTCTTAGCGAGCCTGAAGGAGCCCGCGGCGCCCGTGCCCTTGGTCTGCTCCAGGGAGCCATTTCCCACTTTCCTCTTGATACTTAAAATGATCTGGGAACGCTGCTTCAGCACATCGACGCCGTTGGCAGCCAAAGCCTTCTTTATCGAGGCCAGCGATATCCCCTTGCGACCGCTGCCACTCGCCACAACATTGAGGATCTGTTCGCCCAACGTGGGACCGGCTGGCTTGGATCGAGGAGCCGCCTTCTTCTTCTTACTGAGAGACTTGATTTGAGCGGCGGCGGCAGGAGGAGCCGTTTCGGCGGCTGGAATATCAGTCATGTCCGCGACTCAGTAGAATATCTCTCTGACAGTCAGAGCTGTGTCAGAAATGAGACGAGAGGCGGCGGCACAGAGCAACTTAAAGGCAGCGAGCGGACGGGGCGGAGACATCCTGCTGTCAGCTCCCCGCCCCTGTAGCCTCACTGTGTTTCTCTCTCCTCATTAACTCACCGATTCCAATTAAACTCGGGCACTCCAGATTTGCACACTGGCCTCTTCCTGTCTCGAAGACCGGGATGTTTGCTGCCGATAAAGTTTCATCTGAATTAAAGGCAGCAATTTCGATTTAAAGCCGTTTCATTGCTGCACTGATCGCGCTCTCTCACCCGATCGCGGAAATGCTCTCTGTTTTTTGATTGAAATTTGAAATCAAATAAATCTTCCCGTTTAATTCCCACTTCAGGCTGAGCGGGGGGTCACTGCGACTCTATGACAGGGAAATCTTTGAATTTTACACAAAAGGGTCTCTGAAATCCGGCGATGAGAGCGGACACACAAACACAATGACATTAGTCTAACCCGCCCGCTCCTTTAACACACTCTCGCTGACACAATGTTCACTCTGCTCAATCACAGCACAATCTGTTCCCAGATTTGCAGTTCCCAGGACAGGTTTTCCTCTCCGCTCGGCCTGTGCTGCCGATTCTCGGGGTTAGTTGGAGTTTCCCAGCTCAGTCAGTGTTAAACACTCTGAGGCCGGCATTCCTCACAGTGTCTGTCCCCCAGATTCAGGGGCAGGAGCCAATCACAGCTGTGGCTGTGTTCACCCATATCTGGCTTGAAGGTATTATATTGTTTGCATGCAGAAATAGTTTTGATTTATATGAAAATAGAAATTATTATCTCATCGCCCCTCTAGCCACTCTCTATCTCGCTCTCTCCTCCGAAACTGAGGAATAGAACAGAGCAATTGGTGTCCTATGAGAGACAGCAAACAGAGGGAGAGAGACAGAGAGACTGTAACAGTCTTAAAGTACATTCCCTGAGCCAGGCGGTACACACAGTCTCTGTTAGCGAGATTTAGGCGCAGGAACGTGTCACAGTTTGGCTGTGTCGGTCCTAGCCTGCTTTTATATGATAATATTATTCACAGAAATAATGAGACATTCTGTCCACCACACATGATTTGAACTCGGTTTCAATTAACCGAAAACTGAGAGGTTCAGCATCGATCCAGATATAACAGGCAGGGCTGGGTGATAGAGGGACTGAGGATTGATCCTGTGCACAAGGCACACAGACAGACACAGGGGAGACAGTCACACAGACACAGGGACTTGTCTCTTATCTTTCGGCGACTCACCCAGCGCAAACAGGCAGAGACTGATTAAACTCCCCACTCAACATGCAGTTCAGTATCAGACATTGACAGAGCCTGTCCCTCTCCAATCTTCCAGACAGTATTGGGGAAACAAATCGCTCTAAATGACAGGATTCGAGTCGCTCTCACGCTCACCGGCAGCAACTGACGTGTGTCCAAGGTCGCTTTCTCCTCTACTAATATCTCCGTATCTGTCTCGGTGTCAATGTTTCTTTGATAACGCTCCTGTCAAGCTCATTGGGAAGATTTATTACGCTAAAGGCGCTATATAAATTCAAGTAGTTGTTGTTGTTGCTTTATTTAATTTGCGGGTCATGAAGACAGGTCTGAGCATGCGTGATAAATAACGCCTGCTCCTCCCCCTCTCCCGGCACTGTGTTTAAAGCGACAGGAAGGGCCCAGGCGGGCTCCCCTCCCCCAGTTCTGCCAGCGGCTGCCGTTTCCTCTGTGCTCGGCAGATGATCGCTGAACACATCAGGGAGCGGAGATATCACAGGCCCGAGTAAGGGAGCAATAAGCAGCATCCTCACAGCAGCACATCGCATTCGGACTGTGTCCGCAAAAGGACTTTAAGTCGGGGTAAGTTCAGCAGCAGACGGGGACTGTTTGTACGAGACAAGGTGGAGCAGGAACTAGTTCAGGAACATGGAGTGAGTGGGGGAAGGGAGAGGCCATTCTCGGGCTGTGTGTGTACAGTGTAAGGTAACATAGAAAGTAAATCACCTCGCTCTTTCAATTCATTGCTGCTTCCTTCACCCAAATCAGGAGTGAATGCTCCTGAATCGTATCCAATCTCACCGCGTCTGTTGTTCTAGGACAGCGAACAGTGGAAACACAGGCTGACTGTGATGATGTGAGGAGTTTCACAAAGTGCATCCATATCAGGCAGCAGGTGAGACATGTGAAAGAATACATTTCAAAAATCGTTTTTTTTGTTTCGCTGCGTTGTGTTCTCCAGAAGCGTGCTGCTGGTGATCGAGAGATACATTGTCTCTCCGCCGAATACATATGGATCCGGGTTATGTGGTAGACTGTTATCTACACAGGCCCTCAATTCGGTTTCAATAGATTGAAAACAATTGTTTGTACAGACCAGGTACCTGTGGCTAAATTCCAGGAAGCGATCCAGAATTTTATATATAGTCCCTTGGGAGTGGGAGATATACACCTGGACTGTGCCAATCGGATGGTCCCATTCATGGACCAGAGGTGGATTTGCGTTGTGTCCGAATGCTGATAACTTACCATATAACCGTCCTACACACCTGGTGTGGAGAATCTGAGTGCCGCTGTACTGCAGTGAGGTCATACAATGCTTGGACCGCGATTTCCCCTCTGAAGATACTTTACTTCATTATAAACAAACACATTTAGTATAACTTTATTTTTATATTCTAGCGACATCTGTCCATATATTATAACTAATATTGTTCTCCTGTTATTCTCGTAGCAAAATACTTCAATGAGACAGAATAGGTGTGATCTTTCCTCCTGAAAAGGAACAATGCAGGCAGCTCCTTCTCACACACAGTAAGTACATGATCACTCACAGAGCGCAGAGACACAGAACTGGCCTCAATCCTATTATCAAAGTCAGCAGAAGCAATCAGTCCCTGTGTTAAATTATGAATCACACAGTCACTTGCAGCAGTGGAATAAGATGTTGTTTCAAAGTCCAAACATATCGTACTGACAGGCAGATATATTTTCACTCCCTTCCTCACAGATAGACACTGATACGCAGTTAATCCACACTGTTGCTGTACACGGACTATCAAACCCAACAACCAACATACAAGACCAGAGAATCGGGGGTAATGGACTGAACCAAACCTCCTGAGACATTCACAGATAAAACCAAACTAGCATTGGCCTACACAAGGTGGAGAAGGAATTGAATCCAACAGTCACTTAGACCACGAATAGTACAGCACAAGAGACTGTCAATTACATAATGATTCTTTGACACACACACATTACCAGTGTAACAGCTACATAATCAAGCCCATACTCGCGAACAGTAGCAGAAACTTACCAGCTAATGAATGAATCTCACACTCACAAACAGTGCCAGAGACTAAGAGACACAGAGAATAATATATTGATTAGAATCACAATCACTTACATTACCTGAGACTGACATGACCGGTACAGAGTAGCATCAACACTGACACATCAGTAACTGAGATGTGAGTATGGGCTTTACTCTGTATTTGTCACAGTGATAGATATGGAAAAAGCCCACACTCACATCGCAGAGACTGACAGTTAAAGCCTAAAACCAAAACCAGCTTACCAGAAGCTGACAGTTACAGAAGCAAACCCACAGTCACATACCAGAAACTGTCAGACAATGAGCAAAGCCCTAATCACAGCCCAGAGATTGACAAATACAGTTTAAAACCCACACTCGCATCCCAGAAACATACATCTCTAAAGTAAAACACACACTCACATACCAGAAACTGGTAGGTACTGATTAAATTCATCACTCACATAAGAGAAACTGGCAGGTACATACTACAACCCACTTTCACATACCAGAAACCAACACATACAGAATTAATTCCAAATTCACATACCAGACACTGACAGGTAAAAAGAAAAAAAAAACACACCCACATCCCTTTGACTGACAGATACAGATTGAAACTCGCACACACCTAATAGAATCTGACAGGCATATAATGCAACAGAGATTCGCCTACCAGTTAGATAATGAAGTGCAAGAAACACCACTCACATTGCAGATAAAGACAGATAAAGACTCAAGTACCAGAAACTTACAGGTTCAGAGTAACCCCTCTCTTCCATAGCAGACATTGACTGTTAGAATGGAAAACAAACACTCATATATCAGGAATTGACTGTTACTGAGTAAAATCCATATTCACATCCACAGCTAAAGAATTAAGCCAACACTCACATACCAGATACTAACAGATTCAGAATAAAACCCACACTTTCATACCAGATCATAGAATCACAGAAATTTACGGCACAGAAGGAGGCCTTTCACCCCAAAAAGAGCCAACCCGCCTAATCCCACTTTCTAGCTATTGTTCCATAGTCTTGCAGGTTACAGAACTTAAAGTGCATACCCAAGTACTTTTAAATTATGAGGGTTTCTTCCTCCACCAAACTTTCAGGCAGTGCGTTCCAGACCCTACCAACCTTTAGGTGAAAACAATTCTCCTCAAGTCCCCTCAGGCTCCTCTGTTCCAAAGAATACAACCCCAGACTATCCAATCTATCCTCATATATAAAATTCTCCAGTCCTGGCAACTTCCTCGTTAATCTCCTCTGTACCCTCTCTAGTGCAATCACATCATTCCTGTAATCTGGTGACCAGAAATGTGCACAGTACTCGAGCTGTGGCCTCATTAGTATTTAATGCAGTTCTAGCAAAAGCTCCCTGCTCTTATATTCTATGCCTCGACTTATAAAGGGAACTTTCCCATATGCCTTCTTAACCACCTTATCTACCTATCCTGCTACCTTCAGGGATCTGTGGACATGCACTCATAGGTCCCTCAGTTCCTCTGCATTTCCCAGTATCCTACCATTTATTGTGCATTGTTAGCCCTCCCCAAATGCATTATCTCACATTTCTCCGAATTTAATTTCATTTGCCACATTTCTGACCAGCTGAAAGTCTACTGATATCTTCTTGTAATCTACAGCTATCTTCCTCACTGTCAACCATACGGCCACTTTTGTTTCATCTGTAAACTTCTTAATCAGGCCCCATACATTGAAGTTTGAATTATTGATAAATAACAAATAATGACATGAGGAGAAGAAATCCCACACATACATATCAGAAACTGACAGGTACACAATAAAACCCACACACCCATAACAGAAACTGAAAGATACAGAGTAAAGTTCATACTCACTTCGCAGCAATTGACAGGTACAGTGTAAAAACCTATCTTCCAGACCAGAAACTGACAGGTACAACGGACAATCCAATCTCTGAGCAGAAACTGGCAGGTATAGAGTAAGACCAATTCTCAGATATCAGAACATGACAGTTATAGAATAAATCCAGACTCTCATAACAGAAACTGACAGATACAGAGGAAAGCTCATACTCACATAATGATAGATACAGAGTGAATATCACACATCAGAGACTGATAGATACAAACTCAAAACACACACTCATAATCCAGACACTGACGGATTGTGAGTAAACCTTCGCTTCCATAGCAGAAATTGACCGGGATTTGGAAACCCCACTCTGATAAATGAGAAACCAACTGACATGGAATAAATTCAGAAATTTGATGGTTTTGAGTAAAAGCCAAATTCACATACCAGAGACGGATAGGTGCAGAGTAAAACCCACACTCACACAACATAGACTGAAATAAAGATAGCTAAACCCAAACTCTGATTTCAGAAATTGAGAGTTACAGCATGAAAACCGCACTCAGTTGTCACAAACTTACAAGCTGAGTGAAACATTCACTCACACATTAGACACTGAAAGGTACAAAGTAAAATCCACATTCACATAGAAGAAATTGACGGGTACAGAGTAAAACACACTCTCACATATCAGATACTGACATATTTAGAGTAAAACCCAAACTCACATACCAGAGGCGTTCAGAATCAGAATAAAACTTACATTCACATACCAGAGGGTGAATGATAAAGAGTAAATCCCACACTCTCATATCAGAAACCAAGAGGTAACGAACAAAGCCAATACGTACCAGACATTGACAAGTACAGAGAAACACCCACACTCGCATACCAGTACATGAGAGTTACAGCGGAAAAGCCACACTCACGTATCAGAAACTGACAAGCAGAGTAAAACTCACAGTGCATCTCAGACACTGACTGATACAGCTAAGAAGAACTGTCACATAACAGAGACTTACAAATCGAGGGTAAAACCCATGCACACATTCCAGAGCTTGAGAAGTACAGATTAAAGCCTCTCTTCCAAACCAGAAAATAACGGGTGCAAAATAAAAACCGCACTTCCATAACAGAGTTGTACATGTAGACAAAAAGATACACTCTTACATCAAGACCTTGACAGATACAAAGAAAAATGCTCACTCACTTACCAGAAACCAACAGGTAAAGAATAATTCACACACTCACATTTCAGATACAGACAGCTACAGAGTAAAACCCACACTCACAGAGCATTAAATAACAGTTGCAGATTATAGCCACGAACAAATTTGTTGTACGTTTCTGTAATTCTTTAAAAGGAGGATATCCCGAAGGAATAATTCGACTAAATTAATGCTGTGGTTTCCTCTTAAAAGAGCCGTTGCTTTTTTTATGCTTTTTCAGTGCGTTGTGAAATTTATTTGCAATAGCCACCGGCATTGTCCCTTCCAACACGGCGTGCTTGGCCAGCCCCACGGGCAGGACCAGACTCACGGCGGTCTGGATGTGTGTGCACAATCCACACACTCCATACTATTGTAGGTTAGTACCATCTCCTGGCTGCCAGCCAGTACTGCAACACGATAACCATTCATCAGTGACTATTTTGAATTGGAGAGAAACAACCTGAACACCTTGTTTGTGTTCAGATTCAAATGATTGCAAAGTGTTTTACTCGTCCTGACTAAAGCTCCGAAGACCCAGAGCGTGTGATCTGTAAATACAGAGGATTACATTTAAAAATTAGAGCGATGGTGGGACAGTGTTAAGTTTAGCTGCCCTTCGCAGCGAGTTGATTGGGGTTCGAATTCGCTGCATCGCAAGCAGGCTCCTGTTGTAACAGTTTCGGTCACCCTATCGCAGTTTAATGCATTCCAACAAATGCCATTTCATTAACATTTACAAAAAACATTCATTAACCATTTGCTTCTCCCATAAAATGTATTTTCAATTATTTTCTGTGGATAATTATTTTTGAACCTATAAAGGATTTAAAAATAATAAATGGGGTGAGGGCTCAATCCAAGCGATATAACTATTCACAGTGGCCAATTTTAATTGGAGGGAAAGTGCCTCAGCTCAGTGCTGACTTTCTGATTAAAATAATTGCTATGAATCTAACCTGACCCACTTAGGATCCAAAAGAAGGATATAGTTAGTAAATATAAAACTGAACATATGTGGGCGATGGTGGTACAGTGGTGAGCATAGGTGCCTTCCAAGCAGTTGACCCGATTCCCGGCCATCGCAACCGAGGTACTTTTAATACCCATCACAGAGCAGATTACTGGGACCTTACAGCAGGATTTTATGAGAACAAAAAATGTCCATTGCAACTGACAAAATATTTCATCTTCCATGGAATCCCATGCGTCTCCCATAGAATTAAAAAGGAATTTTAAAACAATAGTAAAAATGGTGATTAAAAAACACAAAAAAGAGATAATAGTTCAGGTCACAAACAGTGCTATGGATACTGCAGGGGAAGGTCATGTATCAGAGTTTGACATGTACAGTACAAAACAAACACTCCCACGACAGAAACTGGCAGATACAGAGTAAAGCCCATAAGCAATTACGAGTAATTGACAGGTACAGGGTGAAAATCTCTCTTCCATACCAGAAACTGACAGGTACCAAGAAAAATCACTCTCAATTAAGCAGAAATTGGCAGATAAAGAGTAAGACTCACACTTACATTTCAGAGATTGTTTCCACTGATTAGAGAATCTAGAACTATGGGGCATAGTCTCAGGAAACATGGCTGGCCTTTTAAGACGGAGATTAGAAGGAATTTCTTCACTCAGTGGGTTGTGAATCTTTGAAATTCGCTGCCCCAAAGAGCTGTGGATGCACAGTCGTTGATTATTTTCAAGGCTGAGATAGATCCTTGTACTGCAGATGAATTAAGGGATATCGGGAAAGGGCATAAAATAGGAGTTGAGGTCGAAGATCAGCCGTGATCTTATTGAATGGCAGAGCAGGCTCGAGGGGCCGTATGGCCAACCCCTGCTCGAAATTCTTATGTTCTTAGAAATAAAACGAATAGTCACATATCATAAATTGTTTGGTACAGATAAAACTATATTAATATACCAGAGAACGACGGGTACAGAGTAGAACGCACATTCACAGACCAAAGAACGACGGACACAGAGTAAAACATACACTCAGACACCAGGGATTTAAAGTTAGAGTGAAACCCACACGCAATTAGCAGAAATTGATTCCTTTGATAAGCTTAGTGCCCAAAAATCTATATATTTTAGTCTTGAATATACCCACCAACTGAGCATCCACAGCCCTCTGGGGTAGAGAATTGAGAAGATTCATAACCCTCCGAGTGAATAAATTTCTCTTCATCTCAGACCGAAAAAATTGCACCAACACTACCATACTCTAATACTCCAACCACTTGCAATAAGGGAATATATAAAATTTAATTTCCAATTGCTTGCTGTTAATTTTCTGTGATTCATGTACGAGGACACTCAAAAACCTTTGAACACGAACATTTACTAGACTTCCTCCTTCGAAAAAATTCCGAATTTTCAGTCATATAAAGAAAAACACATACTCACATACCAAAGTCTGATTAATACAGAATAAAACACACAATCAGCTACCAGATACTGTAAAGCAAACAGTAAAGCCCAGACTCACACACCAGAGACTGTCAGGGACAGAGTAAAAGCCACACAAACATCGATGAAATTGAAAGGTACAGAATATAGCCCACAGTCACATACCAGAGACAGACAGGTACAGAGTAAAAATCACACTCACTTCCCAGAGATTGACTGATACATTGTGAAATCCACACTTAAATACCAGAGACAGATACAGAGTAAAACCCACACTCAATTCCCAGAGACTATTTGTTGGGGGCTGCGTGGTCCATTCAGATTAACATGCATGTGCAGTTGTTGCCATAAGAACACCGTTGGAGCTGCTGCACAGGACCTGCAGCTTAAAGGGAACATTTACTATAGACCATACCAGAGAGTAACAAATACAGAGTAAAACCCAACTCACATACCAGAGGCTAACAGATACAGAGTAAAACCCGAACTCACATACCAGAGACTAACAGATACAGAATAAAACACACATTCACATACCAGAGACTAACAGATACAGAGTAAAACACAAATTCTCATCCCAGAGATTAACACATGCAGAGTAAAACACACACTCACATACCAGAGACTAACAGATACAGAGTAAAACACAAACTCTCATCCCAGAGATTAAATGATACAGAGTAATACCCACACTCACATACCAGAGGCTAACAGATACAGAGTAAAACACACACTCACATAGCAGAGACTAACAGATACACAGTAAAACCCAACTCACATACCAGAGACTAACAGATACAGAGTAAATCACAAACTCTAATCCCAGAGAGTAACAAATACAGAGTAAAACCCAACTCACATACCAGAGGCTAACAGATACAGAGTAAAACCCGCACTTACATCCAGAGACTAACAGACACAGACTAAAACATACACTCACATACCAGAGACTAACAGATACAGAATAAAACCCACATTCACAAACCAGAGACTAACAGATACAGAGTAAAACACAAACTCTCATCCCAGAGATTAACAGATGCAGAGTAAAACACACACTCACATACCAGAGATTAACAGATACATAATAAAACCTAACTCAAATACCAGAGACTAACAGATACAGAGTAAAACCCATACTGACATACCAAAGACTAACAGATACAGATTACAACACAAACTCTCATCCCAGAGACTAACAGATACAGAGTAAAACCTAACTCACATCCCAGAGATTAACAGATACAGAGTACAACCCACACTCACATACCAGAGACTAACAGATAGAGAGTAAAATCACACTCACATACCAGATACTAACAGATAGAGTAACACCCATACTCACATACCAGAGACTAACAGATACAGAGTAAAACCTAACTCACACACCAGACACTAACAGATACAGAGTAAAACCACACTCACATCCCACAAACAGACAGATACTGAGTGAAACACATACTCACATCCCAGAGACTGACAGATACAGAGAGAAACACACACTCACATGCACGAAACCAAAAGATACAGAGTAAAACCCACACTCACATTCCAGAGACTGACCGGTACAGAGTGGAACCCACACTCACATCCCAGAGACAGACAGAAACAGAATAAAAGCCACACTCATATTCCAGAGACTGACTGATACAGAGTGGAACCGACACTCACATCCCAGAGACAGACAGCTACAGTGTAAAATCCACACTCTCACATCCCAGAGACAGACAGATACAGAGTAAAATGCACACTCAAATCCCAGAGACAGACACATACAGAGTAAAATCCACACTCACATCCCAGAGACTGACAGATACAGAGTAAAATCTACACTCACATCCCAGAGACTGACAGATACAGTGTAAAACCCATACTCAAATCCCAGAGACAGACACATACAGAGTAAAACCCACACTCACGTCCCAGAGACAGACAGATACAGAGTAAAATCCACACTCAAAACCCAGAGACAGACACATACAGAGTAAAACCCACACTCACATCCCAGAATCGGACAGATACAGTGTAAAATCCACACTCACATCCCAGAGACTGACAGATACAGTGTAAAACCCACACTCAAATCCCAGAGACAGACACATACAGAGTAAAACCCACACTCACATCCCAGAATCGGACAGATACAGTGTAAAATCCACACTCACATCCCAGAGACTGACAGATACAGTGTAAAACCCACACTCACATCCCAGAGACAGACAGATACAGAGTAAAATCCACACTCAAAACCCAGAGACAGACACATACAGAGTAAAACCAACACTCACATCCCAGAATCGGACAGATACAGTGTAAAATCCACACTCACATCCCAGAGACTGACAGATACAGAGCAAAATCCCCACTCACATCCCAGCGACGGACAGATAGAGAAGAAAACACACATTTACAAACTAGAGACTGACAGATACAGAGGAAAATATACACTCACAAACCAGAGACTGACAGATGCAGGGTAAAATCCATACTCACATCCAAAAAAAACTTGCAGGTACTGAATAAAACACACACTAACATACAGAAAATGTCAGGAAGAGAGAAAAACCCACACTTACATTTCAGAAACTGGCAAGTACAGAATAAAATCACAATCACATACCAAAAATTGACAAGTTCAAAATAAAGCCGCAATAACCTACCAGAAACTGACAGGTACAGAGTAATTCCCACATTGACATGCCAGAAACTGACAGATATTGAGTGAAAC
This sequence comes from Squalus acanthias, assembly GCA_030390025.1. Classification (NCBI taxonomy): domain Eukaryota; kingdom Metazoa; phylum Chordata; class Chondrichthyes; order Squaliformes; family Squalidae; genus Squalus; species Squalus acanthias. The sequence continues at coordinate 7,390,940 of CM059442.1, read as the reverse complement.
ACACACTTAGATCCCAGATGCTGTCAGGGTGGATAATAAAACCCACACTCGCTGATCAGAAACTGAAGAAAAAAATAACACTCACACACCAGATACTGACAGCCAGAAGAAAATAAGGAATATGAGCAGGACATAAGGCCACTCGAGCTAGCTGCACCATTCAATAAGATCATGGCTGAACTGTCTAATTTCCAGGCGGTGTTTCTGCCGAAGAAATCCTGCGCCGGGCCCAGCAAGAGCAAGTAAAGGGGACAAGATTTAATCTAGCAACCCAAAGGCTCGTTTCAGAGCCACCCACTGTATCTGGGAAAGGTCTGCTTACCATCTGAAGAAACATAACTATTGATCACAATTATCCCAGCTGTGCTTTAATATTAAATCTCTACAGATGTTAAGCTGGAAGCTTCCTGACCAGAACTGATCCTCAGACAATCTCGGTCATAAACCGGTCATTGTCTGTTGAACATGTAGAAATCTAGATCGACAAACACAGCAGCGAGTTTGCTATTCAGATTATTGAATATATTTATAGAGACAATAAATTAATGAACCTTCCTCGTAAGACAGGCCGTCAGTGAACATTTTTGATTGAGAGCAGAAGAGAAACACATAAATAATGGAGTATAAATAGAGGTGGGTTTTAATTCATGACATCATTCAAGAATGTGAGATTGTGGTGAGCGCTACATCTGATTCGATGTGTAAAGAGTCCAATCAGAGAGCTGGAGAACAAAGAATATTGACAACTCATCCGATAAACCAATCACAATCATTGCCTTTCGTCATCCCTCATTAGCATAGGGCTATGGGGCGGACTGTGGGGCTGCCCATGTAATACACGCTCGGAGCAGCGTTCCCTTTAATCTGTGCCTGACTAAACGAGACGATGGCGGACGAGAAGAAATCAGCTGCCAAGAAGGGCGCCAAGAAAATCGTCAAAAAGCCTCCACAGAAGGGCGGCAAGAAGCGCAGAAAGTCGAGGAAGGAGAGTTACTCCATCTACATCTACAAAGTGATGAAGCAGGTTCACCCTGACACCGGCATCTCCTCCAAGGCCATGAGCATCATGAACTCGTTTGTGAACGATATTTTCGAGCGCATCGCGGGTGAGGCTTCCCGCCTGGCCCATTATAACAAGCGGCACACCATCAGCTCCCGGGAGATCCAGACCGCCGTGCGCCTGCTGCTGCCCGGGGAGCTGGCCAAGCACGCCGTGTCGGAAGGGACAAAGGCGGTGACCAAATATACCAGCTCCAAGTAAAACTCCACACATTCATAAAAGAACAAACCCAAACATAGAAACATAGAAACATAGAAAATAGGTACAGGAGTAGACCATTCGGTCCTTCGAGCCTGCACCGCCATTCAATGCGTTCATGGCTGAACATGCTACCTCAGTACCCCATTCCTGCTTTCTCGCCATACCCCTTGATCCCCCTAGTTGTGAGTGTTATATCTAACTCCCTTTTGAATATATTTAGCATAGAAAGCACAACGGCTCTTTTAAGAGCCACCCACAGACTTCTGAAAGAGCTACACAAACGCAACTCCGTTTAGAATCGATTTTCTGTAATTATTTCCTTAACAAGTGTGTTTTGAGAATCTTTGAAGTTCCAGCTGTAGATTTAGTTTTGAATTATCAGATAAGCAGCTTCACTCTTAGGATCGACCTGAGCGTCTCTGTTGAATTTCCCGCCCGGTAAACTACAAACCCGGTCCCTGGTCGCTCGTTCCCTTTGCTCTCAGATCCGACGAATTAACAACTTGTTTTATGGATGAGAATCGGATTTCAAATACCTCGTTTCTCTATTAAGATCTTTTTCAATTTTTTTGTAATATCAGTTTGGAGTCAATCCTTTTTGTTAACCCGAGACTTCCTGCAGTGTAACAACTCAGAATGGCAGTCCTTACAGAGACCAGAACGTGGGCAGTTTTAACACTCTGTCCCTCTTCTCTTCTCACAGCAGGACTCTCAATTCTGCTTTCAATCCTGGAGCAGCGCCTGTGCAAAAGATCGATCGATAATCTGTGAAACCTCACTTTTACAAAGATTGAGCTGGAATGTGTAATTTTACAGAATCAATGGGGACTGATTCCCGCCCGTTACAGTTTGAAATTAAACCCGGAATTAATACTGATTGTAACAGCCTGGAATTTGGAAGGGTGAGATGGAATAAGACAAAAGGAATAAAAAAATGTTCGGAACTCTTTGGCTAATGGTGAATTTATTAACTTACTTTGCTCGTTTAGAAAAATGTTGGCGGGCTTTTTGAAATTAAAAGAATTGTTGGCTGTCTGACTGTTCAGGACAGGTATTTCCGGCTATTTTTTATTGGCGGGCTAAACAGACTGTCATTGGTCATAGGAAAATACCAATGAAATTCACAACAGAGCGACCAATCACAAGTTCGCTATCTGCATTCCTTCAGAATGTATAAGAAGCGCAGATGTGGGAGGGGTTTCTCATTCTTACTGTGACCGTGTGGATTTTGGAAATGTCTGGAAGAGGAAAAACCGGTGGTAAAGCTCGCGCTAAGGCCAAGTCCCGCTCATCCCGGGCCGGACTGCAGTTCCCTGTGGGCCGTGTTCACAGGCTCCTGCGAAAGGGCAACTACGCTGAGCGTGTGGGTGCCGGAGCCCCGGTCTACATGGCTGCAGTGCTCGAGTATCTGACCGCTGAAATCCTGGAGCTGGCCGGCAACGCGGCCCGCGACAACAAGAAGACCCGCATCATCCCCAGACACCTACAGCTGGCCGTCCGCAACGACGAGGAGCTCAACAAGCTGCTGGGAGGGGTGACCATCGCTCAGGGCGGGGTGCTGCCTAATATCCAGGCGGTTTTGCTGCCCAAGAAAACCAGCACTGCCAGCTCCAAGAGCAAGTAAAGCGGACACGATTCAATCTCATAACCCAAAGGCTCTTTTCAGAGCCACCTACTGTATCTGTTAAGGGGCTGAATACTGTTTTCTGTTCTATGGGAAACAATTATCCCAGATCTAATTCAACATGTTAAATCTTAAATTCTACTTTGAAATCCATTTGCCACAGTTTTGCCCATTAAGATATCAATCCATCACTCACCTGACAATCAAACACTGCCACACATTAACACAGTGAAAGATACAATAGCCATCCTGTATTGACGAATAAATTCCTCACTCACATGCAGTACCAGTGAGTAAGTGGCAGTGCTTCTCCTATACTCACCAGTCCATCCCACACTGGCACACAGGACCAGAGAGCGACAGATAAAGTATCTATCCCATGTTCAGCAGTGAATCCCACATTGGCACATAGTACCAGAGTGACAGAGGCAGTGTCTATCCCACGCTCAATGATCAACCACTCTGTTCCCACTAGAATCGGGTGAGCGCGTCCATCTGCTTTTAATGGATGTTTGGGTTTTTCAGCAGGACCAATAAAATACTTTGCAATGGTTTTAAGCTGATCATAAACTCGGTGCTCAGGTATCACTGTCGAAATCAAAATGGATTCTGCTGAATGATTGTCACTTGTTGCAGCACTCGCTTTCAGCCAGGAGATGGCACCAACCTCTAATAGTTTGGAGTGTACGGATTGTGCACACACATCCAGACCGCCATGAGTCTGGTGCTGCCCGGGGTGCTGGGCAAGCACGAGGTGACCAAGCACGCCAACTCCAATTAAAACTCCACAATTTACTGACAGAAATATAGAAATCACAACGGCTCTTTTCAGAGCCACCGAGCTCCTCCCCCTCTCTCCGCCCAGTGTTTCAATCGACAGCAAGGACCCATGCGAGCTCCCCTCCCCCAGCTCTGCCAGCGGGTGCTGTTTCTTATGTGCTCGGCTGAGGATCGTTGTACACATCGGGGAGCGGAGATATCACGGGCCCGATTAAGCAGCACATCGCATTGGGTCTGTGTCCACAGATGGGCATTGAGTCGGGGACTGATTGTAAGAGGATGAATGCAGCAGGAACTACTTACGGAACATGCAGTGAGTGGGTGAAGGGCGAGGCCATTCTGAATCGGTTCCAGTCTCACCGTGTTTGTTGATCTCGGACAGCGAACAGTACAAACACAGCCTGACTGTGAGGATGTGGACAAAAGTGAGAAGTCGCACAACACCAGGTTATAGTCCAACAGTTTATTTGAAATCACAAGCTTTCAGAGCGACCGCTCCTTCGTCAGGTGAAGATGTGGGCAGTTTCACAAAGAGCATCTGTTGCAGGCAGCAGGAGAGAAGTGTGAAAGATCACATTTCAAAAATCGGTTATATTCTTTCGATGCGTTGAGTTCTCCAGAAGCGTATAGCTGGTGATTGGGAGATACATTGTCAGTCCCCCAGATACATCAGGATCCGGGTTCTGTGGCAGTCTTTTAACTACACAGGCCCTCAACTCGGTTCCAATAGACTGAAAACAATTGTTTGTACTGACCAGATGCCTGTGGTTATATTCCAAGAAGCGTTCCTGAAATTTATCTGTAGTCCCTTGGGAGTGGGAGATATAAACCTGGACTGTGCCAATCGGATGGTCCCATTCATGATCCAGTGCTGGGTTTGGGTTGTGTCTGGATGCTGATAACTTAATATAGAACCGTCCGACACAACTGGTGTGGAAAATCTGAGTGCCGGTGTACTACAGTGAGGTCAGACAATTTAACTGTTTATATCGCGGTTGCCCCTCTCCAGACAATTTAAGTTATTCTGAACATACATGTTAATTCTAACTTTATTTTTATATTCTACCGGCAACTGTCCATATATTATACCTAATATTGTTCTCTTATTATTCTCGTAGCAAAATACTTCAACGAGCCAGAATAAACGTAATTTTTCCTCCACCCGGAACACAGGGAACAGTGCAGGAGGCTCCTTCTCACACACAGTAAGTACATTGTCACTCACAGAGCACAGAGACACAGAACTGGCCTCAATCCTATTATCAGAGGCAGCAGAAGCAGTTAGTCTCACAGTGATCTGAATTCCCAGACTTTTATTATAAATCCCACAGTCACTTGCAGAAGTAGAATAAATGTTGTTTCAATGTCCAGACATATCGCACTGACAGGCAGATCTATTTTCACTCCCTTACTCACACACACGAACAAATAGACACTGATATGGAGTCAATGCCCGCTGCTGGCTGTATAGAATCATAGAAAGTTACAGCACGGAAGGAGTCCATTTCGGCCCATCGTGTCCGCGCCGGTCAACAAAGTGCTATCCAGCCTAATCCTACTTACCAGCTCTTGGTCCGTAGCCCTGCAGGTTAGAGCATCCCAAGTGCAAATCCAAGTACTTTTTAAATGTGTTTAGGATTCCTGCCTCTACCACCCTTTCAGGCAGTCAGTTCCAGAATCCCACAACCCTCTGGGTGAAGACATTTCCCCTCTAAAGCTTGCCCCAATTACTTTAATGCTGTGCCACCTGGTTTTTCACCACTCTGCTAAGGTTAACATTTCCTTTCTATGCCCCAAATAATTTTATACACCTCAATCAGGTCTCCCCACAGCCTCCTCTGTTCCAAAGAAAACAGGCCCAGCCTATGCAGTCTTCCCTCATAGCTAAGATTCTCTACTACCGGCAACATCCTTGTAAATCTCCTCTGTACCCTCTCTAGTGCACGGACACGGACTATCAAACCCAACAACTACCATACAAGACCAGAGAGTCGGAGGTAATGGATTGAACCAAACCTCATCCTGAGACAGTCACAGATAATCTCAAACTAGCATTGGCCTACACAAGGTGGAGAAGGAATGGAATCCTACAGTCACACAGAGCAAGAATAGTATAGTAGAAGGGACTGTCAGAGGCATAATAAATTTTCCACTCACATACATTCCAAATCTAACAGATACATAATCAATCCCAAACTCGCAAGAACTAGCAGAAAATTACAAGCTACAAAATTTATAACACACTCGCAATCAGTACCAGAGACCGAGAGACACGGAGAATAATATATTGATTAGAATCACAATCACTTACAGTAACTGAGACTGACATGACAGGTACAGAGTAACATCAGCACTCACATATCAGTAACTGAGATATGTGTATGGGCTTCACTCTGTATTTGTCAGAGATTGACAGATATGGAAAAAGCCCACACTCACATTGCAGAGACTGACAGTTAAAGCCTAAAATCCACGCAACATACCAGACACTGACAACTACAGGAGCAAACACTTAATCACATACCTGAAACTCTCAGGAAAAGAGCAATGCCCTAATCACAGCCCAGAGATTGACAGATACAGTTTAAAACCCACAATCGCATCCCAGAGACAGACATCTGTAAAGTAAAACACACACTCACATGCCAGAAACTGGTTGGTACTGATTAAAATCAACACTCATATATCAGATACTGTCAGATACAGAATCAAACCATCCCTCACATCCCAGAGAGTGGCAGCTATCGAGTAAAATCAACACTCATATATCAGAAACTGACAGATACAGAATCAAACCCACACTCACATCCCAGAGAGTGGCAGCTATAGAGTAAAATCAACATTCATATATCAGAAACTGACAGATACAGAGACAAACACACACTTACATAACAGAAACTGAGATTAAAACCCTCACTCACATAACAGAAATTTACAAGTACAGTGGAAAAGCAGAGCTAACACACCAGAAACTGACAGGTACAGAATAAAATCCCACTCAAATACGAGAAAATGAAAGTTGCAGTGTACAACCCACACTCACATCCCAGAGCATGAACGATACAGAGGAAAACCACACTCACATACCAGAGACTGACAGGTACAGAATGAAATCGGTACTAACATACCAGAAACTGACAGGTATAGGTTAAAATCCACCGTCACATGCCAGAGATTAAGAGATAGACAGTAAAAAAACACAATCGCATACCAGAGACTGAGAGATACAGAGTAAAACTCATAGCTACATAGAAGAAACTGAGAGAAACCGAATGAAACACAAACTCACATATCATAAACTGACAGATACAGAGTGAAACCCACTCTCCCATGTCAGAAACTTAATGGTACTGGACAAAACTCCACTCACATACCAGAAACTGACAGGTATAAGAAAAACCCCCTCTCACAAACCAGAGCTGACAGGTACAGGACAAAACCCCACTCACATACCAGAAACTGACAGGTACAGGACAAAACCCCTCTCACATACTCCCTCCCTAAGAGCACTGTGTGAGTAACTTCACCACACGGACTGCAGCGATTCAAGAAGGCGGCACACCACCACTTTCTCAAGGGCAATTAGGGATGGGCAATAAATGCTGGCCTTGCCAGCGACGCCCACATCCCATAAACGGATAAAAAAAACCACACTCACATCCCAGAGACAGACAGCTATATAATAAAACACACACTCACATGCCAGAGTCTGAACGTTACAGAGAAAAACCGCATTCGTACACCAGAGACCTCGTGATATAAAATAAACCCACACTAACACACTAGAGACTGAAAGCTACAGCATTTTACCACTCTTCCATACCAGAAAGAGACAGGTACAGAATAAAACCCACATTCACATACCAGAAACTGATAGTTACAGACATAAACTCGCACTCACATTAATGTTCTGTGATTCTATAAAATGACGATGGCCGAAATGAATAATTCGACTAAATTAATCTTAAAAGAGCCGTTGCTTTTGTTTATGCTTTTTCAGTGCGTTGTGTAATTTATTTGCAATGGCCACCGGCATTGTCCCTTCCGACACAACGGCGTGCTTGTCCAGCTCCCCGGGCAGCACCAGACTCAAGGCGGTCTGGATGTGTGTACACAATCCGCACACTCCAAACTGTTAGGGTTGGTGCCATCTCCTGGCTGCCAGACAGTACTGCAACAAGATAACCATTCATCAGCAACAATTTTAAATTGGAGAGAAGTAACTTAAACACCTTGTTTACGTTCAAATTAACATGATTACAAACTGTTTCACTCGTCCTAACGAAAGCTCCAAAGAACTTTAGCGAGCGATCTGTAAATACAGAGGTTAACATTTTAAAATTAGAGTGACGGTGAAAGAATGGTGAGCCGAGCTACCGTTTCCAGCGATTTGATTGTGGTTCGATTCGCGGCATCGCAGCCAGGCTCCTGTTAATACAGTTTAGGTCACCCTATCGGAGTTTGATGCCTTCCAGCAAATTACATTTCTCTAAAATTTACAAAACACATTCATCATCCATTTGCTTCTCCCATAATATTGATAACTATTTTTTAAGTTATAAAGGACTTAAAAATAATAAATGGAAAGAGGGCTCAGTCCAAGCGATGTAACTATTCACAGTGTCCATTTGTAATTGGAGGGGTAGTGTCTCAGCATAGTGCTAACGTTCTGATTAAAATGATTGCTGTGTATCTTACTTGATCCACTTAGGAGTCAAAAGTAGGATATAGACCGTAAATATTAAAAAACGCATGTGGGCGATGGAGGTATAGTGGTGAGCATAGCTGCCTTCCAAGCAGTTGCCCCGGGTTCGATTCCCGGCCATCGCAACCGAGGTACTTTTAATACCCCTCACAGGTCAGAACTGATTTATTGTACATTGTTTCACAAAAAAGGGGCCCTAAATTAAAATTGACAAAATATGATAATCATCTGTATGTGTCTCAAACAGATTTAAACAAGGACTATCAACCAAAAAAATGAGTTCTCAGTTAGAAACAAAAGCAAATATGGTAATTAAAAAACACAAAAAAGGGTTACGAGCAGAGTTCATGTCACAGACAGTGCTATGGATACTCCAGGGGCAGGTAATACTAATTAACACTGTCGTTACAGCAGCAGTGACAAATAATAAACGTGTTAAATTAAACGGTGTGAGAAAGGCAGCATCAGGTCAGACAGAAGGTCAAGTGAGGGTCTCTTCCCCAAGGAAGAGATTTACAGACTGACATGTGGTGTATAGTCATCGAATCATAGAAATTTACAGCAGAGAAGGAGGCCATTCGGCACATCTTGTCCATACCAGCCGACAAAGTGCTATCCACCATAATGCCACTTTCCAGCACTTGGTCTATAACCTTGTAGGTTGCGGCACTTCAAGTGCATATCCAAGTACTTTTTAAATGTGATGAGGGTTTCTGCCTCTACTACCCTTTCCGGCAGTGAGTTCCAGACCCCCAACACCCTGTGGGTGAGAAACATTCTCCACAAATCACCGCTAAACCTCCTACCAATTACTTTAAATTTATACCCCCTGCATATTGACCCTTCTGTTAAGGGAAACAAGTCATTCTTCTCCACTCTATCTAGGTCCCTCATCATTTTATACACGTCAATTTTGTCTCCCTTCAGCCTCCTCCGTTCGAAAGAAAACAGCCCCAGCCTAACCAATCTGTCCTCAAAACTAACATTTCCCAGCCCAGGCAACATCCTCGTAAATCTCCTCTGCACCCACTCTAGTGCAATCACATATTTCCTGTAATGTGGTGACCAGAACTGCACCCAGTATTCTAGCTGCGGCCTAACTAGTGTTTTATACAGTTCAAGCATAACATCTCTTGTCTTTAATTCTATGCCTCGGCTAATAAAGGCAAGAATCCCATATGCCTTCCTAACCATCTCATTTACCTGCCCTGCTACCTTCAGGGATTTGTAGACATGCACTCCAAGGTCCCTCTGATTCTCTGCACTTCTCAGTGTCCTATCATTTATTGTGTTATCCTTCCCCAAGTGTATTACCTCACACGTCTCCAGATTGAATTCCATTTGCCACTGTTCTACCCACCTGACAAGTCCATTGATATCTTCCTGCAATCTACAGATTTCTTCTTCATTATCAACCACACTGACAATTTTTGTGTCATCTGCAAACTTCTTAATCATACTTCCCACATTCAAGTTCAAATAATTGATATGTACCACAAAAAGGAAAGGACCCAGTAACTACACTAAACCTAACAGAGTTATGATCACTACCACCAATATGCTCTCCCACTCATACCATTTCCACCTGCCCAGCTTCATTCCCTAAAACTAGGTCCAGAACCGCCCCTCCCTTGTTGGGCTTGCTCCGTGCTGGCTAAAAATATTCCCTAGTATTACTGCCCTATCTTTGTACATTTCAGAAATGTTCCTAGATATTTGCTCTTCTATCCCCCTCTGACTGTTTGGGGGTCTATAGTACACTCCCAGCAGTGTGATTGCCCTTTTTTGCTTTTCAGTTCAAACCATATGGCCTCCTTGGATGATCCTTCAAATAAATCTTCCCTCCTCACAGCTGTAATTGTTACTTTAATCAATATTGTGACCCCCCTTCTTTTTTATCCCCCTCGCTATCTCGTCTGAAAAACCTGTAACCAGGAATGTTGAGCTGCCATTCCTTCGCTTCTTTCAGCCATGTCTCAGTAATAGCTATAAAATCACACTCCCACATGTCTAGCTATGCTCTCAGCTCATATGCTTTATTCACTGGACTCATTGCGTTGAAGTATACACCATTTAGTACTGTCAAACTCCCTTGTTGTCTATTTTATAGCCTATCCTTCCGCTGCCTTCCAAACTCGCTCACTAATTTTCTGCCTTCCATGTCCAGCATTGCTTCGCTACCTTCTAAATCTACTCTCAATTTCCCATCCCTTTTGCCAAGCTAATTTAAACACTCCCCAACAGCACCAGCAAACCTCCCTCACCCCCTAGAAGCAATTTTGTTCGGTCCTCATGAGGTGCAACCCATCCGGCTTGTACAGGTCCCACCTCCCACAGATAAGTTCCCAATGCCTCAGGAATCTAAAGCCCTCCCTGAAGCACCATCTCTCTAGCTATGCATTCATCTGCTCTGTCCTCCTATTTCTGTACTCACTAGCACATGTCACCGGGAGTATTCTGGAGATTACTACCTTTGATGTCTGTTTTTTAATTTCTTTCCTAGCTTCCTAAAATCTGGCTGCAGGACCTCATCGCTCTTTCTCCCTATGTCGTTGGTACCGATATGAACCACGACCTCTGGCTATTCACCCTGCCCCCTCAGAATGTCCTGCCGCTGCTCAGTTACATCCTTGAAACTGGCACCAGGGAGGCAACATACCATCCTGGAGTCACGTCAGTGGCTGCAGGAACGCCTGTCTGCTCCCCTAACTATTGAATCCCCTATGACTATTGCTCTTCCACTCTTCTTCCTCAACCTTTGTGCAACTGAGCCATGGTGCCATGGACTTGGCTTTGGCTGCACTCCGCAGACCAACTATCGCCCCCACCAGTATTCAGAGCTGAAAACCGGTTAGCGAGTGAGATGCACAAGAACATAAGAAATAGGAGCAGGAGTTGACCTTTCGGTCCTTCGAGCCTGCTCCGCCATACAATAAGGTCATGGTTGAAATGATCTTGGCCTCAACTCTACTTTCCTGCCCGTTCCCCCGAACCCTTGATTCCCCAGTTTTTGAAAAATCTCTCTCTCTCCGCCTTGAATATATTCAATGGCCCAGCCTCCACAGCTCCCTGGGGTAGAGAATTCCAAAGATTCACGACCCTCTGAGAAAAGAAATTCCTCCTCATCACCGTTTTAAATGGGCGACCACTTATTCTGAAACTGTGCCCCGAGATCTAGATTCCCCCACGAGGGGCAACATCCTCTCAGCATCTACCATGTCCATTCCCATCAGAATCTTATATGTTTCAATAAGATCACCTCTCATTCTGCTAAACTCCAGAGAGTATAGGCTCAACCTGCTCAACCTTTCCTCATAAGCCAACCCCTTCAACTCAGGAATGAACCTAGTGAATTTTCTCCAAACTGCATCCAAAGCAAGTATATCCTTTCTTAAATAAGGAGACCAAAACTGTACACAGTTTTCCAGGTTTGGTCTCACCAACACCCTGTACAGTTGTAGCAAGACTTCTCAACTTTTATCCTTCATCCGCTTTGCAATAAAGGCCAATATTCCATTTGCCTTCCTAATTACTTACTGTACCTTTTGCGTTTCATGTACGAGGACTCCCAGATCCCTCTGTACCGGAGCATTCTGTAGTCTCTCACTATTTAAATAATATTTTGCTTTTTTATTCCTCCTAGAAAAGTGGATTACCTCACATTTTCCCACATTATATTCCAACTGCCAAATTTTGCCCATTCACTTAACCTATCTATATCCCTTTGTAGCCACTTTGTGTACTCCTCACAACTTGCTTTCCCACAAACCTTTGTATCATCAGCAAATTTGGCATGTCATCCATGTCATTAATATAGATTGTTAATAGTTGAGGCCTCAGCAATGATCCCTGTGGGACCCCACGAGTTACAGTTTACCAACCTGAAAATGACCCATTTTTTCTGATTCTCTGTTTTCTGTTAGTTAGCCAATCCTCTTTCCAATCTAAGAGATTACCCCAAACACCGTGAGCTCTTATCTTGAGCAGTAAACATTTATGTGGCACCTTATCGAAAGCCTTCTGGAAATCCAAATACTCTGCATCCACTGGTTCCCCTTCATGCACCCTGCTCGTTACATCCTGAAAGAACTCTAGTAAATTTGTCAAACACGATTTCACTTTCATAAAACCATGTTGACTCTGCTTGATTGTATTATGATTTTCTAAATGTCCTGCTATTACTTCCTTCTGTCTGGCGGTCACCCATTCCCTCTCTGCCTGCACACTCTTTGGCTGCGAGCTGAGCACCTCCTGAAACGGGATATCCACGAAGTTCTCAGCCTCGCGGTTATATCCCACACTGACACACTGTCCCAGAGACAGAAAGATACAGAATCTATCCGACATTCAGCAGTTAATCCCACATTGGCACATAGTACCAGTTTGACAGCGGCAGTGTCGATCCCGCACTCAATGATCAACCACACTATTCACGCTAGATTCGGGTGAGCACAGCATAAGAACATAAGAACATAAGAATTAGGAGCAGGAGTAGGCCATACAGCCGCTCGACCCTGATCCGCCATTCAATAAGATCATGGCTGATCATCGACCTCAACTCCACTTTCCCGCATATCCATGTCTCCATATCCCTTGATTCCCTCAGAGTCCAAAAACCTATCTATCGCAGCCTTCAATACACTCAAAGACTCAGCACGCACAGCCCTCTGGGGCAGAGAATTCCAAAGATTCACAACCCTCTGAGTGAAGAAATTCTTCCTCATCTCAGTCTGAATTGTCCGAACCCTTATCCTGAGACTGTGTCCCCTAGTTCTAGACTCCCCAGCTAGGGACAACAACCTCTCAGCATCTATCCTGCCACTCCACTTCAGAATCTTGTATGTTTCAATGAGATCACCTCCCATTCTTCTAAACTCCAGAGAGTATAGGCCCATTCTACACAATCTCGCATCATAGGATAGCCATCTCATCCCAGGAATCAATCTAGTGAACCTTTGTTGCACCGCCTCCAAGGCAAGTATATACTTCCTTAGATGAGAACAAAACTGTGCACAGTACACCAGGTGTGGTCTCACCAAGGCCCTGCACAATTCTAGCAAGACTTCCTTATTCTTATACTCCAAAGCCCTTACAATAAAGACCAACATGGCATTTGCCTTCCTTATTGCTTGCAGCACCTGCAAGCTACTTTTCTGTGTTTCTTGCACGAGGACACACAAATCTCTCTGAACACCAACATTTTAAAGTTTCTCAGCATTTAAAAAATATTCTGTTTTTCTATTCTTCCTACAAAAGTGACTAACCTCACATTTCGCTTCATTATACTCCATCTCCCACCTTACTGTTCATCTGCTTTTAATGGTTGTTTGGAGTTTTCTGCTGGAACAATAAAATATTTCGCTCTGCTTTTCAGCTGAACATAAACACGGTGCTGAGGTATGACTATCGAATTTAAAATGGTTTCTGCTGAATGATTGCCACTTCTTGCAGCACTCGCTGTCAGCCAGGAGAGGGCACCAGCCTCTAATAGTTTGGAGTGTGCGGATTGTGTCCACTCATCCAGACCGCCGTGAGTCTGGTGCTGCTCTGGGAGCTGGCCAAGCCGTGGGTGACCAAGCACGTCAGCTCCAAGTGAAACTCCACAATGTACTGACAAAAATACAGAAAACACAACGGCTCTTTTAAGAGCCACCCACAGCCTCTCTGAAGGAGCCGCCAGTTTAATGCACTGCCTTACTCTGGCCTTAAATCTATTTGTTTTCCGGCTCTTCACAGTTCTGACGAAAGGTCATCGACCTGAAACGTTAACTCTCTTTCTCTCTCCACGGATGCTGCCTGGCCTGCTGAGTTTTTCCAGCGTTCTCTGTTGTTATTTCAGTTTAATGCACTGATTTAGTCAGTTTATTCATTCCGGCTAACGTGCTTTCAAACTGGTGAGGAAATTATCAGAAAAATAGTATAACTGCCCTATTTTAATGTCTGTCTCTGTCGAATTAAATAATTTTAGATAGAATTCTTTCTTTTTTGAATTTGGTTGAAATTTGCAAAATTAATTAAAAACATTGATCAATTCAAGTCAATAGATATTTCTTTTACGGAAATGGGATTCCATTCAAGCGACCAATCCGAAGAAGCCTCGGGATAGAGCGGGCTACGACAGTTAGAACTAGAGTCATTGCAGTCCATTCAATGACTTTACTTAAACCCTTGAATTTCATAATCGCCGACAGTATCTGTGCAGGAAGCAAACTTCAGAAGGAGAATAATCTCACAAGTTGGCCTCTTGTCACATCAGCTCTGCTTAACCTATTGTGACGTAGAAAGCTCCGGTTCACCGTCACAACATCTGTCTGATATATAAAAGCTGAATGGAAACAGAACACTGAGCGCATGGACACCCAGGAAGACTAAAAGAGCATTTCACTGTGAGGGGAGAATACAGGTTACGGGCCAAAGTGTCATTTGTAAACTCATAATCCTTATAATTCTGAAGCTATTCCCCACCCCAATATATCCCAGCTCCTGTTCCCAGGGCATTGCTCTCTCTTAGAAGAGCCTTTGTTTAGTGCCCTGGATGTTGTCACTAAGCACTTTACTGTGGCGCTTTACTCCTCCTTTTCCCAGTCCTTTGCGTCCTTTACCTCCTCCAGACATGGCGATTCCTCACAGGAATATAAACTGAATGATAAACTCTCGCCGTCCTGATGTATTTATGAAGCAAGCCCGGATCTGGTCGGGAGAGGCAGAGTGTGATGGAGGCTGGGAGGAGGCAGAATCAGAGTGACAGACAGAGCAGAGACAGCGTCCTCTGAGCTTCAGCTCCGCCTCCAGCTTTCACGCTTCAGCATTGAAATACTTGCCCGCTGCTCCCCCACTCCCTTCACAGTGTTTAAACCGACAGGAAGGGCCCATGCGAGCTCCACTCCCCCAGCTCTGCCAGCGGGTGCCGTTTCCTCTGTGCTCGGCTGATGATCGCTGAACACATCAGGGAGCGGAGATATCACGGGCCCGAGTAAGGGAGAAAACAGCAGCCTCCTTACAGCAGCACATCGCATTGGTACTGTGTCCGCAGATGGGTTTTGAGTCGGGGCAAGTTAAGCGGCAGCAGGGGACTGTTTGAAAGGGGCAGAGTGGAGCGTGAGGTAGTTCCGGGACATGGAGTGATTGGGGGAAGGGAGAAGCCATTCTCGGGCTGTGCAGTGTAAGGTAACATAGAATGTAAATCACTTCGCTCTTTCAAATCATTGCTGCTTTCTTTCCCCAAATCAGTATTGGATGTTCCTGATTCAGTTCCAATCACACCGTGTCTGTTGTTGGACAGTGAACAGTGGAAACACAGCCTGACAGTGAGGATATGTGCAGCTTCTCAAAGTGCATCTATTGCAGGCACCAGGTGGGAAGTGTGAAAGAACACGTTTCAAAAATCGGTTATTTACTTTCGATGCGTTGAGTTCTCCAGAACCGTGCTGCTGGTGATCGAGAGATACATTGCAGCTCCCTAAGATACATCAGGATCCGGGCTCTGAGACATTCTGTTAACTACATAGACCCTCAATTCGGTTTCAATAGACTGAAAACAATTGTTTGTACAGCCCAGGTACCTGTGGTTATATTCCAGGGAGCCATTCTGAATTTTTCAGGTCGTCCAATTGAAATGGGAGATTAAATCCTGCACCAATCGGGTGGTCCAATTAATGGTGGAGTGCTGGGTTTTGGTTGTGTCTGGATGCTGATAACTTACAATAGAACCGGCATACACACCTGGTGTGGAGAATCTGAGTGCCGCTGTACTGTAGTGAGTTCAGATAATGACACTGTTTGTATCGCGGTTTCCTCTCTCCAGATAATTTACGTTATTATAACCAGACACATTAATTATATCTGTATTTTTATATTCTCCAGGAACCTGTCGTTATCTTACAACTAATATTGTTCTCGTATTATTAATTTCACAGCAAAATACTTAAAAGAGCCACAATAAATGTGTTTATTCCTCGACCCGGAAAACAAGGAACATTGCAGACATCTCCTACTCACTCACAGTCAGTACATTACCAGTCACAGAGCGCAGAGACACAGAACTGGCCTTAATCCTATTATCACAGGCAGCAGAAACAGTCAGTCCCACAGTGACCGGAATTCCCCCTTTTACATTATGAATTCCCCTGTCACTTGCAGCAGTAGAATAAGATGTTGTTTCAAAGTTCAATCTTATTGCACTGACTGGCAGATCCATTTTCACGCGCTTACAACACACACGAACAGATAGACACTAATACGGTGTCAATCCACGCTGCTGGCTGTACACTGACTATGAAACCCAACAACTAACAGACAAGACTCGAGAATTGGAGGTAATTGACGGAACCAATCCTCCTCCTGTGACAGTCACTGATAAACTCAAAGGAGCATTGGCCTACACAAGGTGGAGTAAGAGTGGAATCCAACACTCACACAAGTCAAGAACTTTACATTACAAGAGCCTGTCAATTACATAATAATTTTTACACTCACACACATACCAGCCTAACAGGTAAATAATCAATCCCACACTCACAAACAGTAGGAGTACTGACATTAACAGAATAAAGCCCACACTCACAAAACAGAGACAGACAGGTACAAATAAAATCCACAATCACAGCAGAAACTAACAGGTACAAACAAAACACTACATTCATATAATAGGAACTGAGTTAGAGTAAAATCCGCACACACATCCTAGTGACCGATAGCTATAGAGTAAAACCCACACTCACATAATAGGTTTAAAGCTATAGATAAAATCAACACTCAATTAAAAGAGACTGACAGATACAGAGTGAAACTCGCACTCACTTCACAGAGAGTGACAGGTACAGGGTGAAACCCGCACTCACAGGCGTAGACTGGCAGATACAGACTAAATTCCACACTCCCATCCCAGAAACTGTCAGGTATTGAATAAATCCCTTACTCTTACTACAGAATTTGACAGGAACACCATATAACACACACTCATATACCAGAGACTGTCAGAAACAGAGTGAAACTCAGACTCTCATACCAGAGACTGTCCGATACAGAGTGAAACACACACTTACATACCAGAGACTGTCAGATACAGACTGAAACTCACACTCACATTCCAGAGACTGTCAGATACAGAGTGAAAATCACACTCTCATACCAGAGACTGTCAGATACAGAGTGAAACTCACATACCAGAAGATCACAGGTGCATAATAATTCCAAGATTTGCATACCAGAAACTTAAGATAGTGCAATAAAACAACTCTCACATTCCAGACACTGACAGATACAGCTTAAAACCACAATCACATCCCAGATATTGTCAGCTATCAGAAGATAAGAAATAGTAGCAGGAATGTGTTATAAAGCCCCTCAAGCCTGCTCCGCCATTCAATAAGATCAGGGCAGTACTTCTACCAAAACTCCAATTTCCCACCCTATCCCTATATCCCATGATTCCTTTAGTGCCCAAAAATCTATGATCTCAGTCTTGAATGCACTCATCGACTGAGCATCCACAGCCCCATGCAGTAGAGAATTCCAAACATTCACAACCCTCTGAGTTAATACGTTTCTCTTCATCTCAGGGAAACAGCCTCGCAGCTTCTACCAATGTCAAGTCCTCTAACAATTTGAAATGTTGTCAGTGAGATCACCTCTCATTCTTCTAAACTCCAGAGACTATAGATCCACTTTGCTTAATCTCTCCTCATAGGACAGCCCTCACATCCATGGAATCAATCTCGTGAACATTTGTTGCGCCCCCTCTAAAGGATCTATATCCTGCCTTAGATAAGGAGGCCAAAATGTGCAATGTACTCCAGTTGTGGTTAACCAAAGGCCTATATAATTGCAGCAACACTTAATTATACTGTTACTGCAACCCCTTTGCAATTAAGGCTAACATCCTATTTAATTTCGTAATTGATTGTTTTAACTTGTTAATTTTCTCCAATTCATTTAAAAGAACACTCAAATCCCTCTTAATAGGTACAGAGGAAAACCTACACTCACATACCAGAGAGCGTGAGGCATAGAGTAAAACCCTCAATCATATAACACAAACGGACAGATATATAATACAACACAATCACTCATACCAGAAATCACAGGCACAAAATAAAGCCCATATTCACATACCAGACACTGGCTGGTACAAAGGAAAACCCACAATCACATCCCAGAGACAGACAGATACAGAATAAAACGCTCACTCACACACCAAAGAATGAGAGATACAGAGTACGTCTCATTTTCACATGCCAGAGACTAACAGATACAGAGTAAAAGTCACACTCACATCCCAGAAAGTAACAGGGACTGATTCAAATCCACACATACAACAAAAACTAAAAAGTACAAAATACAACCCACTCGCAAATACAAGAAACCAAAATGTACAGAATAAAGCCAATCCTCACCAACAAGAAACTGATAGGTAAAAAGAAAAACGCACACTCAGATACCAGAAACTGACAGAGACAGAATACTCTCACACACACTCACCTGTGAATGACTGATACAGAAGAAATCCACATTCACATCCAGAAGCTGACAGGTACATAATAAAACACACCTTTGCAGAGCAGAAAAAGTGGATAGTGAAAAAGAAACTCACATGGAAGAGACTGGAAGATAAAGACAAAAGCCCACACTCACGTACCAGAAACTTACAGACTCAGAGTAAACCCTTTCTTCCATAACAGAAATTGACAGGTAGAATAGAAAACCCACACACATGTATCAGAAACTGACTGGTACTGAGTAAAACCAGTACTAGCATACCAGAGATCAATGGTTACAGAATAGAAACCACATTCACAAGCCAGAGACTGATTAATGGAGAGTAAATCTCACAATCACATATCAGAAACAGCCAGTTATAGCATAAAAACCACACTCACATGTCAGACACTGCTGGATAGAGAATAAACAATGCATTCAAATAACATAGACCGACAGACACAGACTAAAACCTATATTCACAAAGGAAAGACTGACAGAAACAGAATAAAACCCACACTCACAGAACAGAAATTGAAAGATGCAGAATAAAACCCACACTCACATATCAGAGACTGACTGGTAGAGTAAAACCCAAAATTCAGATATCAGAAACTGACAGTTACAGTGCAAAACCCACACTCTCTCATCAGAGACTGACAGGTACAGAGAAAAACCCACATTCACCGACCAGAGACTGACAGGTACAGTTTAAATCACACACTCACACACCATACCAGAAAATATAGAGACACAATGATTCCCTCACTGACACCGATTATTAAAGACTGACTGGTACTGAATTCATCTCACTCTCAGAGTATCCAGAGAATGTACCTCACTGTCACATACAGTACTACAAACTGATAAATACAGAATCCATCATACAATATCAAGAATATCAGAGACAGATATACAGAATGATTCTCACTCTCAAACAAAGTACAAGAGACTGACAGACACAGAATTAAGCTAATTCCAAGTTAGACCACAAGAGACTAACGTATATAGTATAATTCTCACTCATACATACAGTATCAGAGAATGACACATACAGAATGACTCCCACACTCACACACAGTACCAGAGACTGAGAGATACAGAATTAATTTAACTGTCACACACAGTATCAGATACGGATAAATAAAGAATGAATCCCACACTTTCGTACAACACCAGAGACTGACAGATACTGAATTACTCTAACTCTCACATACAGAATCATCGACGGACAATGAAAGAATGAATCTCACACTAACCCGGAAAATCAGAGACAGACAGGTAGAGAATGAATCCCACACACATATACAGTAGCAGAAAATGATAGAGACAAAATGACTCCCACTCTGATACAGACTAATAAGGACTGACTGATAAAGAATGAATCTCACGTTCAAACATAATACCAGAGACTGACAGATACAGAATCTATCACACTGTCACGTAGAGTGTCAGTAACTGACTAATACAGAATCAAACCATACTGATACAGATTATCAGAGACTGACAGGTACAGAATAAGTCTTACACTCACATCCGGTATCAGAGACTGACATACACACAGAATTAATCTCACACTCTGATACAGTACCAGATAGTGACAGAGACAGAATTAATCTAACTATCACATGCAGTATAAGTGACTGACAGATACACAGAATGAATCTCACACTCTGACACAGTACCAGATAGTGACAGAAACAGAATTAAACTAAATCTCACATACAGTATCAGTGACTGACTGGTACAGAATAAATCCCAAACTCAGATGCCATACTAGGAACTGAAAGATATAGAATAAATCTCAAACTCACATACAGTATCACAGATTGGCAGAGAAAGATAATTAATCTCACACAGACACAGATTATCAGACGGTGACAGAAACAGAATTAACACACACTCGTACACAGTACTTGCAAATGATAGAGACAAAGTTAACCCCACATTAAAGACTGATTGGTGCAGAATGAATCTCACTCTCACATACAGTACCAGAGATTGACAGATATTTAATTACACTAACACACACATACTGAACAGAGACTGACAGACAGAGAATGCATCTTACAGTAACACAGAGAATCAGTGGGCCTGGCAGATACAGAATGAGTACACAATCACATGCAGTACAATTAATTTAAGTTAGATTCTGTCCCACATTCACATACAGTACCAGATACTAGCAGAAATGCAATGAATCTCAAAATAACATCAAGTACCAGAGACTGATAGATGCAGTACGAATCACACTTTCATAAGCCGAGTGCGTAGCAATATCATGCAGCATTATTCGCTGAAAGACAGTACGAGAGACAGACTGATGCAGAACTAATCGGACACTAACACACAGTACCAGAGACTGAAAGATACAGAATGAATCCCACACTCACAATCAGTACCAGAGACTGACAGATACAGAACTAATCTCAGACTTGCACACCGTCCCAGTGGCTGACAGATGCAGAATGAATCTCAGACTCACATATCCCAGTGAGAGACAGATACAGAATTAATACCACACACACATACACTACCAGAGAATGACAGATACCGAATGAATCCCAACAATGTACCAGAGGCTGACGGATACAGATGGAATCCCACGCTGACACATGGTATCAGAGACCGACAAGAAACGAATGGTTCCCATACTCACACACTGTAAGAGAGACTGAGATTGAGAATGATTCCCACACTTACAGAAATCACCAGAGACTGAGGGATACAGAACTAATCCCCCCAGACACACACTACAAGAGACTGGCATGTACTGAACTAATGTGGCGGGGACCACACCGCATGGCTTGAATATAGAGCACAGTTTGGAGGAAGTACATCTAAATTGCTGTCCCGTCCGGAAGGTGTGCTTGGGGACCTGGATAATGTTCTGCGAAATGGTGAATGGGCAGATGATTCTTCCTCTGCTCTTGAGATTACATTTCTGACTGCAGAGGGCGTAATGATGGCAAGCACTCAATCTGATTGTTTACATACAGAAGCCAATCAGAGAGATGCAGAACAGAGGAATTTGACATCATTCCTAACCAGCCAATCACAATCATGGCCTTCACCCATCCCTTATTAGCATAGGGATTTGGGTTGCCTATATATTCCGAGCGCGGAGCGGGTTTGCGTCATTTTGTTTTTGAAATCGAGTTTTAGAATGGTTGATGAGAAGAAAACAGCTGCCGAGAAGAAAACAGCTGCCAAGAAGGGCGCCAAGAAAACCGTCACTAAACCGGCAGCGAAGGGCGGCAAGAAGCGCAGAAAGTCGAGGAAGGAGAGTTACTCCATCTACATCTACAAAGTGATGAAGCAGGTTCACCCCGACACCGGCATCTCCTCCAAGGCCATGGGCATCATGAACTCGTTTGTGAACGATATTTTCGAGCGCATCGCGGGTGAGGCTTCCCGCCTGGCTCATTACAACAAGCGCAGAACCATCAGTTCCCGGGAGATCCAGACCGCCGTGCGCCTGCTGCTGCCCGGGGAGCTGGCCAAGCACGCCGTGTCGGAAGGAACAAAGGCGGTGACCAAATACACCAGCTCCAAGTAAAACTCCACGCTGTACTGAAAGAACAAACACAAGACACAACGGCTCTTTTAAGAGCCAACCACAACCTCTCTGAACGAGCTACACAAAAGCGTGTCCCTTTCGACTGAATTTGCTGTTTTTTTTCTAAGTTTACTGTAATTATTCCCTGAACAAGTGTGTTTGAGAACTTTTTTAAATTTCCAGCTGTAGATTTAGTCTGGAATTCTCAGAAAAGCAGTTTTTTTTATCCGTTTCGAAATGAGTGTCGCTATTGAATTTCCCTCCCAGTAAATTACAAACACGGTCCCTGCTCGCTCTTTCTCTTTGCTCTCAGACCGGACGAGCAAAAGCTTGTTTTGGGGGTGGGACTCTGATTTCAGGCACCTCGTTCTCTGTCAAGACACTTTTCTGTTTTTTTGTAAAGACATTTGGGAGTTAATCCGTCTGTTAACCCGAGACTTTCTGCAGTGTAACAACCCAGAATGGGATTTCGTACAGAGACCTGACGGGGGCAGTTAGAACGCTCTGTCCCTCTTCTCTTTTCAGAGCAGGAGTCACTGGAAGCAGCGCCTGTGCAAAGGATCGATCGATAATCTGTGAAACCTCACTTTTACAAAGATTGAGCTGGAATGTTTCGCGTTACAAAATCAATGGTAATTGATTGCCGCCCGTTACAGTTTGAAATTGAAGCCGAAAATAATCCTGATTGCAACAGCGTGGAATTGCAAGGGAGAGTTTGAATAAGAGAAATGGAATAAAAAATGGTTAGAATCTTTGGCTTATAGTGAATTTATTAAATTAATTCGCTGGTACAGGAAAATATTGGCGGGCTTTTTGAAATTAAAAAATTGTTTTCGGTTTGACTGTTGATGACAGTTACTTGCCCACAGTTTTCATTGGCGCGAAAAACAGACTGTGATTGGTCACCGGTAAACACCAATGAAATTCACCACAGAGCAATCAATCACAGGTTCGCTATCTGCATTCCTCCAGAAGGTATAAGAAGGGCAGATGTGGGAGGAGACTTTCATTCTTTCTTTCAACGAGTGAATTGCGGAAATGTCTGGAAGAGGAAAAACCGGCGGTAAAGCTCGGGCCAAGGCCAAGTCTCGCTCCTCCCGGGCCGGGTTGCAGTTCCCTGTGGGCCGTGTTCACAGGCACCTGCGAAAGGGCAATTATGCTCAGCGTGTGGGTGCCGGAGCCCCGGTCTACATGGCTGCTGTGCTCGAGTATCTGACCGCTGAAATCCTGGAGCTGGCCGGCAACGCGGCCCGCGACAACAAGAAGACCCGCATCATCCCCAGACACCTGCAACTGGCCATCCGCAACGACGAGGAGCTGAACAAGCTGTTGGGAAAGGTGACCATCGCTCAGGGCGGGGTGCTGCCTAATATCCAGGCGGTGCTGCTGCCCAAGAAAACCAGCACTGCCAGCTCGAAGAGCAAGTAAAGCGGACAAGATACAATCTATTAACCCAAAGGCTCTTTTCAGAGCCACCCACTTTATCTGTGAAAGGGTTGCTTACTATTTAGCCATTTTCGGTTATAAACAGGACACTGTCTGTCGAACATTGAGAAATCTCGATCCACAAATACTGCAGCGGGCTTGCTGTTAGCGAATATTCAGATCAGTGATTCAATATAGAGAGGAACTGGCTTCAGAGAAAAACAAAACAAACGGAACATTAACCGGAGAACCGCCCTCATTGAACACATTGTAGCGAGAGCCGAATATGAACGGATGTTAAGAACCGAGTTAAAAGTGAGTGAGCGGTTGATTGGCTTGCCGTTCCTTATTGGGACAATAATTTCATAGGGAGAAGTATATATATCTCCTGAACCCATTGATCCATACAAACGTTTTCCCTTTTAATTTGCAGAGAGGATGGAACCAGAATTATAGCTCTGGTTAATTTAAAATATTCCAAATAGTAACTGAAGTTCCCACCTCTCCCCGCATTAAGAGCGGTTTTAAAGGTGAGAGTCAGACTTCAGGCACCTCGTTCTCTCTCGGATCTATCCTGGTATGTGGAGTTGGATTAATTTAACATCAGATCTGCAACTTATAGTTTCCGACTCACACTTGGCGAGTTAATTCAGTATACTGGGCAGCTCACTCACATTTCAACATATGTCATACCCGCACCGTCAGATATTCACTGCCCCCAATTTATAAATCCCCAGTTACAGTAACACTACAAGACCTGCACGGTGTGTGCACAGTCCAGTTTGCCTTGCACCGTTCGCAGCTCTTTCCTTTGCTAATTTTATGGCTCTTAAAAGAGCCTTTGTTGTATTTGTTGCTAACGTTTCGAGCCGGGCAGGGTGAGTTTAGGCGCGCTCCCCGCGGATGCGGCGGGCCAGCTGGATGTCTTTGGGCATGATGGTGACTCGCTTGGCGTGGATGGCGCACAGGTTGGTGTCCTCAAAGAGCCCCACCAGGTAAGCCTCGCTAGCCTCCTGCAGGGCCATGACGGCCGAGCTCTGGAAGCGCAGGTCAGTCTTGAAGTCCTGAGCGATCTCCCGCACCAGGCGCTGGAAGGGCAGTTTGCGGATCAGCAGCTCGGTGGATTTCTGATAGCGGCGGATCTCCCTCAGAGCCACAGTGCCGGGTCTGTAGCGATGGGGCTTCTTCACTCCGCCCGTGGCTGGAGCGCTCTTCCGCGCCGCTTTGGTCGCCAGCTGTTTGCGAGGAGCTTTCCCTCCGGTCGATTTGCGCGCTGTCTGCTTGGTCCTGGCCATTTTCTGATCTGATCTCAGCACAATCTGGAACAAACGGACTGTTAATGCGGAGTCTGCTGAGTGTCAGCCTTGTTATGCTCAGTGAAGGACCGCCCCGAGCAGTGATTGGCTGGAGCCCGCCCCACCACCCACTTTAAACACAACTCTGACTAATCAATGAAGCGCTGGAAACTCAGGCCCCGATTGGCTGAGCTGGGATTAATCCCCCATTTCAAAAAGACCGCCAATTTTAGTGCAGGAAATAACCGTTCTGACACAAATCGATTTTATTCTGCACATATTGAAAGGATCATTGTCAGAATCATTGAACGTTTTAAATGTAACTTCCTCGGCTTGGTGCTTTAGGGTCCTTCCCATTGCCCGCACTCTGGGCTGCTGATGCTGACAGGAGCGGGGAAAGGGACCCGCGTCAATCTCTCGCACTGACACACTTTCCCTCTCCCTCTCCTCTCCAGCCCATTCAGATTTTCCCTCCGCCCGTCCGATTGTGACGTCAGCCGCCGCTTTCAGGGGAGAGGATCAGAAATCAGTCGCTTCTCTCTGTCCCCGTGGAGCCTGTGAGAAGGGCTTGGCCAATAATCTGTCATTCGGTAACTGTGGAGTGAGCGATCTGATACTCGGCACATTTTAGATTGCTGAATGGAGACTTATTGCCGGCGTTTACAGATAAGAGGCTGACAAATTAAACCTGTTCGTAGAACAGCGCCAGGAATTACTGACGGTGAATGCAGAAAAACAGAACAAAAGGCCCGACCATCCTGCTAATTATTACAATTATAATCATTATAATATAACCACACAATGAAGAAATCTATAGATGTCATGTGGCTTTTCACTGAGGAGAGAATGCGCGGTCTTGGGCAAATAAATCTCTCCAGAACCCTGGTTCAAAGAAAAGCTAAATTCAGAGATTTCAAAATCCAGAACGCAGCGCAATCCGTTTCAAATGTTTCTGACCACAATCTATTTGTGAGCTCAATCTAACCCCTCTCCGGTTCCCAGGTCGCTGCTCTCTCTGTGAAGCGGTGGGTTCATTTGAAATAATTTCAATCGGGAATCTGATCACGGCCCCGGGACATGGATCATTTGATTCCGGGTTCAGCTCTATTTGGAAAGACGTGGGTGGCTCTGAAAAGAGCCTTTGGGTTCAGATGTTTACAAGTTGCCCTTTTTATTTTCTTTTGGGCGCTGCTTTCTGAGACTTTGCTGTTTTGGGCTTGGCCTTCGGTTTTTCCACCTTCTTGGCCACTTTCACCATTCCGCCTGTGGCCTTCTTGGGGCTCTTGGGCTTCTTCGCCGCCGCCTTCTTCTTCACAGCCGCCGCTTTCGCTGTCTTTTTTGACGTTGCTGCCATCTTCGTGATCGTTTTCTTGGCTGCTGGTTTCTTGGCTGGAGATTTCTTGGCTGCTGGTTTCCTGGCTGGAGATTTCTTGGCTGCTGGTTTCTTGGCTGACGATTTCTTGGCTGCTGGTTTCTTTACTGCAGATTTCTTGGCAGCTGGTTTCTTCACCTTCTGTCCCTCTTTCGGCTGGGATTCCTTCTTAGCGAGCCTGAAGGAGCCCGCGGCGCCCGTGCCCTTGGTCTGCTCCAGGGAGCCGTTTCCCACTTTCCTCTTGATACCTAAAATGATCTGGGAACGCTGCTTCAGCACATCGACGCCGTTGGCAGCCAGAGCCTTCTTTATCGAGGCCAGCGATATCCCCTTGCGACCGCTGCCACTCGCCACAACCTTGAGGATCTGTTCGCCCAACGTGGGACCTGCTGGTTTGGAGCTTGGAGCCGCCTTCTTCTTCTTGCTGGGAGCCTTGATATGAGCGGCGGCGGCAGAAGGAGCCGTTTCGGCGGCTGGAATATCAGTCATGTCCGCGACTCTGTAGAATATCTCTCTGACAGTCAGAGCTGTGTCAGAAATGAGACGAGAGGCGGCGGCACAGAACAACTTAAAGGCAGCGAGCGGACGGGGCGGAGACATCCTGCTGTCAGCTCCCACCCCCTCCAGTCTCTCTGTGTTTCTCTCTCCTCATTAACTCTCCGATTCCAATTAAAATCGGGCACTCCAGATTCCCAGACTGGCCTCTTTCTGTCTCGAAGACCGGGATGTTTGCTGCCGAGAAAGTTTCATCAGAATTAAAGGCAGCAATTTCGATTTAAAGCTGTTTCATTGCTGCACTGATCGCGCTCGCTCACCCGATCGCGGAAATGTTCCCTGTTTTTTGACTGACATTTGAAATCAAATAAAGCTTCACGTTTAATTCCCACTGCAGGGCTGAGCAGGGGGGCAGGGCGATCCTATGACAGGGAAACATTTTAATTTTACACAAGAGGGTCTCTGAAATCCGGCGATAAGAGCGGACCCACAAACACAGTGACATTAATCTAACCCGCCCGCTCCTTTAACACACTCTCGCTGACACAATGTTCACTCTGCTCAATTAGAGCACAATCTGTTCCCAGATTTACAGTTCCAAGGACAGGTTTTCCTCTCCGCTCGGCCTGTGCTGCCGATTCTCGGGGTTGATTGGAGTTTCCCAGCTCAGTCAGTGTTAAACACTCTGAGGCCGGCGCTCCTCACAGTGTCTGTTCCCCAGATTCATGGGCAGGAGCCAATCACAGCTGTGGCTGTGTTCACCCATATCTGGTTTGAAGCATTATATTGTTCGCAGGCAGAAATATGTATGATTTATATGAAAATAGAAATTATAATCTCACCGCCCCTCTAGCCTCTCTCTGTCTCTCTCTCTCTCCTCCGAAACTGAGGAACAGAACAGAGCAACTGGTGTCCTATGCTTTCAATTATCAACATTCAGAGACAGCAACCAGAGGGAGAGAGACAGAGTATCAGTCTTAAAGTACATACTCTGAGGCAGGCTTTCCACGCACTCTCTGTTAGCGAGATTTTTGCGCAGGAACGTGTCACAGTTTGGCTGGGTGGATCCTAACCTGCTTTTAGATTATAGTATTATTCACAGAAATAATGAGATATTCTGTTCACCACACATGCCTTGAACTCGGTTTCAATGGACCTAAAACTGAAAGGTTCAGCATCTATCCAGATATAACATGCAGGGCTGGGTGATAGAGGGACTGAGGATTGATCCTGTGCACAAGGCACAGAGACAGACACAGGGGGTGACAGTCACACAGAGCCGGGAACTTGTCTCTTATCTTTCGGCGACTCACCCAGCGGAGACAGGCAGAGACTGATTAAACTCCCCACTCACCAGCAGTTCAGTATCAGATATTGAAAGAGCCTGTTCCTCTCCATTCTTCCATCCAGTATTGGGGAAACAAATCGCTCTAAGTGACAGGATTCGAGTCGCTCTCACTCTCACCGGCAACGTGTGTCCAGAGTCGCTTTCTCCTCTCCTAATATCTCCTTATCTCTCTCGGTGACAATGTTTCTTTGATAACGCTCCTGTCAAGCTCATTGGGACGATTTATTCCGTTAAACGCGCTATATAAATTCAAGTTGTTGTTGTTGTTGCTTTATTTAATTTGAGTGTCAGGAAGACAGGTCTGAGCATGCGTGATAAATAACGCCTGCTCCTCCCCCTCTCCCCGCACAGTGTTTAAAGCGACAGGAAGGGCCCATGCGAGCTCCCCTCCCTCAGCTCTGCCAGCGGGAGCCGTCTCCTGGCAATCCTGATGGATGTTGTCTACATGGATGTTCGGAAGACGTTTGACAATGTACCACATAGAAGGCTGTTTAACAAAAGTAGGGCTCATAGAATAGGTGCGACAGTTACAGTTTGAATCGTGAATTGGACAGAAAAGAACCAGTTTTGGTAAGTGGCTGTTTTTAAGATTGAAGGATGATAGACAGTGGTGTTCCACAAGGGTCAGTGCTGTGGCCACTGCTTTTTTTATATATATATAAATGAAATGGATCTTTGAATACAGAGAAGAATTTCTAAATTTGCCGATGACACCAAACTTGGGGATGTGGCTAACAGTGAGGATGATATCAATCGACTGCAACAGGACATAGAAAGTCCAGCAGAATGGGCAGACAAGTTGCAGATGGAGTTTAATACAGAGAAGTGTGAGTTGATGCATTTTGGCAGAAGGAACAGGAAGAGGCGATATACACTTAATGGCACAGTTTAAAAGAGAGTGCCGGGACAGAGGTACCTGGGAGTTAATGTGCATAGGTCCCTGAAAATGGCAGGACATATTGAGAGAGTGGTTAACCATGCATATGGGATCTTGGGTTTCATAAATAGAGGTATTCAGTACAAAAGTAGCGAAGTTATGCTGAACCTTTATAAAGAGCTGGTTAGGCCACAACTGGAGTATTGCGTCCAGTTCTGGTCACCACACTTTAGGAAGGATGTGAAGTATCTTGAGAGGATGCGGAGGAGATTTAAGAAAATGGTTCCGGGGATGGGGGATCTTAGCTACAAGGACAGGTTGGAGAAGCTGGATTTGTTTTCATTAGAGAAATGGAGGTTGAGGGGTGGTTTGACAGAGGTGTACAAGATTATGACGGGTTTGGATAGGCTAGACGCGGAAAGGCTGTTCCCACTAGTTGGTGGTACAAGGACGAGGGGACATAGATTTAAGGTATTGGGCAAGAGATACAGGGGGGTCGTGAGGAAAAACGTTTTTACACAGCCAGTGGTGAGGACCTGGAACTCGCTTCCAATGGAAGTGGTGGAAGCGGAGACACTCAATATTTTCAAGGGGAGACTGGATAGGCACTTGAGTGAAACAAACTTGTAGGGCTACGGGGATAGAGCGGGGGAATGGGACTGACTGGATTGCTCTATAGAGAGCCGACGCAGATTCGATGGGCCGAATGTCCTCCTTCTGTGTCGTTATGACTCTATGACTCCAAGAGTCTCACTCTATTACTTAATTTAAAAATTGTTCAATTGAGGCCAATAGTTTATTCTGTTAAGGAAATGGGATTCCAATCAAGCGCCCAATCCGAAGTAGACTTAGGTTACATCGGGCTCCGACAGTTAGAAATGGAGACATTACAGTCCATCCAACGACGTTTCTTAAACCCTTGAATTTCATAATCCCCAAAAATGAGAAGTCGCACAACGCCAGGTTATAGTCCAACAGATTTATTTAAAATTACATGCTTTCGGAGCTGTCGCCCCTTCATCAGGTAAAGTTACTGTGAGAGAATCTATCAGAATTCACAGAATATAAAAACACAGAGATAATGCATAGATTAAATCTTTCCCTACATCAAAGACACACTAAGAGCACAGCCAAGACAATGAGATGTGTCCCAGGGGGTCCGACGCGTCAGAACACCTGCTGGCTGCATATCCTCTCCATTTTTTGTGTTTGTTTCTTGTGTTTGTTTTTTTTTAAAACTGGAAAGACCGGCAACAATGTCAAGTCACGTTCTATAGCGTAACAAGAACCCGATATCCCGATTGAGGCCGTCCTCATGAGTGCGGAACTTGGTTTTAAGTTTCTGCTCGATGATTTTGCGTAGTCGTTTATCCCGAAGGCCGCCTTGGAGAACGCTAACCCGCAGATCCGAGGCTGAATGCCCTTGACTGCTGAAGTGTTCCCCGACTGGGAGACAACCATCCTGCTTGGCGATTGTTGCGCGGTGTCCGTTCATACGTTGTCTCAGTGTCTGCATGGTCTCGCCGAGGTACCATGCTCTGGGGCATCCTTTACTGCAACGTATCAGGTAGACAACGTTGGCCGAGTTACATGAGCATGTACCATGTACCTGGTGGGTAGTGTCCTCACGTGTGATGACGGTATCTGTGTTCATGATCTGGCATGTCTTGCAGAGGTTGCCGTGGCAGGGTTGTGTGGTGTCGTGGTCGCTGTTCTCCTGACAGCTGGGTAACTTGCTGCGAACGATGGTACTTTTGAGGTTAGGCGGCTGCTTGAAGGCGAGTAGTGGAGGCGTGGGGATGGCCTTAGCAAGGTGTTCATTGTCATCAATGACATGTTGAAGGCTGCGAAGAACATAGCGTAGTTTTTCCGCTCCGGGGAAGTACTGGACGACGTAGGGTACTCTGTTGGTTGTGTCCCGTGTTCGTCTTCTGAGGAGCTCTGTGCGTTTTTTTGCTGTGGCCCGTCGGAACTGTCGATCGACGAGTCGAGCGTCATATCCTCTTCTTACGAGGGCGTCTTTCAGTGTCCGTAGGTGTCCATCGCGTTCCTCCTCGTCTGAACAGATCCTGTGTATTCGCAGGGCTTGTCCATAGGGGATGGCTTCTTTAACGTGGTTAGGGTGGAAGCTGGAGAAGTGGAGCATCGTGAGGTTGTCTGTGGGCTTGCGGTAGAGTGAAGTGCTGAGGCGTCCATCTTTGATGGAGATTCGTGTGTCCAAGAATGAAACCGATTCTGAGGAGTAGTCCATGGTGAGTTTGATGGTGGGATGGAACCTGTTGATGCTATCGTGTAGTCCTTTCAGTGATCCTTCGCCGTGGGTCCAAAGGAAGAAGATGTCATCGATGTATCTGGTGTACAGCGTTGGTTGGAGGTCCTGTGCAGCGAAGAAGTCTTGCTCGAACTTGTGCATGAAGATGTTGGCGTATTGGGGTGCGAATTTGGTCCCCATGGCTGTTCCGTGTGTTTGGGTAAAAAACTGGTTGTCGAAGGTGAAGACATTGTGGTCAAGGATGAAGCGGATGAGTTGTAGGATGGTGTCTGGAGATTGGCTGTTGTTGGTGTTGAGTACTGAGGCTGTCGCAGCGATGCCGTCATCGTGGGAGATACTGGTGTAGAGTGCCGATAAGTCCATCTTGGCGAGGAGTGTTCCTGGTTCAACTAGTCCATGGGTGCTGAGTTTCTGCAAGAAGTCTGTAGTGTCGCGACAGAAGCTGGGGGTTCCCTGTACGATGGGTTTCAGGATGCCCTCGATGTACCCAGAGAGGTTCTCACATAGGGTTCCGTTGCCTGATTCGATAGGACGTCCGGGTGTGTTGGCTTTGTGTATCTTTGGGAGGCAGTAAAAGTCTCCTATGCGGGGAGTACGTGGGATGAGAGCGCGTAGGGTGTTTTGAAGGTCTGGATCGAAGGTCTTGATCAGTCTATTGAGTTGGCGGGTGTGTTCTTTGGTCGGATCTGCGGGTAGCTGTCTGTAGTGTTCCAGTTTGTCCAGTTGTCGGTATGCTTCTTTGCAATAGTCCATTCTGTTCTGTATGACGATGGCTCCTCCTTTGTCCGCTGGTTTGATGACGATGTTGCGGATGGTCTTGAGAGCGTGGATGGCGTTGCGTTGTGCTCGGGTGACATTCTGGACTGTCTTGTGAGTGCGGCTGATGAATCTGGCGTTGATGCATTTCCTGACAGCTTGAGCATACATGTCAAGCTTAGGGCAGCGACCCTCCGGAGGGTCGACAGTATCTGAGCAGGAAGCAAACTTCAGAAGGAGAATAATCTCACAAGTTGGCCTCTTGTCACAGCAGCTCGGCTTAATCTATTATGACGTGGAAAGTTCCGATTCCCCGTCACACCATCTGTGTCATATATAAAAGCTGAATGGAAACAGAACACTGAGCGCATGGACACCCAGGAAGATTAAAATAGCATTTCACTGTGAGAGGAGAATACAGGGTCCGGGCCAAACAGTTACTTGCAACCCCATAATCCTTATAATTCTGAAGCTATTCCCAACCCCAATATATCCTCGCTCCTGTTCCCAGGGCGCTGCTCTCTCTGTGAGGCGGTGGGGCGCTCTTAGAAGAGCCTTCGTTTTTTGCCCTGGATGTTGTACCTAAGAACTTTACGGTGGCGCTTGGCTCAGACTTTTCCCAGTACTTTGCGTCCTTTACCTCTTCCAGACATGACGATACCTCACAGGTATATAAACGGAATAATAAACTCTAACCGTCCAGATGAATTTATGAAGCCAATCTGGCTGAGAAAGGCAGAGTGTGAGAGAGGGTGGGAGGACACAGATCAGAGTGATAGGCAGAGCTGAGACAGCGTCCTGTGAGATTCGGCTCCGCTTCCAGCTTTCACGCTTCAGCATTGAAATACTTGCCTTCTCCTCTCTCTCTCCCCGCATAGTGTTTTAACCGACGGGAAGGGCCCATGCGAGCTCCCCTCCCCTCGCTAGCCAGCAAGTGTTTTTTCCTCTGTGCTCGGGTGGTGATCGTTGAACACATCAGGGAGCGGAGATATCACGTGAGGGAGCAAACAGCCATATCCTCACAGCAGCACATCGCATTGGTACTATGTCCACAGATGGGCTTTGATTCGGGGTAAATTCAGCGGCAGTCGGGAGTTGTTTGTAAGAGGCAGAGTAGAGCAGGAATAACAACAGAAAACGCTGGAAAAACTCAGCAGGCCAGGCAACATCCGTGGAGAGAGAAACAGATTTAACGTTTCAGGTCGAAGACACTTCGTCAGAACTGAGAAAAAAGCAGGAAATGAAAGAAATGAAAAAGCAAGTTTGGAGGCTAGGGGAGGGAATAGAAGAACAAAAGGGGAGGTCCGTGAGAAGTAAAGAGACATTAGGAGTTTCTGAAGGCGAGACGAGATGGTAATAGGACACGTTAAGAAACAAAAGCTGGCTCTAGAAGTGTGAAATGCGCTGGCAGAATGAAAAACAGCTGTCATGTGGGCGAGAGAAAAAAAAGGGAAAAGCCACAAACCAAAAGTGTGGATAAAAAAATATATATTTATGGTAGGTGCCGCGGTTATTTTTGAATACGATATTGAGTCCGGAAGTCTGTAAAGTGCCGAAGTGTAGAGCAGGAACTAGTTCCGGAACATGGAGTGAGAGGGGGAAGGGAAAGGCCGTATTAAATCCGAACTCACATGCCAGAAACTGACAGTTACAGAGCCTTCCAGCAACGTGCCATTTCTCTAAAGTTTGCAAAATACATTCATCATCCATTTGCTTCTCCCATAAAATTGATTTTCAATTTTTTTTTGTCGATAACTTATTTTGAAATTATAAAGGACTTTAAAATAATAAATGGTGTGAGGGCTCAGTCCAAGCGATATACCTATTCACAGTGGCCATTTTTATTTTGACGCTAAGTGTCTCAGCATAGTGCTTACTTCTGATTAAAACGATTGCTAAGTATCTTATTTGTCCCGCTTAAGAGCCGATAAAATACGAAAATAGCTACATGTGGGCGATGGTGGTATAGTGGTGAGCATAGCTGCCTTCCAAACAATTGACCCGGGTTCGATTCCCGCCCATCGCAACTGAGGTACTTTTAATACCCCTCGCATGTCAGAACTGATTTATGATCGCTTGTTGCACAAAAAAATGGTGCAGTTCATTAAAATTGACAAAATACGATAATCATCCATGTGCGTCTCCCATAGAATTAAAAAGGACTTTCAACCGATAAATGAGTTCTCAGTCAGAAACAACAGTAAAAATGGTAATTTAAAAACATAAAAATGGGATAAGAGCAGAGATCAGGTCACAAACAGTGCTATGGATACTAAAATAACTGCTGTCGTTGCAGCAGCAGTGACAATAATAAACGTGTTAAATTAAATGGTCTGAGAAAGGCAGCGTCAGGTGAGACAGAACGTCAGGTGAGGCGTCTCTTGCCCAAGGAAGAGATTTACAGAGTGACGCATGATGTGTAATCATCGTATTATAGACATTTACAGCACAGAAGGAGGCCATTCGGCCCATCTTGTACGTCCATTCTGAATCTACTCTAAGGTTTCCATCCCCCTGCCAAGCTCGATTAAACACTCCCCAACAGCATCAGCTCACCCCCCGCGAGGATATTGGTCCCGGTCCTGATGAGATGCAACCCTTCCGGCTTGTACAGGTCCCACCTCCCACAGATAAGTTCCCAATGCCTCAGGAATCTAAAGCCCTCCATCCAGCACCATCTCTCCAGCCACGCATTCATCTGCTCTATACTTCTATGTCTGTACTCACAAGCACGTGGCTCCGGGAGTTATCCGGAGATTTCTATTTCCGGTCCTGCTTTTTAATCTCTTTCCTAGCTCCCTGAAATCTGTCTGCTGGACCTCATCACTCTGTTGTTGGTATTGATATGGACCACGACTTCTGGCTATTCTCCCTGCCCCCTCAGAATGTCCTGCAGCTGCTCAGTCACATCCTTGACCCTGGCAACAGGGAGGCAACATACCATTCCGGAGTCACGTCAGCGGCTGCAGAAACGCCAGTCTGCTCCCCTAACTATCAAATCCCCTGTGACTACTACTCTTCCACTCTTCTTCCTCCCCAGTGTGCAACTGAGCCACCCATGGTGCCATGCACTTGGCTCTGGCTGCACTCCCCAGATGAACCTTCGCCCCCGCCAGTATTCAGAGCTGAAAACCGGATAGCGAGCGAGATGCACTTACCGGATTCCAGCCCGACCTGCCTGGTCCTCCTCTTCTATCTGGCGGTCACCCATTACCTCTATGCCTGCACACACTTAAGCTGCGGGGTAACCACCTCCACGAAGTTCTCAGCCTCGCGGATATATCGCACACTGACACACTGTACCAGAGAGTGACAAATACAGTATCTCATATTCAGCAGTGAATCCCACATTGACACATAGTACCAGAGTGACAGAGGCAGTGTCGATCTCATATTCAGCAGTAAATCCCACATTGACACATAGTACCAGAGAGACAGAGGCAGTGTCTATCCAACACTCAATGATCAACCACACTGTTCACACGAGAATCGGGTGAGCGCGTCCATCTGCTTTTAGTCGTTGTTTGGAGTTTGCAGCTGGAACAATAAAATACTTGGCACTGGTTTTAAGCTGAACATAAACACGGTGCTGAGGTATCTGTCGAATTTTAAATGATTTCTGCTTTGGTTGTCTCGTGTTGCAGCACTCGCTTTCAGCCAGGAGATGTCACCAACCTCTAATAGTTTGCAGTGTGCGGAATGTGTCCACACATCCAGACCGCCGTGAGTCTGGTGCTGCCCGGAGAGCTGGCCAAGCACGGGGTTGCAAAGCACGCCAGCTCCAAGTAAAACTCCACAATTTACTGACTGAAATATAAAAATCACACAGCCTCTCTGAAGGAACGGCAGTTTAAAGCACTGATTTCGTCAGTTTATTCATTCCGGCTATCGTCGTTGCAATCGGGTGAGGTAATTATCAGAAGATTAGTGAAACTGCACCAATTTAATATCTGTCTCTCTTGAATTTAATAATTATAAATAAAAGTCTTTCTTTTTTGAATTTGGTGGAATGTTTCAAACTTAATTTTAAAATTGATCAATTGAGCCCAATAGTTAATTCTGTTAAAGAAATGGGATTCCAATCAAGCGACCAATCCGAAGTAGCCTCAGGTTACAGCGGGCTCCGACATTTAGAATTGGAGACATTACAGTCCATCCGATGACTTTTCTTAAACCCTTGAATTCTATAATCCCCGACAATATCTGTGCAGGAAGCAAACTTCAGAAGTAGAATAATCTCACAAATTTGCCTCTTGTCACAGCAGCTCGGCTTAACCTATTGTGACGTGGAAAGCTCCGGTTCCCCGTCACACCATCTGTCTGATATATAAAAGCTGAATGGAATCAGAACACTGAGCGCATGGACACACAGGAAGACTAAAAGAACATTTCACTGTGAGGGGAGAATACAGGGTCCGGGCCAATGAGTCATTTGTAATCCCATAATCCTTATAATTGTGAAGCTACTCCCAGCCCCAATATACACCAGCTCCCGGTCCCAGGGCGCTGCTCTCTCCCTAAATCGGTGGGTGGCTCTTAGAAGAGCCTTTGTTTTGTGCCCTGGATGTTGTCACTAAGCACTTTACGGTGGCGCTTGGTTCCGCCTT
Source organism: Squalus acanthias (assembly GCA_030390025.1). Lineage (NCBI taxonomy): Eukaryota > Metazoa > Chordata > Chondrichthyes > Squaliformes > Squalidae > Squalus > Squalus acanthias. Next base: position 7,354,088 of record CM059442.1, on the reverse strand, counting down.
TTTTCCCAGTCCTTTGCCTCCTTTACCTCTTCCAGACCTGACAATTCTTTTCAGGAATATAAACTGATTGATAAACTCTCGCCGTCCAGATGAATTTATGAAGCCAGCCCGGATCTGGTTGAGAAAGGCAGAGTGTGAGAGATGTTGGGAAGAGACAGAATCAGAGTGACAGGCAGAGCAGAGACAGTATCATCTGAGCGCAGCTCCGCCTCCAGGTTTCAAGCTTCAGCTCCTCCCCCTCACCCCGCACAATGGTTCAGCCGGCAGGAAGGGCCCATGCGAGCTCCACTCCCCCAGCTGTGCCAGCGGGTGCCGTTTCCTTTGTGCTTTGCTGATGATCGCTGAACACATCGGGGAGCGGAGATATCACGGGCCCGAGTAAGCAGCACATCGTATTGGGTCTGTGTCCACAGATGGGCATTGAGTCGCCGTAAGTTCAGCGGCAGCCGGGGACTGTTTTAAAAAGGCTGAGTGGAGCAGGAACTACTTCCGCTACATGCAGTGAGTGGGGGAAGGGAGAGGCCATTCTCGGGCTGTGTTTGTACAGTGTTAGGTAACATAGAAAGTAAATCACCTCGCTCTTTCAAAGCATTGCTGCTTTCTTCCCTCAAATCAGTAGTGAATGTTTCTGAATCGGTTGCAGTCTCACCGTCTTTGTTGTTCTAGGACAGCGAACAGTGGAAACACAGCCTGACTGGGAGGATGTGGGCAGTTTCACAAAGTGCATCTGTTGCAGGCAGCAGGAGAGAAGTGTGAAAGATCACATTTCAAAATTCGGTTATTTTGTTTCGGTGCGTTGAGTTCTCCAGAAACGTGTTGCTGGTGATGGGGAGATACATTGTCAGTCCCCCAGATACATCAGGGTACGGGTTCAGTGGCAGTCTGTCAACTACACAGGCCCTCAACTCGATTTCAATAGACAGAAAACAATTGTTTGTGCAGACCAGGTGCCTGTGGTTATATTCCAAGAAGCTTTCCTTAACTTTATATGTCGTCCCATGGGAGTGGGAGATATAAAACTGGACTGTGCCACTCGGATGGTCCCATTCATGATCCAGTGCTGGGTTTGGGTTGTTTCTGGATGCTGATAACTTAAAATAGAACCGTCCGACACACCTGGTGTGGAGAATCTGAGTGCCGCTGTACTGCAGTGAGGTCAGACAATGTAACTATTTGTATCACGTTTGCCCAACTACAGCTATTTTAAGTTATTATGAGATACATTTTAATTCTAACTTTATTTTTATATTCTACCGGCACCTGTCCATATATTAAAACGAATATTGTTCTCTCATTATTCTATTAGCAAAATACTTCACCGAGCCAGAATAAACGTAATTTTTCCTCCACCCGGAAGACAAGGAACAGTGCAGGCAGCTCCTTCACACACACAGTAAGTACATTATCACTCACAGAGCGCAGAGACTCAAACCTGTCCTCAATCATTTTATCGGAGCCAGCAGAAGCAGTCAGTCTCACAGTGATCCGAATTCCCTGAGTTACATTATAAATCCCACAGTCACTTGCAGCAGTAGAATAAATGTTGTTTCAATGTCCCAACATAGCGCACTGTCAGGCAGATCCATTTTCACTCACTTAGTCACACACACGAACAGATAGACACTGATATGGAGTCAATGCACGGTGCTGGCTATATAGAATCATAGAAAGTTACAGCACGGAAGGAGGACATTTCGGCCCATCGTGTCCATGCCGGCCAACAAAGAGCTATCCAGCCGAATCCCACTTCCCAGCTCTTGGTCCATAGCCCTGCAGGTTAAAGCATCCCAAGTGCACATCCAATTACTTTTTAAATGTGGTTACGTTTCCTGCCTCTACCACCCTTTCTGGCAGTGAGTTCCACACCCCCAGAACCATCTGGGTGAAGAAATTTCCCCTCAAATCTCCTCTAAAGCATCCCCCAATTACATTAAATCTGTGACCTCTGGTTTTTGACCCCTCTGCTCAGGGAAATAGATATTTTCTATCCACTTTATCTATGCCCCTCATAATTTTATACACCTCAATAAGGTCTCTCCTCAGTCTCCTCTGTTCCAAGGAAAACAGACCCAAACTATCCAAACTATCCTCATAGCTAAGTTTCTCTAATCCCGGCAACATCCTTGTAAATCTCCTCTATACCCTCTCTAGTGCACGGACATGGACTATCAAACCCAACAATCTACCATACAAGACCAGAGAGTCGGAGGTAATGGACTGAACCAAACCTCATCCTGAGACAGTCACAGATAATCTCAATCGAGCATTGGCCGACACAAAGTGGAGAAGGTATGGAATACAACAGTCACACAGAGAAAGAATAGTATAGTACAAGGGACTGTCAATGACATAATGAATTTTCCACTCACTTACATTCCATATCGAACAGATACATAATCAATCCCACACTCCCAATAATTAGCAGAAATTTACAAGCTGCAGAATTAATCCCCCACTCTCAATCAGTAACAGAGACCGAGAGACAAAAAGAATAATAGATTGAGAAGAATTACAATCAATTACAGTACCTGAGACTGACATGACAGGTACAGAGTAATATCAGCACTCACATATCAGTAACTGAGATATGAGTATGGGCTTTACTCTGTACTTGTCAGAGACTGACAGATATAGAAAAAGGCCACACTCACATCGCAGAGACTGAAAATTAAATCCTAAAACCCAACCAGCATACCAGAAACTGACAGGTACAGAAGCATACCCATACTCACATACCAGAAACTCTCAGGCAAAGAGCAAAGCACTACTCACAACCAGAGATTGACAGATTAAGTTTAAAACCCACAATCGCAACCCAGAGACAGACATCTATAAAGTAAAACACAGACTCACACACCAGAAACTGGTAGGTACTCATTAAAATCCTCACTCACATAACAAAAACTGGCAGGGACATACAACAACCCACCTGCACATACCAGAAACCAACGCATACAGAATTAATTCCATACTCAAATATCAGACACTGACAGTTAAAAAGAAATAAAACACACTCACATCCTATTGACTGACAGATACAGATTGAAACTTGCACACACAGACCAGAAGCTGAAAGGCACATAATAAAAAACACATTTGGCTAACAGAAAGATAAAATAGGGTAAGAAACAAAACTCACAAAGCAGATGCAGACATACATAGCTCAAATAGCAGAATCTTACAGATTCAGAGAAACCCCTCTCTTCCATAGCAGAAATTGACAGGTAGAAAGGAAAACAAATAATCATTTATCCGGAATTGACTGGTACAGAGTAAAATCCAAACTCATTTATCAGACAACACAGCTAAAGAATTAATCCCACACTCAAGTAGCAGATACTAATAGATTCAGAACAAAGCCCTCACTTTCTCAACAGATCAATGAATCATAGAGCTATCTGGCACAGAAGGAGGCGTTTCAACCCAAAAAGAGCTGTCCGGCCTAATTCAACTTTCTAGCTCTAGGTCCGTAGCCTTGCAGGTTACAGCACTTCAAGTGCATATCCAAGTACTTTTTAACATGATGAGGGTTTCTGCATCTACCACCTTTTCAGGCAGTGCAATCCAGACCACCACCATCCTCTGGGTGATAACAATTCTCCTCAAGTTCCCTCTAATCATTCTACCAATTACTATAAATCTATGGCCCCTAGGTCATGTCATGATTGGGTGTTTAATATTCCAGGTTAGAAAGTCTTTAGAAAGGACAGGGCAACTAAAAGAGTAGGAGGGGTCCCCTTATTGAATAAATTTAATATTAAAGACTTAGTGAGAGAAGATATAAGTAAGGGAAAGCAATCAATAAAGAATCGATGTTTAGAACTGAGGACAAGAGAGGACTTCAAACTGAAATGGAAGTTTTCTGCAGATCTCCTGATAGCATCATTGAAGAGTCAGCATTCATTAATTCAGAGATTAGAGAGGTTTGTGAAAGTACACATTTCAAAAATTGGTTATTTTGTTTGGGTGCGTTCAGTTCTCCAGAACTGTGTTTAAGGAGGTACATTGTCGCTCTCGAGGATCCATCAGGATCCGGATATTATGTTAACTGCACAGGCCCTCAACTCGGTTTCAACAGATTGAAAACAATGATATACAGGCCAGGAATCAGTTGTTATATTCCATGAAGCGATTCAGATATTTACAGGTAGTCCAATGGGAATGGGAGATATAAACCTGGACTGTGCCAATCGGTGGTCCCATTCATCGTCCAGTGCTGGGTTTGGGTTGTGTCTGGATGCTGATAACTTACTATATAACCGTCCTACACACCTGGTGTGGAGAATCTGAGTACCGCTGTACTGCAGTGAGGTCAGAAAATGTCACTGTTTGTATCGCGGTTTCCTCTCTCCGGATACTTAACTTTATTGCAAACAAACATATAAATTATAACTTTATTTTTAAATTCTACCAGCACCTGTCCATATCTTATAACTAATATTGTTCTCATATTGTTATTCCCATAGCAAAATACTTCAACGAGCCAGAAGGAATATGATCTTTCCTCCACCTGGAACACAAGGAACAGTGCAGGCAGCTCCTTCTCACACACAGTAAGTACATTATCACTCGCAGAACGCAGAGACACTGAACTGGCCTCAATCATATTATCACAGGCAGCAGAAGCAGTCAGTCCCACAGTGACTCGAATTCCCAGAGTTACATTATGAATCCCACAGTCACTTGGAGCAGCAGAATAAGTTGTTGTTTCAAAGTCCAAACATATTGCACTGACAGGCAGAACCATTTTTATTCCCTTACTCACAAACAGATAGACACAGATACGCTGTCAATCCCCACTGCTGACTGTACATGGACTATCAAACCCAACAACTGAAATACAGGTCCAGAGAATCGGAGGTAATGGATGAAACCAAACCTCCTCCTGAGACAGTCACTGATAATCTCATATTAGCATTGGCCGACACAATGTGGAGAAGGAACGGAATCCAACAGTCACACCGAGCAAGAATAGTACTGTACAAGAGACTGTCAATTACATAATGAATCTCCCACTCACTCACATTACCAGTGTAACAGATGCACAATCAATCACACACTCACAAACAGTACCAGAGACTGACAACTACAAAATAAAGCCCAAACTCACAAACAGTACCAGAGACTGAGAGACACAGAGTGAGTCATGCATTCAGACACAGTGAATGACAGATTGAGAACGAATCAGAATCACTTACGGTACCTGAGAATGACTGTCTGGCAGATACATAGTGAAACATACACTCACAAATCAGAGACCGGCAGATATGACTAAAATCCACACTTCTGTACAAGAAACTGGCAGGTACTTATTAAAACACACAATCACATAATGGAAACTGACAGTTAGAGAGTAACACTCACTCACAAATACCAGAAACTGTTAGATACTGAATAAAACACACATTCACGTTCTAGAAAATAACAGATACAGAGTAATACCCACACTCACAAAGCAGAGACAGGCAGGTGTAAACGTTTACAAGCTCTCCAATACGAGAAACTGAGAGATACAGAATTAAACCCACATTCACTTACTTGAAACCTACAGCTAAAGAAAAAAATCCCAAACTCACAAATCAGAAACTGACACATACTGGGTCAAAACCGCACTCCCATCTCAGAAAGTGGCAGCTATAGAGTAAAATCAAAACTCATATGTCAGAAACTGACAGATACAGAGTCAAACCCACACTCAAATCCCAGGGAGTGGCCGCTATAGAGTAAAATCAACTCTTACATAAAAGACACTGACAGATACAGAGGCAAACACATACTTACATACCATAAACTGAGATTAAAACACACACTCACATAACCGAAATTGACAGGTTCAGTGCAAAAGCAGGGCTAACACAACAGAAACTGACAGGTACAGAATAAAATCCCACTCAAATACGAGAAAATGAAAGTTGCAGTGTACAACACACACTCACATCCCAGAGCATGAACGATACAGTGGAAAACCACACTCGCATACCAGAGACTGACAGGTACAGATTGAAATCCATACTCACACACCAGAAACTGACAGGTATAGGCTACAATCCACAAAAACATACCAGAGATTAAGAGATATACAGTAAAAAAACACAGTCGCATACCAGAGACTGAGAGATACAGAGTAAATATCATACCTACATAGAAGAAACTGAGAGATACCGAATGAAACACAAACTCACATATTAGAAACTGACAGATACATAGTGAAACCCACTCTCACATATCAGAAACTGATTGGTACAGGACAAATCTCCACTCACATACCTGAAACTGACAGGTAAAAGACAAAACCCCTCTCACAAAATAGAAGCTGACAGGTACAAGACAAAACCACACTCACATATCAGAAAATGGCAGTTAAAGACTAAACCCCTCTCACATACCAGAAACTGACAGGTACAGGACAAAACCCCACTCACATCCTCCCTCGCTAAGAGCACTGTGGGAGTAACTTCACCACACGGACTGCAGCGATTCAAGAAGGTGGCTCATCACCACCTTCTCAAGGGCAATTCGGGATGGGCAATAAATGCTGGCCTTGCCAGCGATGCCCACATCCCATAAGCAGCTTAAAAAAACACACTCACATCCCAGAGACAGACAGCTATATAATACAACACACTCACATGCCAGAGTCTGAATGATACAGAGAAAAACCGCATTCACACACCAGAGACCTCGTGATATAAAATAAACCCACACTCACATACAAGAGACTAAAAGCGACAGCATTTTACCACTCTTCCATACCAGAAAGAGACAGGTACAAAATAAAACCCACATTCACATACCAGAAACTGATAGTTACAGACATAAACTCGCACTCACATTAATGTTCTGTGATTCTATAAAATGACGCTGGCCGGAATGAATAATTCGACTAAATTAAACTTAAAAGAGCCGTTGCTTTTGTTGATGCTTTTTCAGTGCGTTGTGTAATTTATTTGTAATGGCCTCCGGCATTGTCCCTTCCGAGAGAACGACGTGCTTGGCCAGCTCCCCGGGCAGCACCAGACTCACGGCGGTCTGGATGTGTGTACACAATCCGCACATTCCAAACTATTGGAGTTTGGTGCCATCTCCTGGCTGCCAGCAGTACTGCAACAAGATAACCATTCAACATTAACTATTTTAAATTGGAGAGAAGTAACTTAGATACCTTACGATAGCAAAATACTGCAGATGCTGGAAATCCGAAATAACAACAGAAAACGCTGGAAAAACTCAGCAGGCCAGGCAGCATCCGTAGAGAGAGAAAGAGAGTTGACGTTTCAGGTCGATGACCTTTCATCAGAACTGGGAAGAGCTGGAAATCAAATAGATTTAAGGCCAGGGTAAAGCTGGGAAAAGGGGGAGGGGATAAAGGAACAACTTAGATACCTTGTTTACGTTCAAATTAACATGATTTCAAAACTGTTTCACTCCTCCTGGCTAAAGCTCCAAAGCCCTTTAGCGAGCGATCTGTAAAGACAGAGGCTAACATTTTAAAATTAGAGCGATGGTGGGACAGTGGTGAGCCTAGCTGCCCTTCTAACGAGTTGATTGGGGTTCGATGCACGGCATCGCAGCCAGCCTCCTGTTAATACAGTTTAGGTCACCCTATTGCAGTTTAATGCCTTCCAGCAAATTACATTTCTCTAAAATTTACAAAACACATTCATCATCCATTTGCTTCTCCCATAATATTGATTTTCAATTTATTTTTGTCGATAACTATTTTTTAAATTATAAAGGCCTTAAAAATAATAAATGGAATGAGGGCTCAGTCCAAGCGATGTAACTATTCGCAGTGGCCATTTGTAATTTATGGGGTAGTGCCTTAGCATAGTGCTAACGTTCTGATTAAATTGATTGCTGTGTATCTTACTTGATCCACTTAGGAGCCAAAAGAATGTTATATATTCAGTAAATATCAAAAAGCACATGTGGGCGATGTTGGTATAGTGGTGAGCATAAATGCCTTCCAAGCAGTTGAACCGGGTTTGATTCCCAGTCGTCGAAACCGAGGCTCTTTTAATACCCCTCGCAGGTCAGAACTGATTTATGGTACATGGCTTCACAAAAAAAATGTGCCTTTAATTAAAATGGACAAAATATTATAATCGTCGATATACGTCTCAAACAGATTTAAACTGGACATTCTACCAAAAAAATGAGTTCTCAGTCAGAAACAATAGTAACAATGGTAATTAAAAAACAGTGATAAGAGCTGAGTTCAGGTCACAAACAGTGCTATGGATACTCCAGGGGCAGGTAATACTAAAATAACACTGTCGTTACAGCAGCAGTGACAAATAATAAACGTGTTAAATTAAACGGTGTGAGAAAGGCAGCATCAGGTCAGACAGAAGGTCAGGTGAGGGTCGCTTGCCCAAGAAAGAGCTTTACAGACTGACACGTGGTGTATAGTCAGCGAATCACAGACATTTACAGCACACAAAGAGGCCATTCGGCACATCTTGTCCATACTGGCCGACAAAGTGCTATCCACCCTAATGCCACTTACCAGCAATTGATCCGTAGCCTTGTAGGTTACGTCACTTCAAGTGAATATCCAAGTACTTTTTAAATGTGATCAGGGTTTCTGCCTCTACTAACCTTTCCGGCAGTGAGTTCCAGACCCCCACCACCCTGTTGGTGAAAAACATTCGCCTCAAATCACCGCTAAACCTCCTACCATTTACTTTAAATCTACACCCCCTGCATATTGACCCTTCTGTTAAGGGAAACAATTCCTTCTTATCCACTCTATCTAGGACCCTCATCATTTTATAAACGTCAATTAGGCTTCCCTTCAGCCTCCTCCATTCGAAAGTAAACAAACCCAGCCTATCCAATCTGCCCTCATAGCTAACATTCCCTAGCCCAGGCAACATCCTCGTAAATCTCCCCTGCACCCACTCTAGTGCAATCACATATTTCCTGTAATGTGGTGACCAGAACTGCATCCAGTATTCTAGCTGCGACCTAACTAGTGTTTTAGACAGTTCACGCATAACATCTCTGGTCTTAAATTCTATGCCTGGGCTAATAAAGGCAAGTATCCCGTATGCCTTACTAACCATCTCATCTGCCTGCCCTGCTAACTTCAGAGACCTGTGGACATGCATTCCAAGTTCATAGACTCATAGAGTCATCGAGTTATACAGCACAGAAAGAGGCCTTTCGGCCCATCGTGTCTGCGCCGGCCATCAAGCCCTGTCTATTTTAATCCCATTTTCCAGCACTTGGTCCGTAGCCTTGTGTGCTGTGGCGTTTCAAGTGCTAATCTAAATACTTCTTGAATGTTGTGAGTCTTCCAGCCTCTGCCAACCTTTCAGGCAGTGAATTTTAGATTCCAACCACCCTCTGGGTGAAAAAGTTTTTCCTCAAATCCCCTCTAAACCTCCTGCCCCTTACCTTGAAGCCATGTGGCCTGGTTATTGACCCCACTACTAAGGGGAAAAGTTCCTTTCTATCTACCCTATCTATGCCCCTCATAAATTTGTACACCTGAATTAGGTCCCCCCTCAGCCTTCTCTGCTCTAAGGAAAACAACCCCAGCCTGTCCAGTCTCTCTTCATAGCTGAAAATCTACAGCCCAGTTAACATCCTGGTGAATCTCCTCTGCACCCTCTCCAATGCAATCACATCCTTCCTATAGTGTGGCGACCAGAACTGCACTCAGTATTCCAGCTGTGGCCTAACTAGCATTTTGTACAGCTCCATCATAACCTCCCTGCTCTTATATTCTATGCCTCGGCTAATGAAGGCAACTATCCCATATGCCTTTTTAACCATCTTATCTACCTGTCCTGCTGCCTTCAGGGATCTATGTACATACACGCCAAAGTCCCTCTGATCCTCTGTCCTTCCTAGGGTCCCAGCATTCATTGCGTATTCCCTTGCCTTGTTCGTCCTCCAAAAATGGATCACCTCACACTTTTCAGGGTTAAATTCCATTTGCCACTGTTCTGCCCATCTGACCAACCCGTCTATATCGTCCTGTAGCCTAAGGCTTCCCTCCTCGCTATTTACCACTCCACCAATGTTCGTGTCATCTGCAAAATTACTGATCATACCTCCTACATTCATATCTAAATCATTAATGTACACTACAAATAGCTAAGGACCCAGCACCGATCCCTGTGGTACACCACTGGACACAGGCTTCCAGTCACAAAAACAACCTTCGACCATCACCCTCTGCCTCCTGCCACTAAGCCAATTTTGGATCCAATGTGCCAAGTTGCCCTGGATCCCATGGGCTTTGATCTTCTTGACCAGTCTCCAATGCGGGACTTTGTCAAAATCCTTACTGAAGTCCATGTAAACCACATCAACTGCACTACCCTCATCCACACACCTTGTCACCCCCTCGAAAAATTCAATCAAATTGGTCAGACATGATCTCCCCCTGACAAAGCCATTCTGAGTATCCTTGATTAATCCTTGCCTCTCCAAGTGGAGACTAATTCTATCCCTCAGACATTTTTCCAATAATTTCCCTACCACTGATGTGAGACTCACTGGCATGTAATTCCCTGTTTTATCCCTACTACTCTTCTTGAATAATGGTACTACGTTAGCATTTCTCCAGTCATCTGGCACCTCCCCTGTGGACAGAGAGGTTCTGAAAATTTGTGTCAGAGCCCCTGCAATCTCCTCCCTTGACTCACACAGCAGCCTGGGATACATCTCATCTGGGCCTCGGGATTTATCCACTTTTAAGCCTGCTAAAACCGCTAGTACCTCCTCCCTGTCAAAACGAATTTATTCAAGTATATCACAATCCCCCTGCCTGATTTCCATGCCTACATCGTCCTTCTCCATAGTGAACACAGATGCAAAATATTCATTTAAAACCCCACCTACTTCTGGCTCTACACACAGATTGCCACTTTGGTCCCCAATGAGCCCTACTCTTTCCCTGGTTATCCTCTTTCCCTTAATATACTTATAAAACAACTTGGGATGTTACTTTATTTTCCCAGCCAATGTAATTCCATGCCCCCTCTTCGCTCTCCTATTTTATTTTTTAAGTACCCCCCTGCACTTTCTATACTCCTCGAGGGCTTCCACTGTTTTTAGTCCAATGTATCTGCCAAAAGCATCCCTTTTTTTCCAAATCCATTCTCGTATTTCCATTGACATCCAGTGTTCCCTGGGCTTTTGGTCAGACCCTTGACCTTTATGGGAACATGTTGCCGTTGTACTCTCTCTATTTCCTTTCTGAAAGTCTCCCACTGCTCTGATATGGATTTTCCTCCAAGTAGCTGATCCCAGTCCACTTTGGCCAGATCCTGCCTTATCATATTAAAATCGGCCTTCCCCCAATTTCGAAACTTTATCTCCGGTCCAACTTTGTCCTTTTCCATGACTACCTTAAATCTCACCGAATTATGGTCACTGTCACCAAAATGCTCTCCTACTAACACTTCTATCAATTGCCCGGTGACAGTCCCTAGAATTAGGTCCAGTACCACCCCTTCTCTTGTAGGACTTTCTACATGCTGGCTCAAAAAGCTCTCCTGGATGCACTTTAAGAATTCTGCAACCTCTAAGCCTTTCACACACATGACTATCCCAGTTAATTTTGGGGAAGTTGAAATCCGCTACTATTATTACCCTATTATTGCTACACTTCTCTGAGATTTGCCTAGATATCTGTTCCTCTATCTCCCCCTGACTGTTTGGGGGCCTATAGTACAATCCCAGCAAAGTGCTTGCCCCCTTTCTGTTTTTAAGTTCTACCCATTTGGCCTCATTAGAGGAACCTGCGAAGAAATCATCCCTCCTTACAGCAGTAACTGACTCCTTGATTAATATTGCGACACCCCCTCCTCTTTTACACCCCCCTCTGATTCTCTGCACATCTCAGTGTCCTAACATTTATCGTGTTAGCCCTCCCTCAATGCATTACCTCACACTTCTCTAGATTGAATTCCATTTGCCACTGTTCTGCCCACCTGACAATCCATTGATGTCTTCCTGCAATCTACAGCTTTCTTCTTCATTATCAATCACACGGACAATTTTTGTATCATCTGCAAACTTCTTAATCACACTTCCCACATTCAAGTCCAAATCATTGATATGTACCACAAAAAGCAAAGGACCCATTAACTACAATAAATCTAACAGAATGATGATCACTACCACCAATATGCTCTCCTACTGATACCATTTCTATCTGCCCAGCTTCATTCCCTAAAACTGGGTCAAGAAACGCCCCCTCTCTTGTTGGTCTTGCTCCGTACTGGAAAAAAAATCCCCTAGTAGTACTGCCCTATCTTTGTACATCACAGAAATGTGACTATGTTTGCTCTTTTATCCCCTCTGACTGTTTGGGGTCAACAGTACACTCCCAGCATTGTGATTATTCCTTTTTTGCTTTACAGTTCAAACCATATGTCCTCTTTGGATGATCCTTCAAATATATCATCCCTCCTCACAGCTGTAATTGTTTCTTTAATCAATATTGTGATCCCCCTCCTTTTTAATCCCCCTCTCTATCTCGTCTGAAAAACCTATAACCAGGAATGTTGAGCTGCCATTCCTGCGCTTCTTTCAGCCATGTCTCAGTAATAGCTATAATAGCACACTCCCACCTGTCTAACTAAGCTCTCAGCTCATATGCTTTATTCCCTAGACTACTTGCATTGAAGTATATAACATTTATCCCTGCCAAACTCACTTCTTGTCTCTTTTCTAGCCTATCCTTCCGCTGCCTTCCAAACGCGCTTACTAATTTTCTGCCTTCCATGTCCAGCATTGCTTCACTACCTTCTGAATCTACTCTCAATTTCCCATCCCCTTGCCACGCTAGTTTAAACACTCCCCAACAGCACTAGCAAACCTCCCTCACCCACTGCGAGGAATTTGGACCAGACCTCATGAGGTGCAAACCGTCCGGCTTGTACAGGTCCCACCTCCCACCGATAAATTCCCAATGCCTCAGGAAGCTAAAGCCCTCCCTGCAGCATCATCTCTCCAGCCACGCATTCATCTGCTCTATCCTCCTATTTCTGTACTCACTAGCACTTGGCACCGGGAGTAATCCGGAGATTACTACCATTGAGGTCTGCTTTTTAATTTCTTTCCTGGCAGCCTAAAATCTGGCTGCAGGACCTCATCGCTCTTTCTCCCTATGTCGTTGGAACCGATATGGACCCCAACCTTTGGCTATTCACCCTGCCCCCTCAGAATGTCCTGCAGCTGCTCAGTGACATCCTTGACCCTGGCACCAGGAAGGCAACATACCAACCTGGAGTAACGTACGCGGCTGCAGAAACTCCTGTTTGCTCCCCTAACTATCAAATCCCCTCTGAATCTTGCTCTTCCACTCTTCTTCCTCAACCTTTGTGCAACTAAGCCACCCTTTCATCCATGGAATTGACTTTGGCTGCACTACCCAGACGAACTATCGCCCCAACCAGTATTCAGAGCTGAAAACCTGTTAGCGAGCGAGATGCACTCAGGCGATACCTGCACTATCTGCCTGAAACTCCTCTTGTACATAAGAACATAATAAATAGGAGCAGGAGTAGACCTTTCATTCCTTCGAGCCTGCTCCGACATTCAATAAGGTCATGGCTGAATTGATCTTGGCCTCAACTGCACTTTCCTGCCCGCTCTCCCTAAACCTTGATTTCCCAGTTTTTGAAAAATCTCTCGATCTCCGCCTTGAATATATTCAATGACCCAGACTCCACAGCTCTCTGGGGTAGATAATTTCAAGGATTCATGACCCTTAGGGAGAAGAAATTCCTCCTCATCTCCGTTTTAAATGGGCGACACCTTTTTCTGAAGCAATGCTCCCTAGTTCTAGATTTTCCTACGAGGGGAAACATCCTCCCGGCATCTAACGTCTCAAGCCCCATCAGAATATTGTATGTTTCAATAAGATCATCTCTCATTCTTCTAAACTCCAAAGAGTATAGGCCCAACCTGCTCAACCTGTCCTCATAAGTTAACCCCTTCAACTCAGGAATCAACCAAGTGAACTTTCTCCAGACTGCCTCCAATGCAAGTATATCCTTTCTTAAATAAGGAGACCAAAACTGTACGCAGTTTTCCAGGTTTGGTCTCACCAACGCTCTGTACATTTGTAGCAAGAATTCTCAACTTTTATCCTCCATCCCCTTTGCAATAAAGGCCACTATTCCATTTGCCTTACTAATTACTTACTGTACCTTTTGCATTTCATGTATGTGGACTCCCAGATCCCTCTGTACCGCAGCATTCTGTAGTTGCTCTCTATTTAAATAATATTTTGTTTTTTTATTCCGCCTAGAAAAGTGTATAACCTCACATTTTCCCACATTAAAATACATCTGCGAAATTTTTGCCCGTGCACTTAATCTATCTATATCCCTTTGTAGACACTTTGTGTACTCATCACAACTTGCTTTCCCACCTACCTTTGTATCGTCAGCAAATTTTGCATGTCATCCACGTCATTAATATAGAGTGTAAACAGTTGAGGCCCCAGCACTGATCCCTGTGGCACCACACTAGTTACAGTTTACCAACCTGAAAATGACCCATTTATTCTGACTCTCTGTTTTCAGTTAGCCAATCCTCAATCCAATCTAATATATTACCACCAACTTCGTGAGCTCTCATCTTGTGCAGTAAACTGTTATGCGGCACCTTCTCAAAAACCTTCTGGAAATACAAATACACTACATCTACTAGTTCCCCTTTATGCACCCTACTCGTTACATCCTCAAAGAACTCTATTAAATTCGTCAAAATCGATTTTCCTTTCTTAAAACCATGTTGACTCTGCTTGATTGTATTATGATTTTCTAAATGTCCTGCAATTACTTCCTTCTGTCTGTCGGTCACCCATTCCCTCTCTGCCTGCACACTCTTAGGCTTCGAGGTGAGCAACTCCTGAAACGGCATATCCAAGAAGTTCTCATCTTCGTGGTTATATCCCACACTGACACACTGTCCCAGAGACAGAAAGATACAGAATCTGTCCGACATTCACCAGTGAATCCCGCATTGACACATAGTACCAGTTTGACAGAGGCAGTGTCTATCCCACACTCAATGATTAACCACACTGTTCACACTAGAATCGGGTGAGCGTGTCATAAGAACATAAGAATTAGGAGCAGGTGTAGGCCATACGGCCCCTCGAGCCTGCTCCACCATTCAAAAAGATCATGACTGACCATCGACCTTAACTCCACTTTCCCACATATCCATATCTCCATATCCCTTGGTTACCCCAGAGTCCAAAGATCTATCTATCTCAGCCTTGAATATACTCAAAGACTCAGCATGCACAGCCCTCTGGGGCAGAGAATTCCATAGATTCACAACCCTCTGAATGAAGAAATACTTCCTCATCTCAGTCTTAAATGGCTTATCCCTTATTCTGAAACTATGCCACCTAGTTCTAGACAGTCCAGCTAGGAAAAACAACCTCTCAGCATCTACCCTGTCACTCCACTTCAGAATCTTGTATGTTTCAATGAGATCACCTCTCATTCGTCTAAACTCCAGAGAGTATAGGCCCATTCTACACAATCTCTCATCATAGGTCAGCCATCTCATCCCAGGAATCAATCTAGTGAACCTTCATTGCACCGCCTCCAAGGCAAGTATATCCTTCCTTAGATAAGGAGAACAAATCTGTGCACAGTTCTCCAAGTGTGGTCTCACCAAGGCCCTGTGCAATTGTAGTAAGACTTCCTTACTCTTATACTCCAACCCCCTTGCAATATATGCCAACATGCCATTTGCCTTCCTTATTGCGCTGTACCTGCATGCTACTTTTCTGTGTTTCTTGCACGAGGACACCCAAATCCCTTTGAACACCAAGGTTTGAAAGTTTCTCACCATTTAAAAAATATTCTGTTTTTCTATACATCCGAACAAAGTGAATAACCTCACATTTCACTCCATTATAGTCCATCTGCCAATTTACTGTCCATCTGCTTTTAATGGTTGTTTGGAGTTTTGAGCTGGACCAATAAAATATTTTGCTTTGGTTTGCAGGTGAAAATAAACACGGTGCTGATATCTCTGTCGAAATAAAAATGGTTTCTGCTGAATGATTGTCTTTTGTTGCAGCACTCGCTTTCAGCCAGGAGAGGGCACCAACCTCTAATAGTTTGTCAAAAATGAGAAGTCGCACAACACCAGGTTATAGTCCAACAGATTTATTTAATTTTACAAGCTTTCGGAGCTATCGCTCCTTCGTCAGGTAAGTTAGCAATGAGAGAATCTCCCAGAATTCACAATTTAAACCCAGACAAAATCTATTCACATTATTCGCTACAACAAAGAGCACAGCCAAGACAATGAGATGTGTCCCAGGGGGTCCAGCGTGTCAAACCACCTGCTGGCTGCATATCCTGTCAATTTGTGTTCTTGTGTTTTTAAAAAAAAAAAACAAACACCTGGGAACACCGGCCATGATGTCAAGTCACGTTCTGTATCGTGACATGAACCCGATATCGCGATTGAGGCCATCCTCATGAGTGCGGAACTTGGCTATCAGTTTCTGCTCTATGATTTTGCGCTGTCGTGTATCTCGAAGGCCGCCTTGGAGAACGCTTACCCGCAGATCCGAGGCTGAATGCCCCTGGCTGCTGAAGTGTTCCCCGACTGGGAGGCAACCCTCCTGCCTGGCGATTGTTGCGCGGTGTCCGTTCATACGTTGTCTCAGTGTCTGCATGGTCCAAGATAGAGTCCATGCTCTCACCCTGTGCTCAGGACACAGCAGACCAGCTACGAGACACCGCCAAACAGACGAGACAACGGAACTACGCTACCTACATGCGCATCAAGAACAGGAAGCTTGAGAAACTCGGCGTAACCACCAGCTACAACCAAGCCTCCCCCGGTACCACGGTTGCAACCACAGGGAAGTCCATCGTCAACCTGTCGGACCACACCCTTCAACCAGACGAAATCGAAGTTCTCGCCCTATGGCTCAAGTTCTGCCCCACCACCAAAATGGACCCCATCGGTCTCGCGGCGGACACAGAGGAATTCATCAGGAGAATGAGGATCCGGGAATACTACCACAAATCCCAAGACGTCAGCAACATTCCTAATGGGACAATCAATGATCCGGAACAGCAGACAGAGGGAACCACAGTGCTGCAACCGAGGAAGAAAGAGTCAAATTGGACCCCTCCGGAGGGTCGCAACCCTAAGCTTGACATGTATGCTCAAGCTGTCAGGAAATGCATCAACGCCAGATTCATCAGCCGTACTCACAAGACAGTCCAGAATGTCACCCGAGCACAACGCAACGCCATCCACGCACTCAAGACCAACCGCAACATCGTCATCAAACCAGCGGACAAAGGAGGAGCCATCGTCATACAGAACAGAACGGACTATTGCAAAGAAGCATACCGACAACTGGACAACCAGGAACACTACAGACAGCTACCCGCAGATCCGACCAAAGAACACACCCGCCAACTCAATAGACTGATCAAGACCTTCGATCCAGACCTTCAAAACATCCTACGCGCTCTCATCCCACGTACTCCCCGCGTAGGAGACTTTTACTGCCTCCCAAAGATACACAAAGCCAACACACCCGGACGTCCTATCGTATCAGGCAACGGAACCCTGTGTGAGAACCTCTCTGGGTACGTCGAGGGCATCCTGAAACCCATCGTACAGGGAACCCCCAGCTTCTGTCGCGACACTACAGACTTCTTGCAGAAACTCAGCACCCATGGACCAGTTGAACCAGGAACACTCCTCGTCACAATGGACGTATCGGCACTCTACACCAATATCCCCCACAATGACGGCATCGCTGCGACAGCCTCAGTACTCAACACCAACAACAGCCAATCTCCGGACGCCATCTTACAACTCATCCGCTTCATCCTTGACCACAATGTCTTCACCTTCGACAACCATTTTTTCACCCAAACACACGGAACAGCCATGGGGACCAAATTCGCACCCCAATACGCCAACATCTTCATGCACAAGTTCGAGCAAGACTTCTTCGCTGCACAGGACCTCCAACCAACGCTGTACACCAGATACATCGACGACATCTTCTTCCTTTGGACCCACGGCGAAGGATCACTGAAAGGACTACACGATAGCATCAACAGGTTCCATCCCACCATCAAACTCACCATGGACTACTCCTCAGAATCGGTTTCATTCTTGGACACACGAATCTCCATCAAAGACGGACGCCTCAGCACTTCACTCTACCGCAAGCCCACGGACAACCTCACGATGCTCCACTTCTCCAGCTTCCACCCTAACCACGTTAAAGAAGCCATCCCCTATGGACAAGCCCTGCGAATACACAGGATCTGCTCAGACGAGGAGGAACGCGATGGACACCTACGGACACTGAAAGACGCTCTCGTAAGAACGGGATATGACGCTCGACTCGTCGATCGACAGTTCCGATGGGCCACAGCGAAAAACCGCATAGACCTCCTCAGAAGACGAACACGGGACACAACCAACAGAGTACCCTACGTCGTCCAGTACTTCCCCGGAGCGGAAAAACTACGCCATGTTCTTCGCAGCCTTCAACATGTCATCGATGACGACGAACACCTTGCTAAGGCCATCCCCACGCCTCCACTACTCGCCTTCAAGCAGCCGCCTAACCTCAAAAGTACCATCGTTCGCAGCAGATTACCCATCTTTCAGGAGAACAGCAACCAAGACACCACACAACCCTGCCACGGCAACCTCTGCAAGACATGCCAAATCATGGACACAGATACCATCATTACACGTGAGGACACTACCCACCAGGTACACGGTACATACTCATGTGACTCGGCCAACGTTGTCTACCTGATACGTTGCAGTAAAGGATGCTCCAGAGCATGGTACATCGGCGAGACCATGCAGACACTGAGACAACGTATGAACGGACACCGCGCAACAATCGCCAGGCAGGAGGGTTGCCTCCCAGTCGGGGAACACTTCAGCAGCCAGGGGCATTCAGCCTCGGATCTGCGGGTAAGCGTTCTCCAAGGCGGCCTTCGAGATACACGACAGCGCAAAATCATAGAGCAGAAACTGATAGTCAAGTTCCGCACTCATGAGGATGGCCTCAATCGCGATATCGGGTTCATGTCACGATACAGAACGTGACTTGACATCATGGCCGGTCTTCCCAGGTGTTTTTTTTTTTTTTGTTTTGTTTTTTTTTAAAAACACAAGAACACAAATTGACAGGATATGCAGCCAGCAGGTGGTTTGACACGCTGGACCCCCTGGGACACATCTCATTGTCTTGGCTGTGCTCTTTGTTGTAGCGAATAATGTGAATAGATTTTGTCTGGGTTTAAATTGTGAATTCTGGGAGATTCTCTCATTGCTAACTTACCTGACGAAGGAGCGATAGCTCCGAAAGCTTGTAAAATTAAATAAATCTGTTGGACTATAACCTGGTGTTGTGCGACTTCTCATTTTTGTCCACCCCAGTCCAACGCCGGCATCTCCACATCATAATAGTTTGTCGTAAGCGGATTGTGTCCACACATCCAGACCGCCGTGAGTCTGGTGCTGACCGGGGAGCTGGTCAAGCACGGGGTGGCCAAGCACGTCAGCTCCAAGTAACACTCCACAATTTACTGACAAAAATACAGAAAACAGAACGGCTCTTTTAAGAGCCACCCACAGCCTCTCTGAAGGAGCCGCCAGTTTAATGCACTGATTTCGTCATTTTATTCATTCCGGCTAACGTCCTTGCAATCTGGTGAGGCAATTATCAGAAAAAAGTATAACTGCCCCATTTTAATGTCTGTCTCTGTCGAATTTAATAATTATAGATAGAATTCTTTCTTTTTTGAATTTGTTTCAATTTTATAAACTTCATTAAAAACATTGATCAATTGAGGCAAATAGTTTATTCTGTTAAGTAAATGGGATTCCAATCACGCGACCTATCCGAATTAGCCGCAGGATAGAGCGGGCTCCGACAGTAAGAACTGGAGTCATTACAATCCATTACTTTACTTAAACACTTGAATTTCATTGTCCCCGACAGTATCTGTGCAGGAAGCAAACTTCAGAAGGAGAATAATCTCACAAATTGGCCTCTTGTCACAGCAGCTCGGCTTAACCTATTGTGATGTTAAAAGTTCCGCTTCCCCGTCACACCATCAGTCTGATATATAAAAGCTGAATGGAAACAGAACACTGAGCGCATGGACACTCAGGAAGACTTAAAGAGCATTTCACTGTGAGTGGAGAATACAGGGTCCAGGCAAAAGAGTCATTTGTAACCCCATAATCTTTATAATTCTGAAGCTATTGACAACCCCAATAGATCCCTGCTCCTGTTCCCAGGGCGCTTCTCCTTCTGTGAGACGGTGGGTGGCTCTTAGAAGAGCCTTTGTTTTGTGCCCTATATGTTGTCACGAAGCACTTTACGGTGGCGCTTGGCTCCGCCTTTAACCCAGTCATCTGCGCCCTTTACCTCCTCCATACATGACGATTCCTCACAGGGATATAAACTGAATGATAAACTCACGCCGTCCTGATGTATTTATGAAGCCAGCCCGGATCTGTTTGAGAAAGGCAGAGTGTGAGAGAGGCTGGGAGGAGGCAGAATCAGAGTGACAGACAGCAGAGACAGCGTCCACTGAGCTTTAGCTCCGCCTCGAGGTTTCACGCTTCAGCATTGAAATACTTGCCTGCTCCTCCTCCTCTCCCGGCACAGTGTTTAATCCGACAGGAAGGGCCCATGCGAGCTCAACTCCCCCAGCTCTGACAGCGGGTGACGTTTTCTCTGTGCTCAGGGAGCGGAGATATCACGGGCACGAGTAAGGGAGCAAACAGCAGCCTCCTTACAGCAGCACATCGCATTGGTACTGTGACCGCAGATGGGCTTTGAGTCGGGGCAAGTTCAGCGGCAGCAGGGGACTGTTTGAAAGAGGCAGAGTGGAGCGGGAACTAATTCCGGAAAAAGGAGTGAGTGGGGGAAGAGAGAAGCCATTCTGGGTCTGTGCTTGTTCAGTGTAAGGTAACATAGAAAGTAAATCACTTCGCTCTTTCAAATCATTGCTGCTTTCTTTCCCCAAATTAGTATTGGATGTTCCTGATTCCGTTCCAATCACACCGTGTCTGTACTGGTTGGACAGTGAACAGTGGAAACACATCCTGACAGTGAGGATTTGAGCAGTTTCACATAATGCATCTACTGCTGGCAGCAGTGTGAAATAATACATTTCGAAAATCGGTTATTTACTTTCGATTCGTTGAGTTCTCCAGGACCGTGCTGCTGGTGATCGAGAGATACATTGCAGCTCCCTAAGATACATCAGGATCCGGGCTCTGAGACATTCTGTTAACTACACAGGCCCTCAAACCGCTTTCAATAGACTGTAAACAATTGTTTGTACAGCCCAGGTGCCTGTGGTTATAGTCCAGGAAGCCATTCTGAATTTTTCAGGTAGTCCCATTGAAATGGGAGATTAAACCCTGAACTGTGCAATCGGGTGGTCCAATTCATGGTGCAGTGCTGGATTTGCGTTGTGTCTGGATGCTGATAACTTACAATAGAACCGTCCTACACACCTGGATGAGGAGATTCTGAGTGCCGCTGTACTGTAATGAGGTCAGACAATGTCACTGTTTGTATCGCGGTTTCCACTCTCCAGATAATTTACTTTATTATAAACAGACACATTAATTATATCTGTATTTCTATATTCTGCCGGAACCTGTCGTTATCTTACAACTAATATTGTACTCGTTTTATTAATCTCATAGCAAAATACTTCAAAGAGCCAGAATAAATGTGTTTTTTCCTCGACCCGGAATACAAGGAAAATTGCAGGCAGCTCGTTCTCACACACAGTAAGTACATTATCAGTCACAGAGCACAGAGACACAGAACTGGCTTTAATCCTATTATCACAGGCAGCAAAAACAGTCAGTCCCACAGTGACCGGAATTCCAACTTTTACATTATCAATTCCCCTGTCACTGGCAGCAGTAGAATAAGATGTTGTTTCAAAGTCTAGTCATATCGCACTGACAGGCAGATCCATTTTCACTCCATTACACACACACACGAACAGTAGACACTGATACGGTGTCAATCCACGCTGCTGCAGTACATGGACTATCAAACCCAACATCTAACAGACAAGACTAGAGAATCGGAGATAATTGACGGAACCAAACCTCCTCCTGAGACAGTCACTGATAATCTCAAACGAGCATTGGCCTACAAAAGGTGGAGTAGGAATGGAATCCAACAGTCACACAGAGCAACTACAGTACAGTACAAGAGACTGTCAATTACATAATAATATTTACACTCACACACATAGCAGCCTAACAGGTAAATAATCAATCCCACACTCACAAACAGTAGGAGTACTGACATTAACAGAATAAAGCCCACACTCACAAAACAGAGACAGACAGGTACAATTAAAATCCACAATCACACCAGAAACTGACAGGTACAGACAAAACACTACATTCATATACTAGGAACTGAGTGAGAGTGAAATCCACACACACATCCTATTGACCGATAGCTATAGAGTAAAAACAACACTCACATAGTAGTTTTAAAGCTATAGATAAAATCAAAACTGAATTAAAAGAGTCTGACAGATACAGAGTGAAACTCACACTCACATCCCAGAGAGTGACAGGTGCAGGTGAAACCCACACTCACACGAATAGACTGGCAGATACATACTAAATTCCACACTCCCATCCCAGAATCTGTCAGGTACTGAATAAATACCTTACTCATACAAGAGAAATTGACAGTTACAGCATATAACACACACTCACCTACTAGAGACTGTCAGATACAGAGTGGAACTCAAAAACACATACCAGAGACTGTCAGAGACAGAGTGAAACTCAGACTCACATACCAGAGACTGTCAGATACAGAGTAAAACTCACACTCACATTCCAGAGACTGTCAGATACAGAGTGAAACTCACACTCACATTCCAGAAACTGTCAGATACAGAGTGAAACTCACACAGAGTGAAAATCACACTCACATACCAGAGACTGTCAGATATAGAGTGAAACTCACACTCACACAAACTGAGGATAGTGCAATAAAACAACACTCACATTCCAGAGACTGACAGATACAGATTAAAATCCACAATATCATCCCAGAGATTGTCAGCTATAAGAAGATAAGAAATAATTGCAGGAATAGGTTATAAAGCCCCTCAAGCCTGCTCCACCATACAATAAGATCATGGTTGCACAGCTACCACAACTCCAATTTCCCACCCTATCTCTATCTCCCATGATTCCCTTAGTGCCCAAAAATCTATGGTCTCAGTCTTGAATGTACACATCGACTGAGCATTCACAGCCCCATGCAGTAGAGAATTCCAAACATTCACAACCCTCTGAGCGAATACGGTTCCCTTCATCTCGGTGAAACAGGCTCGCAGCATCTACCCATGTCAAGTCCTCTAAGAAATTGAAATGTTGTCAGTGAGATCACCTCTCATTCTTCTAAACTCCAGAGAATATAGATCCACTTTGCTCAATCTCTCCTCATAGGACAGCCCTCAAATCCAAGGAATTAATCTCGTGAACATTTGTAGCTGCCCCTCTAAAGCATGTATATCCTGCCTTAGATAGGGAGACCAAAATGTGCAAAGTACTCCAGTTGTGGTTAAATAAAGGCCTATATAATTGCAGCAACAATTAATTATACTGTTATTGCAACCCTTCGCAATGAAGGCTAACATGTCATTTATCTTCCTAATTGATTGTTGTACCTGCATGTTAATTTTCTCCAATTCATGTAAAAGAACACTCAAATCCCTATGAATAGTGACAGAGGAAAACCCACATTCACATACCAGAGACTGTCAGGAATAGAGTAAAATCCTCAATCATATAACACAAACTGACATATACATTATACAACCCATTCAAACATACCAGAAATCACAGGCACAATATAAAGCCCATATTCACATACCAGACACTGGCTTGTACAAAGAAAAAACAAAACTCACATCCCAGAGTCAGACAGGTAAACAGTATAAAACACTCACACGTGTCAGAAACTGAATATTACAGACAAAAACCCACACTCTCATCCAAGAGATATAAGAATTAGAAGAAGGAATAGGCCATACGGCCCCTCGAGACTCACAGATACAGAATAAAGCCACACTCAAACACCAGAGACTGTCAGGTACAGAATGACTACCCACACATCCATGACAGAAACTGACAGGTAAAGAGTAAAACCTGGCAAATGGAAACCAGAAAAAGACAGATGTACAGTAAAACCCACCCGCGCACACCACAGATTAACAGATGCAGAGAAAAACCCGCACACACATCCCAGAATATGAAAAATCCACACATACAATAAAAACTGAAAAGTACATAATACAACCCACTTGCACATACAAGAAACCAAAATGTACAAAATAAAGCCAATCCCCACCAATCAGAAACTGACAAGTACAAAGAAAAACACACACTCAGATACCAGAAACTGACAAAGACAGAATAATCTCACACTAACTCACCTGTGACTGACTGATTCAGAAGAAACCCACACTCACATACCAGAAGCTGACAGGTACATAATAAAACACACCTGTGCATAGCAGAAAAAGAGGATAGTGAAAAAGACACTCACATAGCAGAGACTGAAAGATAAAGACGAAAACCCACACTCACGTACCAGAAACTTACAGATACAGAGTAAACCCTTTCTTCCATAACATAAATTGACAGGTCGAAAGGAAAACGCACTCATGTATCAGAAACGGTCTGGTACTTAGTAAAACCAGTACTAGCAGACAGGAGATCGATGGTTACAGAATAGAACCCACATTCACAAACAAGAGACTGATTGATGGAGAGTAAATTTCACAATCACAATCACAAATCAGAAACAGACAGTTATAGCATAAAACCCACACTCACATGTCAGAAATTGCTGGATAGAGAATAAAAATGCATTCAAATAACTTGGACAGACAGACACAGACTAAAACCTACATTCACAAAGGAAAGACTGACAGAATCAGAATAAAACCCAATCTCACAGAACAGAAATTGAAAGATGCAGAATAAAACCCACACTCACATATCAGAGACTGACTGGTAGAGTAAAACCCAAAAGTCACATATCAGAAACTGACAGTTCCACTGTAAAACCAACACTCTCTCATCAGAGACTGACAGACATAGAGTAAATCCCACATTCACCTAACAGAGACTGACAGGTAGAGGTTGAATCACACAATGACACAGAGTATCGGAGTGTGACAGACTCAGAGTGAATCCCACACTCACATGCAATACCAGAAAATGATAGAGACACAATGAATCCCACACTGACACCGATTATTAAAGATTGACTGGTACTGAATTAATCTCACTCTCACACAAATCCAGAGAAGGTACCTCACTGTCACATACAGTACTAGACAGTGATAAATACAGAATCCATCACACAATAACTTGATTATCAGAGACAGAAAAACAGAATGATTCTCACCCTCACACAAAGTACAAGAGACTGACAGACACAGAATTAATCTAATTCCAAGTTAGACCACAAGAGATTGACATATATAGCATAAATCTCACTCATACATACAGTATCAGAGAATGACACATACATAATGAACTCCACACTCACACACAGCACCAGAGACTGACAGATACACAATTAATTTAACTCTCACACACATTATCAGAGACGGATATATAAAGAATGAATCCCACACTTTCATACAACACCAGAGACTGACAGATACTGAATTACTCTAATTCTCACATACAGAATCATTAAGGGACAAAAAAAGAATGAATCTCACACTAACTCGGAGAATCAGAGACAGACAGGTAGAGAATGAATCCCACACACAGATACAGTACCAGAAAATGATAGAGACAAATAGAATCCCACTCTGATACAGAGTATTAAGGACTGACTGATAAAGAATCAATCTCACATTCAAACATAATACCAGAGACTGACAGATACAGAATGTAGCTCACTGTCACGTCGAGTATCTGAGATTGACTAATACAGAATCAAACCATACTGACACAGATTACAGAGACAAACGGGTACAGAAAAAATCTTACACTCACATACGGTATCGCAAACTGACATATACACAGAATGAATCTCACATTCTGATACAGTACCAGATAGTGACAGAGACAGAATTAATCTAACTCTCACATACAGTATAAGTGACTGACAGATACACAGAATGAATCTCACACACTCATACAGTATGAGATAGTGACAGAAACAGAATTACTCTAAATCTCACATACAGTATCAGTGACTGACATTTACAGAATAAATCCCAAACTCAGATGCCATACCAGGAATTGAAAGATATAGAATAAATCTCAAACTCACATACAGTATCACAGTTTGGCAGAGAAAGAGAATTAATCTCACACTGACACAGATTATCAGACGGTGAAAGACCCAGAATTAACACACACTCGCACACAGTACCAGCAATTGATAGAGTCAAAGTTAACCCCACATTAAAGACTGATTCGTGCAGAATGAATCTCACTCTCACATACAGTACCAGAGATTGACAGATATATAATTACACTGGCACACACATACTGAACAGAGACTGACAGACAGATAATGCATCTTACAGTAACACAGAGAATCAGAGGGCCTGGAAGATACAGAATGAGTACACAATCACATGCAGTACAATTAATTTACAGATAGATTCAGTCCCACATTCACATACAGCATCAGATACTAGCAGAAATGGAATGAATCTCAAACTAAGATCAAGTACCAGAGACTGATAGATGCAGTACGAATCACACTTTCATAAACCGGGTGCATAGCAGATTCATGCAGTATTATTCGCTGAAAGACAGTACGAGAGACAGACTGATTCAGAACTAATCGGACACTAACATATAGTACCAGAGACTGACAGATACAGAATGAATCCCACACTCACAATCAGTACCAGAGACTGACAGATACAGAATTAATCTCAGAATCGCACAACGTCCCAGTGACTGACAGATGCAGAATGAATCTCAGACTTACACATCCCAGTGAGAGACAGATACAGAATTAAAAGCACACACACATAAACTACCAGAGAATGACAGATTCCGAATGAATCCCAACACTGACAAACGGTACCAGAGTCTGAGGGATACAGATGGAATCCCACACTTCAACATGGTATCAGTGACCGACAAGAAATGAATGGATCCCACACTCACATACTGCAACAGAGACTGAGATTGAGAATGATTCCCACACTTACATAAATCACCAGAGACTTAATAATACAGAACTGTTCCCACATACACACTCAGTACTAGAGACTGGTAGATGCAGAACTAAAGTGGCGGAGACCACACCGCAAGGCGTGAATATAGTGCACTGGTTGGAGGAAGTACATCTAAATTGCTGTCTGGTCCGGAAGGACCCTGGATAATGGCCTGGAAACTGGTGAATGGGCAGATGAAGTTTCCTCTGCTCTTGCAATGACCTTTCTGACTGCAGGGGGCGTGCTGGTGGAAAACCTTAAATCGGATTGGATAGATAAAGAAACCAATCAGAGAGAGGCAGAACAATGGAAATTAACATCACGCTTCATCAGCCTATCACAAAAATTTCCCTCACCCATCCCTCATTAGCATAGGTGTGTGGGGGCAGCCTATTTAAGGCCAGCGCGGAGCGGCTTTGCGTCATTTTGTGTTTGAAATCGAGTTTGAGAATGGTTGACGAAAAGAAAGCTGTTGCCAAGAAGGGCGCCAAGAAAACCGTCACTAAACCGGCAGCGAAGGGCGGCAAGAAGCGCAGGAAGTCGAGGAAGGAGAGTTACTCCATCTATATCTACAAAGTGATGAAGCAGGTTCATCCCGACACCGGCATCTCCTCTAAGGCCATGAGCATCATGAACTCGTTTGTGAACGATATTTTCGAACGCATCGCGGGTGAGGCTTCCCGCCTGGCCCATTACAACAAGCGGCACACCATCAGCTCCCGGGAGATCCAGACCGCCGTGCGCCTGCTGCTGCCCAGGGAGCTGGCCAAGCACGCCGTGTCGGAAGGGACAAAGGCGGTGACTAAATACACCAGCTCAAAGTAAAACTCCACGCTGTCCTAAAAGAACAAACTCAAAACACAACGGCTCTTTTAAGAGCCACCCACAATCTCTCTGAATGTGTTACACAAACGCATCGCCCTTTAGACTCAATTTACTGTAATTATTTCCTTAACAAGTGTGTTTGAGAACGTTTGAATTTCCAGCTGTAGATACAGTTTTGAATTCTCTGATAAGCAGTTTCCCTGACCGGATCGACCTTAACGTCGCTGTTGTATTTCCCGCCCAATAAAACACACACACGGTCCTTGGTTGCTCTTTCCCTTTGCTCTCAGATCCGTTTATTTGCAGCGCCTGACGGCGAATTAAAAGCTTGTTTAATGATGAGATTCCGATTTCAGTCACCATGTTCTCTGTCAAGACCTTTTGCTTTTTTTTTAAGTCAGTTTTGAGTCACTCCGATTTATCACCGGAGATTTGTTGCATTGTAACAACCCAGAATGGGAGTTCTTACAGAGATTAAAACGGGGGCATTTTGAACACACTGACCCTCTTCTTTTCTCACAGCAGGACTCCCATTTCTGCTTTCACTCCCGCAGCAGCGCCTATGCCAAGGATCGATCGATAATCTGTGAATCCTCAGTTGTACAAAGATTGAGCTGGAATGTGTCCCATTACAGAATCAATGGGGATTTAATTCCGACCGTGAAAGTTCGATATTGAACCCGAAATTAATCCTGATTGTAACACCTTGGAATTTGCAAGGGAGAGATGGAATAAGACAAAATGAATCTTAAAAAATTGAAGAAATCTTTGGCTTATAGTGAATTTATTAACTTAATTCGCTCGTTTAGGAAAATATTTGCGGGCTTTTTGAATTCAAAAAGTTGTTGGTGGTCTGACTGCAAACGACAGTTATTTCGGCCCTCTTTTCATTGTCTGGAAAAGCAGACTGTGATTGGTCACCGGAAAACACCAATTAAATTCACCACAGAGCGACCAATCACAAGTACGCTGTCTGCATTCCTACAGAAGGTATAAGATGGCCAGATGTGGGAAGAGACTTTCATTCTTTCTCTGAACGAGTGAATTGTGGAAATGTCTGGAAGAGGAAAAACCGGCGGTATAGCTCGGGCCAAGGCCAAGTCCCGCTCATCCCGGGCCGGACTGCAGTTCCCTGTGGGCCGTGTTCACAGGCTGCTGCGAAAGGGCAACTACGCTGAGCGTGTGCGTGCTGGAGCCCCGGTCTGCATGGCTTCTGTGCTCGAGTATCTGACCGCTGAAATCCTGGAGCTGACCGGCTTCGCGGCCCGCGACAACAAGAAAACCGCTTCATCCCCAGACACCTGCAGCTGGCCATCCGCAACGACGAGGAGCTCAACAATCTGCTGGGAAAGGTGACCATCGCTCAGGGCGGGGTGCTGCCAATATCCAGGCGGTGCTGCTGCCCAAGAAAACCAGCACTGCCAGCTCCAAGAACAAGTAAAGCGGACAAGATTCAATCTTATAACCCAAAGGCTCTTTTCAGAGCCACCCACGTTATCTGAGAAGGGTTGCTTACTATTTAGCCATTTTCGGTTATAAACAGGACACTGTCTGTCGAACATGTCGAAATCTAGATCCACAAACACTGCAGCGGGCTTGCTGTAAGCGAATATTCAGATCACTGATTCAATATAGAGAGAGACTGGCTTCAGAGAAAAACAAAACACACGGACCCTTAACCCGAGACCGGCCCTCATTGAACACGTTGTGGGGAGAGCCGAATATGAACGGATGTTAAGAACCGAGTATAAAGTGAGTGAGCGATTGATGGGCTTACCGTTCCTTATTGGGGCAATAATTCAATAGGGAGAAGTATATACATCATGAACACATTGATCCATATAAACTTTTTCCCTTTTAATTTGCAGACAGCGTCGAACGAGAATTACAGCTCTGGTTTATTTAATACACTCCAGATAGTAACTACCTCTCCCCGCATTAAGAGCAGGTTTTAAAGGTGAGAGTCAGACTTCAGGCACCTCGTTTTCTCTCTCGAATCTATGTGGAGTTGGATCAATTTACAATCAGAGCTCCCACTTATAGTTTCCGACTGGAAGCGTGCAGTCAGTATACTGGGCATTTCACTCACATTTGAACCTAGCACTTACCCGCACCGTGAGAAATTCACTGCCCCCGCTTTATAAATACCCAGTTACAGTAAAACTACAAGACCCGCACGGTGTGTGCCAACAGTCCAGTTTGCCTGGCGCCGATCGCAGCTCTTTCCTTTGCTGATTTGGTGGCTCTTAAAAGAGCCGTTGTTTTATTTGGTGCTAAATATTCGAGCCGGGCAGTGTGAGTTTAGGCGCGCTCCCCGCGGATGCGGCGGGCCAGCTGGATGTCTTTGGGCATGATGGTGACTCGCTTGGCGTGGATGGCGCACAGGTTGGTGTCCTCAAAGAGCCCCACCAGGTAAGCCTCGCTAGCCTCCTGCAGGGCCATGACGGCCGAGCTCTGGAAGCGCAGGTCAGTCTTGAAGTCCTGAGCGATCTCCCGCACCAGGCGCTGGAAGGGCAGTTTGCGGATCAGCAGCTCGGTGGATTTCTGATAGCGGCGGATCTCCCTCAGAGCCACAGTGCCGGGCCTGTAGCGATGAGGCTTCTTCACTCCGCCCGTGGCTGGAGCGCTCTTCCGGGCCGCTTTGGTCGCCAACTGTTTGCGAGGAGCTTTCCCTCCGGTCGATTTGCGCGCTGTCTGCTTGGTCCTGGCCATTTTCTGAATCGATCTCAGCACAATCAGCAATGCAAGAACTCTGAATGCGGAATCTGCTGTCCGTCTGCCTTTTTAAACTGTGTGAGGGACCTCCCCAAGCAGTGATTGGCTGGCGCCAGCCGCCCATCCTGCTTTAATTCAATCATTGATGATGGAACGTAGAGTTGGAAACTACCTACCCCGATTGGCTAAAATGGGATTCAGCATCATTTTCAAAAAATCCGCCAATTTTAGCACAGGCAACAACCGTTTTGACACAAATCGATTTTATTCTGCAGTAATTTAAAGGGTCATTGCCAGAATCATTGAACGTTTTAAATGTAACTTCCTCGTCTTGGTGCTTTAGGGCCCTTCCCATTGCCCGCACTCTGGGCTGTTGATGCTGACAGGAGCGGGGAAAAGGGACCCGCGCCAATCTCCCGCTCTTCCACTCTATTCCTCTCCCTCTCCTCTCGAGCCCATTCAGCTTTTCCCACCGACCGTCCGATTGTGGCGTTAGCCGCCGCTTTCAGGGGAGAAGATCAGAAATCAGTCGCTTCTCTCTGTTCCCGTGGAGCCTGTGAGAAGGGCTTGGCAAATAAGCTGTCATTCGGTATCTGTGCAGTGACCGATCTGATACGCGGCACATTTTAGATTGCTGAATGTAAACTTATTGCCGCCCGTTACAGATAAGAGGCTGACAAATTAAACCTGTTCGTAGAACAGCGCCAGGAATGTGTGACGGTAAACCGAGAATAACAGAACGAAAGCCCGAGATTTTAAAATCATTCCCTGGAAATTAGATTTTAGATTAATTCGCTTCTTTCCGGCACTGGAATTGGCGGGAAAGAGCATTATAAATTGGACTCTTCTCAATTCAACGGCTCCTGCCCGACCAGCCAGCTAATTATTAAAATTTTAATCATTACCGTGTAACAAAACAATGAAAAAATGTGTAGATGTGATGTGGCATTTCACTGAGGGAGAGACTGTTTCGTCTGGGGAAATAACTCTCTCCATAAACCTGCCGCAACCGAAAGCTAAATTCGGAGATTCCAAAACCCAGAACACAGCGCAAATCTTTTACTAATATTTCTGACCACAATCTATTTTTGAGCACAATCTACTCCCGTTCCCATGTCACTTCTCTCTCTGTGAGGAGGTGGGTGGATCTTAAAAGAGCCTTTGAGTTGTGTCTGGTGGGAAGGTTCGAGTTATTCAGCCGCCGAAGCGGGGTATCTCCGCCAGTGTCACCGTCTCAGAGACTCTCAGCCTGAACCTGTGAACTGAAAGTGACCATGGACTGAGACAGGAGCCGAACACTCCCCCAGTTATAGTGAGGCCTAGCCCGGAATTCCCATTCTCTCTGTGTTTTATTACAGACACTGGGGGAGGGGTGGGTGCAGCGATTGTCAGCGAGTCACCAGGGAGCCTGGCTTCATTGGAAATGATTTCAATCGGGAATCTGAGGGACATGGATGATTTGATTCCGGGTTCAGCTCTTTTTGGAAAGACGTGGGTGGCTCTGAAAAGAGCCTTTTGGTTCAGATGTTTACAGGTTGTCCTTTTTATTTTCTTTTGGTCGCAGCTTTCTGAGACTTTGCTGTTTTGGGCTTGGCCTTGGCCTTCGGTTTTTTCCACCTTCTTGGCCACTTTCACCATTCCGCCTGTGGCCTTCTTGGGGCTGTTGGGCTTCTTCGCCGCCGCCTTCTTCTTCCCAGACGCCGCTTTCGCTGTCTTTTTTGACGTTGCTGCCTTCTTGGTGATCGTTTTCTTGGCTGCTGGTTTCTTGGCTGGAGATTTCTTGGCTGCTGGTTTCTTGGCTAGAGATTTCTTGGTAGCTGGTTTCTTGGCTGGAGATTTCTTGGCTGCTGGTTTCTTTACTGCAGATTTATTGGCTGCTGGTTTCTTCACCTTCTGTCCCTCTTTCGGCTGGGATTCCTTCTTTGCGAGCCTGAAGGAGCCCGCGGCGCCCGTGCCCTTGGTCTGCTCCAGGGAGCCATTTCCCACTTTCCTCTTGATGCTTAAAATGATCTGGGAACGCTGCTTCAGCACATCGACGCCGTTGGCAGCCAGAGCCTTCTTTATCGAGGCCAGCGATATCCCCTTGCGACCGCTGCCACTCGCCACAACATTGAGGATCTGTTCGCCCAACGTGGGACCGGCTGGCTTGGATCGAGGAGCCGCCTTCTTCTTCCTACTGGGAGACTTGATTTGAGCGGCGGCGGCAGGAGGAGCCGTTTCGGCGGCTGGAATATCAGTCATGACCGCGCCTCTGTAGAATATCTCTCTGACAGTCAGAGCTGGGTCAGAAATGAAACGAGAGGCGGCGGCACAGAGCAACTTAAAGGCAGCGAGCGGACGGGGCGGAGGCATTTTGCTGTCAGCTCCCCGTCCCTCCAGCCGCACTGTGTTTCTCTCTCCTCATTAACTCACCGATTCCAATTAAACTCGGGCAGTCTAGCTTTGCAGACTGGCCTCTTCCTGTCTCGAAGACCGGGATGTTTGCTGCCGATAAATTAAAGGCAGCAATTTCGATTTAAAGCCGTTTTATTGCTGCACTGATCGCGCTCTCTCACCCGATCGCGGAAATGCTCTCTGTTTTTTGATTGAAATTTGAACTCAAATAAATCTTCCCGTTTAATTCCCACTTCCGGCTGAGCGAGGGGTCACTGCGATTCTATGACAGGGAAATCTTTGAATTTTACACAAAAGGGTCTCTGAAATCCGGCGATGAGAGTGGAAACACAAACACAATGACATTAGTCTAACCCGCCCGCTCCTTTAACACACTCTCGCTGACACAATGTTCACTCTGCTCAATCACAGCACAATCTGTTCCCAGATTTGCAGTTCCCAGGACAGGTTTTCCTCTCCGCTCGGCCTGTGCTGCCGATTCTCGGGGTTAGTTGGAGTTTCCCAGCTCAGTCAGTGTTAAGCACTCTGAGGCCGGCCTTCCTCACAGTGTCTGTCTCCCAGATTTTGGGGCAGGAGCCAATCACAGCTGTGGCTGTGTTCACCCATATCTGGCTTGAAGGTATTATATTGTTTGCATGCAGAAATAGGTTTGATTTATATGAAAATAGAAATTATGATCTCATCGCCCCTCTAGCCACTCTCTATCTCGCTCTCTCCTCCGAAACTGAGGAATAGAACAGAGCAATTGGTGTCCTATGAGAGACAGCAAACAGAGGGAGAGAGACAGAGAGACTGTATCAGTCTTAAAGTACATTCGCTGAGCCAGGCGGTACAGACACTCTCTGTTAGCGAGATTTAGGGGCAGGAACGTGTCACAGTTTGGCTGTGTCGATCCTAGCCTGTTTTTAGATTATAATATTATTCACAGAAATACAGAGACATTCTGTCCACCACACATGACTTGAACTCGGTTTCAATTAACCGAAAACTGAGAGGTTCAGCATCGATCCAGATATAACAGGCAGGGCTGGGTGTTAGAGGGACTGAGGATTGATCCTGTGCACAAGGCACAGAGACAGACACAGGGGGTGACAGTCACAGGGGGTGACAGTCACACAGACACAGGGACTTGTCTCTTATCTTTCGGCGACTCACCCAGCGCAGACAGGCAGAGACTGATTAAACTCCCCACTCAACATGCAGTTCAGTATCAGAGATTGACAGAGCCTGTTCCTCTCCAATCTTTCAGAAAGTATTGGGGAAACAAATCGCTCTAAGTGACAGGATTCGAGTCGCTCTCACGCTCACCGGCAGCAACTGACGTGTGTCCAAGGTCGCTTTCTCCTCTCCTAATATCTCCTTATCAGTCTCGGTGTCAATGTTTCTTTGATAACGCTCCTGTCAAGCTCATTGGGAAGATTTATTCCGCTAAAGGCGCTACATAAATTCAAGTAGTTGTTGTTGTTGCTTTATTTAATTTGCGGGTCATGAAGACAGGTCTGAGCATGCGTGATAAATAACGCCTGGTCCTCCCCCTCTCCCGGCACTGTGTTTAAAGCGACAGGAAGGCCCCCTGCGAGCTCCCCTCCCACAGTTCTGCCAGCGGGGGCCGTTTCCTCTGCGCTCGGCAGATGATCGCTGAACACATCAGGGAGCGGAGATATTAAGGGCCCGAGTAAGGGAGCAATAAGCAGCCTCCTCACAGCAGCACATCGCATTCGGACTGTGTGCGCAATGTCCGCAAAAGGGATTAAATCGGGGTAAGTTCAGCGGCAGACGGGACTGTTTGTACGAGACAAGGTGGAGCAGGAACGAATTCCGGAACATGGAGTGAGTGGGGGAAGGGAGAAGCCATTCTCGGGCTGTATGTGTACAGTGTAAGGTAACATAGAAAGTAAATCACCTCGCTCTTTCAAATCATTGCTGCTTTCTTCCCCAAAATCAGGAGTGATTGTTCCTGAATCGTTTCCAATCACACCGTGTCTGTTGTTCTAGGACAGCGAACAGTGGAAACACAGCCTGACTGTGAGGATGTGAGGAGTTTCACAAAGTGTATCCATTTCAGGCAGCAGGTGAGAAGTGTGAAAGAATACATTTCAAAAATCGGTTATTTTGTTTCGCTGCGTTGTGTTCTCCAGAAACGTGTTGCTGGTGATAGAGAGATACATTGTCTCTCCGCCGAATACATATGGATCCGGGTTCTGTGGTAGACTCTTATATACACAGGCCCTCAATTCGGTTTCAATAGACTGAAAACAATTGTTTGTACAGACCAGGTACCTGTGGCTAAATTCCAAGAAGCGATCCAGAATTTTATATATAGTCCCTTGGGAGTGGGAGATATAAACCTGGACTGTGCCAATCGGATGGTCCCATTCATGGACCAGAGGTGGATTTGCGTTGTGTCCGAATGCTGATAACTTACTATAGAACCGTTCTACACACCTGGTGTGGAGAATCTGAGTGCCGCTGTACTGCAGTGAGGTCAGACAATGTTTGTATCGCGATTTCCCCTCTGAAGATACTTTACTTCATTATAAACAAACACATTTAGTATAACTTTATTTTTATATTCTAGCGACATCTGTCCATATATTATAACTAATATTGTTCTCCTGTTATTCTCGTAGCAAAATACTTCAATGAGACAGAATAGGTGTGATCTTTCCTCCACAAAAGGAACAGTGCAGGCAGCTCCTTCTCACACACAGTAAGTACATGATCACTCACAGAGCGCAGAGACACAGATCTGTCCTCAATCCCATTCTCAAAGGCAGCAGAAGCAATCAGTCCCTGTGTTAAATTATGAATCTCACAGACACTTGCAGCAGTGGAATAAGATGTTGTTTCAAAGTCCAAACATATCGCACTGACAAGCAGATATATTTCCACTCCCTTACTCACACACACGAACAGATAGACACTGATACGCAGTTAATCCACACTGTTGCTGTACACGGAATATCAAACCCAACAACCAACATACAAGACTAGAGAATCGGGGGTAATGGACTGAACCAAACCTCCTGAGACATTCACAGATAAAACCAAACCAGCATTGGCCTACACAACGTGGAGAAGGAATTGAATCCAACATTCACACAGACCAAGAATAGTACAGCACAAGAGACTGTCAATTACATAATGATTCTTCGACACACACATTACCAGTGTAACAGCTACATAATCAAGCTCATACTCGCGAACAGTAGCAGAAACTTACAAGCTATAGAATGAATCCCACACTCACAAACAGTACCAGAGACTGAGAGACACAGAGAATAATATATTGATTAGAATCACAATCACTTACATTACCTGAGACTGACATGACCGGTACAGAGTAGCATCAACACTGACACATCAGTAACTGAGATGTGAGTATGGGCTTTACTCTGTATTTGTCACAGTGATAGATATGGAAAAAGCCCACACTCACATCGCAGAGACTGACAGTTGAAGCCTAAAACCAAAACCAGCATTCCAGAAGCTGACAGTTACAGAAGCAAACCCATAGTCACATACCAGAAACTGTCAGACAAAGAGCAAAGCCCTAATCACAGCCCGGAGATTGACAAATACAGTTTAAAACCCACACTCGCAACCCAGAGACAGACATCTCTAAAGTAAAACTCACACTCACATACCAGAAACTGGTAGGTACTGATTAAAGACATCACTCACATAAGAGAAACTGGCAGGTACATACTACAACCCACTTTCACATACCAGAAACCAACACATACAGAATTAATTCCAAGCTCACATACCAGACACTGACAGGTAAAAAGAAAAAAAAACACACTCATATCCCATTGACTGACAGATACAGATTGAAACTCGCACACACATAATAGAAGCTGACAGGCACATAATGAAACAGAGATTCGCCTACCAGTTAGATAATGAAGTGCAAGAAACACCACTCACATTGCAGATAAAGACAGATAAAGACTCAAGTACCAGAAACTTACAGGTTCAGAGTAACCCCTCTCTTCCATAGCAGACATTGACTGTTAGAATGGAAAACAAATACTCATATATCAGGAATTGACTGGTACAGAGTAAAATCCATATTCACATCCACAGCTAAAGAATTAAGCCAACACACACATACCAGATACTAACAGATTCAGAATAAAACCCACTCTTTCATACCAGATCATAGAATCACAGAAATTTACGGCACAGAAGGAGGCCTTTCACCCCAAAAAGAGCCAACCCGCCTAATCCCACTTTCTAGCTCTTGTTCCATAGTTGTGCAAGTTACAGAACTTAAAGTGCATACCCAAGTACTTTTAAAATGATGAGGGTTTCTTCCTCCACCAAATTTTCAGGCAGTGCGTTCCAGACCCTACCAACCTATAGGTGAAAACAATTCTCCTCAAGTCCCCTCAGGCTCCTCTGTTCCAAAGAATACAACCCCAGACTATCCAATCTATCCTCATATATAAAATTCTCCAGTCCTGGCAACTTCCTCGTTAATCTCCTCTGCACCTTCTCTAGTGCAATCACATCATTCCTGTAATCTGGTGACCAGAACTGTGCACAGTACTCCAGCTGTGGCCTCATTAGTATTTAATGCAGTTCTAGCAGAACCTCCCTGCTCTTATATTCTATGCCTCGACTTATAAAGGGAACTTTCTCATATGCCTTCTTAACCACCTTATCTACCTGTCCTGCTACCTTCAGGGATCTGTGGACATGCACTCATAGGTCCCTCAGTTCCTCTGCATTTCCCAGTATCCTACCATTTATTATGCATTGTTAGCCCTCCCCAAATGCATTATCTCACATTTCTCCGAATTGAATTCCATTTGCCACATTTCTGACCAGCTGAAAGTCTACCGATATCTTCTTGTAATCTACAGCTACGTTCCTCACTGTCAACCATACGGCCATTTTTGTATCATCTGTAAACTTCTTAATCAGGCCCCAAACATTGAAGTTTGAATTATTGATAAATAACAAATAATGACATGAGGAGAAGAAATCCCACACATACATATCAGAAAATGACAGGAACACAAAAAAAACCACACACCCATAAAAGAAACTGAAAGATACAGAGTAAAGTCCATACTCACTTAGCAGCAATTAACAGGTACAGTGTAAAAACATTTCTTCCACACCAGAAACTGGCAGGTACAACGGACAATCCAATCTCTGAGCAGAAACTGGCAGGTATAGAGTAAGACCAATTCTCACATATCAGAACATGACAGGTATAGAATAAAACCAGACTCTTAATAGAAACTGACTTATACAGAGGAAAGCCCATACTCACATACTGATAGATACAGAGTGAAAAACACATATCAGAGCCAGTTAGATACAACGTGAATCTCACATGTAAGAGTCTGATAGATACAGAGTGAATATCACACATCAGAGACTGATAGATACAAACTCAAAACCCACACTCATAATCCAGAAACTGACGGATTGTGAGTAAACCTTCGCTTCCATAGCAGAAATTGACAGGGAGTTGGAAACCCCACTCTGATAAATGAGAAACCGACTGATATGGAATAAATTCACAAATTTGATGGTTTTGAGTAAAAGCCAAATTCACATACCAGAGACGGATAGGTGCAGAGTAAAACCCACACTCACACACCATAGACTGAAATAAAGATAGCTAAACCCAAATTCTAATTTCAGAAATTGAGAGTTACAGCATGAAAACAGCACTCATTTGTCACAAACTTACAAGCTGAGTGAAACACACACTCACACATTAGACACTGAAAGGTACAAAGTAAAATCCACATTCACATACAAGAAATTGACGGGTACAGAGTAAAACACACTCTCACATATCAGATACTGACATATTTAGAGTAAAACCCAAACTCACATACCAGAGGCGTTCAGATGCAGAATAAAACTCACATTCACATACCAGCGGGTGAATGATAAAGAGTAAATGCCACACTCTCATATCAGAAACCAAGAGGTACAGAATAAAGCCAATATTCACATACCAGACATTGACAAGTACAGAGAAACACCCGCACTCACATACCAGTACATGAGAGTTACAGCGGAAAAGCCACACTCACGTATCAGAAATTGACAAGCAGAGTAAAACTCAGTGCATATCAGACACTCACTGATACAGCTTATAATAACTGTCACATAACAGAGACTTACAAATCGAGGGTAAAACCCATGCACACATTCCAGAGCTTGAGAACTACAGAGTGAAGCCTCTCTTCCATACCAGCTAATAACGGGTGCAAAATAAAAACAGCACTTCCATAACAGAGTTGTACATGTAGACAAAAACAGACACTCTTACATCAAGACCCTGATAGATACAAATAAAAATGCTCACTCACTTACCAGAAACCAACAGGTAAAGAATAAATCACACACTCACATTCCAGATACAGACAGCTACAGAGTAAAACCCACACTCACAGAGCATTAAATAACAGTTGCAGATTAAAGCCACAAACAAATGTGTTGTACCTTTCTGTAATTCTTTAAAAGGAGGATATCCCGAATAAGTAATTCGACTAAATTAATGATGTGGTTTCCTCTTAAAAGAGCCGTTGCTTTTTTTATGCTTTTTCAGTTCGTTGTGAAATTTATTTGCCATGTCACCGGCATTTTCCCTTCCGACACCCTGTGCTTGGCCAGCTCCCCGTGCAGGACCAGACTCACGGCGGTCTGGATGTGTGTGCACAATCCACACACTCCATACTATTGTAGGTTAGTACCATCTCCTGGCTGCCAGCCAGTACTGCAACAAGATAAACATTCATCAGTGACTATTTTGAATTGGAGAGAAACAACCTGAACACCTTGTTTGTGTTCAGATTCAAATCATTGCAAAGTGTTTTACTCGTCCTGACTAAAGCTCCGAAGACCCATAGCGTGTGATCTGTAAATACAGAGGATTACATTTAAAAATTAGAGCGATGGTGGAACAGTGGTAACTTTAGCTGCCCTTCCTAGCGAGTTGATTGGGGTTCGAATTCGCGGCATCGCAAGCAGGCTCCTATTGTAACAGTTTCGGTCACCCTATCGCAGTTTAATGCATTCCAACAAATGCCATTTCATTAACATTTACAAAAAAAAATCATCATCCATTTGCTTCTCCCATAAAATTGATTTTCAATTATTTTTTGTGGATAATTATTTTTGAACCTATAAAAGATTTCAAAATAATAAATGGGGTGAGGGCTCAATCCAAGCGATATAAATATTCACAGTGGCCATTTTTAATTGGAGGGATAGTGCCTCAGCACAGTGCTGACTTTCTGATTAAAATAATTGCTATGTATGTAACCTGACCCACTTAGGAGCCAAAAGAAGGATATAGTTAGTAAATATAAAACTTAACATATGTGGGCGATGGTGGTATATTGTTGAGCATAGCTGCCTTCCAAGCAGTTGACCCGGCTTCGATTCCCGACCATCGTAACCGAGGTACTTTTAATAACCATCACAGAACAGGTTACTGGGACCTTACAGCAGGATTTTATGAGAACAAAGCATGTCCATTGCAACTGACAAAATATTTCATCTTCCATGGAATCCCATGCGTCTCCCATAGAATTAAAAAGGAACTTTAAAACAATAGTAAAAATGGTGATTAAAAAACACAAAAAAGAGATAATAGTTCAGGTCACAAACAGTGCTATGGATACTGCAGGTGAAGGTCATGTATCAGAGTTTGACATGTACAATATAAAACAAACACTCCCACGACAGAAACTGGCAGGTACCAAGAAAAACCACTTTCAATTATGCAGAAATTGGCAGATAAAGAGTAAGACTCACACTTACATTTCAGAGATTGTTTCCACTGATTGGAGAATCTAGAACTATGGGGCACAGTGTCAGGAAACATGGCTGGCCTTTTCAGACGGAGATTAGAAGGAATTTCTTCACTCAGTGGGTTGTGAATCTTTGAAATTCGCTGCCCCAAAGAGCTGTGGATGCTCAGTCGTTGATTATTTTCAAGGCTGAGATAGATCCTTGTACGGCAGATGAATTAAGGGATATCGGGAAAGGGCAGGAAATCGGAGTTGATGTCGTTGAACAGCCATGATATTATTGAATGGCAGAGCAGGCTCGAGGGGCCGTATGGCCAACCCTGCTCGAAATTCTTATGTTCTTAGAAATAAAACGAATACTCACATATCATAAATGTTTTGGTACAGATAAAACTATATTAATATACCAGAGAACGACGGGTACAGTGTAGAACCCACATTCACAGACCAAAGATTGACACACACAGAGTAAAACTTACATTCAGACACCAGGGATTTAAAGTTAGAGTGAATCCTACACGCAATTAGCAGAAATTGATTCCCTTGATACGCTTAGTGCCCAAAAATCTATATATCTTAGTCTTGAATATACCCACTTTTACATCTTGACCTAACATTCATTAGTCAAGGAGACAGGATGTCTTTTTACTATTTATTAAAACACTGTAATAGGACATTACATTAAGAACTGTAACAGACAGCCAAACTTCTCTCCATGAGGTAGCGGATCCCACTTGCCTGAACTTGCCTGAACTTGCCCCTCAGGCTCCAGCCCCTCCCTCTCTGTATGGCCGGGGGACTGGGTCAAAAGCAATCTCAAAACACAACACTCCTTTCCCCCAGATAAAACCCCTTAGTCCTCCAGACGTCTGGGACGGAATTTAACTCGACTTGAGCGCCGCGGGACAGGCATATTCGGGGTGTCACTGTTAGCCTCAGGAAAACCTTTCTCCGTGGTTGATGACTCTATGACACCCTCTGTGGACGTGGCTTCCGTCGTTGTTGCAGGAAGCAGGCCGTCACTGCTTGGCAGAGGTGGCGGAGACAATGGTCTAGCCTTTGATGTCTCAGTTACTCTCGCTGGAGTACGACCCCGTAGCTGGTCTACATGGCGTCTGTGTAGCTGGCCATCAGGTGTACGGACGCTGTACGACAGGGGACCCGTGGCCTGCTCCACCACGGCAGGCATCCATTTGTCTCCTCCTGTATAGCAACGGGCAAACACAGTCTCTGACGGCTCGAACTGCCTGGCGGTGCCCTGGTGCTTCTTAGCCAGCACCTCTTGTTTTGTGTGCATCTCGTCCTTGTAGTCCGGGTGTAGCCGGTCCAGTGCAGTCGCCAGCCGGCGACCCATCAGCATCTCAGCAGGACTCTTCCCCGTTGCTGAGTTTGGTGTGGTATG
This sequence comes from Squalus acanthias, assembly GCA_030390025.1. NCBI lineage: Eukaryota > Metazoa > Chordata > Chondrichthyes > Squaliformes > Squalidae > Squalus > Squalus acanthias. The sequence goes on along the minus strand of CM059442.1, from coordinate 7,311,687 downwards.
CTGTGATAACAGGAACCTGACCAATCTGGTTTGCCAGTCCCCCACCAATATCCTCACCAGTGCCTCTTTTGTGGTTTGCACCATCCTCTCTGCCTGCCCATTAGAGGAGGGGTGATAGGGCGCTGTGGTCACGTGGCGGATCCCGTTTCTGCTTGCAAAAGCCTTGAACTCCGCTGACGTGAAGGCTGCTCCATTGTCTGAAACCAGCACGTCGGGGACCCCATGTGTGGCAAACAGCAAACGCAACGTGTTGATCACTGCCCTGGATGTCATGGAGTTCATAATAGCCACCTCCAGCCATTTCGAATGCGAATCAACCACTATTAAAAAGACCTTCCCCTGAAAAGGCCCTGCCAAGTCAACGTGGAGTCTTGACCATTTACGAGTGGTCCACTCCCAGGGGTGAAGGGGAGCCTTGGGTGGGCTATGGCGGGTCAGCTGACATGTCTCACAGCTCTTTACCACCTCCTCCACGTCTTGGTCCAACCCCGGCCACCAGACGTAGCTTCTCGCCAACGCCTTCATGTGCACAATCCCAGGGTGTGAGTCATGCAGCATTTTCAGCACCTCCTCTCTTGCGGCGGCAGGAACCACCACACGGCTTCCCCAGAGCACACAGTTCCTGTGTGCAGACATTTCATGGCGCCTCTGAACGAAGGGCTTGAAACGCTCCTCCTGGACCTCGGAGGGCCAGCCGTGCAGCAGCCAGCGTAGCACCCGTGATAAGACTGGATCCTTCTGTGTGAGGCTGCCAATCCGCTGGGCATGGAGTGGGACCTCCGGGACCTGCACCAGTAGCAGCACCTCCAGGGGTGGTGGCGTCTCAGTCATCGGCCGGTTCAAGGGCAAGCGACTCAGAGCATCAGCATTAGCCAGCATCTTCCCAGGCCTGTAGCAAAGTTCATAACTGTAGGCCCCCAACATCAGACTCCACCGAAGCATACGCAGTGATATGATTAGGGGCATGGGCTTGGAGTGATGCAGGAGCCCCAAGTGTGGCTTGTGGTCCGTGTAGATGATGAACTGTCTCCCTAACAGGTACTGGCTGAACTTCTTTACCCCAAATATGATGGCTAAGGCCTCCTTGTCAATCTGGGCATAGTTACGTTCTGTTGTTGAGAGTGTTCTTGAGGCAAAATTGATAGGCGCCTCCCGGCCATCTGGCTCTATGTGACCCAATAGAGCTCCCAGCCCGTATGGTGAGGCATCACACACCAACACCAATGGTTTGTTTTCATCATAGTGTGCCAGAACCTTATCTGCTTGTACCAGTTCCTTTGCCTGTCTGTAGGCTGTTTCATGATCTGAGGTCCAGTTCCACACTGTTGCTTGGTCTAACAGCCTGTGCAGTGGCTCTAAGATTGTGGCTTTGCCCTTGAGAAAACAACTGTAGAAGTTTAACAGTCCGAGGAATGCCTGCAGTTCGGTCTTGTTCTTGGGGTTGGGAGCGCTCCTGATAGCCTCCACCTTCTCCGTAGTCGGATGCACACCGTCTTTGTCCACTCGGAATCCCAAGAACTCCACCCCATTGGCAGCGAACACACATTTCTCCTTCTGAAGGCGTAGTCCTACCTCAGCCAGCCGGCGTAGTACTTCCTGCAGCCGCTCATCATGGGCTTCCTGTGTCTTGCCTGTAATTAGTATGTCATCCAGGTAAGGCTGAACTCCCGGAACACCAGCCAACCAGTCCATGAACCTCTGAAAGATTGCCACAGACGTCGACACCCCAAACTGCAGCCTTGTGGCTCGGAAAAGTCCTCTGTGGGTGTTGATTGTCAATAGCTCGGCTGACTTTTCATCCAGGACCAGTTGCTGGTATGCTTGCTTGAGATCCAGCTTGGTGAACAGGGTGCCTCCAGCCAGTGTTGAAAACAGCTCTGTAACTGTTGGTAAGGGATACACATCTGGTAGCACAGCAGTATTAACCGTACATCTGTAATCTCCACAGATTCGCAGGCCCCCATCCTTCTTTGCAATGGGCACGATAGGGGTGGCCCAACGGGAGTTATTCACTGGTATAAGAACCCCTTGGTTCACCAGCTTATCCAGGGTCTCATCCACCTTCTTGCGCAACGCAAAAGGAACTGGTCACGCCTTGAAGAACTTAGGCGCTACCCCTGGGTCCACTTCGATTGAGACTGGCGGTCCCCGACAGGCCCCGAGCTCACCAAAAACCTCTTCATAGTTCTCCAACATAGGCATTATGGGCTGTCGCTGTACCGTGTGTACTCCTGTCACTCCAATACCAAGGGGCTCAAACCAATCTCTGCCCAGCAGGCTTGTGCTCTGCCCCGCCACCACATAAAGCGGAAGTGTGTCCTTGACTGCCCGATACTTAACTTTCACATGAATCATACCCAGCACTTGGAGTTGGGCTTGGGACCACTGCCGTAGCACGCCACTGTCCTGAGCCATCACCGGGGGTTCACTTGGCCACAGCCTATTGTAAGTCTCTTCACTTATCAACAAACACGCTGAGCCTGAATCCACCTCCATGCCGAGTGGTGCCCCATTCACGATCACATTTGCTGTGTATCCCCACCGTCTGTGGTGTTGCTGCTCAGCTTCCGTGGTATACACTGCATACTCATCGTTGTCCTCCCGTGTCAGGGTGTGTGTCTGCGATGCTTGTGTTGGCTCTGCTACAGCAGCCTGAGCTTTCTTCATGCAGACACGAGCTATGTGTCCTCTTTTCTTACAGAAATGACATACCGCTGACACAAATTTGCATGTAGTGGCACCATGGAGAGCCCCACAGCGGAAACATTTTCTTCCTGTCTGTTTAGTTGCCTCCCTGTCACTCGCAGCATCAGCTGCGTGTGTGGTCTTGTGCACACCCTCGGCGGCCCGAGGTGGCGCTGCTTCTATACGTAGCATACCTGTGTTCATCGACGCAGCCTCTGCTGCTAAAGCCTTCTCCTCGGCCAGTCGGAACGTCAGGGCCTTGTCCGCTAACAGCTGTTTCTGCAATGCCGAGTCCAGCACTCCACACACAATCCGATCACGGAGCATATTGTCTAAATGGTCACCAAAATTACAATGTACCGAGCGTTTCCTCAACTCAGCAATGTACCTTGAAATAGATTGTCCAGGCTGTTGTTTACAATTGTGAAAATGGAAACGCTGCACAATTTCTGAGGGTTTTGGGTTGAAATGTTGCTGCAGTATTTCTATCAAGTCCTTATAATCCACCTCACTAGGTTTACGAGGAACCTCCAATGAACGCAGGCCAGAGTAAGTAGCCGCTCCGCATACACTGAGCAACACTGAGCGCTTCTTCTCTTCTTTGTCAATATCATTGGCCTCCAAGAAACACCCCAGTCTTTCTGCGTATTCCTCCCATGAACTGTCCTCATCCCCAGAGAACTCTTCAATACGTCCCAAGGCCATCATCGTGTTAATGTGCGCTGTCCCTTTAAGATCCACGTGGTCAGAGTTACAATAGCTAAACTCACGTTAGTTGCCTGGATGTTATTAGCTGGGTGGCCCGCTCGTCGCAATATCCAATATCAGATTCGTAGGTTCGCGTCTATCTCCGTCCTTCTAGAGAGGCCGACAACCGCCTCGTCGCCAGTTTTACATCTTGACCTAACATTCATTAGTCAAGGAGACAGGATGTCTTTTTACTATTTATTAAAACACTGTAATAGGACATTACATTAAGAACTGTAACAGACAGCCAAACTTCTCTCCATGAGGTAGCGGATCCCACTTGCCTGAAATTACCTGAACTTGCCCCTCAGGCTCCAGCCCCTCCCTCTCTGTATGGCCGGGGGACTGGGTCAAAAGCAATCTCAAAACACAACACCCACCAACTGAGTATTCACAGGCCTCTGGGGTAGTGAACTGAGAAGATTCATAACCCTCCGAGTGAATAAATTTCTCTTCATCTCAGACCTATAAAATTGCACCAACACTACCATACTCTAATACTCCAACCACTTGCAATAAGGGAAAGTATAAAATTTAATTTCCAATTGCTTGCTGTTAATTTTCTGTGATTCATGTAGGAGGACACTCAAAACCCTTTGAATACGAACATTTACTAGACTTTCACCTTCGAAAAAATTCCGTATTTTCAATCATATAAAGTAAAACACACACTCACATACCAAAGTCTGATTAATACAGAATAAAGCCCACACTCAGCTACCAGATACTGTAAAACAAACAGTAAAGACCAGACTCACACATCAGAGACTGTCAGGGACAGAGTGAAAGCCACACAAACATCGATGAAATTGAAAGGTACAGAATATAGCCCACAGTCACATACCAGAGACAGACAGGTACAGAGTAAAAATCAAACTCACTTCCCAGAGATTGACTGATACAGTGTGAAATCCACACGTAAATACGAGAGACAGATACAGAGTAAAACCCACACTCAATTCCCAGAGACTATTTGTTGGGGGCTGCGTGATCCATTAGGATTAACATGCATGTGCAGTTGTTGCCATAAGAACACCGTAGGAGCTGCTGCACAGGACCTGCAGCTTGAAGGGAACATTTACTATAGACCATACCAGAGACTAACAGATACAGAGTAAAACCCAACACACAAACCAGAGACTAACAGATACAGAGTTAAATCAACACTCGCATACCAGAGACTAACAGATACAGAGTAAAACTCAAACTCTCATCCCAGGGATTAACTGATACAGAGTAAACCCCACACTCACATACCAGAGGCTAACAGATACAGAGTAAAACAGACACTCACATACCAGAGACTAACAGATACACAGTAAAACCCAACTCACATACCAGAGACTTACAGATACAGAGTAAATCACAAACTCTAATCCCAGAGTGTAACAAATAAGGAGTAAAACCCAACTCACATACCAGAGGCTAACAGACACAGAGTAAAACACACACTCACATACCAGAGACTATCAGATACAGAATAAAACCCACATTCACATACCAGAGACGAACAGATACAAAGTAAAACACAAACTCTCATCCCAGAGATTAACAGATGCAGAGTAAAACACACACTCACATACCAGAGACTAACACATACAGAGTAAAACCCACATTCACATACCAGAGACTAACAGATACAGAGTAAAACACAAACTCTCATCCCAGAGATTTACATTTGCAGAGTAAAACACACACTCACATACCAGAGACTAACAGATACAGGATAAAACCTAACTCACATACCAGAGACTGACAGATACAGAGAGAAACATACACTCACATGCACGAAACTAAAAGATACAGAGTAAAACCCACACTCACATTCCAGAGACTGACCGGTACAGAGTGGAACCCACACTCACATCCCAGAGACTAAAAGATACAGAGTAAAACCCACACTCAAATCCCAGATACAGACACATACTGAGTAAAATCCACACTCACATCCCAGAGACTGACTGATACATGGTAAAACCCACACTCACATCCCAGAGACTAACAGATACCGAGTAAAATCCACACTCACATCCCAGCAACTGACAGATAGAGAAGAAAGCACATATTTACAAACTAGAGACTGACAGATACAGAGGAAAAGACACACTCACAAACAAGAGAATGACAGATACAGAGGAAAATATACACGCACAAACTAGAGACTGACAGATGCAGGGTAAAAGCCATACTCACATCCCAAAAACTTGCAGGTACTGAATAAAACCCACACTAACATACAGAAAATGTCAGGAAGAGAGAGAAACCGACACTTACATTTCAGAAATTGACAAGTACAGAATAAAGATCAATAACCTACCAAAAACTGACAGCTACAGAGTAATTCCCACATTGACATGCCAGAAACTGACAGATTTTGAGTGAAACACACATTTAGATCCCAGTTGCTGTCAGGGTATATAACAAAACCCACACTCGTTGATCAGAAACTGAAGAAAAAAATAACACTTACACACCAGATACTGACAGCTAGAAGAAAATAAGCAATCGGAGCAGGACATAAGGCCACTCGAGCTAGCTGCACCAATCAATAAGATCATGGCTGAACTGTCTTATTTCCAGGCGGTGTTTCTGCCGAAGAAATCCTGCGCCGGGCCCAGCAAGAGCAAGTAAAGGGGACAAGATTTAATCTAGCAACCCAAAGGCTCGTTTCAGAGCCACCCACTGTATCTGGGAAAGGTCTGCTTACCATCTGAAGAAACAGAACTATTGATCACAATTATCCCAGCTGTGCTTTAATATTAAATCTCTACAGTTGTTAAGCTGGAAGCTTCCTGACCAGAATTAATCCTCAGACAATCTCGGTCATAAACCGGTCATTGTCTGTTGAACATGTAGAAATCTAGATCGACAAACACAGCAGCGAGTTTGCTATTCAGATTATTGAATATATTTATAGAGACAATAAATTAATGAACCTTCCTCGTAAGACAGGCCGTCAGTGAACATTGTTGATTGAGAGCAGAAGAGAAACACATAAATAATGGAGTATAAATAGAGGTGGGTTGTAATTCATGACATCATTCAATAATGTGAGATTGTGGTGAGCGCTACATCAGATTCGATGTGTAAAGAGTCCAATCAGAGAGCTGGAGAACAAAGGATATTGACAACGCATCCGATAAACCAATCACAATCATTGCCTTTCGTCATCCCTCATTAGCATAGGGCTATGGGGCGGACTGTGGGGCTCGGAGCAGCGTTCCCTTTAATCTGTGCCTGACTAAACGAGACGATGGCGGACGAGAAGAAATCAGCTGCCAAGAAGGGCGCCAAGAAAATCGTCAAAAAGCCTCCACAGAAGGGCGGCAAGAAGCGCAGAAAGTCGAGGAAGGAGAGTTACTCCATCTACATCTACAAAGTGATGAAGCAGGTTCACCCTGACACCGGCATCTCCTCCAAGGCATGAGCATCATGAACTCGTTTGTGAACGATATTTTCGAGCGCATCGCGGGTGAGGCTTCCCGCCTGGCCCATTACAACAAGCGGCACACCATCAGCTCCCGGGAGATTCAGACTGCCGTGCGCCTGCTGCTGCCCGGGGAGCTGGCCAAGCACGCCGTGTCGGAAGGGACAAAGGCGGTGACCAAATACACCAGCTCCAAGTAAAATTCAACACATTCCTAAAAGAACAAACCCAAAACACAACTGCTCTTTTAAGAGCCACCCACAGACTTCTGAATGAGCTACACAAACGCAACTCCGTTTAGAATCGATTTTCTGTAATTATTTCCTTAACAAGTGTGTTTTGAGAACCTTTGAAGTTCCAGCTGTAGATTTAGTTTTGAATTATCAGATAAGCAGCTTTACTCTTAGGATCGACCTGAGCGTCTCTGTTGATTTTCCCGCCCGGTAAACTACAAACCCGGTCCCTGGTCGCTCGTTTCCTTTGCTCTCAGATCCGACGAATTAACAACTTGTTTTATGAATGAGACTCGGATTTCAAATACCTCGTTTCTCTATTAAGATCTTTATCAATTTTTTTGTAATATCAGTTTGGAGTCAATCCTTTTTGTTAACCCGAGACTTCCTGCAGTGTAACAACCCAGACTGGGAGTCCTTACAGAGACCAGAACGTGGGCAGTTTTAACACTCTGTCCCTCTTCTCTTCTCACAGCAGGACTCTCAGTTCTCTTTTCATTCCCGGAGCAGCGCCTGTGCAAAGGATCGATCGATAATCTGTGAAACCTCACTTTTACAAAGATTGAGCTGGAATGTGGAATTTTACAGAATCAATGGGGACTGATTCCCGCCCGTTGCAGTTTGAAATTAAACCCCGAATTAATCCTGATTGTAACAGCCTGGAATTTGGAAGGGAGACATGGAATAGGACAAAAGGAATAAAAAAATGTTCGGAACTCTTTGGCTAATGGTGAATTTTAACTTAGTTTGCAAGTTTAGGAAAATGTTGGCGGGCTTTTTGAAATTAAAAGAATCGTTGGCTGTCTTACTGTTCAGGACAGTTATTTACGGCCTCTTTTTATTGGCGACCTAAACAGAATATCATTGGTCATAGGAAAATACCAATGAAATTCACAACAGAGCGACCAATCACAAGTTCGCTATCTGCATTCCTCCAGAAGGTATAAGAAGGGCAGATGTGGGAGGAGTTTCTCATTCTTACTCTGACCGTGTGGATTGTGGAAATGTCTGGAAGAGGAAAAACCGGTGGTAAAACTCGCGCTAAGGCCAAGTCCCGCTCATCCCGGGCCGGACTGCAGTTCCCTGTGGGCCGTGTTCACAGGCTCCTGCGAAAGGGCAACTACGCTGAGCGTGTGGGTGCCGGAGCCCCGGTCTACATGGCTGCAGTGCTCGAGTATCTGACCGCTGAAATCCTGGAGCTGGCCGGCAACGCGGCCCGCGACAACAAGAAGACCCGCATCATCCCCAGACACCTACAGCTGGCCGTCCGCAACGACGAGGAGCTCAACAAGCTGCTGGGAGGGGTGACCATCGCTCAGGGCGGGGTGCTGCCTAATATCCAGGCGGTTTTGCTGCCCAAGAAAACCAGCACTGCCAGCTCGAAGAGCAAGTAAAGCGGACACGATTCAATCTAATAACCCAAAGGCTCTTTTCAGAGCCACCCACTGTATCTGTTAAGGGGCTGAATACTGTTTTCTGATCTATGGGACTCAATTATCCCAGATCTAATACAACCTGTTAAATCTTAAATTCTACTTTGAAATCCATTTTGCCACAGTTTTGCCCATTAAGATATCTATCCATCACTCACCTGACAATCAAACACTGCCACACAGTAACACAGTGAAAGATACAATAGCCATCCTGTATTGACGAATAAATCCCTCACTCACGTGCAGTAAAAGTGAATAAGTGGCAGTGCTTCTCCTATAATCACCAGTCCATCCCACACTGGCACACAGCACCAGAGAGTGACAGATAAATTATCTATCCCATGTTCAGCAGTGAATCCCACATTGGCACATAGTACCAGTGTGACAGAGGCAGTGTCAATCCCACGCTCAATGATCAACCACTCTGTTCCCACTAGAATCGGGTGAGCGCGTCCATCTGCTTTTAATGGTTGTTTGGGGTTTTCAGCAGGACCAATGAAATACTTTGCAATGGTTTTAAGCTGATCATAAACTCGGTGCTCAGGTATCTCTGTCGAAATCAAAATGGGTTCTGCTGAATGATTGTCACTTGTTGCAGCACTCGCTTTCAGTCAGGAGATGGCACCAACCTCTAATAGTTTGGAGTGTGCGGATTGTGCACACATATCCAGACCGCCGTGAGTCTGGTGCTGCCCGGGGTGCTGGGCAAGCACGAGGTGACCAAGCACGCCAACTCCAAGTAAAACTCCACAATTTACTGACAGAAATATAGAAATCACAACGGCTCTTTTCAGAGCCACCCACAGCCTCTCTGAAGGAGCCGCCAGTTTAATGCACTGATTTCGTCAGTTTATTCATTCCGGCTTACGACCTTGCAATCTGGTGAGTAAATTATCAGAAAATTGAGTGAAACTGCCCCAATTTCATATCTGTCTCTGTTGAATTTAATAATTATAAAGAAAAGTCTTTCTTTTTTGAATTTGGTGGAATGATTCAAACTTAATTTTAAAATTGATCAATTGAGGCCAATAGTTAGTTCTGTTAAGGAAATGGGATTCCAATCAAGCGACCAAACCGAAGTAGCCTCAGGTTACAGCGGGCACCGTCAGTTAGAACTGGAGACATTGCAGTCCATCCAATGACTTTTCTTAAACCCTTGAATTCCATAATCCCCGACAGTATCTGTGCAGGAAGCAAACTTCAGAAGGAGAATAATATCACAATTTGGCCCCTTTTCACAGCAGCTCGGCTAAACATATTGTGACGTGTTATGCTCCGGTTCCCCGTCACACCATCTGTCTGATATGTAGGCTGGGAGCAGACAGAATCAGAGTGACAGCCAGAGCAGAGGCAGCGTCCTCTGAGCTTCAGCTCCGCCTCCAGGTTTCACGCTTCAGCTCCTCTCCCTCTCTCCGCACAGTGTTTCAATCGACAGCAAGGACACATGCGAGCTCCCCTCCCCCAGCTCTGCCAGCGGGTGCTGTTTCTTATGTGCTCGGCTGATGATCGTTGTACACATCGGGGAGCGGATATATCACGGGCCCGATTAAGCAGCACATCGCATTGGGTCTGTGTCCACAGATGGGCATTGAGTCGGCGTACGTTCAGCGGCAGCCGGGGACTGATTGTAAGAGGCTCAATGCAGCAGGAACTACTTCCGGAACATGCAGGGAGTGGGGGAAGGGCGAGGCCATTCTCCGGCTGTGTTTGTACATTGTAAGGTAACATAGAAAGTAAATCACCTCGCTCTTTCAAATCATTGCTGCTTTCTTCCCCCAAATCAGTAGTGAATGTTTCTGAATCGGTCCCAGTCTCACCGTGTTTGTTGTTCTCGGACAGCGAACAGTACAAACACAGCCTGACTGTGAGGATGTGGGCAGTTTCACAAAGTGCATCTGTTGCAGGCAGCAGGAGAGAAGTGTGAAAGATCACATTTCAAAAATCGGTTATATTCTTTCGGTGCGTTGAGTTCTCCAGCAGCGTACTGCTGGTGATTGGGAGATACATTGTCAGTCCCCCAGATACATCAGGATCCGGGTTCTGTGGCAGTCTGTTAACTACACAGGCCCTCAACTCGGTTTCAACAGACTGAAAACAATTGTTTGTACAGACCAGATGCCTGTGGTTATATTCCAAGAAGCGTTCCTGAACTTTATCTGTAGACCCTTGGGAGTGGGAGATATAAACCTGGACTGTGCCAAACGGATGGTCCCATTCATGATCCAGTGCTGGGTTTGGGTTGTGTCTGGATGCTGATAACTTAATATAGAACCGTCCGACACAACTGGTGTGGAGAATCTGAGTGCCGCTGTACTACAGTGAGGTCAGACAATTTAACTGTTTGTATCGCGGTTGCCCCTCTCCAGATATTTTAATTTATTATGAACATACATGTTAATTCTAAATTTATTTTAATATTCTACCGGCAACTGTCCATATATTATAACGAATATTGTTCTCTTATTATTCTCGTAGCAAAATACTTCAACCAGCCAGAATAAACGTAATTTTTCCTCCACCCGGAACACAGGGAACAGTGCAGGAGGCTCCTTCTCACACACAGTAAGTACATTATCACTCACAGAGCGCAGAGACACAGAACTTGCCTCAATCCTATTATCAGAGGCAGCAGAAGCAGTCAGTCTCACAGTGATCTAAATTCCCAGAGTTACATTATAAATCCCACAGTCACTTGCAGAAGTAGAATAAATGTTGTTTCAATGTCCAGACATATCGCACTGACAGGCAGATCCATTTTCACTCCCTTACTCACACACACGAACAAATAGACACTGATATGGAGTCAATGCCCGCTGCTGGCTGTATAGAATCATAGAAAGTGACAGCATGGAAAGAGTCCATGTCGGCCCATCTTGTCCGCGCCGGTCAACAAAGTGCTATCCAGCCTAATCCTACTTCCCAGCTCTTGGTCCGTAGCCCTGCAGGTTAGAGCATCCCAAGTGCAAATCCAAGTACTTTTTAAATGTGTTTAGGATTTCTGCCTCTACCACCCTTGCAGGCAATCAGTTCCAGACCCCCACAACCCTCTGGGTGAAGACATTTCCCCTCTAAAGCTTGCCCCAATTACTTTAAATCTGTGCCACCTGGTTTTTGACCACTCTGCTAAGGGAAACGGGTCCTTTCTGTGCCCCAAATAATTTTATACACCTCAATCAGTACGCCCCTCAGCCTCCTCTGTTCCAAAGAAAACAGGCCCAGCCTATGCAGTCTTCCCTCATAGCTAAGATTCTCTACTACAGGCAACATCCTTGTAAATCTCCTCTGTACCCTCTCTAGTGCACGGACATGGACGATCAAACCCAACAACTACCATACAAGACCAGAGAGTCGGAGGGAATGGACTGAACCAAACCTCATCCTGAGACAGTCACAGACAATCTCAAACTAGCATTGGCCTACACAAGGTGGAGAAGGAATGGAATCCAACAGTCACACAGAGCAAGAATAGTATAGTACAAGGGACTGTCAATGGCATAATGAATTTTCCACTCACATACATTCCAAATCTAACAGATACATAATCAATCCCAAACTCGCAAGAACTAGCATAAATTTACAAGCTACAGAATTAATCCCACACTCACAATCAGTACCAGAGACCGAGAGACACGGAGAATAATAGATTGATTAGAATCAAAATCACTGACAGTAACTGAGACTGACATGACAGGTACAGAGTAACATCAGCACTCACATATCAGTAACTGAGATATGTGTATGGGCTTCACTCTGTATTTGTCAGAGACTGACAGATATGGAAAAAGCCCACACTCACATTGCAGAGACTGACAGTTAAAGCCTAAAATCCACGCAACATACCAGAAACTGACAACTACAGGAGCAAACCCTTAATCACATAACTGAAACTCTCAGGAAAAGAGCAAAGCCTTAATCACAGCCCAGAGATTGACAGATACAGTTTAAAACCCACAATTGCATCCCAGAGACAGACATCTATAAAGTAAAACACACACTCACATGCCAGAAACTGGTTGGTACTGATTAAAATCAACACTCATATATCAGAAACTAACAGATACAGAATCAAACCCTCCCTCACATCCCAGAGAGTGGCAGCTATCGAGTAAAATCAACACTCATATATCAGAAACTGACAGATACAGAAACAAACCCTCCCTCACATCCCAGAGACTGACAGCTATAGAGTAAAATCAACACTCATATATCAGAAACTGACAGAAACAGAGACAAACACACACTTACATAAGAGAAACTGAGATTAAAACCCTCACTCACATAACAGAAATTTACAAGTACAGTGCAAAAGCAGAGATAACACACCAGGAACTGACAGGTACAGAATAAAATCCCACTCAAATACGAGAACATGAAATTTGCAGTGTACAACACACTCTCACATCCCAGAGCATGAACGATACAGAGGAAAACCACACTCACATACCAGAGACTGACAGGTACAAAATGAAATCGGTACTAACATACCAGAAACTGACAGGTATAGGTTAAAATCCACCGTCACATACCAGAGATTAAGAGATAGTCAGTAAAAAAACACACTCGCATACCAGAGACTGAGAGATACAGAGTAAAACTCATAGCTACATAGAAGAAACTGAGAGATACCGAATGAAACACAAACTCACATATCATAATCTGACAGATACAGAGTGAAACCCACTCTCACATATCAGAAACTTAATGGTACAGGACAAAACCCCACTCACATACCAGAAACTGACATGTATAAGAAAAAAACCCTCTCACAAACCAGAGCTGACAGGTACAGGAAAAACCCCACTCGCTTACCAGAAACTGACAGGTACAGGGCAAAACCCCTCTCACATACTCCCTCCCTAAGAGCACTGTATGAGTAACTTTACCACACGGACTGCAGCGATTCAAGAAGGCGGCACACCACCACTTTCTCAAGGGCAATTAGGGATGGGCAATAAATGTTGGCCTTGCCAGAGACGCCCACATCCCATAAACGGATAAAAAAAACACACTCACATCCCAGAGACAGACAGCTATATAATAAAACACACACTCACAAGCCAGAGTCTGAACGTTACAGAGAAAAACCGCATTCACACACCAGAGACCTCGTGATATAAAATAAACCGACACTAACACACTAGAGACTGAAAGCTACAGCATTTTACCACTCTTCCATACCAGAAAGAGACAGGTACAGAATAAAACCCACATTCCCATACCATAAACTGATAGTTACAGACATAAACTCGCACTCACATTAATGTTCTGTGATTCTGTAAAATGACGATGGCCGAAATGAATAATTCGACTAAATTAATCTTAAAAGAGCCGTTGCTTTTGTTTATGCTTTTTCAGTGCGTTGTGTAATTTATTTGCAATGGCCACCGGCATTGTCCCTTCTGACACAACGGCGTGCTTGGCCAGCTCCCCGGGCAGCACCAGACTCACGGCGGTCTGGATGTGTGTACACAATCATAGAAACATAGAAACATAGAAAATAGGTACAGGAGTAGACCATTCGGTCCTTCGAGCCTGCACCGCCATTCAATGCGTTCATGGCTGAACATGCTACCTCAGTACCCCATTCCTGCTTTTTCGCCATACCCCTTGATCCCCCTAGTTGTGTGTGTTATATCTAACTCCCTTTTGAATATATTTAGCGAACTGGCCTCAACAACCTTCTGTGGAAGAGAATTCCATAGATTCACCACTCACTGGGTGAAGAAGTTCCTCCTCAGCTCAGTCTTAAATGGCTTCCCCTTAATCCTTAGACTGTGACCCCTGGTTCTAGTTTTCCCTAACATTGGGAACATTCTGCCCGCATCTAATTTGTCTAAACCAGTCAGGATTTTACATGTCTCTATAAGATCCCCCTCATTCTTCTGAACTCCAGAGGATACAAGTTCAGTTGACCCAATCTTTCTTGATAAGTCAGTCCGGCCATCCCAGGTATCAATCTAGTGAACCTTTGCTGCACTCCCTCAATAGCAAGAATGTCCTTCCTTAAATTAGGAGACCAAAACTGCGCACAATACTCCAGGTGTGGCCTCACCAAGGCCCTGTACAACTGCAGCATCACCTCCCTACTCCTGTACTCAAATCCCCTTACTATGAAGGCCATCATTCCGTTTGCTTTCTTGACTGCCTGCTGCACTTGCATTCCCACCTTCAGTGACTGATGTAACATGACGCCCAGGTCTCGTTGCACCTCCCCTTTCCCTAATCTGCCACCATTCAGGTAATAGTCCGCCTCTCTATTTTTACCACCAAAGTGGATAACCTCACATTTATCCACATTGTACTTCATCTGCCATACATTTGCCCATTCACCCAACCTGTCCAAGTCACTCTGTAGCCTCCTAGCATCCTCCTCATTGTTCACACTGCCACCCAATTTAGTGTCATTCACAAATTTGGAGATATTACATTTAATCCCTTCGTCCAAATCATTAATATATAATGTAAACAGCTGGGGTCCCAGCACCGAACCCTGCGGTACCCCGCTGGTCACTGCCTGCCATTCTGAAAAGTACCCATTTACTCCTACTCTTTGTTTCCTGTGTGCCAACCAGTTCTCAATCCACGTCAACACATTACCCCAATCCCATGTGCTTTAACTTTGCTCACCAATCTCTTGTGTGGAACCTTGTCGAAGGCCTTCTTAAAGTCCAAATACACCACATCTACTGGTTCCCCCCTGTCCACCCCATTGCAAACATCCTCAAAAAATTCCAGAAGATTTGTCAAGCATGATTTCCCTTTCACAAATCCATGCTGACTTGGACCTATCATGTCGCCACTTTCCAAATGGTCTGTTATGATATCTTTAATAATTGCTTCCATCATTTTACCCATGACCGATGTCATGCTGACTGGTCTATAATTCCCTGCTTTCTCCCTCCCTCCTTTTTTAAAAAGAGGGGTTACATTGGCCACCCTCCACTCCATCGGAACTGATCCAGAGTCTAAGGAATGTTGGAAAATGATCGTCAATGCATCCACTATTTCCAAGGCCACCTCTTTAAGTACTCTGGGATGCTGACCATCAGGCCCCGGGGATTTTTCAGCCTTCAGTCCCATCAATTTCCCCAATACTTTTTCCCGACTAATAAGGATTTCCCTCAACTCCTCCCTCTTACCAGATCCTCTGACCCCTTTTATTTCCGGCAGGTTGGGTGTGTCCTCCACAGTAAACACCGAACCAAAGTACTTGTTCAATTGATCTGCCATTTCCTTGTTCCCCATTATTACTTCCCCTGTTTCCGACTGCAGGGGACCTACGTTTGTTTTTACTAACCTCTTTCTTTTGACATATTTATAGAAACTTTTGCAGTCCATTTTAATGTTCTCTGCAAGCTTCCTTTCATATTTTATTTTCCAAGCCCTAATCAAACCCTTCGTCCTCCTCTGCTGAGTTTTGAAGTTCTCCCAGTCCCCGGGTTTGCTGCTACTTCTGGCCAATTTGTATGCAACTTCCTTGGTTTTAATACTATCCCTGATTTCCCTTGTTAGCCATGGTTGAGCCACCTTCCCTTTTTTATTTTTACGCCAGACCGGGATGTACAATTGTTGTAGTTCATCCATGCGATCTCTAAATGTCTGCCATTGCCCTTCCACTGATAGCCCCTTAAATATCGCTTGCCAATTTAACCTCGCCAATTCACGCCTCAGACCCTCAAAGTTGCCCTTATTTAAGTTCTGGACCTTGGTCTCTGACTTAACTGTTTCCTTCTCCATCCTAATGTAGAACTCCACCATACTATGGTCACTCTTCCCCAGGGGGCCTCGTACCACAAGATTGCTGATTAGCCCTTCCTCATTACACAACACCCAGTCCAGGATGGCCTCCCCTCGAGTTGGTTCCTCAACATATTGGTTTAGAAAACCATCCCTTAAAACATCCAGGAAATCCTCCTCCACCGTATTGCTTCCAGTTTGAGTAGCCCAATCTATATGCATATTAAAGTCACCCATGATAACTGCCGTGCCTTTTTTGCATGCACCTCTGATTTCCTGTTTCATACCCTCCCCCACCTCACTACTGCTGTTTGGAGGTCTGTACACAACTCCCACTAACGTTTTCTGCCCTTTGGTGTTCTGCAGCTCAACACATATTGATTCCACATCCTCCAAGCTGATGTCCTTCCTAGCTATTGCATTAATCTCCTCTTTAACCAGCAATGCTACCCCACCCCCTTTTCCTTTTATTCTATCCTTTCTGAATGTTGAATACCCCTGGATGTTCAGTTCCCAGCCTTGATTGTTCTGGAGCCACGTCTCTGTAATCCCAATCACATCGTATCCGTTAACATCTATTTGCACAGTCAATTCATCCACCTTATTAAGGATACTCCTTGCATTAAGACACAGAGCCTTTAGGCTTGTTTTATTAACATCCTTTGTCCTTTTAGACTTATGATTTAGTATGGCCCTTTGTGTTTCTTGCCTTTGTTTACTTGGCCTTCCCCTATTGTTTCTCACCATTCTAACTTTTGTTTCTGACTGCATATTACTTCCCCCTGTTTCGCTACATAGGTTCCCCTTCCCCTTCCATATTAGTTTAAATCCTCCCGAACATCTTTAGCAAATATTACCCCGAGGACATCGGTTCCAGTCCTGCCCAAGTGCAGACCGTCCCTTTTGTACAGGTCCCACTTCCCCCAGAACTGGTTCCAATGCCTCAGGAATTTGAATCCCTCCCTCCTGCACCACTGCTCAAGCCACGTATTCAATCTCACTATCCTGTTCTCTCTATTCTGATTAGCACGTGGCCCTGGTAGCAATCCAGAGATTACTACCTTAGAGGTCCTACTTTTTAATTTAGCTCCTAGCTCCCTAAATTCTGCTTGTAGGACCTCTTCCCGCTTTTTACCTATATCGTTGGTACCTACATGCACCACGACAGCTGGCTGTTCACCCTCCCTCTTCAGAATGTTCTGCAGCCGCTCCGAGACATCCGCACACTCCAAACTGTTAGGGTTGGTGCCATCTCCTGGCTGCTAGACAGTACTGCAACAAGATAACCATTCATCAGTAACAATTTTAAATTGGAGAGAAGTAACTTAAACACCTTGTTTACGTTTAAATTAACATGATTACAAACTGTTTCACTCGTCCTGACTAAAGCTCCAAAGACCTTTAGCGAGCGATCTGTAAATACAGAGGTTAACATTTTAAAATTAGAGTGTCGGGGATATAGTGGTGAGCCGAGCTACCCTTTCCAGCGAAGTGATTGTGGTTCGATTCGCGGCATCGCAGCCAGGCTCCTGTTAATACAGTTTAGGTCACCCTATCGCAGTTTAATGCCTTCCAGCAAATTACATTTCTCTAAAATTTGCAAAACACATTCATCATCCATTTGCTTCTCCCATAATATTGATAACTATGTTTTAAGTTATAAAGGACTTAAAAATAATAAATGGAAAGAGGGCTCAGTCCAAGCGATGTAACTGTTCGCAGTGGCCATTTGTAATTGGAGGGGTAGTGCCACCGCATAGTGCTAACGTTCTGATTAAAATGATTGCTGTGTGTCTTACTTGATCCACTTAGGAGTCAAAAGTAGGATATAGTCCGTAAATATTAAAAAACGCATGTGGGCGATGGTGGTATAGTGGTGAGCATAGCTGCCTTCCAAGCAGTTGACCCGGGTTCGATTCCCGGCCATCGCAACTGAGGTACTTTTAATACCCCTCACAGGTCAGAACTGATTTATTGTACATTGTTTCACAAAAAAAATGTGCCTTTTATTAAAATTGACAAAATATGATAATCATCTATATGTGTCTCAAACAGATTTAAACAAGGACTATCAACCAAAAAAATGAGTTCTCAGTTAGAAACAATAGCAAAAATGGTAATTAAAAAACACAAAAAAGGGATAAGAGCAGAGTTCAGGTCACAAACAGTGCTATGGATACTCCAGGGGCAGGTAATACTAATATAACACTGTCGTTACAGCAGCAGTGACAAATAATAAACGTGTTAAATTAAACGGTGTGAGAAAGGCAGCATCAGGTCAGACAGAAGGTCAAGTGAGGGTCTCTTGCCCAAGGAACAGATTTACAGACTGACATGTGGTGTATAGTCATCGAATCATAGAAATTTACAGCACAGAAGGAGGCCATTCGGCCCATCTTGTCCATACCTGCCAACAAAGTGCTATCCACCATAATGCGACTTTCCAGCACTTGGTCTATAACCTTGTAGGTTACGGCACTTCAAGTGCATATCCAAGTACTTTTTAAATGTGATGAGGGTTTCTGCCTCTACTACCCTTTCCGGCAGTGAGTTCTCGACCCCCACCACACTGTGGGTGAGAAACATTCTCCTCAAATCACCGCTAAACCTCCTACCAATTACTTTAAATTTATACCCCCTGCATATTGACCCTTCTGTTAAGGGAAACAAGTCATTCTTATCCACTCTATCTAGGCCCCTAATCATTTTATACACATCAATTAGGTCTCCCTTCAGCCTCCTCCATTCGAAAGAAAACAACCCCAGCCTAACCAATCTGTCCTCAAAACTAACATTCCCCAGCCCAGGCAACATCCTCGTAAATCTCCTCTGCACCCACTCTAGTGCAATCACATATTTCCTGTAATGTGGTGACCAGAACTGCACCCAGTATTCTAGCTGTGGCCTAACTAGTGTTTAATACAGTTCAAGCATAACATCTCTTGTCTTTAATTCTATGCCTCGGCTAATAAAGGCAAAAATCCCATATGCCTTCCTAACCATCTCATTTACCTGCCCTGCTACCTTCAGGGATTTGTGGACATGCACTCCAAGGTCCCTCTGATTCTCTGTACTTCTCAGTGTCCTACCATTTGTTGTGTTATCCCTCCCCAAGTGCATTACCTCACACTTCTCCAGATTGAATTCCATTTGCCACTGTTCTGCCCACCTGACAAGTCCATTGATATCTTCCTGCAAACTACAGATTTCTTCTTCATTATCAACCACACTGACAATTTTTGTGTCATCTGCAAACTTCTTAATCATACTTCCCACATTCAAGTTCAAATCATTGATATGTACCACAAAAAGGAAAGGACCCAGTAACTACACTAAATCTAACAGAGTTATGATCACTACCACCAATATGCTCTCCCACTCATACCATTTCCACCTGCCCAGCTTCATTCTCTAAAACTAGGTCCAGAACCGCCCCTCTCTTGTTGGGCTTGCTCCGTACTGGCTAAAAATATTCCCTAGTATTACTGCCCTATCTTTGTACATCTCAGAAATGTTCCTAGATATTTGCTCTTCTATCCCCCTCTGACTGTTTGGGGGTCTATAGTACACTCCCAGCAGTGTGATTGCCCTTTTTTGCTTTTCAGTTCAAACCATATGGCCTCCTTGGATGATCCTTCAAATATATCTTCCCTCCTCACAGCTGTAATTGTTTCTTTAATCAATATTGTGACCCCCCTTCTTTTTTATCCCCCTCGCTATCTCGTCTGAAAAACCTGTAACCAGGAATGTTGAGCTGCCATTCCTTCGCTTCTTTCAGCCATGTCTCAGTAATAGCTATAAAATCACACTCCCACATGTATAGCTATGCTCTCAGCTCATATGCTTTATTCACTAGACTCATTGCGTTGAAGTATACACCATTTAGTACTGCCAAACTCCCTTGTTGTCTATTTTATAGCCTATCCTTCTGCTGCCTTCCAAACTTGCTAACTAATTTTCTGCCTTCCATGTCCAGCATTGCTTCTCTACCTTCTAAATCTACTCTCAATTTCCCATCCCTTTTGCAAAGCTAATTTAAACACTCCCCAACAGCACCAGCAAACCTCCCTCACCCCCTGGAAGGAATTTCGTCCGGTCCTCATGAGGTGCAACCCATCCGGCTTGTACAGGTCCCACTCCCACAGATAAGTTCCCAATGCCTCAGGAATCTAAAGCCCTCCCTGAAGCACCATCTCTCTAGCTACACATTCATCTGCTCTGTCCTCCTATTTCTGTACTCACTAGCACATGGCACCGGGAGTATTCTGGAGATTACTACCTTTGATGTCTGTTTTTTAATTTCTTTCCTAGCTTCCTAAAATCTGGCTGCAGGACCTCATCGCTCTTTCTCCCTATGTCGTTGGTACCGATATGAACCACGACATCTGGCTATTCACCCTGCCCCCTCAGAATGTCCTGCCGCTGCTCAGTGACATCCTTGAAACTGGCACCAGGGAGGCAACATACCATCCTGGAGTCACGTCAGTGGCTGCAGGAACGCCTGTCTGCTCCCCTAACTATTGAATCACCTATGACTATTGCTCTTCCTCTCTTCTTCCTCAACCTTTGTGCAACTGAGCCATGGTGCCATGGACTTGGCTTTGGCTGCACTCCGCAGATCAACAATCGCCCCCACCAGTATTCAGAGCTGAAAAACGGTTAGCAAGCGAGATGCACAAGAACATAAGAAATAGGAGCAGGAGTTGACCTTTCGGTTCTTCGAGCCTGCTCTGCCATTCAATAAGGTCATGGTTGAAATGATCTTGGACTCAACTCCACTTTCCTGCACGTTCCCCCGAACCCTTGATTCCCCAGTTTTTGAAAAATCTCTCTCTCTCCGCCTTGAATATATTCAATGGCACAGCCTCCACAGCTCCCTGGGGTAGAGAATTCCAAAGATTCACGACCCTCTGAGAAAAGAAATTCCTCCTCATCACCGTTTTAAATGGGCGACCACTTATTCTGAAACTGTGCCCCGAGATCTAGATTCCCCACGAGGGGAAACATCCTCTCAGCATCTACCCTGTCCATCCCCATCAGAATCTTATATGTTTCAATAAGATCACCTCTCATTCTGCTAAACTCCAGAGAGTATAGGCACAACCTGCTCAACCTTTCCTCATAACCCAACCCCTTCAACTCAGGAATCAACCTAGTGAATTTTCTCCAAACTGCATCCAAAGCAAGTATATCCTTTCTTAAATAAAGAGACCAAAAACTGTACACAGTTTTCCAGGTTTGGTCTCACCAACACCCTGTACAGTTGTAGCAAGACTTCTCAACTTTTATCCTTCATCCGCTTTGCAATAAAGGCCAATATTCCATTTGCCTTCCTAATTACTTACTGTACCTTTTGCGTTTCATGTACGAGGACACCCAGATCCCTCTGTACCGGAGCATTCTGTAGTCTCTCACTATTTAAATAATATTTTGCTTTTTTATTCCTCCTAGAAAAGTGGATAACCTCACATTTTCCCACATTATATTCCATCTGCCAAATTTTGCCCATTCACTTAACCTATCTATATCCCTTTGTAGACACTTTGTGTACTCCTCACAACTTGCTTTCCCACAAACATTTGTATCGTCAGCAAATTTGGCATGTCATCCATGTCATTAATATAGATTGTTAATAGTTGAGGCCCCAGCAATGATCCCTGTGGCACCCCACGAGTTACAGTTTACCAAACTGAAATGACCCATTTTTTCTGATTCTCTGCTTTTTGTTAGTTAGCCAATCCTCTATCCAATCTAAGAGATTACCCCAAACACCGTGAGCTCTTATCTTGAGCAGTAAACATTTATGTGGCACCTTATCGAAAGCCTTCTGGAAATCCAAATACTCTACATCCACTGGTTACCCTTCATGCACCCTGCTCGTTACATCCTGAAAGAACTCTAGTAAATTTGCCAAACATGATTTCACTTTCATAAAACCATGTTGATTCTGCTTGATTGTATTATGATTTTCTAAATGTCCTGCTATTACTTCGTTCTGTCTGGCGGTCACCCATTCCCTCTCTGCCTGCACACTCTTAGGCTGCGAGCTGAGCACCTCCTGAAACGGGATATCCACGAAGTTCTCAGCCTCGCGGTTATATCCCACACTGACACACTGTCCCAGAGACAGAAAGATACAGAATCTATCCGACATTCTGCAGTGAATCCCACATTGGCACATAGTACCAGTTTGACAGCGGCAGTGTCGATCCCACACTCAATGATCAACCACACTGTTCACACTAGATTCGGGTGAGCGCATCATAAGAACATAAGAACATAAGAATTAGGAGCAGGAGTAGGCCATACGGACGCTCGACCCTGATCCGCTATTCAATAAGATCATGGCTGATCATCGACCTCAACTCCACTTTCCCGCATATCCATGTCTCCATATCCCTTGATTCCCTCAGAGTCCAAAAACCTATCTATCGCAGCCTTGAATACACTCAAAGACTCAGCACGCACAGCCCTCTGGGGCAGAGAATACCAAAGATTCACAACCCTCTGATTGAAGAAATTCTTCCTCATCTCAGTCTCAAATGTCCGAACCCTTATCCTGAGACTGTGCCCCCTAGTTCTATACTCCCCAGTTAGGGACAACAACCTCTCAGCATCTATCCTGTCACTCCACTTCAGAATCTTGTATGTTTCAATGAGATCACCTCCCATTCTTCTAAACTCCAGAGAGTATAGGCCCATTCTACACAATCTTGCATCATAGGATAGCCATCTCATCCCCGGAATCAATCTAGTGAAACTTCGTTGCAACGCCTCCAAGGCAAGTATATCCTACCTAAGATGAGAACAAAACTGTGCACAGTACTCCAGGTGTGGTCTCATCAAGGCCCTGCACAATTCTAGCAAGACTTCCTTATTCTTATACTCCAAAGCCCTTACAATAAAGACCAACATGGCATTTGCCTTCCTTATTGCTTGCAGCACCTGCAAGCTACTTTTCTGTGTTTCTTGCACGAGGACACACAAATCTCTCTGAACACCAACATTTCAAAGTTTCTCACCATTTAAAAAATATTCTGTTTTTCTATTCTTCCTACCAAAGTGACTAAGCTCACATTTCGCTCCATTATGCTCCATCTCCCAGCTTACTGTCCATCTGCTTTTAATGGTTGTTTCGAGTTTTCTGCTGGACCAATACAATATTACGCTCTGGTTTTCAGCTGAACATAAACACGGTGCTGAGGTATGACTGTCGAATTTAAAATGGTTTCGACTGAATGATAGCAACTTGTTGCAGCACTCGCTGTCAGCCAGGAGAGGGCACCAACCTCTAATAGTTTGGAGAGTGCGGATTGTGTTCACACATCCAGACCGCCGTGAGTCTGGTGCTGCTCTGGGAGGTGGCCAAGCCGTGGGTGACCAAGCACGTCAGCTCCAAGTGAAACTCCACAATGTACTGACAAAAATACAGAAAACACAACGGCTCTTTTAAGAGCCACCCACAGCCTCTCTGAAGGAGCCGCCAGTTTAATGCACTGATTTCGTCAGTTTATTCATTCCGGCTAACGTCCTTTCAATCTGGTGAGGAAATTATCAGAAAAATAGTATAACTGCCCCATTTTAATGTCTGTCTCTATCGAATTAAATAATTATAGATAGAATTCTTTCTTTTTTGAATTTGGTTGAAATTTGCAAACTTAATTAAAAACATTGAACATTTCAAGTCAATAGATATTTCTTTTACGGAAATGGGATTCAATTCAAGCGACCAATCCGAAGAAGCCTCGGGATAGAGCGAGCTCCGACAGTTACAACTGGAGTCATTACAGTCCATTCAATGACTTTACTTAAACCCTTGAATTTCATAATCGCCGACAGTATCTGTGCAGGAAGCAAACTTCAGAAGGAGAATAAACTCACAAGTTGGCCTCTTGTCACAGCAGCTCTGCTTAACCTATTGTGACGTAGAAAGCTCAGGTTCACCGTCACAACATCTGTCTGATATATAAAAGCTGAATGGAAACAGAACACTGAGCGCATGGACACCCAGGAAGACTAAAAGAGCATTTCACTGTGAGGGGAGAATACAGGGTACGTGGTAAAGTGTCAGTTGTAAACCCATAATCCTTATAATTCTGAAGCTATTCCCCACCCCAATATATCCCCGCTCCTGTTCCCAGGGAATTGCTCTCTCTTGGAAGAGCCTTTGTTTAGTGCCCTGGATGTTGTCACTAAGCACTTTACTGTGACGCTTTACTCCTCCTTTTCCCAGTCCTTTGCGTCCTTTACCTCCTCCAGACATGGCGATTCCTCACAGGGATATAAACTGAATGATAAACTCTCGCCATCCTGATGTATTTATGAAGCAAGCCCGGATCTGGTCGGGAGAGGCAGAGTGTGATGGAGGCTGGGAGGAGGCAGAATCAGATTGACAGACAGAGCAGAGACAGCATCCTCTGAGCTTCAGCTCCGCCTCCAGCTTTCACGCTTCAGCATTGAAATACTTGCCCGCTGCTCCCCCACTCCCTTCACAGTGTTTAAACCGACAGGAAGGGCCCATGCGAGCTCCACTCCCCCAGCTCTGCCAGCGGGTGCCGTTTCCTCTGTGCTCGGCTGATGATCGCTGAACACATCAGGGAGCGGAGATATCACGGGCCCGAGTAAGGGAGCAAACAGCAGCCTCCTTACTGCAGCACATCGCATTGGTACTGTGTCCGCAGATGGGCTTTGAGTCGGGGCAAGTTAAGCGGCAGCAGGGGACTGTTTGAAAGGGGCAGAGTAGAGCGGGAGGTAGTTCCGGAACATGGAGTGAGTGGGGGAGGGGAGAAGCCATTCTCGGGCTGTGCAGTGTAAGGTAACATAGAATGTAAATCACTTCGCTCTTTCAAATCATTGCTGCTTTCTTTCCCCAAATCAGTATTGGATGTTCCTGATTCAGTTCCAATCACACCGTGTCTGTTGTTGGACAGTGAACAGTGGAAACACAGCCTGACAGTGAGGATGTGAGCAGCTTCTCAAAGTGCATCTATTGCAGGCACCAGGTGAGAAGTGTGAAAGAACACGTTTCAAAAATCGGTTATTTACTTTCGATGCGTTGAGTTCTCCAGAACAGTGCTCCTGGTGATCGAGAGATACATTGCAGCTCCCTAAGATACATCAGGATCCGGGCTCTGAGACATTCTGTTAGCTACACAGACACTCAATTCGGTTTGAATAGACTGAAAACAATTCTTTGTACAGCCCAGGTACCTGTGGTTATATTCCAGGGAGCAATTCTGAATTTTTCAGGTCGTCCAATTGAAATGGGAGATTAAACCCTGCACCAATCAGGTGGTCCAATTAATGGTGGCGTGCTGGGTTTGGGTTGTGTCTGGATGCTGATAACTTACAATAGAGCCGGACTACACACCTGGTGTGGAGAATCTGAGTGCCGCTGTACTGTAGTGAGTTCAGATAATGACACTGTTTGTATCGCGGTTTCCTCTCTCCAGATAATTTACTTTATTATAACCAGACACATTAATTATATCTGTATTTTTATATTCTCCAGGAACCTGTCGTTATCTTACAACTAATATTGTTCTCGTATTATTAATTTCACAGCAAAATACTTCAAAGAGCCACAATAAATGTGTTTTTTCCTCGACCCGGAAAACAAGGAACACTGCAGGCATCTCCTGCTCACACACAGTAAGTACATTATCAGTCACAGAGCGCAGAGACACAGAACTGGCCTTAATCCTATTATCACAGGCAGCAGAAACAGTCAGTCCCACAGTGACCGGAATTCCCACTTTTACATTATGAATTCCCCTGTCACTTGCAGCAGTAGAATAAGATGTTGTTTCAAAGCTCAATCTTATCGCACTGACTGGCAGATCCATTTCCACGCGCTTACAACACACACGAACAGATAGACACTAATACGGTGTCAATCCACGCTGCTGGCTGTACACAGACTATCAAACCCAACAACTAACAGACAAGACTAGGGAATTGGAGGTAATTGACGGAACCAATCCTCCTCCTGAGACAGTCACTGATAATCTCAAAGGAGCATTGGCCTACACAAGGTGGAGTAAGAGTGGAATCCAACACTCACACAGAGCAAGAACCTTACAGTACAAAAGTCTGTCAATTACATAATAATTTTTACACTCACACACATACCAGCCTAACAGGTAAATAATCAATCACACACTCACAAACATAAGGAGTACTGACATTAACAGAATAAAGCCCACACTCACAAAACAGAGACAGACAGGTACAAATAAAATTCACAATCACATCAGAAAGTAACAGGTACAGACAAAACACTACATTCATAAAATAGGAACTGAGTTAGAGTAAAATCCACACACACATCCTAGTGACAGATAGCTATAGAGTAAAACCCACACTCACATAATAGGTTTAAAGCTATAGATAAAATCAACACTCAATTAAAAGAGACTGACAGATACAGAGTGAAACTCGCACTCTCATCACAGAGAGTGACAGGTACAGGGTGAAACCCGAACTCACAGGCGTAGACTGGCAGATACAGACTAAATTCCACACTCCCATCCCAGAAACTGTCAGGTATTGAATAAATCCCTTACTCTTACTACAGAATTTGACAGGAACACCATATAACACACATTCATATACCAGAGACTGTCAGAAACAGAGTGAAACTCAGACTCTCACACCAGAGACTGTCAGATACAGAGGGAAACACACATTCACATACCAGAGACTGTCAGATACAGACTGAAACTCACACTCACATTCCAGAGACTGTCAGATACAGAGTGAAAGTCACACTCACATACCAGAGACTGTCAGATACAGAGTGAAACTTACATACCAGAAGATCACAGGTGCATAATAATTCCAAGATTTGCATACCAGAAACGTAAGATAGTGCAATAAAACAACACTCACATTCCAGAGACTGACAGATACAGCTTAAAACCACAATCACATCACAGAGATTGTCAGCTATCAGAAGATAAGAAATAGTAGCAGGAATGTGTTATAAAGCCCCTCAAGCCTGCTCCGCCATTCAATAAGATCAGGGCAGCACTTCTACCAAAACTCCAATTTCCCACCATATCCCTATATCCCATGATTCCTTTAGTGCCCAAAAATCTATGACCTTAGTCTTGAATGCACGCATCGACTGAGCATCCACAGCCCCATGCAGTAGAGTATTCCAAACATTCACAACCTTCTGAGTGAATACGTTTCTCTTCATCTCAGGGAAAGAGCCTCGCAGCTTCTACCAATGTCAAGCCCTCTAACAATTTGAAATGTTGTCAGTGAGATCACCTCTCATTCTTCTAAACTCCAGAGACTATAGATCCACTTTGCTCAATCTCTCCTCATAGGACAGCTCTCACATCCATGGAATCAATCTCGTGAACATTTGTTGCGCCCCCTCTAAAGGATCTATATCCTGCCTTAGATAAGGAGGCCAAAATGTGCAATGTACTCCAGTTGTGGTTAACCAAAGGCCTATATAATTGCAGCAACACTTAATTATACTGTTACTGCAACCCCTTTGCAATTAAGGCTAACATCCCATTTAATTTCGTAATTGATTGTTGTAACTTGTTAATTTTCTCCAATTCATGTAAAAGAACACTCAAATCCCTCTGAATAGGTACAGAGGAAAACCTACACTCACATACCAGAGAGCGTGAGGCATAGAGTAAAACCCTCAATCATATAACACAAACTGACAGATATATAATACAACACAATCACACATACCAGAAATCACAGGCACAAAATAAAGCCCATATTCACATACCAGACACTGGCTGGTACAAAGGAAAACCCACAATCACATCCCAGAGACAGACAGATACAGAATAAAACGCTCACTCACACACCAAAGAATGAGAGATACAGAGTCCGTCTCATTTTCACATGCCAGAGACTAACAGATACAGAGTAAAACTCACACTCACATCCCAGAAAGTAACAGGGACTGATTCAAATCCACACATACAACAAAAACTAAAAAGTAAAAAATACAACCCACTCGCACATACAAGAAAACAAAATGTACAGAATAAAGCCAATCCTCACCAACAAGAAACTGATAGGTAAAAAGAAAAACGCACACTCAGATACCAGAAACTGACAGAGACAGAATACTCTCACACACATTCACCTGTGAAAGACTGATACAGAAGAAATCCACATTCACATCCAGAAGCTGACAGGTACAGAATAAAACACACCTTTGCATAGCAGAAAAAGTGGATAGTGAAAAAGACACTCACATGGCAGAGACTGGAAGATAAAGACAAAAGCCCACACTCACGTACCAGAAACTTACAGACTCAGAGTAAACCCTTTCTTCCATAACAGAAATTGACAGGTAGAATAGAAAACCCAAACTCATGTATCAGAAACTGACTGGTACTGAGTAAAACCAGTGCTAGCATACCAGAGATCAATGGTTACAGAATAGAAACCACATTCACAAACCAGAGACTGATTAATGGAGAGTAAATCTCACAATCACATATCAGAAACAGCCAGTTATAGCATAACACCCACACTCACATGTCAGAAACTGCTGGATAGAGAATAAAAAATGCATTCAAATAACATAGACCGACAGACATAGACTAAAACCTATATTCACAAAGGAAAGACTGACAGAAATAGAATAAAAACACTCACAGAACAGAAATTGAAAGATGCAGAATAAAACCCATACTCACATATCAGAGACTGACTGGTAGAGTAAAACCCAAAATTCAGACATCAGAAACTGACAGTTACAGTGCAAAACCCACACTCACTCATCAGAGACTGACAGGTACAGAGAAAAACCCACATTCACCGACCAGAGACTGACATGTACAGTTTAAATCACACACTCTCGTACCATACCAGAAAATATAGAGAAACAATGATTCCCTCACTGACACCGATTATTAAAGACTGACTGGTACTGAATTCATCTCACTCTCAGAGAATCCAGAGAATGTACTTCACTGTCAAATACAGTACTAGACACTGATAAATACAGAATCCATCATACAATAACAAGAGTATCAGAGACAGATATACAGAATGATTCTCTCTCTCAAACAAAGTACAAGAGACTGACAGACACAGAATTAAGCTAATTCCAAGTTAGACCACAAGAGACTAACGTATATAGTATAATTCTCACTCATACATACAGTATCAGAGACTGACAGATACAGATTGACTCCCACACTCACAATCAGTACCAGAGACTGACAGATACAGAACTAATCTCAGACTCGCACACCGTCCCAGTGGCTGACAGATGCAGAATGAATCACAGACTCACACATCCCAGTGAGATACAGATACAGAATTAATACCACACACACATACACTACCAGAGAATGACAGATACCGAATGAATCCCAACAATGACACATGGTACTAGAGGCTGACGGATACAGATGGAATCCCACACTGACACATGGTATCAGAGACCGACAAGAAACGAATGTTTCCCATACTCACATACTGTAAGAGAGACTGAGATTGAGAATGATTCCCACACTTACATAAATCACCAGAGACTGAGGGATACAGAACTAATCCCCCCAGACACACAGTACAAGAGACTGGCATATACTGAACTAATGTGGCGGGGACAACACCGCAAGGCGTAAATATAGAGCACAGTTTGGAGGAAGTACATCTAAATTGCTGTCCCGTCCGGAAGGTGTGCTTGGGGACCTGGATAATGTTCTGCGAAATGGTGAATGGGCAGATGATTCTTCCTCTGCTCTTGAGATTACATTTCTGACTGCAGAGGGCGTAATGATGGCAAGCACTCAATCTGATTGTTTCCATACAGAAGCCAATCAGAGAGATGCAGAACAGTGGAAATTGACATAATTCCTAACCAGCCAATCACAATCATGGCCTTCACCCATCCCTCATTAGCATAGGGATTTGGTTGCCTATATATTCCGAGCGCGGAGCGGGTTTGCGTCATTTTGTTTTTAAAATCGAGTTTTAGAATGGTTGATGAGAAGAAAACAGCTGCCGAGAAGAAAACAGCTGCCAAGAAGGGCGCCAAGAAAACCGTCACTAAACCGGCAGCGAAGGGCGGCAAGAAGCGCAGAAAGTCGAGGAAGGAGAGTTACTCCATCTACATCTACAAAGTGATGAAGCAGGTTCACCCCGACACCGGCATCTCCTCCAAGGCCATGGGCATCATGAACTCGTTTGTGAACGATATTTTCGAGCGCATCGCGGGTGAGGCTTCCCGCCTGGCTCATTACAACAAGCGCAGAACCATCAGTTCCCGGGAGATCCAGACCGCCGTGCGCCTACTGCTGCCCGGGGAGTTGGCCAAGCACGCCGTGTCGGAAGGGACAAAGGCGGTGACCAAATACACCAGCTCCAAGTAAAGCTCCACGCTATCCTGAAAGAACAAACACAAAACACAACGGCTCTTTTAAGTGCCACCCACAACCTCTCTGAACGAGCTACACAAAAGCGTGTCCCTTTCGACTGAATTTGCTGGTTTTTTTTCTAAGTTTACTGTAATTATTCCCTGAACAAGTGTGTTTGAGAACATTTCTAAAGTTCCAGCTGTAGATTTAGTTTGGAATTCTCAGAAAAGCAGTTTTATAATCCGTTTCGAACTGAGTGTCGCTGTTGAATTTCCCTCCCAGTAAATTACAAACACGGTCCCTGCTCGCTCTTTCTCTTTGCTCTCAGACCGGACGAGTAAAAGCTTGTTTTGGGGGTGGGACTCTGATTACAGGCACCTCGTTCTCTGTCAAGACACTTTTCAGTATTTTTGTAAAGACATTTGGGAGTTAATCCGTCTGTTAACCCGAGAATTTCTGCAGTGTAACAACCCAGAATGGGATTTCTCACAGAGACCTGACGGGGGCAGTTTGAACGCTCTGTCCCTCTTCTCTTTTCACAGCAGGAGTCACTGGAAGCAGCGCCTGTGCAAAGGATCGAACGATGATCTGTGAAACCTCACTTTTACAAAGATTGAGCTGGAATGTTTCGCGTTACAAAATCAATGGTAATTGATTGCCGCCCGTTACACTTTGAAATTGAAGCCGAAAATAATCCTGATTGCAACAGCGTGGAATTGCAAGGGAGAGATTGAATAAGAGAAATGGAATAAAAAATGTTTAGGAATCTTTGGCTTATAGTGAATTTATTAAATTAATTCGCTGGTACAGGAAAATATTGGCGGGCTTTTTGAAAATAAAAAATTGTTTTCGGTTTGACTGTTGATGACAGTTATTTGCCCACACTTTTCATTGGCGCGACAAACAGACTGTGATTGGTCACCGGTAAACACCAATGAAATTCACCACAGAGCAATCAATCACAGGTTCGCTATCTGCATTACTCCAGAAGGTATAAGAAGGGCAGATGTGGGAGGAGACCTTCATTCTTTCTTTCAACGAGTGAATTGCGGAAATGTCTGGAAGAGGAAAAACCGGCGGTAAAGCTCGGGCCAAGGCCAAGTCTCGCTCCTCCCGGGCCGGGTTGCAGTTCCCTGTGGGCCGTGTTCACAGGCACCTGCGAAAGGGCAATTATGCTCAGCGTGTGGGTGCCGGAGCCCCGGTCTACATGGCTGCTGTACTCGAGTATCTGACCGCTGAAATCCTAGAGCTGGCCGGCAACGCGGCCCGCGACAACAAGAAGACCCGCATCATCCCCAGACACCTGCAGCTGGCCATCCGCAACGACGAGGAGCTCAACAAGCTACTGGGAAAGGTAACCATCGCTCAGGGTGGGGTGCTGCCTAATATCCAGGCGGTTCTGCTGCCCAAGAAAACCGGCACTGCCAGCTCCAAGAGCAAGTAAAGCGGACAAGATTCAATCTAATAACCCAAAGGCTCTTTTCAGAGCCACCCACAGTATCTGTGAAAGGGCTGGTTACTGCTATATTCTATGGATCACAGTTAACCCAGATCTAATAGAACATGTTAAATCTTTGCAATTAAGTTGGGAGTTTCCTGATCAGAAATGACCCGCAGACATTCTCGGTTATAAGCAGGACACACTTTCGAATTGTAGAAATCTAGATCGACAAACATTGCAGCGGGTGTCCCAGCGTAATACAGTACCAGAGACAGAGTTTCAGTACAAATCCGACACGAACATGCAGTCCCAGAGACTGACAGTTACAGAATGCATCTCACACTCAGTACCAGGGACTGACAGATCCAGAATGAATCTTATAAATGCACACCATCCCAGTGAATGCAGATACAGAATGAATCTCAGACTCGCACATCGCAGTGACAGATTGACAGAATTAATGTCACGCACTGCTAGAGAATGACAGATAGCGAATGAATTCCAACACTGAGACACGGCACCAGAGTCTGACGGTAACAGATTGAATCCCACACTGAAACATGGTATCAGTGACGGACAGGAAACGAATGGATCCCACACTCACATACAGTTAGAGAGACTGAGATTGGTGATAATTCCCACACTTACATAAATCACCAGAGTCTGAATAGTACAGAACTATTCCCACACACACACTCAGTACTAGAGACTGGCAGATACTGAACTAAAGTGGCGGAGACCACACCGCAAGGCGTGAATATAGTGCATGTTTGGAGGAAGTCTATCTAAATTGCTGTGTCGTCCGGAAGGACCCTGGATAATGGTTTGGGAACTGGTGAATGTGAAGATAATGCTTCCTCTGCTCTTGCAATGATTTTTCTGACTGCAGGGGTCGTGCTAGTGAGAAACATTAAATCTGATTGGATAGATAAAGAAGCCAATCAGAGAGATGCACAACAATGGAAATTGACATCACTCTTCAGCAGCCAATCACAAAATTGGCTTCACGTATCCCTCATTAGCATAGAGTTGTGGGAACAGCCTATTTAAGCCGAGCGCGGAGCCGGCTGCGTCATTTTGTATCTGAAATCGAGTTTGAGAATGGTTGACGAAAAGAAAACAGTTGCAAAGAAGGGCGCCAAGAAAACCATCACTAAACCGGCAGCGAAGGGCAGCAAAAAGCGTAGAAAGCCGAGGAAGGAGAGTTACTCCATCTACATCTACAAAGTGATGAAGCAGGTTCACCCCGACACCGGCATCTCCTCCAAGGCCATGGGCATCATGAACTCGTTTGTGAACGATATTTTCGAGCGCATCGCGGGTGAGGCTTCCCGCCTGGCTCATTATAACAAGCGCAGAACCATCAGTTCCCGGGAGATCCAGACCGCCGTGCGCCTGCTGCTGCCCGGGGAGCTGGCCAAGCACGCCGTGTCGGAAGGGACAAAGGCGGTGACCAAATACACCAGCTCCAAGTAAAACCCCACGCTGTCCTGAAAGAACAAACCCAAAACACAACGGCTCTTTTAAGTGCCACCCACAACCTCTCTGAACGAGCTACACAAAAGCGTGTCCCTTTCGACTGAATTTGCTGGTTTTTTTTCCAAAACAAAATCTTTGAAAAAGCTACACAAACGCAAATCCGTTTAGACTCAATTTACACTAATTATTTCCTGAACAAATGTGATTGAGAACGTTTGAAGTTCCAGCTGTAGATTTAGTTTTGGAATTCTCAGATAAGCAGTTTCATCGACCTTAGCGTCGATATTGAATTTCCCGCCCAGTAAACTACTGAAAAGATCCCTGCTCGCTCTTTCCCTTTGTACTCAGACTCTATTTCCAGCGCCTGCCATAGAATTAAAAGCTTGTTTTGGGATGAGACCCGGATTCCAGACGGGCCGATTGGCATCCAACCTGCTGTAAGGATTCTATGATTCTATAATAGATTGGAAGCGCAGCGTGCCTCCTTTAATGAATTTTAATTATATTGTAGGTCTATTGCTTTTCTGGAAAGCGAGTCGTCAGGATCTGGAATATACTTACTGTAAAGGTGGTGGACGGAGACTCAATCGTAGCTTTCAACTGGGAATTGGATAAGTGAATGAAGGAGAAAAGTGCAGGGCTGCAGAGAATGGGCAGCGGAGTGGGACTAGCTGTAGTGCTCTTGCAGAGAGCCAGCACGAGCTCGACGGCCGAATGGCCTCCTACTATGTTGTAACGATTCTATGATTCTCTAATAGATTTGGAGTGCAGCGTTCCTCATTAATTGAATTTTAATTCTATTGCTTTTCTAGAAATCCTTGAATATCAATCCTTGAATATCAGGATTTATCTGAATTTGCATTTAGCTTTTGGGAAGTCTTTAAAGAGGATTTTACCTTCAACTTGGCGATGTTGCTGGAAGCTCAGAGCCCTTTCTCTCTGTCACTCTGAATCTGTCTCCACCCTTTCCGCTCTCTCTGCTCTGTCTCTCATTCAAACTCCCTCCCGTCCGCCTCACGTACAGTCAGCATTTCTCAGCCAGGTCCGCTCAGGCTGCATAAACAAAGTTGTAAGGCGTGAGATTCTCATTCAGCGACGATTTGAGTGAAGAATCATCATGACTGGACGAGGTAAAGGAGGTAAAGGACTGGGGAAAGGCGGAGCCAAGCGGCACCGTAAAGTGCTCCGTGACAACATCCAGGGCATCACCAAACCAGCCATCCGCCGCTTGGCTCGCCGTGGCGGTGTCAAGCGGATCTCGGGTCTGATCTACGAGGAGACCCGCGGGGTGCTGAAGGTTTTCCTGGAGAATGTGATCAGGGATGCGGTCACCTACACTGAGCACGCCAAGCGCAAGACGGTCACTGCCATGGATGTGGTGTACGCTCTGAAACGGCAGGGCCGCACTCTCTATGGATTCGGCGGCTGAACAACTCGACCCTTTCTACCAAACACAACACACAGGCTCTTCTAAGAGCCACCCACCGCCTCACAGAGAGAGCAGTGACCTGGCAGCGAGGATAGATAAATAATTTACATTGTATTCGATGATCTGTATCTTGGTGTATTAATCATCATAGGCACGATGGGCCGAATGGCCTTTATTCACAGAATTGTTGACATTAACGGTACAGAAGGAGGCCATTCGTCCCATCTTGTCTGTGCCGGCCGTAGCCTTCTAGGTTACAGCACTTCTGTACCTGTCAGTTTCTGGTCTGCGATTTATGTCGGTGTTGATTTTACTCTATATCTGATACATATTTGGATGTGACTGAGTTACTTTGAATGTCTTAGGCTTTAGTATGTGAGTGTGGGTTTTACTCTATCGCCTTGCACTTTACGACAATTGAAGGTCATAACCAACTATTTTAAATGGGATGAAGGTTTCTGCCTCTACCACCCTTTCAGACAAAACGCTCCAGACAACCACCACACTGGGTGAAAAAAAAAATCTCAATTGACGGAAAGTGTAAACTTTTCAGCAACTCCCACTCCGCTGTCCAGGTCACACAATCGTTTTATCAGTAATTCGGATGATATTGAACACTCTTTCAATTTGGCCAATTTAATGAATGATAAAAGCGATTTGTGAAACCATCCCATTTTTGGCTGAACTAAATGTTACAAAAGGAAGTCTGAGCATGCGCTAAAATACAAGCTGTGCCTCTCCCTCCCCCACAGTTTGTAAACCGACGGGTAGGGCCCATGCGAGCTCCGCTCCCCCAGCTCTGCCAGCGGGAGCCGTTTCCTCTGTGCTCGGCTGATGAGAACTACAAACACGGTCCCTGGTGGCTCTTTCACTTTGCTCTCAATTCCGTTCATTTAGAGAGCCTGCCGACGAATTAAAAGCTTGTTTTATGGATAAGATTCGGATTTCCGTCACCTCGTTCTCGATCAAGACCCTTTCATTTTTTTTGTGAGTTGGGAGTCAATCCCGTTTATTCACCGGAGATTTTTTGCAGTGTAAAAACCGTGAATGGGAGTTCTTACAGAGACCAGAACAGGGTCAGTTTGAGCACTCTGTCCCTCTTCTCTTTTCACTGAAGGACTCCCAGAACTGGTTTCACTGCCGCAGCAGCGCCTATGCAAAGGATCGTTCGATAATCTGTGAAACCTCACTTTTACAAAGATTGAGCCGGAATGTGTCCCGTTACAGTATCAATGCAGATTGATTCCCGCCCGTTACAGTTTGAAATTGAACCCGGAATAAATCCTGATTGTAAGAGCCAGGATTTTGCAAGGGAGAGAAGGAATAAGACAAAAGGAATAAAACAAATTGTTCGGAAATCTTTGGCTGATGGAGAATTTATTAACTTAATTCGCTCGTTTACGAAAATATTGGCGGGCTTTTTGAAATTAAAACATCGTTGGCGGTCTGACTGCTGAGGACAGTTAATTTCCCCCTCTTTTCATTTGCGGAAACAGCAGATTATGATTGGTCACCGGAAAACACCAATGAAATTCTCCACAGAGCGACCAATCACAAGTACGCAGTCTGCATTCCTCCAGGAGGTATAAGATGGGCAGATGTGGGAGGAGACTTTCATTTTTTCTCTGAACGAGTGATTTGTTGAAATGACTGGAAGGGGAAAAACCGGCGGTAAAGCTCGGGCCAAGGCTCATCCCGGGCCGGACTGCAGTTCCCTGTGGGCCGTGTTCACAGGCTTCTGCGAAAGGGCAACTACGCTGAGCGTGTGGGTGCCGGAGCCCCAGTCTACATGGCTGCTGTGCTCGAGTATCTGACCGCTGAAATCGTGGAGCTGGCCGGCAACGCGGCCCGCGACAACAAGAAGACCCGCATCATCCCCAGACACCTGCAGCTGGCCGTCCGCAACGACGAGGAGCTCAACAAGCTGCTGGGAAAGGTGACCATCGCTCAGGGTGGGGTGCTGCCTAATATCTAGGCGGTGCTGCTACTCAAGAAAACCAGCACTGCCAGCTCCAAGAGCAAGTAAAGCGGACACGATTCAATCTAATAACCCAACGGCTCTTTTCAGAGCCACCTACTTTATCTGTGAAAGGGTTGGTACTTTTTAGCCATTTTCAGTTATAAACAGGACACTGTCGAACTTGTAGAAATCTAGATCCACAAACACTGCAGCGGGCTTGCTGTTAGCGAATATTCAGCTCAGTGATTCAATATAGAGAGGAATTGGCTTCAGAGAAAAACATAACAAACGGAACCTTAACCCGAGAGCGGCCCTCATTGAACACGTTGCTGGGAGAGCCGAATATGAACGAATGTTAAGAACCGAGTATAAAGTGAGTGAGCGGTTGATGGGCTTACCGTTCCTTATTAGGGCGATAATTCCATAGGCAGAAGTATATATATCCTGAACACATTGATCCACACAAACGTTTTCCCTTTTAATTTGCAGACAGCATGGAACCAGAATTACAGCTCTGGTTAATTTAAAATATTCCAAATAGTAACAGAAGTTCCCACCTGTCCCCGCATTAAGAGCTTGTTTTAAATGTGAGATTCAGACTTCAGGCACCTCGTTCTCTCTCTCGGATCTATCCCGGTATGTGGAGTTGGATCAATTTAATATCAGAACTGCCACTTAGTTTCCGACTCATATTGGGCGAGTTCATTCAGTCTACTGGGCAGCTCACTCACATTTCAACCTACATCATAAACGCACCGTCAGAAATTCACTGTCCCCATTTATAAATCCCCAGTTGCAGTAACACTACAAGACCTGCACGGTGTGTGCACAGTCCAGGTTGCCTTGCGCCGATCGCAGCTCTTTCCTTTGCTGATTTGGTGGCTCTGAAAAGAGCCGTTGTTTTATTTGGTGCTAAAGCTTCGAGCCGGGCAGGGTGAGTTTAGGCGCGCTCCCCGCGGATGCGGCGGGCCAGCTGGATGTCTTTGGGCATGATGGTGACTCGCTTGGCGTGGATGGCGCACAGGTTGGTGTCCTCAAAGAGCCCCACCAGGTAAGCCTCGCTGGCCTCCTGCAGGGCCATAACGGCCGAGCTCTGGAAGCGCAGGTCGGTCTTGAAGTCCTGAGCGATCTCCCGCACCAGCCGCTGGAAGGGCAATTTGCGGATCAGCAGCTCGGTGGATTTCTGGTACCGGCGGATCTCCCTCAGAGCCACAGTGCCGGGTCTGTAGCGATGGGGCTTCTTCACTCCGCCCGTGGCTGGTGCGCTCTTCCGCGCCGCTTTGGTCGCCAGCTGTTTGCGAGGAGCTTTCCCTCCGGTCGATTTGCGCGCTGTCTGCTTGGTCCTGGCCATTTTCTGAACCGATATCAGCACAATTTGGAACACACGGACTGTTAATGCGGAGTCTGCTCTGTGTTAGCCTTGTTATACTCAGTGAGGGACCGCCCCGAGCACTGATTGGCTGGAGGCCGCCGCCAACCCACTTTATACACAACTCTGACCAATCAATGAAACGCTGGAAACTCAGGCCCCGATTGGCTGAGCTGGGATTAATCGCCCATTTCAAAAAGACCGCCAATTTTATTTCAGGATATAACCGTTTTGACACAAATCGATTTTATTTTGCACATTTCCAAACGATCATTACCAGAATCATTGAACGTTTTAAATGTAACTTCCTCGGCTTGGTGCTTTAGGGCCCTTCCCATTGCCCGCACTCCGGGCTGTTGATGCTGACAGGAGCGGGGAAAGGTACCGCGTCAATCTCCCGCTCTTACACTCTATTCCTCTCCCACTCCTCTCCAACCCATTCAGATTTTCCCTCCGCCCGTCCGATTGTGACGTTGGCCGCCGCTTTCAGGGGAGAGGATCAGAAATCAGTCGCTTCTCTCTGTCCCCGTGGAGCCTGTGAGAAGGGCTTGGCCAATAATCTGTCATTCGGTAACTGCAGTGAGCGATCTGATACTCGGCACATTTTAGATTGCTGAATGGAAATATATTGCCGCCCGTTACAGATAAGAGGCTGACAAATTAATCCTGTTCGTAGAACAGCGCCAAGAATTACTGACGGTGAACGCAGAATAACAGAACAAAAGGCACGACCAGCCTGCTACTTATTACAATTATAATCATTATAACATAACAACACAATGAACAAATGTATAGATGTGATGTGGCATTTCACTGAGAGAATGTGCGGTCTTGGGAAAATAAATCTCTCCAGAACACTTGTGCAAGCGAAAGCAAAATTCAGAGATACCGAAATCCAGAACGCAGCGCAATTCGTTTCTAATATTTCTGACAACAATCTATTACTGACCACAAACTACCCCCGCTCCCGTTCCCAGGTCACTGCTCTCTCTTTGAGACAGTGGGTGGCTCTTAGAAGAGCCTTTGTGTTGTGTTTGGTGGAAAGGGTCGAGTTGTTCAGCCGCCGAATCCATAGAGAGTGCGGCCCTGCCGTTTCAGAGCGTACACCACATCCATGGCAGTGACCGTCTTGCGCTTGGCGTGCTCAGTGTAGGTGACCGCATCCCTGATCACATTCTCCAGGAAAACCTTCAGCACCCCGCGGGTCTCCTCGTAGATCAGACCCGAGATCCGCTTGACACCGCCACGGCGAGCCAGGCGGCGGATGGCTGGTTTGGTGATGCCCTGGATGTTGTCACGGAGCACTTTACGGTGCCGCTTGGCTCCGCCTTTCCCCAGTCCTTTGCCTCCTTTACCTCGTCCAGTCATGATGATTCTTCAGTGAAACTGCTGCTGAATGAAAAGGGAACCGCTTCTGGCTGCTCTTTTATACATCCTGCCCCGACCTGACTGAGAAAGCGCAAAGTGAGAGAGGCGGGGAGGGGAGGAGACAGAGTGAGAGATTAAACAGATAGAGGCGGGGAGGGGAGGAGACAGAATCAAGAGTGACAAACAGAGCAGAGAGCGGCCTCTGATCTTCCAGCTCCACCTCCAGCTTTCTGCAAACAACATTTTCAAACCGTTTATCGAAAATAGAACCGAAACACAGCGCTCCGCACAAACCCTTACAGACTCGGACATCATATTCAATGGTTTCCTGAAAACTGAATCTTTCAATCAGGCCCTGTTTCAATTAACAATCAGTAATATTCCCGCCTATATACTGTCCCTTCTATCACATGTCGACCCGTCTCCTTTCATAACAATCTCTGAACTTATTCCATCTCCCCACACTTTCCCTCACAGACTGATTCAGCAGATTACAAGCAATTTATTCCGGCTAATTTGGAGAATCTCATGTGTTGGGGTTTGAGTTGTGACGCGGGGTATCTCTGCCCGTGTCAGAGTCTCAGAGAGACTCTCACCCAAAACCTGTTAATTAAAATGACCATCAAATGTGTCTGGAGCCGAACGCACCCCCAGTTAGAGTGAGGCCTGGCTCGGACATCCCATTCTCTCTGTGTTTTATTCCTGACACTGGGGGAGGGGTGGGTGCAGAGAATGTTGAGAGGTCGCACAACACCAGGTTATAGTCCAACAGTTTTATTTGAAATCACAAGCTTTCGGAGCTATCGATTGCCCCTTCCTCAGGTGAAGTAAATAGATACAGAATCGCCAAAGCATATATAGATAGAGAACAAAGCATGTGTACCTTACAATTGCAGACCACTAAATTAAATCATCCTGACTATCTGCCGAGTTGTGATAAAGTTAATCAGGTCAGCCAGGAAGGTACCACATCAAAGACATAGCAAGATACAACTGAGACAATGAGGTGTAGTCGCAGGGGTTCTAAGTGTCAAAAGCTGCCGTCTGTATGTGAAACGAAAAGCTTTAAAATTTTTACTTTTTTACTGTGAATCACATCTGTGAACAAGCCAACGACGACTCGAGTCCGGATCACGTCATGTATCGTGACATAAACCCAAGATCCCGGTTGAGACCGTCTTCATGAGTGCGGAACTTGGCTATCAGTTTCTGCTCGATGATTTTGCGTTGGGCCACAGTGAAAAATCGCATAGACCTCCTCAGAAGGCAAACACGGAGCACATCCAACAGGGTACCCTACGTCGTCCAGTACTTCCCCGTAGCGGAGAAACTACGCCATGTTCTTCACAGCCTTCAACATGTCATCGATGATGACAAACACCTCACTAAGGCCATCCCCACGCCTCCACTACTTGCCTTCAAACAGCCGCCTAACCTCAGAAGTACCATCGTTCGCAGCAAATTACCCAGCTTTCAGGATAACAGCGACCACGACACCACACAACCCTGCCACGGCAAACTCTGCAAGACATGCCAGATCATCAAAACAGATACCACCATCACACGTGAGGAAGCTAACCACCAGGTACATGGTACATACTCATGTGACTCAGCCAACGTTGTCTACCTCATACGTTGCAGGAAAGAATGCACCGCGGCAAGGTACATTGGCGAGACCATGCAGACACTGAGACAACGTATGAACGAGCACCGCGCAACAATCGCCAGGCAGGATTGTTACCTCCCAGTCGGGGAACACTTCAGCATTCAAGGACATTCAGCCTCAGATCTGCGGGTAAGCGTTCTCCAAGGCAACCTTAGAAACACACGACAATGCAAAATCATCGAGCAGAAACTGATAGCCAAGTTACGCACTCATGAAGACGGTCTCAACCGGGATCTTGGGTTTATGTCACGATACATGACGTGATCTGGACTCGAGTCGTCGTTGGCTTGTTCACAGATGTGATTCCCAGTAAAAAAGTAAAAATTTTCCCTGTAAAAATGTTAAAGCTATTCGTTTTACATACAGACGGCAGCTTTTGACACGTTAGAACCCCTGCGACTACACCTCATTGTCTCAGGTGTATCTTGCTATGTCTTTGATGTGGTACCTTCCTGGCTGACCTGATTAACTTTATCACACCTCGGCAGATAGTCAGGATGATTTAATTTAGTGGTCTGCAATTCTAAGGTACACATGCTTTGTTCTCTATCTATATATGATTTGGCGATTCTGTATCTATTTACTTCACCTGAGGAACGGGCAATCGATAGCTCCGAAAGCTTGTGATTTCAAATAAAACTGTTGGACGATAACCTGGTGTTGTGCGACCTCTCAATTTTGTCCACCCCAGTCCAACACCGGCATCTCCGCATGCAGAGAATGTCAGGGTGTCGCTAGGGACCCTGGGTTCATTTTAAATGATTTCAATCGGAAATAGAAGCCCGGCCCCGGGGCATGGATCGTTTGATTCCGGGTTCAGCTCTTTTTGGAAAGACGTGGGTGGCTCTGAAAAGAGCCTTTTGGTTCAGATGTTTACAAGTTGTCCTTTTTCTTTTCTTTTGGGCGCTGCTTTCTGAGACTTTGCTGTTTTGGGCTTGGCCTTGGCCTTCGATTTTTCCACCTTCTTGGCAACTTTCACCATTCCACCTGTGGCCTTCTTTGGGCTCTTGGGCTTCTTCGCCGCCGCCTTCTTCTTCACAGCCGCCGCTTTCGCTGACTTTTTTGACGTTGCTGCCTTCTTGGTGATCGTTTTCTTGGCTGCTGGTTTCTTGGCGGGAGATTTCTTGGCTGCTGGTTTCTTGGCTGGAGATTTATTGGCTGCTGGTTTCTTGGCTGGAGATTTCTTGGCTGCTGGTTTCTTTATTGCAGATTTCTTGGCAGCTGGATTCTTCACCTTCTTTCCCTCTTTCGGCTGGGATTCCTTCTTAGCGAGCCTGAAGGAGCCCGCGGCGCCCGTGCCCTTGGTCTGCTCCAGGGAGCCGTTTCCCACTTTCCTCTTGATAATTAATTTGGTCTGGGAACGCTGCTTCAGCACATCGACGCCGTTGGCAGCCAGAGCCTTCTTTATCGAGGCCAGCGATATCCCTTTGCGACCGCTGCCACTCGCCACAACCTTGACGATCTGTTCGCCCAACGTGGGACCGGCTGGTTTGGAGCGGGGAGCCGCCTTCTTCGTCTTGCTGGGAGCCTTGATTTGAGCGGCGGCGGCAGCAGGAGCCGTTTCGGCGGCTGGAATATCAGTCATGTCCGCGACTCTGTAGAATATCTCTCTGACAGTCAGAGCTGTGTCAGAAATGAGACGAGAGGCGGCGGCACAGAGCAACTTAAAGGCAGCGAGCGGACGGGGCGGAGACATCATGCTGTCAGCTCCCACCCCCTCCAGCCTCTCTGTGTTTCTCTCTCCTCATTAACTCTCCGATTCCAATTAAACTCGGGCACTCCAGATTCCCAGACTGGACTCTTCCTGTCTCGAAGACCGGGATGTTTGCTGCCGAGAAAGTTTCATCAGAATTAAAGGCAGCAATTTCCATTTGAAGCCGTTTCATTGCTGCACTGATCGCGCTCTCTCACCCGATCGCGGAAATGTTCCCTGTTTTTGACTGACATTTGAAATCAAATATAGCTTCGCGTTTAATTCCCACTTCAGGGCTGAGCAGGGGGGCAGGGCGATCCTATGACATGGAAACATTTTAATTTTAGACAAGAGGGTCTCTGAAATCCGGCGATGAGAGCGGACACACAAACACAGTGACATTTTTCTAACCCGCCCGCTCCTTTAACAAACTCTCGCTGACACAATGTTCACTCTGCTCAATCACAGCACAATCTGTTCCCAGATTTACAGTTTCCAGGACAGGTTTTCCTCTCCGCTCGGCCTGTGCTGCCGATTCTCGGGGTTAGTTGGAGTTTCCCAGCTCAGTCAGTGTT
Organism: Squalus acanthias; assembly: GCA_030390025.1. Taxonomy (NCBI): domain Eukaryota; kingdom Metazoa; phylum Chordata; class Chondrichthyes; order Squaliformes; family Squalidae; genus Squalus; species Squalus acanthias. The sequence continues at coordinate 7,268,091 of CM059442.1, read as the reverse complement.
AAACACTCTGAGGCCGGCGCTCCTCACAGTGTCTGTTCCCCAGATTCAGGGGCAGGAGCCAATCACAGCTGTGGCTGTGTTCACCCATATCTGGCTTGAAGCATTTTATTGTTCGCAGGCAGAAATATGAATGATTTATATGAAAATAGAAATTATGATCTCACCGCCCCTCTAGCCTCTCTCTCTCTCTCTCTCTCCTCCGAAACTGAGGACAGAACAGAGCAACTGGTGTCCTATGCTTTCAATTATCAACACCCAGAGACAGCAACCAGAGGGAGACAGACAAAGAGACTGTATCAGTCTTAAAGTACATACTATGAGCCAGGCGGTCCACGCAGCCTCTGTTAGCGAGATTTAGGCGCAGGAACGTGTCACAGTCTGGCTGTGTCGATCGAAGCCTACTTTTAGATTATAGTAATATTCACAGAAATAATGAGACATTTTGTTCACCACACATGCCTTGAACTCGGTTTCAATAGACCGAAAACTGAAAGGTTCAGCATCTATGCAGATATAACAGGCAGGGCTGGGTGATAGAGGGACTGAGGATTGATCCTGTGCACAAGGCACAGAGACGAACACAGGGGGTGACAGTCACACAGAGCCGGGAACTTGTCACTTATCTTTCGGCGACTCACCCAGCGCAGACAGGCAGAGACTGATTAAACTCCCCACTCACCAGCAGTTCAGTATCAGAGATTGACAGAGCCTGTTCCTCTCCATTCTTCCTTACATTATTGGGGAAACAAATCGCTTAAGTGACAGGATTCGAGTCGCTCTCACGCTCACCGGCAGCAACAGACGTGTGTCCAGGATCGCCTTTCCCTCTCCTAATATCTCCTTATCTGTCTCGGTGTCAATGTTTCTTTGATAACGCTCCTTTCAAACTCATTTGGACGATTTATTCCGCTAAAGGCGCTAAATAAATTCAAGTAGTTGTTGTTAATGCTTTATTTAATTTAAGTGTCAGGAAGACAGGTCTGAGCTTGCGTGATAAATAACGCCTGCTCCGCCCTCTCTCCCCGCACAGTGTTTAAAGCGACAGGAAGGGACCATGCGAGCTCCCCTCCCTCAGCTCTGCCAGCGGGTGCCGTCTCCTGACACTCCATATGGAGGTTGTCTCCATGGATGTTCGGAAGACGTTTGACAAAGTACCACCTAGAAGGCTGTTTAACAAAAGTGAGGCTCATGGAAGAGGTGGGACAGTGACAGGTTGAATAGTGAATTGTCTTAAGGACAGAAAAGAACGATTTGTGGTAAATGGCTGTTTTTACGATTGGAGGATGATAGACAGTGGTGTTCCACAAGTGTCAGTGCTGTGGCCACTGCTTTTTTGATATATACAAATGACATGACATGACATGACAGAGAAGAATTTCTAAATTTGCCGATGACACCAAATTGGGGGGAGAGGGGGGGCGGGGTGGCTAACAGTGAGGATGATATCTATCGACTGCAACAGGACATGTAAAGGCTAGCAGAATGGGCAGATAAGTGGCAGATGGAGTTTAAATCAGTGAAGTGTGAGGTGATGCATTTTGGTAGAAGGAACAGGGAGAGGCAATATGCACTTAATGGCAATGTGTTAAAGAGTGTGCAGGGGCAGAGGGATCTGGGAGTTAATGTGCATAGGTCCCTGAAGATGGCAGGACATTTTGAGAGAGTGGTTAACAATGCGTATGGGTTGTTGGTTTCATAAATAGAGGTATTGAGTACAAAAGTAGAGAAGTTATGCTGAAGCTTTATAAAGCGCTGGTTAGACAACAACTGAAGTACTGCGATCAGTTCAGGTCACCACACTTTAGGAAGGATGTGAAGGCCCTTGAGAGGATGCGGAGAAGATTTACCAGAATGGTTCCGGGGATGGGGGATCTTAGCTACAAGGACAGGGTGCAGAAGCTGGATTTGTTTTCATTAGAGAAATGGAGGTTGAGGGGTGATGTGATAGAGGTGAACAAGATTTTGACTAATTGGATAGGCTAGACGGGGAATGCCTCTTCCCACTAGTTGATGGTACAAGGACTAGGGGACACAGATTTAAGTTATTGGGCAAGAGATACAAGGGGGACGTGAGGAAAATCTTTTTTACACAGCGAGTGGTGAGGACCTGGAACTCGCTTCCGACGGAAGTGGTGGAAGCGGAGACACTCAATGTTTTCATAGGGAGGCTGGATAGGCACTTGAGGGAAATAAACTTGTAGGGCTCCGGGGATAGAGCGGGGGAATGACACTGACTGGATTGCTCTACAGAGAGCCGACGCAGACTCGATGGGCAGAATGGCCTCCTTCTGTGTCGTTATGGCTCTATGACTCCAAGACTCTCACTCTGTTACTTAAAGTAAAAATTGTTTAGTTGAGGCCTGTAGTTTATTCTGTTAAGGAAATGGGATTCCAATCAAGCGACCAATCCTAAGTAGCCTCAGGTTACAGCGGGCTCCGACAGTTAGAACTGGAGTCATTACAGTCCATCCAATGACTTTTCTTAAACCCTTAAATTCCATAATTCCCATGATGCGGAGATGCCGGTGTTGGACTGGGGTGGACAAAAATGAGAAGTCGCACAACACCAGGTTATAGTCCAACAGATTTATTTAAAATGACAAGCTTTCGGAGCTCCGATTGCTTGTAATTTTAAATAAATCTGTTGGACTACAACCTGGTGATGTGCGACTTCTCATTTTTGTCTATAATTCCGGACAGTATCTGTGCAGGAAGCAAACTTCAGAAGGAGAATATTCTCACAAGTTGGCCTCTTGTCACAGCAGCTCGGCTTAACCTATTGTGACGTGTAAAGCTCCGGTTTCCCGTCACACCATCTGTCTGATACATAAAAGCTGAATGGAATCAGAACACTGAGCGCATGGACACACAGGAAGACTAAAAGAGCATTTCACTGTAAGGGGAGAATACAGGATCCGGGCTAAACAGTCACTTGTAACCACATAATCCTTATAAATCTGAAGCCATTCCCAACCCCAATATATCCCCGATCCTGCTCCCAGGGCGCTGCTCTCTCTGTGAGGCGGTGGGTGGCTCTTAGAAGAGCCTTTGTTTTGTGCCCTGGATGTTGTCACTAAACACTTTACGGTGGCGCTTGGCTCCGCCTTTTACCCAGTCCTTTGCCTCCTTTACCTCTTGCAGACCTGACAATTCTTTACAGGAATATAATCTGAATGATGAACTTTCGCCCTCCAGATGGATTTATGAAGCCAGCCCGGATCTAATTGAGAAAGGCAGAGTGTGAGAGACCTTGGGAGGAGACAGAATCAGAGTGACAGACAGAGCAGAGACAGCGTCCTCTGAGCTTCAGCTCCGCCTCCAGGTTTCATGCGTCAGCTCCTCCCCCTCTCTCCGCACAGTGTTTCAACCGACAGGAAGGGCCCATGCTCCCCTCCCCCAGCTCTGCCAGCGGGTGCTGTTTCTTCTGTGCTCGGCTGATGATCGCTGAACACACCGGGGAGCGGAGATATCACGGGACCGCGTAAGCAGCACATCGCATTGGGTCTGTGTCCACAGCTGGGCATTGAGTCGGCGTAAGTTCAGCGGCAGCCGGGGACTGTTTGAAAGAGGCTGAGTGGAGCAGGGTCTACTTCCGGAACATGCAGTGAGTGGGGGAAGGGAGAGGCCATTCTCCGGCTGTGTGTGTACAGTGTTAGGTAACATAAAAAGTAAATCACCTCGCTCTTTCAAATCGTTGCTGCTTTCTTCCACCAAAACAGATGTGAATGTTCCTGAATCGGTTCCAGTCTCACCGTGTTTGTTGTTCTGGGACAGCGAACAGAGGAAACAAAGCCTTACTGTGAGGCTGTGGGCAGTTTCACCAAAGTGCATCTATTGCAGGCAGCAGGAGAGAAGAGTGAAAGATCACATTTCAAAAATCGGTTATTTTGTTTCGGTGCGTTCAGTTCTCCAGAAACGTGTTGCTGGTGATGGGGAGATACATTGTCAGTCCCCCAGATACACCAGGATCTGGGTTATGTGGCAGACTGTTAATTACACAGTCTCTCAACTCGGTTTCAATAGACTGAAAACAATTGTTTGTACAGACCTGGTGCCTGCGGTTATAATCCAAGAAGCGTTCCTGGACTTTATATGTAGTCCCTTGGGAGTGGTTGATATAAACCTGGACTGTGCCAATCGGATGGTCCCATTCATGTTCAAGTGCTGGGTTTGTGTTGTGTCTGGATGCTGATAACTTAATATAGATCCGAACGACACAACTGGGGTGGAGAATCTGAGTGCCGTTCTACTACAGTGAGGTCAGACAATGTATCGCGTTTGCCCGTCTCCAGACAATTTAAGTTATTCTGAACATACATGTTAATTCTAACTTTATTTTTATATTCTACCGGCACCTGTCCATATATTATAACGAAGATTGTTCTCTTATTATTCTCGTAGCAAAATACTTCAACGAGCCAGAATAAACGTAATTTTTCCTCAACCCGGAACACAAGGAACAGTGCAGGCATCTCCTTCTCACACACCGTAAGTACATAATCACTCACAGAGGGCAGAGACACAGAACTGGCCTCAATCCTATTATCAGAGGCAGCAGAAGCAGTCAGTCTCACAGTGATCCGAATTCCCAGAGTTACATTATAAATCCCACAGTCACTTGCAGCAGTAGAAGAAATGTTGTTTCAATGTCCAAACATATCGCACTGACAGGCAGATACATTTTCTCTCCCTTACTCACACACACGTACAGATAGACACTGATATGGAGTCAATGCCCGCTACTGGCTGTATAGAATCATACAATAATAGAAAGTTACAGCACGGAAGGAGGCCATTTCGGTCCATCGTCTCCGCGCCGGCCAACAAAGAGCTATCCAGCCTAATCCCACTTCCCAGCTCTTGGTCCGTAGCCCTGCAGGTTACAGCATCCCAAGTGTACATCCAACTACTTTTTAAATGTGTTTCGGTTCCTGCCTCTAACACCCCTTCAGGCAGTGAATTCCAGACCCCACAACCCTCTTGGTGAAGAAATTTCCCCTCAAATCACCTTTAAACTGTCCCCCAATTACTTTAAATCTGTGCCCCATGGTTTTTGACCCCTCTGCTAAGGGAAATGGGTCCTTTCTATCCACATTATCTGTGCCCCTCATAATTTTATACACCTCAATCAGGTCTCCCCTCAGCCTCCACAGTTCCAAAGAAAACAAACCCAGCCTATCCAGTCTTTACTCATAGCTAAGATTCTCTACTCTCGGCAACATCCTTGTAAATCTCCTCTGTACCCTCTCTAGTGCACGGACACGGACTTTCAAACCCAACAACTACCATACAAGAGCAGAGAGTCGGAGGTAATGGACTGAACCAAACCTCATCCTGAGACAGTCACAGATAATCTCAAGCTGGCATTGGCCTACACAAGGTGGAGAAGGAATGGAATCCAACAGTCACACAGAGCAAGAATAGTATAGCACAATGGACTGTCAATGACATAATGCATTTTCCACTCACATACATTCCAAATCTAACAGATACATAATCAATCCCACACTCGCAAGAAGTAGCAGAAACTTACAAGCTACATCATTAATCCCACACTCACAATCAGTAGCAGAGACCGAGAGACACAGAGAATAATATATTGAGAAGAATCACAATCACTTACAGTACCTGAGACTGACATGACAGGTACAGAGTAACATCAACACTCACACTTCAGTAACTGAGATATGTGTATGGGCTTTACTCTGTATTTGTCAGAGACTGACAGATATGGAAAAAGCCCACACTCACATCGCAGAGACTGACAGTTAAAGCTTAAAACCGAACCAGCATACCAGAAACTGACAGCTACAGAAGCAAACCCATACTCACATACCAGAAACTGACAGGCAAAGATCAAAGCCCTAATCACATCCCAGAGATTGACAGATACAGTTTAACACCCACACTCGCATCCCAGAGACAGACATCTATAAAGTAAAACACACACTCACATACCAGAAACTGGTAGGTACTGAATAAAATCCTCACTCACATAACAGAAACTGGCAGGTACATACTACAACTTAAGTGCACATACCAGAAACAAACAGATACAGAATTAATTCCATACTCACATATCAGACATTGAGAGCTAAAAAAAAAACTCACATCCCCTTGACTGACAGATACAGATTGAAACATGCACACACATACTGGAAGCTGAAAGGCACATATTAAAACTCACATTTGGCTAACAGAAAGAAAATGTAGGGCAAGAAACAAAACTCACATAGCAGATAGAGACAGATAAAGCGCAAATAGCAGAATCTTACAGATTCAGAGTAACCCCTCTCTTCCATAGCAGAAATTGACAGTTAGACAGGAAAACAAATAATCATATATCCGGAATTGACTGGTAAAGAGTAAAATCCAAACTCATATATCAGACAACACAGCTAAAGAATTAAGCCCACACTCACGTACCAGATACGAACAGATTCAGAACAAAGCCCTCACTTTCATAACAGATCATAGAATCATAGAACTGGATGGCACAAAAAGAGCTATCCGGCCTAATCTAACTTTCTAGCTCTCGGTCTGTAGCCTTGCAGGTTACAGCACTTCAAGTGCATATCCAAGTACTTTTTATCATGATGAGGGTTTCTGCGTCTACCACCTTTTCAGGCAGCGATTTCCAGACCGCCACCATCGTCTGGATGATAACAGTTCCCCTCAAGTCCCCTCTAATCCTTCTACCAATTACTTTAAATCTATGGCCCCTAGGTCATGTCATGATTGGGTGTTTAATATTCCAGGTTATGCAGTCTTTAGAAAGGACAGGGCAACTAGAAGTGAAGGAGGGGGGCCCATTATTGATTAAATATAACATTAAAGACTTAGTCAGAGAAGATATAAGTAAGGGAATGCAATCAATGAAGAATCGATGGTTAGAATTGAGGACAAGAGAGGACTTCAAACTGAAATGGAAGTTTTCTGCAGATCTCCTGATAGCAGCATTGTAGTGGCAGAATTCATTATTTCAGAGATTAGAGAGGATTGTGAAAGAACACATTTAAAAAATTGGCTTTTTTGTTTGGGTGCGTTCAGTTCTCCAGAACCGTGCTTAACGAGATACATTGTCGCTTCCTTGGATCCATCAGGATCCGGACATTCTGTTAACTACACAGGCCCTCAACTCGGATTCAACAGACTGAAAACAGTGATGTACAGGCCAGAAACCAGTTGTTATATTCCAGGAAGCGATTCAGATATTTACAGGCAGTGCAATGGTAATGGGAGATATAAACCTGGACTATTCCAATCGGTGGTCCCATTCATGGTCCAGTGCTGGATTTGGGTTGTGTCTGGATGTTTATAAATTTATTATAGAACGCTGCTACACACCTGGTGTGGAGAATCTGAGTGCCGCTGTACTGCAGTGAGGTCAGACAATGACACTGTTTGTATCGCAGTTTCCTCTCTCCAGATACTTAACTTTATTACAAACAAACACCTTAATTATAACTTTATTTTTATATTCGACGGGCACCTGTCCATATCTTATAACTAACACTGTTCTCATGAAATTATTCTCATAGCAAATTACTTCAACGAGACAGAATGAACGTGATCTTTCCTCCACCCGGAACACAAGGAACAGTGCAGGCAGCTCCTTCTCACACACAGTAAGTACATTTTCACTCACAGAGCGCAGAGACACAGAACTGGCCTCAATCTTATTATCACAGGCAGTAGAAGCAGTCAGTCCCACAGTGACCCGAATTCCCAGAGTTACATTATGAATCCCACAGTCACTTGCAGGAGCAGAATACGATGTCGTTTCAAAGTCCAAACATATTGCACTGACAGGCAGAACCATTTTGATTCCTTTACTCACAAATAGATAGACACTGATACGCTGTCAATCCCCACTGCTGACTGGACACGGACTATCAAACCTAACAACTGAAATATAAGACTAGAGAATCGGAGGTAATGGAGAAAACCAAACCTCCTCCTGAGACATTCAAATATAATCTCATATTAGTATTGGCCGACACAATGTGGAGAAGGAACGGTATCCAACAGTCACACCGAGTAAGAATGGTACAGTACAAGAGACTGTCAATTACATAATGAATCTAAAACTCACTCACATTACCAGTGTAACAGATGCATAATCAATCACACACTCACAAACAGTACCAGAGACTGACAACTACAGAATCAATCACACACTCACAAACAGTACCAGAGACTAAGTGACACAGAGTGAGTCATACATTCAGACACAGTGAATGACAGAATGAGAACGAATCACAATCACTTACGGTACCTGAGAATGACTGCCTGGCAGATACATAGTGAAACAAACACTCACATAACAGAGACCGGCAGATATGACTAAAATCCACACTTCTGTACAAGAAACTGGCAGGTAATTATTAAAACACACAATCACATACTGGAAGCTGACAGTTAGAGAGTAAGACTCACTCACAAATACCAGAAACTGGCAGGTACTGAATAAAACACACATTCTCATTCTAGAAAATGACAGATACAGAGTAAAACCCACATTCACATAGCAGAGACAGGCAGGTATAACATTTCACAAGCTCTTCCATACGAGAAACTGATAGATACAGAATTAAATCCACATTCACGTACTTGAAACTGACAGGTACAGAAAAAAATCCCAAAGTCACAAATCAGAAACTGACAGTTACAGAGTGAAACCCACACTCCCATCCCAGAGAGTGGCAGCTATAGAGTAAACTCAACTCTTACATAAAAGACAGTGACTTATAAAGGGTTAAACAGACATTACATTCCAGAAACTGAGATTAAAACCCACTCTCACGTAACAGAAATTGACAGGTACAGTGCAAAATCAGGGCTAACACGCCAGAAACTGACAGGTACAGAAAAAAATCCCACTCAAATATGGGAAAATGAAAGTTGCAGTGTCAAACCCACACTCATCCCTGAGCATGAACGATACAGAGGAAAGCCACACTCACATTCCAGAGACTGACAGGTACAGAGTGAAATCCATACTCACACACCAGAAACTGAAAGGTATAGGTTAAAATCCACAATCACATAACAGAGATAAAGCGATAGACAGTAAAAAAACACACTCGCATACCAGAGACTGAGAGATACAGAGTAAATCTCATATCTACATAGAAGAAACTGAGAGATACCGAATGAAACACAAACTCACATATCATAAACTGACAGATACAGAGTAAAACCCACTCTCACATGTCCAAAACTGAATGGTACAGGACAAAACCCCACTCACATACCAGAAACTGACAGGTATAAGACAAAACCCCTCTCACAAACCAGAAACTGACAGGATCAGGACAAAACCCCACTCCCATATCAGAAAATGTCAGTTACAGACAAAACCCCTCTCACATACCAGAAACTGACAGGTAAAGGACAAAACCCCTCTCACATACTCCCTCCATAAGAGCACTGTGGGAGTAACTTCACCACACGGACTGCAGCGATTCAAGAAGGCGGCTCACCAACACCTACTCGAGAGCAATTAGGGATGGGCAATAAATGCTGGCTTTGCCAGCGACGCCCACATCCCATAAACGGATAAAAAAACCACAGTCACATCCCAGAGACAGACAGCTATATAATAAAACACACTCACATGCCAGAGTCTGAAAGATACAGAGAAAAACCGCATTCACACACCAGAGAACTCGTGACACAAAATAAACCCACACTAACATACTAGAGACTGAAAGCTGCAGCATTTTACCACTCTTCCATACCAGAAAGTGACAGGTACAGAATAAAACCCACATTCACATACCAGAAACTGATAGTTACAGACATAAACTCGCACTCACATTAATATTCTGTGAATCTATAAAATGACGCTGGCCGGAATGAATAATTCGACTAAATTAATCTTAAAAGAGCCGTTTCCTTTGTTTATGTTTGTTCAGTGCGTTGTTTAATTTATTTGCAATGGCCACCGGCATTGTCCCTTCCGACACAACGGCGTGCTTGGCCAGCTCCCCAGGCAGCACCAGACTCACGGCGGTCTGGATGTGTGTCGACAATCCGCTCACTCCAAACTATTGGAGTTTGGTGCCATCTCCTGGCTGCCAGACAGTACTGCAACAAGATAACCATTCATCATTAACACTTTTAAATTGGAGGGAAGTAACTTAAACACCTTGTTTACGTTAAAATTAACATGATTGCAAACTGTTTCACTCGTCCTGACTAAAGCTCCAAAGAACTTTAGCGAGCGATCTGTAAATACAGAGGCTAACATTTTAAAATTCGAGCAATGGTGATATAGTGGTGAGCCAAGCTGCCGTTCCAGCGAGTTGAATGGGGTTCGTTGCGCGGCATCGCAGCCTGGCTCCTGTTAATACAGTTTAGGTCACCCTATAGCTGTTTAATGCCTTCCAGCAAATTACATTTCTCTAAAATATACAAAACACATTCATCATCCATTTGCTTCTCCCATAATATTGATTTTCAATTTATTTTTGTCGATAACTTTTTTAAATTATACAGGACTTAAAACTAAGAAATGGAATGAGGTCTCAGTCAAAGCGATGTAACTATTCGCAGTGGCCATTTGTAATTGGAGGGGTAGTGCTTCAGCATAGTGCTAACGTTCTGATTAAAATTATTGCTGTGTATCTTACTTGATCCACTTAGGAGTCAAAAGAAGGATATAATCCGTAAATATAAATAAATACATGTGGGCGATGGTGGTATAGTGGTGAGCACAGCTGACTTCCAAGTAGTTGACCCGGGTTCGATTCCTGGCCATCGCAACCGAGGTACTTTTAATACCCCTCGCAGGTCAGAACTGATTCATTGTAAATTAAAATTTCCAAAATATGATAATCATCTATATGCGTCTCAAACAAATTTAAACAGGACTTTCAATCAAAAAAATGTGTTCTCAGTCAGTAACAAATGGTAATTAAAAAGCACAAAAAAGGGATAAGAGCAGAGTTCAGGTCACAAACAATGCTATGGATAATCCAGGGCCAGGTTTTACTAAAATAACACTGTCGTTACAGCAGCAGTGACAAATAATAAACGTGTTAAATTAAACGGTGGGAGAAAGGCAGCAGAAGGTCAGGTGAGGGTCTCTTGCCCAAGGAAGAGATTTACAGACTGACACGTGGTACATAGTCATCGAATCAGACAATTACAGCACAGAAGGGTCCAATCTTGTCCATGCCGGCCGACAAAGTGCTATCCATCCTAATGCCACTTTCCAGCAAGTGGTCCGTAGCCTTGTAGTTTATGGAACTTCAAGGGCATATCCAAGTACATTTTAAATGAGATGAGGGTTTCTGCTTCTACTACCCTTTCTGGCAGTGAGTTCCAGACCCCCCACCACCCTGTGGGTGAAAAACATTCTCCTCAAATCACCGCTAAATCTCCTACCATTTACTTAAAAAATATACCCCTGCAAATTGACCTTTCTGTTAAGGGAAACAAGTCCTTCTTCTTCTCTCTGTCTAGGCCCCTCATCATTTTATACACGTCAAGTAGGCCTCCCTTCAGCCCGCTCCGTTCGAAAGAAAACAACACCAGACTATCAATCTGTCCTCAAAACTAACATTCCCCAGCCGAGGCAAAATCCTCGTAAATCTCCTCTGCACCCACTCTCGTGCAATCACATATTTTCTGTAATGTGGTGACCAGAACTGCACCCAGTATTCTAGCTGTGGCCTAACTAGTGTTTTATACAGTTCAAGCATAACATCTCTGCTCTTAAATTCTATGCCTGGGCTAATAAAGGCAAGTATCCCGTATGCCTTCATAACCATCTCAGCTCCTGCCGTGCTACCTTCAGTTATCTGTGGACATGCACTCCAAGGTCCCTCTGATTCTCTGCACTTTTCAGTGTCCTACCATTTATCGTGTTAGCCCTCCCTAAATTCAATACCTCACACTTCTCCAGATTGAATTCCATTTGCCACTGTTTTTCCCACCTGACAAGTCAATTGATATCTTCCTGCAATCTACTGCTTTCTTCTTCATTATCAACCACACGGACAATTTTTGTAATATTCAAACTTCTTCATCATATTTCCCACATTCAAGTCCAAATTATTGACATGTACCACAAAAAGCAAAGGACCCAGTAACTACAATAAATCTAACAGAATTATGATCACTACCACCAATATGCTCTCCTACTGATACCATTTCCACCTGCTCAGCTTCAGTTCCTAAATCTAAGTCCAGAACCGTTCCCTCTCTTGTTGGGCTTGCTCCGTGCTGGCTAAAAAAATCCCCTAGTATTACTGCCCTATCTTTGTACGTCTCAGAAATGTTCCTTCATATTTTCTCTTCTATCCCCCTCTGACTGGGGGTCTATAGTACACTCCCAGCAGTGTGATTGCCCCTTTTTTTTGCTTTTCAGCTCAAACCATATGGCCTCCTTGGATGATCATTCAAATATATCATCCCTCCTCACAGCTGTAATTGTTTCTTTAATCAATATTGTGACCTCCCTCCTTTTTTATCCCCGTCTCTATCTCGTCGGAAAAACCTGAAACCAGCTGCCATTCTTGCGCTTCTTTCAGCCATGTCTCAGTAATAGCTATAATGTCATACTCCCACGTGTCTAGCTATGCTCTCAGCTCATATGCTTTATTCACTAGACTCCTTGCGTTGAAGTATATATCATTTAGTGCTGCCAAACTACTTTGTTGTCTATTTTCTCGCCTATACTTCCGCTGCCTTCCAAACTCGCTTACTAATTTTCTGGCTTCCATGTCCAGCATTGTTTCTCTACCTTCTGAATCTACTTTCAATTTCCCATCCCCATGCCAAGTTAGTTTAAAGAGACCCCAACAGCACTAGCAAACCCGCCTCACCCCCTGCGAGGTATTTGGTTCCGGTCCTGATGAGGTGCAAACCGTCCGGCTTGTACAGTTCCCACCTCCCACAGATGAGTTCCCAATGCCTCAGGAATCTAAAGCCCTCCCTCCAGCACCATCTCTCCAGCCAGGCATTCATCTGCTATATCCTCCTATTTCTGTACTCACCAGCACGTGGCACCGGGAGAAATCCATAGGTTGCGACCTTTGATGTCTGCTTTTTAATTTCTTTCCTAGCTCCCTAAAATCTGGCTGCAGGACCTCATCGCTCTTTTTACCTATGTTGTTTGTACCGATATGGACCACGACCTGTGGCTATTCACCCTGCCCTCTCAGAATGTCCGACAGCTGCTCAGTGACATCCTTGACCCTGGCACCAGGAAGGCAACATACCATCCTGGAGTCACGTCAGCGGCTGCAGAAACGCCTGTCTGCTTCCCTAACTATCAAATCCCCTTTGACTATTGCTCTTCCACTCTTCTTCCTCAATTTGAGCAACTGAGCCACCCATGGTGCCATGTACTGGGATTTGGCTGCACTCCCCAGACGAACTATCGCCCCCACCAGTATTCAGAGCTGAAAACCGGTTAGCGAATGAGATGCACATAAGAACATGAGAACATAAGAAATAAGGAGCAGGAGTATATCTTTCGTTCGTTCGAGCCTGCTCCGCAATTCAATAAGGTCATGGCTGAACTGATCTTGGCCTCAACTGCACTTTCCTGCCCGTTCTCCCTAACCCTTGATTCCCCAGTTTTTGAAAAATCTCTCTATCTCCGCCTTGAATATATTCAATGACCCAGCCTTCCCAGCTCTCTGGGGTAGAGAATTCCAAAGATTCACGACCCTCTGAGAGAAGAAATTACTCCTCATCACCGTTTTAAATGGGCGACCCCTTATTCTGAAGCTATGCCGCCGAGTTCTAGATTCCCCCACGAGGGGAAACATCCTCTCAGCATCTACCCTATCAATCCCCATCAGAATCTTATATGTTTCAATAAGATCACCTCTCATTTTACTAATTTGCAGGTAGTTAGGCCCAACCTGCTCAACCTTTCCTCATCAGACAACCCCTTCAACTCAGGAATCAACCTAGTAAACTTTCTCCGGACTGCCTCCAATGTAAGTATATCCTGTCTTCAATAAGGAGACCAAAACTGTACGCAGTTTTCCAGGTTTGGTCTCACCAACGCCCTGTACAGTTGTAGCAAGACTTCTCAACTTTTATCCTCCATACCCTTTGCAATAAAGGCCAATATTCTATTTGCCTTCCTAATTACTCACTGTATCGTTTACGTTTCATGTTCGAGGACTCCCAGATCCCTCTGTAGCGCAGCATTCTGAAGTCTCTCTCTATTTAATTAATATTTTGCTGTTTTATTCCACCTAGAACTGTGGAGAACCTCAGCTATCCCACATTATATCAATCTGCCAAATTTTACCCATTCACTTTACCTATCTCTATCTCTTTGTAGACACTTTGTGTACTCCTCACAATTTGCTTTCCCACCTACCTTTGTATCGTCAGCAAATTTGGCCTGTCATCCATATTATTAATATAGATTGTATATAGTTGAGGCCTCAACACTGATCCCTGTGGCACCCCACTAGATAATGTCTGCCAACCTGAAAATGACCCATTTATTCTGAGTCTCTGTTTTCTGTTAGCTAGCCAATACTCTATCCAATCTAATATATTACCTCTAACAACTTGAGCTCTTATCTTGTATAGTGAACTTTTATGCGGCACCTTATCGAAAGCTTTCTGGAAATCCAAATACACTACATCTACTGGTTCCGCTTTAAACACCCTGCTCGTTACATCCTGAAAGAACTCCAGTAAATTTGTCAAACACGATTTCCCTTTCATAATACCATGTTTACTCTGCTTGATTGTAGTATGATTTTCTAAATGGCCTGTTATTACTTCCTTCTGACTGGCGGTCACACATTCCCTCTCTGCCTGCACACTCTTAGGCTTCGAGGTGAGCACCTCCTGAAACGGGATATCCACGAAGTTCTCAGCCTTGGGGATATATCCCACTCTGACACACTGTCCCAAAGACTGAAAGATAGAGAATATATCCGACATTCAGCAGTGATTCCCACATTGGCACAGAGTACCAGTTTGACAGATGCAGTGTCTATCCCACACTCAATGATCAAACACACTGTTCACACTAGAATCGGGTGAGCGCATCAAAAGAACATGAGAACATAAGAAATAAGAGCAGGAGTAGGCCATACGGCCCATCGAGCCTGCTCCGCCATTCAATAAGATCATGGCTGATCATCGACCTCAACTCCACTTTCCTGCATATACATATCTCCATATCCCTTGATTCCCCCAGAGTCCAAAAATCTATCTATCGCAGCCTTGAATACACTGAAAGTCTCAGCATGCACAGCCCTCTGGGGCAGAGAATTCCAAAGATTCACAACACTCTGAGTGAAGAAATTCTTCCTCATCACAGTCTTAAATGTCTTACCACTTATTCTGAAACTTTGCCACCTAGTTCTAGACACCCCAGCAAGTGAAATCAACCTCTCACTATCTACCCTGACAATCCACTTCAGAATCTTGTATGTTTCAATTAGATCACCTCTCATTCTTCTAAACTCCAGAGAGTATAGGCCCATTCTACTCAATCTCTCATCATAGGACAGCCCTCTCATCCCAGGAATCAATCTAGTGAATCTTCATTGCACCGCCTCCAGGGCAAGTATATCCTTCCTTAGATAAGGAGAACAAAACTGTGCACAGTACTCCAGGTGTGGTCTCACTGAGGACCTGTACAATTTTAGCAAGACTTCCTTAATCTTATACTCCAACGCCCTTGCAATATATGCCAACATGCCATTTGCCTTCCTTATTGCGCTGTACCTGCATGCTACATTTCTGTGTTTCTTGCACGAGGACACCCAAATCTCTCTGAACACCAACATTTGAAAGTTTCTCACCATTTAAAAATTATTCTGTTTTTCTATTCTTCCTAAACAAGTGAATAACCTCACATTTCGCTCCATTATACTCCATCTGACACCTTACTGTCCATCTGCGTTTAATGGTTGTTTGGAGTTTTGAGCTGGACCAATAAAATATTTTACTCTGGTTTGCAGCTGAACATAAATAAGCACCGTGCTGAGGTATCACTCTCGAATTTAAAATGGTTTCTGCTGAATGATTGTCTCTTGTTGCAGCACTCGCTTTCAGCCAGGAGAGGGCACCAACCTCTAATAGTTTGGATTTTCCGGACTGTGTAACACATCCAGAGCGCCGTGAGTCTGGTGCTGCCCGGGGAGCTGGCCAAGCACGGGGTGACGAAGTACGTCAGATCCAAATAAAACTCCACAATTTACTGACAAAAATACAGATAACACAACGGCACTTTTAAGAGTCACCCACAGCCTCTCTGAAGGGCCGCCAGTTTAATGCATTGATTTCGTCAGTTTATTCATTCCGGCTAACGTCCTTTCAATCTGGTGAGGTAATTATCAGAAAAATAGTATAACTGCCCCATTTAAATGTCTGTCTCTGTCGAATTTAATGATTATAGGTAGAAATCTTTCTTTTTGAATTTTTTTGAATTTTTCGAACTTAATTAAAAACATTGATCAATTGAGGCCAATAGTTTGTTCTGTTAAGGAAATGCGATTCCAATCAAGCGACCAATCGAAGTAGCCTCAGGTTACAGCGGGCTCCGACAGTTAGAACTGGAGACATTACAGTCCATCCGATGACTTTACTTAAAACCTTGAATTCCATAATCCCCGACAGTATCTGTGCAGGAAGCAAACTTCAGAAGGAGAATAATCTCACAAGTTGGCCTCTTGTCACAGCAGCTCGACTTAACCTATTGTGACGGAGAAAGTTCCGGTTCCCCGTCACACCATCTGTCTGATATATAAAAGCTGAATGGAAACAGAACACTGAGCGCATGGACACCCAAGAAGACTAAAATAGCCTTTCACTGTGAACGTGGAATACACGGTCCGGGTCAAAGAGTCACTTGTAACCCCATAATCCTTAAAATTCTGAAGCTATTCCCCATCCCAATATATCCCCGCTCCTGTTCCCAGGGCGCTGCTCTCTCTGTGAGGCGGTGGGTGGCTATTAGAAGAGCCTTTGTTTTAACCCTGGATGTTGTCACTGAGCACTTTACATTGGCGCTTGGCTCCGCGTTTTCTCACTGCTTTGCGTCCTTTACCTCTTCCAGACATGACGATTCCTCACAGGAATAAATACTGAATGATAAAATCTCGCCGTCCTGATGTATTTATGAAGCCAGCCCGGATCTGGTTGAGAAAGGCAGAGTGTGAGAGAGGCTGGAAGGAGGCAGAATCAGAGTGAAAGACAGAGCAGAGACTGCGTCCTCTGAGCTTCAGTTCCGCCTCGAGTTTTCACGCTTCAGCATTGAAATACGTGCCTGCTCCGCCCCCTCTCCCCGCACAGTTTTTAATCCGACAGGAAGGATCCATGCGAGCTCCACTCCCCCAGCTCTGTCAGCGGGTGCTGTTTTCTCTGTGCTCTGCTGATGATCGCTGAACACATCAGGGAGCGGAGATATCACGGGCACGAGTAAGGGAGCAAACAGCAGCCTCCTTACAGCAGCACATCGCATTGGTACTGTGTCCGCAGATGGGCTTTGAGTCGGGGCAAGTTCAGCGGCAGCAGGGGACTGTTTGAAAGAGGCAGAGTGGAGCGGGAACTAATTCCGGAACATGGAGTGAGTGGGGGAAGAGAGAAGCCAATCTGGGTCTGTGCTTGTTCAGTGTAAGGTAACATAGAAAGTAAATCACTTCGCTCTTTCAAATCATTGCTGCTTTCTTTCCCCAAATCAGTATTGGACGTTCCTGATTCCGTTCCAATCACACCGTGTCTGTTCCGGTTGGACAGTGAACAGTGGAAACACATCCTGACAGTGAGGATTTGAGCAGTTTCACAAAATGCATCTACTGCAGGCAGCAGGAGAGAAGTGTGAAATAATACATTTCGAAAATCGGTTATTTACTTTCGATGCGTTGAGTTCTCCAGGACCGTGCTGCTGGTGATCGAGAGATACATTGCAGCTCCCTAAGATACATCAGGATCCGGGCTCTGAGACATTCTGTTAACTACACAGGCCCTCAAACCGGTTTCAATAGACTGTAAACAATTGTTTGTACACCCCAGGTGCCTGTGGTTATAGTCCAGGAAGCCATTCTGAATTTTACAGGTAGTCCCATTGAAATGGGAGATTAAACCCTGAACTGTGCAATCGGGTCGTCCAATTCATGGTGCAGTGCTGGATTTGCGTTGTGTCTGGATGCTGATAACTTACAATAGAACCGTCCTACACACCTGGAGAAGAGATTCTGAGTGCCGCTGTACTGTAATGAGGTCAGACAATGTCACTGTTTGTATCGCGCTTTCCTCTCTCCAGATAATTTACTTTATTATAAACATACACATTAATTATATCTGTATTTTTATATTCTGCCGGAACCTGTCGTTATATTATAACTAATATTGTACTCGTATTATTAATCTCATAGCAAAATACTTCAAAGAGCCAGAATAAATGTGTTTTTTCCTCAACCCGGAACACAAGGAAAATTGCAGGCATCTCGTTCTCACACACAATAAGTACATTATCAGTCACAGAGCACAGAGACACAGAAATAGCTTTAATCCTATTATCACAGGCAGCAAAAACAGTCAGTCCCACAGTGACCGGAATTCCCACTTTTACATTATGAATTCCCCTGTCACTGGCAGCAGTAGAATAAGATGTTGTTTCAAAGTCTAGTTATATCTCACTGACAGGCAGATCCATTTTCACTCCATTACACACACACACGAACAGATAGACACTGATACGGTGTCAATCCACGCTGCTGCTGTACACGGATTATCAAACCCAACATCTAACGGACAAGACTAGAGAATCGGAGATAATTGACGGAACCAAACCTCCTCCTGAGACAGTCACTGATAATCTCAAACGATCATTGGCCTACACAAGGTGGAGTAGGAATGGAATCCAACAGTCACACAGAGCAACTACAGTACAGTACAAGAGACTGTCAATTACATAATAATGTTTACACTCACACACATACCAGCCTAACAGGTAAATAATCAATCCCACACTCACAAACAGTAGGAGTACTGACATTAACAGAATAAAGGCCACACTCACAAAACAGAGACAGACAGGTACAATTAAAATCCACAATCACACCAGAAACTGACAGGTACAGACAAAACACTACATTCATATACTAGGAACTGAGTGAGAGTGAAATCCACACACACATCTTAATGACCGATAGCTATAGAGTAAAACCCACACTAAGATACTAGGTTTAAAGCTATAGATAAAATCAAAACTCAATTAAAAGAGTCTGACAGATACAGAGTGAAACTCACACTCACATCCCAGAGAGTGACAAGTGCAGGGTGAAACCCACACTCGCACGAATAGACTGGCAGATACATGCTAAATTCCACACTCCCATCCCAGAATCTGTCAGGTACTGAATAAATCCCTTACTCATACAAGAGAAATTGACAGTTACAGCATATAACACACACTCACCTACTAGAGACTGTCAGATACAGAGTGAAACTCAGACTCACATACCAGAGACTGTCAGATACAGAGTAAAACTCACACTCACATTCCAGAGACTGTCAGATACAGAGTGAAACTCACACTCACATTCCAGAGATTGTCAGATACAGAGTGAAACTGACACAGACTGAAAATCACACTCACATACCAGAGACTGTCAGATACAGAGTGAAACTCACACTCACACAAACTGAGGATAGTGCAATAAAACAACACTCACATTCCAGAGTCTGACAGATACAGATTAAAATCCACAATCACATCCCAGAGATTGTCAGCTATAAGAAGATAAGAAATAATTGCAGGAATAGTTTATAAAGCCCCTCAAGCCTGCTCCACCATACAATAAGATCATGGTTGAACAGCTACCACAACTCCAATTTCCCACCCTATCTCTATCTCCCATGATTCCCTGAGTGCCCAAAAATCTATGGTCTCAGTCTTGAATGCACACATCGACTGAGCATCCACAGACACATGCAGTAGAGAATTCCAAACATTCACAACCCTCTGAGTGAATACGGTTCTCTTCATCTCGGTGAAACAGCCTCGCAGCATCTACCCATTTCAAGTCCTCTAAGAATTTGAAATGTTGTCAGTGAGATCACCTCTCATTCTTCTAAACTCCAGAGAATATAGATCCACTTTGCTCAATCTCTCCTCATAGGACAGCCCTCACATCCAAGGAATTAAACTCGTGAACATTTGTAGCTGCCCCTCTAAAGCATGTATATCCTGCCTTAGATAGGGAGACCAAAATGTGCAAAGTACTCCAGTTGTGGTTAACTAAAGGCCTATATAATTGCAGCAACACTTAATTACACTGTTATTGCAAACCTTCGCAATGAAGGCTAACATGACATTTACCTTCCTAATTGTTTGTTGTACCTGCATGTTAATTTTCTCCAATTCATGTAAAAGAACACTCAACTCCCTATGAAGAGTGACAGAGGAAAACCCACATTCACATACCAGAGACTGTCAGGAATAGAGTAAAATCCTCAATCATATAACACAAACTGAAATATACATAATACAACCCATTCAAACATACCAGAAATCACAGGCACAATATAAAGCCCATATTCACATACCAGACACTGGCTTGTACAAAGAAAAACCAAAACTCACATCCCAGAGTCAAATAGGTAAACAGTATAAAACACTCACACGTGTCAGAAACTGAATATTACAGGCAAAAACCCACACTCACATCCAAGAGATATAAGAATTAGAAGATGGAATAGGCCATACGGCCCCTCGAGACTCACAGATACAGAATAAAGCCGCACGCAAACACCAGAGACTGTCAGGTACAGAATGACTACCCACACTTCCATGACAGAAACTGACAGGTAAAGAGTAAAACCTGGCAAATGGAAACCAGAAAAAGACAGATGTACAGTAAAACCCACCCGCGCACACCACAGATTAACAGATACAGGGTAAAACCCGTACACACATCCCAGAATATGACAAATCAACACATACAACAAAAACTGAAAAGTACATAATACAACCCACTCGCACATACAAGAAACCAAAATGTACAGAATAAAGCCAATCCCCACCAATCAGAAACTGACAAGTACAAAGAAAAACGCACACTCAGATACCAGAAACTGACAAAGACAGAATAATCTCACACTCACTCACCTGTGACTGACTGATTCAGAAGAAACCCACACTCACATACCAGAAACTGACAGGTACATAATAAAACACACCTCTGCATAGCAGAAAAAGAGGATAGTGAAAAAGACACTCACACAACAGAGACTGAAAGATAAAGACGAAAACCCAGACTCACGTACCAGAAACTTACAGATTCAGAGTAAACCCTTTCTTCCATAACATAAATTGACAGGTCGAAAGTAAAACCCACTCTCATGTATCAGAAACTGACTGGTACTGAGTAAAACCAGTACTAGCATACAGGAGATCGATGGTTACAGAATAGAACCCACATTCACAAACCAGAGACTGATTGATGGAGAGTAAATTTCACAATCACAATCACAATCACAATCACAAATCAGAAACAGACAGTTAGAGCATAAAACCCACACTCACATGTCAGAAATTGCTGGATAGAGAATAAAAATGCATTCAAATAACTTGGACAGACAGACACAGACTAAAACCTACATTCTCAAAGGAAAGACTGACAGAATCAGAATAAAACCCAATCTCACTGAACAGAAATTGAAAGATGCAGCATAAAAAACACACTCACATATCAGAGACTGACTGGTAGAGTAAAACCCAAAAGTCACATATCAGAAACTGACAGTTCCACTGTAAAACCAAAACTCTCTCATCAGAGACTGACAGACATAGAGTAAAACCCACATTCACATACCAGAGACTGACAGATACAGGTTGAATCACTCAATGACACGGAGTATCGGAGTGTGACAGACTCAGAGTGAATCCCACACTCACATGCAATACCAGAAAATGATAGAGACACAATGAATCCCACACTGACACCGATTATTAAAGATTGACTGGTACTGAATTAATCTCACTCTCACACAAATCCAGAGAAGGTACCTCACTGTCACATACAGTACTAGACAGTGATAAATACAGAATCCATCACACAATAACAAGAGTATCAGAGACAGAAAAACAGAATGATTCTCACCCTCACACAAAGTACAAGAGACTGACAGACACAGAATTAATCTAAATCCAAGTTAGACCACAAGAGATTGACATATATAGCATAAATCTCACTCATACATACAGTATCAGAGAATGACACATACATAATGAACTCCACACTCACACACAGCACCAGAGACTGACAGATACACAATTAATTTTACTCTCACACACATTATCAGAGACGGATATATAAAGAATGAATCCCACACTTTCATACAACACCAGAGACTGACAGATACTGAATTACTCTAACTCTCACAAGCAGAATCATTAAGGGACAATAAAAGAATGAATCTCACACTAACTCGGAGAATCAGAGACAGACAGGTAGAGAATGAATCCCACACACATATACAGTACCAGAAAATGATAGAGACAAAATGAATCCCACTCTGATACAGAGTATTAAGGACTGACTGATAAAGAATCAATCTCACATTCAAACATAATACCAGAGACTGACAGATACAGAATGTAGCTCACTGTCACGTAGAGTATCTGAGATTGACTAATACAGAATCAAACCATACTGACACAGATTACAGAGACAAACGGGTACAGAAAAAATCTTTAAACTCACATACAGTATCGCAAACTGATATATACACAGAATGAATCTCACCCTCTGATACAGTACCAGATAGTGACAGAGACAGAATTAATCTAACTCTCACATACAGTATAAGTGACTGACAGATACACAGAATGAATCTCACACACTCATACAGTATCAGATAGTGACAGAAACAGAATTACGCTAAATCTCACATACAGTATCAGTGACTGACATTTACAGAATAAATCCCAAACTCAGATGCCATACCAGGAACTGAAAGATATAGAATAATTCTCAAACTCACATACAGTATCACAGTTTGGCAGAGAAAGATAATTAATCTCACACTGACACAGATTATCAGACGGTGAAAGACTCAGAATTAACACACACTCGTACACAGTACCAGCAAATGATAGAGTCAAAGTTAACTCCACATTAAAGACTGATTGGTGCAGAATGAATCTCACTCTCACATACAGTACCAGAGATTGACAGATATATAATTACACTGGCACACACATACTGAACAGAGACTGACAGACAGATAATGCATCTTACAGTAACACTGAGAATCAGAGGGCCTGGAAGATACAGAATGAGTACACAATCACATGCAGTACAATTAATTTACAGATAGATTCAGTCCCACATTCACATACAGCATCAGATACTAGCAGAAATGGAATGAATCTCAAACTAAGATCAAGTACCAGAGACTGATAGATGCAGTACGAATCACACTTTCATAAACTGGGTGCATAGCAGATTCATGCAGTATTATTCGCTGAAAGACAGTACGAGAGACAGACTGATGCAGAACTAATCGAACACTAACATATAGTACCAGAGACTGACAGATACAGCATGAATTCCACACTCACAATCAGTACCAGAGACTGACAGATACAGAATTAATCTCAGAATCGCACACCGTCCCAGTGACTGACAGATGCAGAATGAATCTCAGACTTACACATCCCAGTGAGAGACAGATACAGAATTAAAACCACACATACATACACTACCAGAGAATGACAGATTCCGAATGAATCCCAACACTGACAAACGGTACCAGAGTCTGAGGGATACAGATGGAATCCCACACTGAAACATGGTATCAGTGACCGACAAGAAATGAATGGATCCCACACTGACATACTGTAACAGAGACTGAGATTGAGAATGAGTCCCGCACTTACATCAATCACCAGAGACTGAGGGATACAGAACTATTCCTCCCACACACAGAAAATGAGACTGGCATATACTGAACTAAAATAACAAAAGAAAACGCTGGAAAAACTCAGCAGGCCAGGCAGCATCCGTGGAGAGAGAAAGAGAGTTAACGTTTCAGGTCGGTGACCTTTCGTCAGAACTGTGACTGTTCTGACGAAAGGTCATCGACCTGAAACGTTAACTCTCTTTCTCTCTCCACGGATGCTGCCTGGCCTGCTGAGTTTTTCCAGCGTTTTCTGTTGTTATTTCAGATTTCCAGCATCCGCAGTATTTTGCTATCATATACTGAACTAATGTGGCGAGGACAACACCGCAAGGCGTGAATAAAGTGCAGTTTAGAGGTAGTACATCTAAATTGCTGTCCCGTCCGGAAGGTGTGCTTGGGGACCTGGATAATTTTCTGCGAAATGGTGAATGGGCAGATGATTCTTCCTCTGCTCTTGAGATTACATTTCTGACTGCAGAGGGCGTAATGATGGCAAGCACTCAATCTGATTGTTTACATAGAGAAGCCAATCAGAGAGATGCAGAACAGTGGAAATTGACATCATTCCTAACCAGCCAATCACAATCATTGCCTTCACCCATCCCTCATTAGCATAGGGATTTGGGTTGCCTATATATTCCGAGCGCGGAGCGGGATCGCGTCATTTTGTGTTTGTTATTGAGTTGGAGAATGGTTGACGAGAAGAAAACAGCTGCCGAGAAGAAAACAACTGCCAAGAAGGGCGCCAAGAAAACCGTCACTAAACCGGCAGCGAAGGGCGGCAAGAAGCGCAGAAAGTCGAGGAAGGAGAGTTACTCCATCTACATCTACAAAGTGATGAAGCAGGTACACCCCGACACCGGCATCTCCTCCAAGGCCATGGGCATCATGAACTCGTTTGTGAACGATATTTTCGAGCGCATCGCGGGTGAGGCTTCCCGCCTGGCCCATTACAACAAGCGCAGCACCATCAGCTCCCGGGAGATCCAGACCGCCGTGCGCCTGCTGCTGCCCGGGGAGCTAGCCAAGCACGCCGTGTCGGAAGGGACAAAGGCGGTGACCAAATACACCAGCTCCAAGTAAAACCCCACACTGTCCTGGAAGAACAAACACAAAACACAACGGCTCTTTTAAGAGCCACCCACTACTTCTCGAACGAGCTATACAAAAGCGTGTCCCATTCCACTGAATTTGCTGCTTTTTTTCTAAGTTGACTGTAATTATTTCCTGAACAAATGCGTTTGAGAACATGTTTTAAGTTTCAGCTGTAGAATTAGTTTGGAAACAGAAGCAGTTTCATAATCCGTTTCGACCTGAGTGTCGCTGTTGAATTTCCCTCCCAGTAAACTACAAACACGGTCCCTGCTCGCTCTTTCCCTTTGCTCTCAGACCGGACGAGTAAAAGCTTGTTTTGGGGGTGGGATTCTGATTTCAGGCACCTCGTTCTCTGTCAAGACACTTTTCTATTTTTTTGTAAAGACATTTGTGAGTCAATCCGTCTGTTAGCCCGAGTTTTCCTGCAGTGTAACAACCCAGAATGGGATTTCTTACAGATACCTGACGGGGCTGTTTGAACGCTCTATCCCTCTTCCCTTTTCACAGCAGGAGTCACTGGAAGCAGCGCCTGTGCAAAGGATCGATCGATAATCTGTGAAACCTCACTTTTACAAAGATTGAGCTGGAATGTTTCGCGTTACAAAATCAATGAAAATTACGCCAGTTACAGTTTGAAATTGAACCCGAAATTAATCCTGATTGTAACAGCCTGGAATTGGAAGACAATTGAATAAGACAAAAGGAATTAAAAATGTTTAGAAATCTTTGGCTAATAGTGAATTTATTAAATTAATTCGCTGGATTAGGAAAATATTGGCGGGCTTTTGAAATTAAAAAATCGTTGGCGGTTTGACTGTTGATGACAGTTATTTCCTCACATATTTCATTGGCGAGAAAAGCAGACTGTGATTGGTCACGGGCAATTACCAATGAAATTCACCACAGAGCGAACAATCACATGCTCGCTCTGTGCATTCCTCCAGAAGGTATAAGAAGGGCAGATGTGGGAGGAGACTTTCAATCTTTCTTTCAACGAGTGGATTGCGGAAATGTCTGGAAGAGGAAAAAACGGCGGTAAAGCTCGGGCCAAGGCTCATCCCGGGCCGGACTGCAGTTCCCTGTGGGCCGTGTTCACAGGCACCTGCGAAAGGGCAATTATGCTCAGCGTGTGGGTGCCGGAGCCCCGGTCTACATGGCTGCTGTGCTCGAGTATCTGACCGCTGAAATCCTGGAGCTGGCCGGCAACGCGGCCCGCGACAACAAGAAGACGCGCATCATCCCCAGACACCTGCAGCTGGCCATCCGCAACGACGAGGAGCTCAACAAGCTGCTGGGAAAGGTGACCATCGCTCAGGGCGGCGTGCTGCCTAATATCCAGGCGGTGCTGCTGCCCAAGAAAACCAGCACTGCCAGCTCCAAGAGCAAGTAAAGCGGACAAGATTTAATCTAATAACACAAAGGCTCTTTTCAGAGCCACCCAGAGTATCTGTGAAAGGGTTGGTTACTGTTCTAATCTATGGATCACAGTTAACCCAGATATAATAGAACATGTTAAATCTTTGCAATTAAGATGGGAGTTTCCTGATCAGAAATGACCCGCAGAAATTCTCGGTTATACGCAGGACACACTGTCGAATTGTAGATATCTAGATCGACAAACATTGGAGCGAGTTTACCAGCGAAATACAGTACCAGAGACAGTCAGATTCAGCACTATTCCGACACTAACATGCAGTCCCAGTGACTGACAGATACAAACTGAATCCCTCACTCACACTCAGTACCAGGGACTGACAGAGCCAGAATTAATCTTAGACATCCACACCATCCCAGTGAATGCAGATACAGGATGAATCTCAGCCTCGCACATCGTAGTGACAGACTGACAGAATTAATGTCACACACACGTATACTACCAGAGAATGACAGATTTCGAATAAATCCCAACACAGACACACGGCACCAGCGTCTGAAGGTAGCAGATTGAATCCCACACTGACACATGTTATCAGTGACGGACAGGAGACGAATGGATCCCACACTCACATACTATAACAGTGACAGATTGATAATAATTCCCACACTTACATAAATCAACAGAGAATGAATAATACAGAACTGTTCCCACATACACACTCAGTACTAGAGACTGGTGGATACTGAACTAAAGTGGCGGAAACCACCCCGCTTGGAGTGAATATAGTGCAATGATTGGATAATTGCCTGGAAACTGGTGAATGGGCAGATGAAGTTTCCTCTGCCCTTGCAATGACCTTTCTGACTGCAGGGGGCGTGCTGGTGAAAAACCTTAAATCGGATTGGATAGATAAGGAAGCCAATCAGAGAGAGGCAGAACAATGGAAATTGAAATTACGCTTCATCAGCCTATCACAAAAAATTCCTTCTCCCATCCCTCATTAGCATAGGTGTTTTGGGGCAGCCTATTTAAGGCCAGCGCGGAGCGGCTTTGCGTCATTTTGCATCTGAAATCGAGTTTGAGAATGGTTGACGAAAAGAAAGCTGTTGCCAAGAAGGGCGCTAAGAAAACCGTAATTAAACCGGCAGCGAAGGGCGGCAAGAAGCGCAGGAAGTCGAGGAAGGAGAGTTACTCCATCTATATCTACAAAGTGATGAAGCAGGTTCATCCCGACACCGGCATCTCCTCTAAGGCCATGAGCATCATGAACTCGTTTGTGAACGATATTTTCGAACGCATCGCGGGTGAGGCTTCCCGCCTGGCCCATTACAACAAGCGGCACACCATCAGCTCCCGGGAGATCCAGACCGCCGTGCGCCTGCTGCTGCCCGGGGAGCTGGCCAAGCACGCCGTGTCGGAAGGGACAAAGGCGGTGACTAAATACACCAGCTCAAAGTAAAACTCCACGCTGTCCTAATTGAACAAACTCAAAACACAACGGCTCTTTTAAGAGCCACCCACAATCTCTCTGAACGAGTTACACAAACGCATCGCCCTTTAGACTCAATTTACTGTAATTATTTTCTTAACAAGTGTTTTTGAGAACGTTTGAATTTCCAACTGTAGATATAGTTATGAATTCTCTGATAAGCAGTTTCACTGACCGGATCGACCTTAACGTCGCTGTTGTATTTCCCGCCCAGTAAAACACACACACGGTCCTTGGTTGCTCTTTCCCTTTGCTCTCAGATCCGTTTATTTGCTGCGCCTGACGGCGAATTAAAAGCTTGTTTTAGTGATGAAATTCCGATTTCAGTCACCACGTACTCTGTCAAGACCTTTTACATTTTTTTTAAAGACAGTTTTGAGTCACTCCGATTTATCACCGGAGATTTGTTGCATTGTAACAACCCAGAATGGGAGTTCCTACAGAGATTAAAACGGGGGCAGTTTGAACACACTGACACTCTTCTTTTCTCACAGCAGGACTCCCATTTCTGCTTTCACTCCCGCAGCAGCGCCTATGCCAAGGATCGATCGATAATCTGTGAATCCTCAGTTGTACAAAGATTGAGCTGGAATGTGTCCCATTACAGAATCAATGGGATTTTAATTCCGCCCGTGAAAGTTCGATATTGAACCCGAAATTAATCCTGATTGTAACACCTTGGAATTTGCAAGGGAGAGATGGAATAAGACAAAATGAATCTTAAAAAATTGCGGAAATCTTTGGCTAATGGTGAATTTATTAACTTAATTCGCTCGTTTAGGAAAATATTGGCGGGCTTTTTGAATTCAAAACGTGGTTGGTGGTCTGACTGCAAACGACAGTTATTTTGGCCCTCTTTTCATTGTCTGGAAAAGCAGACTGTGATTGGTCACCGGAAAACACCAATGAAATTCACCACAGAGCGACCAATCACAAGTACGCTGTCTGCATTCCTACAGAAGGTATAAGATGGCCAGATGTGGGAAGAGACTTTCAATTCTTTCTCTGAACGAGTGAATTGTGGAAATGTCTGGAAGAGGAAAAACCGGCGGTAAAGCTCGGGCCAAGGTCAAGTCCCGCTCATCCCGGGCCGGACTGCAGTTCCCTGTGGGCCGTGTTCACCGGCTGCTGCGAAAGGGCAACTACGCTGAGCGTGTGGGTGCCGGAGCCCCGGTCTACATGGCTTCTGTGCTCGAGTATCTGACCGCTGAAATCCTGGAGCTGGCCGGCAACGCGGCCCGCGACAACAAGAAGACCCGCATCATCCCCAGACACCTGCAGCTGGCCATCCGCAACGACGAGGAGCTCAACAAGCTGCTGGGAAAGGTGACCATCGCTCAGGGCGGGGTGCTGCCCAATATCCAGGCGGTGCTGCTGCCCAAGAAAACCAGCACTGCCAGTTCCAAGAACAAGTAAAGCGGACAAGATGCAATCTTATAACCCAAAGGCTCTTTTCAGAGCCACCCACGTTATCTGAGAAGGGTTGCTTACTATTTAGCCATTTTCGGTTATAAACAGGACACTGTCTGTCGAACATGTAGAAATCTAGATCCACAAACACTGCAGCGTGCTTGCTGTTAGCGAATATTCAGATCACTGATTCAATAAAGAGAGAGACTGGCTTCAGAGAAAAACAAAACACACGGACCCTTAACCCGAGACCGGCCCTCATTGAACACGTTGTGGGGAGAGCCGAATATGAACGGATGTTAAGAACCGAGTATAAAGTGAGTGAGCGATTGATGGGCTTACCGTTCCTTATTGGGGCAATAATTCAATAGGGAGAAGTATATACATCATGAACACATTGATCCATATAAACTTTTTCCCTTTTAATTTGCAGACAGCGTCGAACGAGAATTACAGCTCTGGCTTATTTAATACACTCCAGATAGTAACTACCTCTCCCCGCATTAAGAGCAGGTTTTAAAGGTAAGAGTCAGACTTCAGGCACCTCGTTTTCTCTCTCGAATCTATGTGGAGTTGGATCAATTTACAATCAGAGCTCCCACTTATACTTTCCGACTGGACGCGTGCAGTCAGTTTACTGGTCATTTCACTCACATTTAAACCTAGCACTTACCCGCACCGTCAGATATTCACTGCCCCCGCTTTATAAATACCCAGTTACAGTAAAACTACAAGACCCGCACGGTGTGTGCCAACAGTCCAGTTTGCCTGGCGCCGATCGCAACTCTTTCCTTTGCTGATTTGGTGGCTCTTAAAAGAGCCGTTGTTTTATTTGGTGCTAAAGTTTCGAGCCGGGCAGGGTGAGTTTAGGCGCGCTCCCCGCGGATGCGGCGGGCCAGCTGGATGTCTTTGGGCATGATGGTGACTCGCTTGGCGTGGATGGCGCACAGGTTGGTGTCCTCAAAGAGCCCCACCAGGTAAGCCTCGCTGGCCTCCTGCAGGGCCATGACGGCCGAGCTCTGGAAGCGCAGGTCAGTCTTGAAGTCCTGAGCGATCTCCCGCACCAGGCGCTGGAAGGGCAGTTTGCGGATCAGCAGCTCGGTGGATTTCTGATAGCGGCGGATCTCCCTCAGAGCCACAGTGCCGGGCCTGTAGCGATGAGGCTTCTTCACTCCGCCCGTGGCTGGAGCGCTCTTCCGGGCCGCTTTGGTCGCCAACTGTTTGCGAGGAGCTTTCCCTCCGGTCGATTTGCGCGCTGTCTGCTTGGTCCTGGCCATTTTCTGAATCGATCTCAGCACAATCTGCAATGCAAGAACTCTGAATGCGGAATCTGCTATCCGTCTGCCTTTTTAAACTGTGTGAGGGACCTCCCCAAGCAGTGATTGGCTGGCGCCAGCCGCCCATCCTGCTTTAATTCAATCATTGATGATGGAACGTAGAGTTGGAAACTGCTAGCCCCGATTGGCTAAAATGGGATTCAGCATCATTTCAAAAAATCCGCCAATTTTAGCACAGGCAATAACCGTTTTGAAACAAACCGATTTTATTCTCCAGTAATTGAAAGGATCATTGCCAGAATCATTGAACGTTTTAAATGTAACTTCCTCGGCTTGGTGCTTTATGGCCCTTCCCATTGCCTGCCTTCTGGGCTGTTGATGCTGACAGGAGCGGGGAAAGGCACACGCGCCAATCTCCCGCTCTTCCACTCTATTCCTCTCCCTCTCCTCTCCTGCCCATTCAGATTTTCCCACCGCCCGTCCGATTGTGGCGTTAGCCGCCGCTTTCAGGGGAGAGGATCAGAAATCAGTCGCTTCTCTCTGTCCCCGTGGAGCCTGTGAGAAGGGCTTGGCCAATAATCTATCATTCGGTAACTGTGCAGTGAGCGATCTGATACTCGGCGCATTTTAGATTGCTGGATGTAGACTTATTGCCGCCCGTTACAGATAAGAGGCTGACAAATTAAACCTGTTCGTAGAACAGCGCCAGGAATGTGTGACGGTAAACCGAGAATAACAGAACGAAAGCCCCGAGATTTTAAAATCATTCCCTGTAAATTAGATTTTAGATTAATTCGCTTCTTTCCGGCACTGGAATTGGCGGGAAAGAGCATTACAAATTGGACTCTTTTCAATTCAACGGCTCCTGCCCGACCAGCCAGCTAATTATTAAAATGATAATCATTACCGTGTAACAGAACAATGAAGAAATGTGTAGATGTGATGTGGCATTTCACTGAGGGAGAGACTGTTCCGTCCGGGGAAATAACTCTCTCCATAAACCTGCCGCAACCGAAAGCTAAATTCGGAGATTCCAAAACCCAGAACACAGCGCAAATCTGTTACTAATATTTCTGACCACAATCTATTTTTGAGCACAATCTACTCCCGTTCCAATGTCACTTCTCTCTCTGTGAGGCGGTGGGTGGACCTTAAAAGAGCCTTTGAGTTGTGTTTGGTAGTAAGGGTCGTGTTATTCAGCCGCCGAAGCGGGGTATCTCCGCCAGTTTCACCGTCTCAGAGACTCTCAGCCTGAACCTGTGAACTGAAAGTGACCATGGACTGAGACAGGAGCCGAACAGCCCCCCCCCCCCCCCCCCCAGTTAGAGTGAGGCCCAGCCCGGACTTCCCATTCTCTCTGTGTTTTATTGCAGACACTGGGGGAGGGGTGGGTGCAGCGAATGTCAGCGAGTCACCAGGGAGCCTGGCTTCATTGGAAATGATTTCAATCGGGAATCTGAGGGACATGGATCATTTGATTCCGGGTTCAGCTCTTTTTGGAAAGACGTGGGTGGCTCTGAAAAGAGCCTTTGGGTTCAGATGTTTACAAGTTGTCCTTTTTATTTTCTTTTGGTCGCAGCTTTCTGAGACTTTGCTGTTTTGGGCTTGGCCTTGGCCTTCGGTTTTTCCACCTTCTTGGCCACTTTCACCATTCCGCCTGTGGCCTTCTTGGGGCTGTTGGGCTTCTTCGCCGCCGCCTTCTTCTTCCCAGCCGCCGCTTTCGCTGTCTTTTTTGACGTTGCTGCCTTCTTGGTGATCGTTTTCTTGGCTGCTGGTTTCTTGGCTGGAGATTTCTTGGCTGCTGGTTTCTTGGCTAGAGATTTCTTGGCTGCTGGTTTCTTGGCTGGAGATTTCTTGGCTGCTGGTTTCTTTACTGCAGATTTCTTGGCTGCTGGTTTCTTCACCTTCTGTCCCTCTTTCGGCTGGGATTCCTTCTTAGCGAGCCTGAAGGAGCCCGCGGCGCCCGTGCCCTTGGTCTGCTCCAGGGAGCCATTTCCCACTTTCCTCTTGATACTTAAAATGATCTGGGAACGCTGCTTCAGCACATCGACGCCGTTGGCAGCCAGAGCCTTCTTTATCGAGGCCAGCGATATCCCCTTGCGACCGCTGCCACTCGCCACAACATTGAGGATCTGATCGCCCAACGTGGGACCGGCTGGCTTGGATCGTGGAGCCGCCTTCTTCTTCTTACTGGGAGACTTGATTTGAGCGGCGGCTGCAGGAGGAGCCGTTTCGGCGGCTGGAATATCAGTCATGTCCGCGACTCTGTAGAATATCTCTCTGACAGTCAGAGCTGTGTCAGAAATGAGACGAGAGGCGGCGGCACAGAGCAACTTAAAGGCAGCGAGCGGACGGGGCGGAGGCATTTTGCTGTCAGCTCCCCGCCCCTGTAGCCTCACTGTGTTTCTCTCTCCTCATTAACTCACCGATTCCAATTAAACTCGGGCACTCCAGATTTGCACACTGGCCTCTTCCTGTCTCGAAGACCGGGATGTTTGCTGCCGATAAACTTTCATCTGAATTAAAGGCAGCAATTTCGATTTAAAGCCGTTTCATTGCTGCACTGATCGCGCTCTCTCACCCGATCGCGGAAATGCTCTCTGTTTTTTGACTGAAATTTGAAATCAAATAAATCTTCCCGTTTAATTCCCACTTCAGGCTGAGCGGGGGGTCACTGCGACTCTATGACAGGGAAATCTTTGAATTTTACGCAAAAGGGTCTCTGAAATACGGCGATGAGAGCGGACACACAAACACAATGACATTAGTCTAACCCGCCCGCTCCTTTAACACACTCTCGCTGTCACAATGTTCACTCTGCTCAATCACAGCACAATCTGTTCCCAGATTTGCAGTTCCCAGGACAGGTTTTCCTCTCCGCTCGGCCTGTGCTGCCGATTCTCGGGTTTAGTTGGAGTTTCCCAGCTCAGTCAGTGTTAAACACTCTGAGGCCGGCATTCCTCACAGTGTCTGTCCCCCAGATTCAGGGGCAGGAGCCAATCACAGCTGTGGCTGTGTTCACCCATATCTGGCTTGAAGGTATTATATTGTTTGCATGCAGAAAAGGTTTGATTTATAGGAAAATAGAAATTATGATCTCATCGCCACTCTAGCCACTCTCTATCTCGCTCTCTCCTCCGAAACTGAGGAATAGAACAGAGCAATTGGTGTCCTATGAGAGACAGCAAACAGAGGAAGAGAGACAGAGAGACTGTATCAGTCTTAAAGTACATTCTCTGATCCAGGCGGTACACACAGTCTCTGTTAGCGAGATTTAGGCGCAGGAACGTGTCACAGTTTGGCTGTGTCGGTCCTAGCCTGCTTTTAGATGATAATATTATTCACAGAAATAATGAGACATTCTGTCCACCACACATGACTTGAACTCGGTTTCAATTAACCGAAAACTGAGAGGTTCAGCATCGATCCAGATATAACAGGCAGGGCTGGGTGATAGAGGGACTGAGGATTGATCCTGTGCACAAGGCACAGAGACAGACACAGGGGAGACAGTCACACAGACACAGGGACTTGTCTCTTATCTTTCGGCGACTCACCCAGCGCAGACAGGCAGAGACTGATTAAACTCCCCACTCAACATGCAGTTCAGTATCAGAGATTGACAGAGCCTGTTCCTCTCCAATCTTCCAGACAGTATTGGGGAAACAAATCGCTCTAAGTGACAGGATTCGAGTCGCTCTCACGCTCACCGGCAGCAACTGACGTGTGTCCAAGGTCGCTTTCTCCTCTACTAATATCTCCTTATCTGTCTCGGTGTCAATGTTTCTTTGATAACGCTCCTGTCAAGCTCATTGGGAAGATTTTTTCCGTTAAAGGCGCTATATAAATTCAAGTAGTTGTTGTTGTTGCTTTATTTAATTTTCGGGTCATGAAGACAGATCTGAGCATGCGTGATAAATAACGCCTACTCCTCCCCCTCTCCCGGCACTGTGTTTAAAGCGACAGGAAGGGCCCAGGCGGGCTCCCCTCCCCCAGTTCCGCCAGCGGGGGCCGTTTCCTCTGTGCTCGGCAGATGATCGCTGACTGCGTCAGGGAGCGGAGATATCATGGGCCCGAGTAAAGGAGCAATAAGCAGCCTCCTCACAGCAGCACATCGCATTCGGACTGTGTCCGCAAAAGGTCTTTAAGTCGGGGTAAGTTCAACAGCAGACGGTGACTGTTTGTACGAGACAAGGTGGAGCAGGAACAAGTTCAGGAACATGGAGTGAGTGGGGGAAGGGAGAGGCCATTCTCGGGCTGTGTGTGTACAGTGTAAGGTAACATAGAAAGTAAATCACCTCGCTCTTTCAATTCATTGCTGCTTTCTTCACCCAAATAAGGAGTGAATGCTCCTGAATCGTATCCAATCTCACCGCGTCTGTTGTTCTAGGACAGCGAACAGTGGAAACACAGCCTGGCTGTGATGATGTGAGGAGTTTTACAAAGTGCATCCATATCAGGCAGCAGGTGAGACATGTGAAAGAATACATTTCAAAAATCGTTTTTTTTGTTTCGCTGCGTTGTGTTCTCCAGAAGCGTGTTGCTGGTGATCGAGAGATACATTGTCTCTCCGCCGAATACATATGGATCCGGGTTCTGTGGTAGACTGTTATCTACACAGGCCCTCAATTCGGTTTCAATAGATTGAAAACAATTGTTTGTACAGACCAGGTACCTGTGGCTAAATTCCAGGAAGCGATCCAGAATTTTATATATAGTCCCTTGGGAGTGGGAGATATACACCTGGACTGTGCCAATCGGATGGTCCCATTCATGGACCAGAGGTGGATTTGCGTTGTGTCCGAATGCTGATAACTTACCATATAACCGTCCTACACACCTGGTGTGGATAATCTGAGTGCCGCTGTACTGCAGTGAGGTCAGACAATGCTTGGACCGCGATTTCCCCTCTGAAGCTACTTTACTTCATTATAAACAAACACATTTAGTATAACTTTATTTTTATATTCTAGCGACATCTGTCCATATATTATAACTAATATTGTTCTCCTGTTATTCTCGTAGCAAAATACTTCAATGAGACAGAATAGGTGTGATCTTTCCTCCAGAAAAGGAACAATGCAGGCAGCTCCTTCTCACACACAGTAAGTACATGATCACTCACAGAGCGCAGAGACACAGAACTGGCCTCAATCCTATTATCAAAGGCAGCAGAAGCAATCAGTCCCTGTGTTAAATTATGAACCTCACAGTCACTTGCAGCAGTGGAATAAGATGTTGTTTCAAAGTCCAAACATATCGTACTGACAGGCAGATATATTTTCACTCCCTTCCTCACACACACGAACAGATAGACACTGATACGCAGTTAATCCACACTGTTGCTCTACACGGACTATCAAACCTAACAACCAACATACAAGACTAGAGAATCAGGGGTAATGGACTGAACCAAACCTCCTGAGACATTCACAGATAAAACCAAACTAGCATTGGCCTACACAAGGTGGAGAAGGAATTGAATCCAACAGTCACTTAGACCAAGAATAGTACAGCTCAAGAGACTGTCAATTACATAATGATTCTTTGACACACACACATTACCAGTGTAACAGCTACATAATCAAGCCCATACTCACGAACAGTAGCAGAAACTTACAAGCTAATGAATGAATCTCACATTCACAAACAGTGCCAGAGACTAAGAGACACAGAGAATAATATATTGATTAGATTCACAATCACTTACATTACCTGAGACTGACATGACCGGTACAGAGTAGCATCAACACTGACACATCAGTAACTGAGATGTGAGTATGGGCTTTACTCTGTATTTGTCACAGTGATAGATATGGAAAAAGCCCACACTCACATCGCAGAGACTGACAGTTAAAGCCTAAAACCAAAACCATCATTCCAGAAGCTGACAGTTACAGAAGCAAACCCACAGTCACATACCAGAAACAGTCAGACAATGAGCAAAGCCCTAATCACAGCCCAGAGATTGACAGATACAGTTTAAAACCCACACTCGCATCCCAGAGGCAGACATCTCTAAAGTAAAACACACACTCACATACCAGAAACTGGTAGGTACTGATTAAAGTCATCACTCACATAAGAGAAACTGGCAGGTACATACTACAACCCACTTTCACATACCAGAAACCAAGACATACAGAATTAATTCCAAATTCACATACCAGACACTGACAGGTAAAAAGAAAAAAAAACACACCCACATCCCATTGACTGACAGATACAGATTGAAACTCGCACACACCTAATAGAATCTGACAGGCATATAATGCAACAGAGATTCGCCTACCAGTTAGATAATGAAGTGCAAGAAACAACACTCACATTGCAGATAAAGACAGATAAAGACTCAAGTACCAGAAACTTACAGGTTCAGAGTAACCCCTCTCTTCCATAGCAGACATTGACTGTTAGAATGGAAAACAAATACTCATATATCAGGAATTGACTGTTACTGAGTAAAATCCATATTCACATCCACAGCTAAGGAATTAAGCCAACACTCACATACCAGATACTAACAGATTCAGAATAAAACCCACACTTTCATACCAGAACATAGAATCACAGAAATTTACGGCACAGAAGGAGGCCTTTCACCCCAAAAAGAGCCAACCCGCCTAATCCCACTTTCTAGCTATTGTTCCATAGTCTTGCAGGTTACAGAACTTAAAGTGCATATCAAGTACTTTTAAATTATGAGGGTTTCTTCCTCCACCAAACTTTCAGGCAGTGCGTTCCAGACCCTACCAACCTATAGGTGAAAACAATTCTCCTCAAGTCCCCTCAGGCTCCTCTGTTCCAAAGAATACAACCCCAGACTATCCAATCTATCCTCATATATAAAATTCTCCAGTCCTGGCAACTTCCCCGTTAATCTCCTCTTTACCCTCTCTAGTGCAATCACATCATTCCTGTAATCTGGTGACCAGACCTGTGCACAGTACTCGAGCTGTGGCCTCATTAGTATTTAATGCAGTTCTAGCAGAACCTCCCTGCTCTTATATTCTATGCCTCGACTTATAAAGGGAACTTTCCCATATGCCTTCTTAACCACCTTATCTACCTGTCCTGCTACCTTCAGGGATGTGTGGACATGCACTCATAGTTCCCTCAGTTCCTCTGCATTTCCCAGTATCCTACCATTTATTGTGCATTGTTAGCCCTCCCCAAATGCATTATCTCACATTTCTCCGAATTTAATTTCATTTGCCACATTTCTGACCAGCTGAAAGTCTACTGATATCTTCTTGTAATCTACAGCTATCTTCCTCACTGTCAACCATATGGCCACTTTTGTTTCATCTGTAAACTTCTTAATCAGGCCCCATACATTGAAGTTTGAATTATTGATAAATAACAAATAATGACATGAGGAGAAGAAATCCCACACATACATATCAGAAACTGACAGGTACACAATAAAACCCACACACCCATAACAGAAACTGAAAGATACAGAGTAAAGTTCATACTCACTTAGCAGCAATTGACAGGTACAGTGTAAAAACCTATCTTCCAGACCAGAAACTGACAGGTACAACGGACAATCCAGTCTCAATGCAAACTGGCAGGTATAGAGTAAGACCAATTCTCAGATATCAGAACATGACAGTTATAGAATAAATCCAGACTCTCATAACAGAAACTGACAGATACAGAGGAAAGCCCATACTCACATATTGATAGATACAGAGTGAATATCACACATCAGAGACTGATAGATACAAAGTCAAAACACACACTCATAATCCAGAAACTGACGGATTGTGAGTAAACCTTCGCTTCCATAGCAGAAATTGACCGGGAGTTGGAAACCCCACTCTGATAAATGAGAAACCGACTGACATGGAATAAATTCACAAATTTGATGGTTTTGAGTAAAAGCCAAATTCACATACCAGAGACGGATAGGTGCAGAGTAAAACCCACACTCACACACCATAGACTGAAATAAAGATAGTTAAAACAAAACTCTAATTTCAGAAATTGAGAGTTACAGCATGAAAACCGCACTCAGTTGTCACAAACTTACAAGCTGAGTGAAACATTCACTCACACATTAGACACTGAAAGGTACAAAGTAAAATCCACATTCACATAGAAGAAATTGACGGGTGCAGAGTAAAACACACTCTCACATATCAGATACTGACATATTTAGAGTAAAACCCAAACTCACATACCAGAGGCGTTCAGAATCAGAATAAAACTTACATTCACATACCAGAGGGTGAATGATAAA
This sequence comes from Squalus acanthias, assembly GCA_030390025.1. Taxonomy (NCBI): domain Eukaryota; kingdom Metazoa; phylum Chordata; class Chondrichthyes; order Squaliformes; family Squalidae; genus Squalus; species Squalus acanthias. Next base: position 7,229,284 of record CM059442.1, on the reverse strand, counting down.
GAGTAAATCCCACACTCTCATATCAGAAACCAAGAGGTAACGAACAAAGCCAATACTCACGTACCAGACATTGACAAGTACAGAGAAACACCCACACTCACATACCAGTACATGAGAGTTACAGCGGAAAAGCCACACTGACGTATCAGAAACTGACAAGCAGAGTAAAACTCACAGTGCATCTCAGACACTGACTGATACAGCTTAGAAGAACTGTCACATAACAGAGACTTACAAATCGAGGGTAAAACCCATGCACACATTCCAGAGCTTGAGAAGTACAGATTAAAGCCTCTCTTCCAAACCAGAAAATAACGGGTGCAAAATAAAAACCGCACTTCCATAACAGAGTTGTACATGTAGACAAAAACATACACTCTTACATCAAGACCTTGACAGATACAAAGAAAAATGCTCACTCACTTACCAGAAACCAACAGGTAAAGAATAATTCACACACTCACATTTCAGATACAGACAGCTACAGGGTAAAACCCACACTCACAGAGCATTAAATAACAGTTGCAGATTATAGCCACGAACAAATGTGTTGTACCTTTCTGTAATTCTTTAAAAGGAGGATATCCCGAAGGAATAATTCGACTAAATTAATGCTGTGGTTTCCTCTTAAAAGAGCCGTTGCTTTTTTTATGCTTTTTCAGTGCGTTGTGAAATTTATTTGCAATAGCCACCGGCATTGTCCCTTTAACACGGCGTGCTTGGCCAGCCCCACGGGCAGGACCAGACTCACGGCGGTCTGGATGTGTGTGCACAATCCACACACTCCATACTATTGTAGGTTAGTACCATCTCCTGGCTGCCAGCCAGTATTGCAACACGATAACCATTCATCAGTGACAATTTTGAATTGGAGAGAAACAACCTGAACACCTTGTTTGTGTTCAGAATCAAATGATTGCAAAGTGTTTTACTCGTCCCGACTAAAGCTCCGAAGACCCATAGCGTGTGATCTGTAAATACAGAGGATTACATTTAAAAATTAGAGCGATGGTGGGACAGTGTTAAGTTTAGCTGCCCTTCGCAGCGAGTTGATTGGGGTTCGAATTCGCGGCATCGCAAGCAGGCTCCTGTTGTAACAGTTTCGGTCACCCTATCGCAGTTTAATGCATTCCAACAAATGCCATTTCATTAACATTTACAAAAAAACATTCATTAACCATTTGCTTCTCCCATAAAATTTATTTTCAATTATTTTCTGTGGATAATTATTTTTGAACCTATAAAGGATTTAAAAGTAATAAATGGGGTGAGGGCTCAATCCAAGCGATATAACTATTCACAGTGGCCATTTTTAATTGGAGGGAAAGTGCCTCAGCTCAGTGCTGACTTTCTGATTAAAATAATTGCTATGAATCTAACCTGACCCACTTAGGAGCCAAAAGAAGGATATAGTTAGTAAATATAAAACTTAACATATGTGGGCGATGGTGGTACAGTGGTGAGCATAGGTGCCTTCCAAGCAGTTGACCCAATTCCCGGCCATTGCAACCGAGGTACTTTTAATACCCATCACAGAACAGATTACTGGGACCTTACAGCAGGATTTTATGAGAACAAAAAATGTCCATTGCAACTGACAAAATATTTCATCTTCCATGGAATCCCATGCGTCTCCCATAGAATTAAAAAGGAATTTTAAAACAATAGGGAAAATGGTGATTAAAAAACACAAAAAAGAGATAATAGTTCAGGTCACAAACAGTGCTATGGATACTGCAGGGGAAGGTCATGTATCAGAGTTTGACATGTACAGTACAAAACAAACACTCCCACGACAGAAACTGGCAGATACAGAGTAAAGCCCATAAGCAATTACGAGTAATTGACAGGTACAGGGTGAAAATCTCTCTTCCATACCAGAAACTGACAGGTACCAAGAAAAACCACTCTCAATTAAGCAGAAATTGGCAGATAAAGAGTAAGACTCACACTTACATTTCAGAGATTGTTTCCACTGATTAGAGAATCTAGAACTATGGGGCATAGTCTCAGGAAACATGGCTGGCCTTTTAAGACGGAGATTAGAAGGAATTTCTTCACTCAGTGGGTTGTGAATCTTTGAAATTCGCTGCCCCAAAGAGCTGTGGATGCACAGTCGTTGATTATTTTCAAGGCTGAGATAGATCCTTGTACTGCAGATGAATTAAGGGATATTGGGAAAGGGCATAAAATAGGAGTTGAGGTCGAAGATCAGCCGTGATCTTATTGAATGGCAGAGCAGGCTCGAGGGGCCGTATGGCCAACCCCTGCTCGAAATTCATATGTTCTTAGAAATAAAACGAATAGTCACATATCATAAATTGTTTGGTACAGATAAAACTATATTAATATACCAGAGAACGACGGGTACAGAGTAGAACGCACATTCACAGACCAAAGAATGACAGACACAGAGTAAAACATACACTCAGACACCAGGGATTTAAAGTTAGAGTGAACCCCACACGCAATTAGCAGAAATTGATTCATTTGATAAGCTTAGTGCCCAAAAATCTATATATCTTAGTCTTGAATATACCCACCAACTGAGCATCCACAGCCCTCTGGGGTAGAGAATTGAGAAGATTCATAACCCTCCGAGTGAATAAATTTCTCTTCATCTCATACCGAAAAAATTGCACCAACACTACCATACTCTAATACTCCAACCACTTGCAATAAGGGAATATATAAAATTTAATTTCCAATTGCTTGCTGTTAATTTTCTGTGATTCATGTACGAGGACACTCAAAAACCTTTGAACACGAACATTTACTAGACATCCTCCTTCGAAAAAATTCCGAATTTTCAATCATATAAAGAAAAACACATACTCACATACCAAAGTCTGATTAATACAGAATAAAACACACACTCAGCTACCAGATACTGTAAAGCAAACAGTAAAGCCCAGACTCACAAACCAGAGACTGTCAGGGACAGAGTGAAAGCCACACAAACATCGATGAAATTGAAAGGTACAGAATATAGCCCACAGTCACATACCAGAGACAGACAGGTACAGAGTAAAAATCACACTCACTTCCCAGAGATTGACTGATACATTGTGAAATCCACACTTAAATACCAGAGACAGATATAGAATAAAACCCACACTCAATTCCCAGAGACTATTTGTTGTGGGCTGTGTGATCTATTCAGATTAACAAGCATGTGCAGTTGTTGCCATAAGAACACCGTGGGAGCTGCTGCACAGGACCTGCAGCTTAAAGGGAACATTTACTATAGACCATACCAGAGAGTAACAAATACAGAGTAAAACCCAACTCACATACCAGAGGCTAACAGATACAGAGTAAATCCCGAACTCACATCCAGAGACTAACAGACACAGAGTAAAACACACACTCACATACCAGAGACTAACAGATACAGAATAAAACACACATTCACATACCAGAGACTAACAGATACAGAGTAAAACAGAAATTCTCATCCCAGAGATTAACACATGCAGAGTAAAACACACACTCACATACCAGAGACTAACAGATACAGAGTAAAACACAAACTCTCATCCCAGAGATTAACTGATACAGAGTAAAACCCACACTCACTTACCAGAGGCTAACAGATACAGAGTAAAACACACACTCACATACCAGAGACTAACAGATACACAGTAAAACCCAACTCACATACCAGAGACTAACAGATACAGAGTAGATCACAAACTCTAATCCCAGAGAGTAACAAATACAGAGTAAAACCCAACTCACATACCAGAGTCTAACAGATACAAAGTAAAACACACACTCACATACCAGAGACTAACAGATACAGAATAAAACCCACATTCACATACCAGAGACTAACAGATACAGAGTAAAACACAAACTCTCATCCCAGAGATTAACAGAAGCAGAGTAAAACACACACTCACATACAAGAGATTAACAGATACAGACTAAAACCCAACTCACATACCAGAGAAAACAGATACATAATAAAACCTAACTCAAATACCAGAGACTAACAGATACAGAGTAAAACCCATACTGACATACCAAAGACTAACAGATACAGATTACAACACAAACTCTCATCCCAGAGACTAACAGATACAGATTAAAACCTAACTCACATCCCAGAGATTAACAGATACAGAGTACAACCCACACTCACATACCAGAGACTAACAGATAGAGAGTAAAACCACACTCACATACCAGATACTAACAGATAGAGTAACACCCATACTCACATACCAGAGACTAACAGATACAGAGTAAAACCCACATTCGCATCCCAGAGACTAACAGATACAGAGTTCAACACAAACTCTCATCCCAGAGACTAACAGATACAGAGTAAAACCTAACTCACACACCAGACACTAACAGATACAGAGTAAAACCACACTCACATCCCACAAACAGACAGATACTGAGTGAAACACATACTCACATCCCAGAGACTGACAGATACAGAGAGAAACACACACTCACATGCACGAAACTAAAAGATACAGAGTAAAACCCACACTCACATTCCAGAGACTGACCGGTACAGAGTGGAACCCACACTCACATCCCAGAGACAGACAGAAACAGAATAAAAGCCACACTCATATTCCAGAGACTGACTGATACAGAGTGGAACCGACACTCACATCCCAGAGACAGACAGCTACAGTGTAAAATCCACACTCTCACATCCCAGAGACAGACAGATACAGAGTAAAATCCACACTCAAATCCCAGAGACAGACACATACAGAGTAAAATCCACAGTCACATCCCAGAGACTGACAGATACAGAGTAAAATCCACACTCACATCCCAGAGACTGACAGATACAGTGTAAAACCCATACTCAAATCCCAGAGACAGACACATACAGAGTAAAACCCACACTCACATCCCAGAGACAGACAGATACAGAGTAAAATCCACACTCAAAACCCAGAGACTGACAGATACAGAGTAAAATCCCCACTCACATCACAGCGACGGACAGATAGAGAAGAAAACACACATTTACAAACTAGAGACTGACAGATACAGAGGAAAATATACACTCACAAACCAGAGACTGACAGATGCAGGGTAAAATCCATACTCGCATCCAAAAAAAACGTGCAGGTACTGAATAAAACACACACTAACATACAGAAAATGTCAGGAAGAGAGAAAAACCCACACTTACATTTCAGAAACTGGCAAGTACAGAATAAAATCACCATCACATACCAAAAATTGAAAAGTACAAAATAAAGCCGCAATAACCTACCAGAAACTGACAGGTACAGAGTAATTCCCACATTGACATGCCAGAAGCTGACAGATATTGAGTGAAACACACACTTAGATCCCAAATGCTGTCAGGGTGGATAATAAAACCCACACTCGCTGATCAGAAACTGAAGAAAAAAATAACACTCACACACCAGATACTGACAGCTAGAAGAAAATAAGTAATATGAGCAGGACATAAGGCCACTCGAGCTAGCTGCACCATTGAATAAGATCATGGCTGAACTGTCTAATTTCCAGGCGGTGTTTCTGCCGAAGAAATCCTGCGCCGGGCCCAGCAAGAGCAAGTAAAGGGGACAAGATTTAATCTAGCAACCCAAAGGCTCGTTTCAGAGCCACCCACTGTATCTGGGAAAGTTCTGCTTACCATCTGAAGAAACAGAACTATTGATCACAATTATCCCAGCTGTGCTTTAATATTAAATCTCTACAGTTGTTAAGCTGGAAGCTTCCTGACCAGAACTGATCCTCAGACAATCTCGGTCATAAACCGGTCATTGTCTGTTGAACATGTAGAAATCTAGATCGACAAACACAGCAGCGAGTTTGCTATTCAGATTATTGAATATATTTATAGAGACAATAAATTAATGAACCTTCCTCGTAAGACAGGCCGTCAGTGAACATTTTTGATTGAAAGCAGAAGAGAAACACATAAATAATGGAGTATAAATAGAGGTGGGTTTTAATTCATGACATCATTCAAGAATGTGAGATTGTGGTGAGCGCTACATCTGATTCGATGTGTAAAGAGTCCAATCAGAGAGCTGGAGAACAAAGAATATTGACAACGCATCCGATAAACCAATCACAATCATTGCCTTTCGTCATCCCTCATTAGCATAGGGCTATGGGGCGGACTGTGGGGCTGCCCATGCAATACACGCTCGGAGCTGCGTTCCCTTTAATCTGTGCCTGACTTAACGAGACGATGGCGGACGAGAAGAAATCAGCTGCCAAGAAGGGCGCCAAGAAAATCGTCAAAAAGCCTCCACAGAAGGGCGGCAAGAAGCGCAGAAAGTCGAGGAAGGAGAGTTACTCCATCTACATCTACAAAGTGATGAAGCAGGTTCACCCTGACACCGGCATCTCCTCCAAGGCCATGAGCATCATGAACTCGTTTGTGAACGATATTTTCGAGCGCATCGCGGGTGAGGCTTCCCGCCTGGCCCATTATAACAAGCGGCACACCATCAGCTCCCGGGAGATCCAGACCGCCGTGCGCCTGCTGCTGCCCGGGGAGCTGGCCAAGCACGCCGTGTCGGAAGGGACAAAGGCGGTGACCAAATGTACCAGCTCCAAGTAAAACTCCACACATTCCTAAAAGAACAAACCCAAAGCACAACGGCTCTTTTAAGAGCCACCCACAGACTTCTGAAAGAGCTACACAAACGCAACTCCGTTTAGAATCGATTTTCTGTAATTATTTCCTTAACAAGTGTGTTTTGAGAATCTTTGAAGTTCCAGCTGTAGATTTAGTTTTGAATTATCAGATAAGCAGCTTCACTCTTAGGATCGACCTGAGCGTCTCTGTTGAATTTCCCGCCCGGTAAACTACAAACCCGGTCCCTGGTCGCTCGTTCCCTTTGCTCTCAGATCCGACGAATTAACAACTTGTTTTATGGATGAGAATCGGATTTCAAATACCTCGTTTCTCTATTAAGATCTTTTTCAATTTTTTTGTAATATCAGTTTGGAGTCAATCCTTTTGTTAACCCGAGACTTCCTGCAGTGTAACAACACAGAATGGCAGTCCTTACAGAGACCAGAACGTGGGCAGTTTTAACACTCTGTCCCTCTTCTCTTCTCACAGCAGGACTCTCAATTCTGCTTTCAATCCCGGAGCAGCGCCTGTGCAAAAGATCGATCGATAATCTGTGAAACCTCACTTATACAAAGATTGAGCTGGAATGTGTAATTTTACAGAATCAATGGGGACTGATTCCCGCCCGTTACAGTTTGAAATTAAACCCGGAATTAATCCTGATTGTAACAGCCTGGAATTTGGAAGGGAGAGATGGAATAAGACAAAAGGAATAAAAAAATGTTCGGAACTCTTTGGCTAATGGTAAATTTATTAACTTAGTTTGCTCGTTTAGAAAAATGTTGGCGGGCTTTTTGAAATTAAAAGAATTGTTGGCTGTCTGACTGTTCAGGACAGTTATTTCCGGCTATTTTTTATTGGCGGGCTAAACAGACTGTCATTGGTCATAGGAAAATACCAATGAAATTCACA